>NC_069429.1:24828854-24846001 GCF_026875155.1 Cherax quadricarinatus
GCTTGGCCTGGACACCCAAATTTCTTTCTTTAAACATAAATCTCTTTTCTTGTCATCCGCCTACTCACGCACATTCAAGCATCCCAGTTTTATAAAGTTTTTCTTCTTCTCTTTTTTAGTAAATGTCTACAGGAGAAGGGGTTACTAGCCCATTGCTCTCGGCATTTTAGTCGCCTCATAGACACGCATGGCTTACAGAGGAAAGATTTTTTTCCCACTTCCCCATGGACATAGAAGAAATAAAGAAGAACAAGAGCTATTTAGAAAAGGAGAAAAACCTAGATGTATGTATTTATATATGCATATGCGTGTCTGTGAAGTGTGACCAAAGTGTAAGTAGGAGTAGCAAGATATCCCTGTTATCTAGCGTTTTTTATGAGACAAAAAAAGAAACCAGCAATCCTACCATCATGTAAAACAGTTACAGGTTTCTGTTTCACAGTCATCTGGCAGGACGTTAGTACTTCCCTGGGTGGTTCCTGTCTACCAACCTACTACCTACCTATTATTATTATTATTAACACACTGGCCGATTCCCACCTAGGCAGGGTGACCCGAAAAAGAAAAACTTTCACCATCATTCACTCCATCACTGTCTTGCCAGAAGGGTGCTTTACACTACAGTTTTTAATCCTTTGACTGTCGCAGCCGATATATATATGTCTTACAAGGTACCGTGTTTGACGTACAGTGGACCCCCACATACCGTTGGCATCACATAACGTTAAATCCGCATACCGATACATTTTATCGCTAAGATTTTGCCTCGCATACCGCTATAAAACCCGCTCAATGCTATTCGTCCGTGACGCGTCTATGTGCGGCCTGAGCCAGCCTCACATATTCCGCCAGTGGCATTGTTTACCAACCAGCCTCGCGGTAACATCCAAGCTTACAACGAACTTTTTCGTATTATACAGTGCTTTTGGTGATTTTATCTGCAAAATAAGGGGACCATGGGCCCCCAAGAAAGCTTCTAGTGCCAACCCTACAGGAATAAAGGTGAAGAATTACTGTAGAGATGAAAAAAGGATCATTGCTAAGTATGAAAGTGGAGTGCGTGTCTCCGAGCTGGCCAGGTTGTATAGTAAACCCCAATCAACCATCGCTACTATTGTGTCAAGAAAACGGCAATCAAGGAAGCTGTTCTTGCCAAAGGTTCAACTGTGTTTTCGAACAGAGATCGCAAGTGATGGAAGATGTTGAGAGCTCTTATTGGTGTGGATAAATGAAAAACAGATAGCAGGAGATAGCATCACTCAAGTGATCATAAGGAAAAGGCTAGGAAGTTGCATGAGGATTTAATTAAAAAAATGCCTGAAACTAGTGATATGTGAGGGGAATTAAGGCCAGAAAAGGGTTTGGGTTTTGAGAGATTTAAGAAGCGTAGTAGCATACATAGTGTGATAAGGCATGGGGAGGCTGCCAGTTCGGACCACGAAGCAGCTGAAAAATATGTGCAGGAATTCAAGGAGTACATAGCAGTGAAGGACTGAAACCTGAACAAGTGTTTAATTGTGATGAAACAGGCCCGTTTTGGAAGAAAATTCCGAGCAGACCTACAAATTTCTCAGGAGGAAAAGGCACTCCCAGGATTAAGCCTATGAAAGACAGGCTTACTCTGTGATGTGTGCCAATGCTAGTGGGATTGCAAAGTGAAGCCTTTTTTAGTGTATCACTCTGAAACTCCTAGAGCGTTCAGGCAAAAGAATACCTCAAGGCTAATTTGTGTGTGCTGTTGGGGGGCAAAAAAGTAAGGCATGGGGCACAGGGAGTTTTTCTATGACTGGCTACACCAAGCATTTTCCCCCAATGTGAAAAATTACTAATTGAAAAAAAATTAGACCTTAAAATGCCTCCTGGTGTTAGACAATGCCCCTGGTCATCCAAAAGACGTGGCAGAGCGACTTTTTGGGACATGAGCTTCAATAAGATGAAGTTTTTTGCCCCCCTAAACCACTCCTCTCCAGCAGCCCATGGACCAGCAGGTTAAATTTCAAACTTCAAAAAACTGTACAAAAAAAGCTCTTTTAAAGGTGCTTTGTAGTGACCCAGAAAGTCATTGACTCTAAGAGAGTTTGGAGAGATCACTTTAATATCCTCAAATTTTGTAAACCTTTTAGGGAAGGCTTGGGAGGGAGTGACTAAGAGGATCCCCTAACTATGCTTGGAAGAAACTGTGGCAAGAATGTGTAAGACCAAAGGGATTTTGAAGGGTTTTGAGGCTTATCCTGGGATCCTATGCCGTTGAGGAATCCATTGTGGCTTGGGGGGAAAGTCCTGGGGTTGGAGGTTAGTGGGGGATGATGTGGAAGAGTTGGTGCGGAGGAGGACAATGAAGAACTAACCACTTTGATGAGCTTTCCTAGATCATCTTGAACAAGCAATGAGGGCAGACCTGAGGAAAACTGCTGGAGGAGGGGAGAGAGCAATTGAAGTAGTTGCTACTACAAAGATTAAGGAAAATGTGTGGAATGTGGCTTAAAGTGCAAAAACATTTTTTGATGAAAAATCCACCACAACAAGCTTTGCAAGCTGTGCTGGTGTGACTATTCACTGACCTGTTTTTGAACCACTTTAGGAATGTCATAAAGCGAGACGGGTAGGTACAGGTATCTATGGACAGATATGTTGTGCGACAGAAAGTTCCAGTGACTCTGACAGCTGGTCCTAGTGGCATTAAAAGAAGAAGGGGAAATTAAACACCGGAAAAAGGACTTGCCACTCAGTCCTAATGGAAGGGGATTCCCTTCTAAAACAATAAGGACTCTAACCTCCTCCATCCATCAATCATCACCAGATCTTAATAAAGGTAAGTGTCATGTAACTGTGCATGTCTTTTTCAGTTTGTGTGTATTAAAATTAGTATTTTCATGTGATAAATTTTTTTTTTTTCATACTTTGTGGTGTCTTGCACGGATTAATTGATTTCCATTATTTCTTATGGGAAATTTATTCGCCATAACTATAATTTTGCATACAAGAGCTCCAGGAATGGATTTAATATCGTTCTGCTGGGTCCACTGTATATATACTCAGAAAATTCTAGCGGCTTCAAATTCCAAGACGGAGAAAGCTGGTAGGCTCACATGTTGAGGAGAATGGGTCTGTGTGGTCAGTGTGCACCATATAAAAAAAATCCTGGAGCATGCAGTGCATGAGAAAAAAAAAAAAACTCCGTTCCGTTTTTTAATTAAATGCGAATTTGTGATCTATTTTCGTATAGTATTTATGGTTGTATTCTCGTTTTCTCGGTCTCATTTGATAGATGAAAATATATTATAGAAATAGAGGTGATATGATGGGATTTTTTATCAACCAAAAGCCACCAGGAAATGGAGCTAAAGTAAGCGGAAATGTTTGATTTTTGCCGTTGTTCAAAAGTAAAACAAATAATGTCATTGTCAATAAATGTCCAACTCTGCCATTCTAATATGCAGTCATGAAGGGTGATGTTATATCACAATTATTACAATATTGCAGTAGGTCTGCATAACAGTAAATCTTCTATTTTTTGTTTGAATAAAAAGTCAAAAATAGGAAAGCAAGAGTAATATGATTGGGGCTGGAGATGTGATGATGAACAAAGAAAATGTTATTTTAGAGCCTGGAAATGTCTGCATTGTTCATTCTGGACCCTGTTTTGAAATTGTCGTACTTTTTAATTTTCGTGAAATTGGCCAAATGCAAATTTCTGACACGTTATTGGGTTTTGGTAGTTGAATTTGGTAAATGAGCAGTTTCTTGTACTCAATCCGATAGAAAAAATGGAAGTTATAAAGAAATAGCATGTGTTTGGACGACTGGGAATAATGGAATTAGCCGAAATAGGGCTCCAAAAGTGGCTGAAATCGCCGATTTGTAAATATCGCTGAGGTCGCTAATTTCGCGAAAGCATAATTTTGTCAGTTTTCCTTCAAGTTTCGTTTTTTTGGTGTCATTACAATCGGGAAAAGATTCTCCATCATTTCATAGAATTTTTTTTTTTTTTTTAAATTTGCAACACCAGAAGACACCTCAGGATTGGGCTGGTTTTGCGACAGTCAAGCGGCGTTTTAAAATGCAAACATTAACACTCTCTTCAGATGTGCAGGCCACTGTACTTCCCATCTCAGGACTCATAGTCCTGCCTGCCCCGGTTTCCTGAATTCCCTTCATAAAATGTTATTTTCTACCACTCAAACAGCACGTTCAAGTATTAAAAAAAACCATTTGCCTCCATTTCACTCCTATCAAACATGCTCATCACATGCCCGCTGGAAGTCCAAGCCCCTCACACAGAAACCTCTTTACCCCTCCCTCCAACCTTTCCTAGGCCAACCCTACCCTGCCTTCCTTCCATGACACTGACTTATATACTCTTGAAGTCATTCTGTCTTGCTCCATTCTCTTCTACATGTCCAACCCCTCAAACAACCCTTCCTCAGCCCTCTCCGACCAAACCAGTTTTGGTAATCCGCACTCCTCATAGCTTCCAAACTTCGAATTCTCTGCTTATATTACACCACACATTGCTCTCAGACATGACATCTCCACTTGCCTCCAGCCTTCTCTCATGCAACATTATCCTCCCCCACCCCCCCTGCTCACACCCATATAGAACGTTGGTTAAAACTATACTCTCAACATTCCCCACTTTGCTCCAAGGACCAAAGTTTCTTTGGTCTCCACAGACTCTAAGTGCAACTGCTCACCTTTTTTCCCTCATCAATTCATATGATTAACCTATCTTTCATAGAACCCATCCGTGACACGTCCACTCCCAAATTATTTGAACACATTCACCTCCTCCATACTCTCTCCTCTCCAATCTGATATCCAATCTTTCATCTCCTAATCTTGTTGTTATTCTCATAACCTTACTCTTTCCTGTATTCACTTTTAATTGTCTTCTTTTGCATACCTATACAAATTCATCCCACCAACCTCTGCAACTACTCTTCTGAATCTCCAAGAGCACGAGTGTCATCAGCAAAGGCAACTGTGACAACTCCCACTTTATATGTGATTTTTTATCTTTTAACTCCTTGCCTCTTGCCAAGACCCTTGCATTTACTTCTCTTACAACCCCGTCTATAAATATATTAAACAACCACGGTAACATCACACATCCTTGTCTAAGGCCTACTTTTACTGGGAAATAATCTGCCTCTTTCCTACATACTCTAACTCGAGCCTCACTATCCTCGTAAAAACTCTTCACTGCTTTCAGTAACCTACCTCCTACACCATACACCTGTAAGAGATAAGATAAGATAAGATTTCGTTCGGATTTTTAACCCCGGAGGGTTAGCCACCCAGGATAACCCAAGAAAGTCAGTGCGTCATCGAGGACTGTCTAACTTATTTCCATTGGGGTCCTTAATCTTGTCCCCCAGGATGCGACCCACACCATTCGACTAACACCCAGGTACCTATTTGCTGCTAGGTGAACAGGACAACAGGTGTAAGGAAACGTGTCGAAATGTTTCCACCCGCCGGGAATCGAACTCGGGCCCTCCGTGTGTGAAGCGGGAGCTTTAGCCACCAGGCCACCGGGCCACCCCATCTGCCACATTGCCCCCCTATCCACCTTGTCATACACCTTTTCCAATTCCATTAATGCCACAAAAACCTCTTTAGCTTTATCTTAATACTGTTCACTTATATGTTTCACTGTAAACACCTGGTAAAATAAATTGGCTATTCCGAAATCAGAGTCATCCAAGGGTAAGTCAGCATTCTCGCCAGACAACCCTCTTGGGAGGTTGCGCGGTTATGACATACACCGGGAGAAAGGAATTAATCTCATTGTGGAGTCAGGACATGCACTGAAGTGGTTAATGTTATTTCCAGTATAACATGAGACATCTTTCATAGAAATCTTCCAGATACTCCTTACAGTCAAATATCCAGTGTAATATCTGCACTGAATATGATTTATGCAAGGTGACAGGAAAATATTGTTCCTCCACATGCTTCATAGCACAACAGAGGGATTGTAAGGATGTGTGTTCAGAAAGGGGAAGTACTCCCTCTAATATAAGTGAGCAATATGCTCTCTAGTATCCCTGAAGTTCTGAACTTCAGTTTTCTTTGAGTCTTCCTGAAGGATAATATGCTATGACATAATAATCAATTCAATTCAAATTCAGTTCAAGTTTATTTCTCTATAAAGGTTACAATGTGGGGTTTACAGGTTTTGGGTGTTGTGTGGTTTTTTTTTTAAACTAAAAAAAAGTTATAAAATACTAATTACAGAGGAGGCAATAGGACACCTAGCATGGCTAGGCATTTTGGGCAGACTTAGATAATTCTTAAATTAAATCCATACAGATTATGGTTATTTAGGCTAAGTGACTCATCATAATTTGTGAGTTTAGGCAATGTGAATTGCTTTTGTTTGGCACAATACAAAGGCCTATATTGGAACAGTGATCATAGGCAAACTTATGACCTAGTTAGGATTTTTATTTTAAGATAAAGATTAGTATTTCTGGGTGTATTGTCAGTGGGTGAGTTGTAATTGCCGAACCACCAGGTGGTTATCATGAGTTAGTTGTTGGGTGTATTCTGGGAGATAAGTGTTTTCTATCACTGTAGTTTGAAAAGTGTTGAAATGTGGTTTCAGTTCTAGGTTTTCAGGGGTAGGGTTGTTCCTGATTTTTTAGGTCCATTTGATATACTGGGGGAATGTCATAGAGATGTTTGTAGTCTGGTGTTATGGCCTGTGGATCTGTCAAACACTATCAGAAAGCATATTTTAG
Source organism: Cherax quadricarinatus (assembly GCF_026875155.1). Taxonomy (NCBI): domain Eukaryota; kingdom Metazoa; phylum Arthropoda; class Malacostraca; order Decapoda; family Parastacidae; genus Cherax; species Cherax quadricarinatus. Next base: position 24,835,601 of record NC_069429.1, read on the forward strand.
GTCAAGGTTAATATAGGCAAATTTAAGGTCCTGTAGATATAGATAGCACAGTAGTAAGTCGTGGATGTTCTGAACGGGAGGTAAGTTTAGATTTGAAGAGTGTGGAGTGTGTTGCCAGGGATGGGATTTAGTGATTATTCATTACTGCGGCTTTTTGTTTGGTTATTATTGGCTTTAGGTTGTGGTGCTGCAGTTGAACCCCAAAGTGGAAAGATGGTGTGGAGTTTCACTTTGCCTGGCAGTTGGCGGTAGAGTGGGTGGTGGTAACTCACGAGTCTTCTTTGTTGGAAAATTGTGTAATTTTTGGCTGTGATTTTGCAGTTGATTTATTATCATTCGTGGATCTCCACACTGTCAGTGTTAGTGGGTCTTTACCAGGCTATCACAGTGTTGTTAGGAACCTCAGTGTGAAGAAAAGAGAGAAGCAGGGATCTTGTTTCTATCACTGCTGCCCCAGTTATTGCTGGATACACACGTTTATGTTTGTCTCCATTTTATGTTGCACTATCAGTGTGTGTTGGTTCTTCTGTTTATGTGGAAATTTTTTTAATAGTCACATCAACACTACATTTTATAAACAGTATTATATTCTTCAATTTTTGCACACTAATACGTCAGGAAAATAAAAAAAATCACGTTTCAGTAAGTGTTCTTGACTTAAGAGGGTTGTTTAGATTCCCTGCATGATTTTATTTTTAAATGATCTTATTCTCAATCTTTTAACTTTGGGGACATTTTCTTTTAACCTTTTGGGGTCCATCTTATAATGTTATGTCTTTGAAGCCAGGTGTGGCACTGCAAGATACGTTAACCTTTATTCAAGAGCATGTACACACCCTCATTAAAAGGTTAGACCTCCCCAACCAGCAAACCAGATACTCTAAGGGTTACTAATGGAGCCCTATCGTCAGATCATCTAGGTTCAGCCAATGAGAAGGTGGAGCTCATGGCAATAGTGATGGTACATGGCTACAAACTTCTAAAGATCATACTTGAACCACCTTACATCTTATGTACCTGTGTCAGAAATAAAGAATCACTGTTACTAGGGAACCATTGTAGAAAAAAAGTGTCATGCTCGGATATCTTCACACTTAAGACAGAAAAAGATTTCAATAAGTTCATATATTACTCTTTCACGGGTCCAAGGTTCATAAATCTGAAGTGTGCTCCTGTTGTCAGAGAAATTTTGACCCCCATCACTCCCCCCAACAAAAAATTTCTTACAGGATTAAAAGATAATATTTTGTGAAAGGTTTAAAACAAAAAAAAAATTTTTTGATCAGCACTTACCGAAAAAGGGGGGATACAAGCGCAGGGAGAGTTGACCCAAATGAACCGAGTCGGCGGCAACATCCAGTAAACTTCCGCAAAATTCCCATTTTTTTCTTTAGTTGTTTATACTTTTTTCTTTAATAAATTTTTTTTCTAATAACATTTGTGGCTTGTGAGACCAGATATATTGTATCATGGTATAAGTGTACACTCATTGTATTCATACACCAATAAACTGCACTAATTTGTTTATATTTATTTGCCATTCATAACTCTCCCGGGCTTACAAGATTTATTGTAGACAAAATAACGATGAAAATATTAGTGTGGTTATTGTGTTGAATACAATAGTACCATATAGTACCATATGGTACAATGGTGCCATAGGGTGCAATTGTACCATATGGTGCAATGGCACCATATGATACAATGGCACCATGTGGTACAATATGGTACAATGGCACCATATGATACAATGGTACCATATGGTACAGGGTACCATATGGTACGCAAATAATCCGCATATAAAAGAGAGAAGCTTACGACGACGTTTCGGTCCGACTTGGACCATTAACAAAGTCACACTAACCAGAAGTGGAGCAGGACGGCTATATATAGGCAGGAAGAGGTGGTGGTAGTAGTAGTAGTAGTAGTAGTACAAGAATGGTATATAATACCAACAAGATGAAATTAAGACACATGCGCAACACCCGGGCATCCCTATCAAAGACGTTTCGCCATCCAGCCAGCCACTGGATGGCAAAACGTCCACAACAAAGACAACCAGATGCCGCACATGTGTCTTAATTTCATCAGTTTAGTAGTAGTAGTAGTAGTAGTAGTAGTAGTAGTAGTAGTAGTAGTAGTAGCAGAAGAGGTAGTAGTAGTGGTAGTTGTAGAAGTGGTGAATAAGGAGGACGAGCCAGTCAAATACAAAGGGGAGCACTGCATGAGAGCTAGGTGCTCACAGAGGGAGAGCAAGCGCACAGAGGTGCGTGAAAGGGGAAGTGGTGAAATAAATGAAGAAGGAACAGAAACACGAGACAGGAGAGAGAAAGACAACCCAGAGGGGAAAAAGGAAAAAGAGGAAAGGGGGAGAGGGAGAAAGAAGAAAAAAGAAAAAGAAAAATATGAGGAGTCAGGTTAAGTCACGGGTGTTCTGAAGTTTTGGAGCATTTTACAATGTAGTGGGAGAGGAAGGCATCTACAGAGACGAAGCAAGGGCTAAGATTCATACAAGGAAAGTTGTGTATTAGAGAGAATTCAACTAGGACGGCGATCTGTTCGAGTTGGAAGTAGGGAAGACAGTTTTAGCAGAAGACCATCAATAGGATGGCTATGATCTCTGATGTGACAGAAAAAAAAGCATTGTTAGTGTCGGCAAGCTAACACTATTTTTGTGCTCCTAAGTCTGTCAGAAAGAGATCAACCAGTTTCTCCGAAGTATTGAAGAGGACAGGAGGAGCAAGAAATAGAGAAGACACAGGAACATCTGTAGAGGGAGGAGGGGTATGAATGAGATTAGTGCGAAGAGTGTTAGTCTGGCGGAAGGTAAGCTTGATGTCTAAGGGATGGAGAGAATTGTTGAGATTAGAAAGACCGGAAATGTAGGGAAGGCAGAGGATTAAAAGAGTTCCAGGAGTATGAGAGTTTGGTTAGAGAAGGAAATTGCGTTTAGCACTGTGAGAGGCAGAGTATATGAAATGGGAAGGGTTGCCAAGACGGGAAAATGAATTATGAAGAGTGGAAATTTCTGCTGGAAGGAACTGAGGATCACAGATGTGGAGGGCACAGAGAAAGAGGGAGATAAGAACACTTTTCTTGACAGGGGAAGCATGATAGAAGTAGTGAATGTACATGCCACTGCATAGGTTTTCGGTAAACGGAAAAGGAAAAACCTGTATCTGACCGGTGGACATGGACATCAAGGAAAGGAAGCAAGGAATTAGATTCCCATTCAGCTTTAAACTTAATGGAAGGGGCAAGATTATTAAGAGTTTCAAGAAAAGGTTGGAAGAGACTGGAGTCATGAGGCCACAGAGCAAAGATGTCATCCACATAGCGGAGCCAGAGTGGAGGTTGCACATCGATGGTAGGAAGAAGAACAGTCTCGAAGTATTCCATGTAAAGATTAGCAATGACAGGAGAGAGAGGAGAGCCCATAGCGACATTGAAGGTTTGAGAATAATATTTCCCTTGGAAGGAAAAGGAGTTAGAGTCCACACAGAGGCGGATAAGATCAAGAAAGACATCAGTAGGTATAGTGGAGATGTAGAAACCCTTCATGGGCCTTCTCTCTAAGGAAATCAAGGACATCATCAAGAGGGACATTGGTGAAGAGGGACTCAACGTCAAGACTAAGCATCTTACAGGTTGGGAGAGAGCAAACCCATTCAGTGAAGTCTTGAGAGTGACGGAGGTGGGAGGGAGAGAAAAAGTTACCCAAGAAAGGGAGTGTGGATTTGGCCAGCCAAGAAGCAAGAGAATAAGAGACAGAACACTCTAGAGGAATGATAGGACGAAGAGGAATATCAGGTTTATGAGTTTTGGGAAGGCCATAGAAATAGGGAAGAGAGGGACAGATGACACAAAACCATTGAACAAGGTCAAAGTCAGGAGGACAGAGGTCAGAGAGAGTCCTTAGTTTCTTGTTGAAAGTTCTCTTGATGGATCAAGGAGGGTTGGAAACGAGAGGAGTGTAGGTACATGAGTCAGAGAGCAAGAAGGACATCAGCTTTACGGAGGTAATCTCGCGGATCAAGGATAACTACCGAATCACCTTTGTCAGAAGATAGTATGGACATGTTAGTGTTGGATTTAAGTGAAAGAAAGGGCAGTTGGTAATGGCATGGGAAGGTGGTGATTTCTTAGAAAAAACACACTAACAAGAGCAGGGGGAGAGTGCCACGGAAAAATGACAAGTCAGGAAGAATTACAGGATTGAGATTGACAAAAAGGAATCAAAAGAAGCTAATATGGAAATACCAGTGCGAGGGGTAGGGCGAAGTGGCAAAGGAAAGGCCATGAACCAAGAAGTTCAAGCTCATACTGAGAAGTGAGTCAGAAGACAGGTTAGTAACACGTGGGGAGAATTTAGACAAGAGCTAGCTTGAGATGAGACGCTGAAGTTTATTCTGTAGATTAGTAGAAGAATTGAATTTGTGTATTCAGGTGGAGCCAGTGTCAAAGGCAATGGTAGAGAGAAGGTTACAGAAGTTCCTGTGGTAGAGCCGCAGAGAGGGCATGTGAATTGCACGGAAAGTAAAGAAGCATCTTCAACCTGTGTTTTAGTAGAAAGAATGAGCTGTTGAAGTAGGAGACGGGCATGATCAGGAAAGGGAGTGCCCAGTGGGCTGGTTTTCAGGAAGTGGGAGAAGGAAGGAGGCAGAACTTGTTCAGCAAGACAGTCATGTAGGAAGCAAAGCTGTTTCTTTACGACGCCCCTTGCCTGGTAAGCAATAAGAGCAGCTCATAAAGATCGAAAGAGGGGTTTGGGAGTGGACGTGTCAGCGGATGGGTCTATGAAAGATGAGGTGAATCATAGAATTGATGAGGGAAAAAGAGTGAGTGGTGCACTTAGGAGTCTGTGGAGACAAAGAACTTTGTCCTTGGAGGCAAAGAGGGGAATGTATGAGAGTATAGTTATCCAACGCTCTTATATGGGTGTGAAGCGTGGGTGATGAATGTTGCAGCGAGGAGAAGGCTGGAAGCAGTGGAGATGTCATGTCTGAGCGCAATGTGTGGTGTGAAATATAATGCAGAGAATTCGTTAGTTTGAAGTTAGGAGGAGGTGCGGGATTACCAAAATGTTGTAAGAGGGGGAGGGAAGGGTTGTTGAGGTGGTTGGACATGTAGAGAGAATGGAGCAAACAGAATGACTTCAAGAGTGTATCAGTCTGTACGTGTGAAGGGAAGGCGGGGTAGGGGGTCGGCCTAGGAAGGGGTTGGAGGGAGGGGGTAAAGGAGGTTTTGTGTTGCGAGGGGCTTGGACTTCCAGCAGGCATGCAGTGAGCGGGTTTGATAGGAGTGAATGGAGACAAATGGTTTTTAAATTACTTTGACGATGCTGTTGGGTGTCCGCAAAGTAAAATTTTATGAAGGGATTCAGGGAAACCGGCGAGGCCGGACTTGAGCCTGGAGATGGGAAGTACAGTGCCTGCACTCTGAAGGAGGGGTTGTTAATGTTGCAGTTCTAAAAATGTAGTGTAAAGCAACCTTCTGGCCAAGACAGTGATGAAGTGAAGATGGTGAAAGTTTTTCTTTTTCGGGCCACCCTGCCTTGGTGGGAATCGGCCAGTGTGATAATAAAATAATAAAAAATAAAGAACATTAAAAAAGTTGGAGAGAATATGATGCTTAACTGCGGGTTCCATAAATAACAAAAAAAGGCACAATACCGTGACTGGAACGATACACAAATAACCGCACATAAAAGAGAGAAGCTTACATGACGTTTCATTCCACTTGGACCATTTACAAAGGTCACATAGCCATAAGTGGAGCAGGACCTCTGTATATAGGCAGGGAGAGGAGAGGTGGTAGGTCGTAGTAGTAGTAGTACAAGTATGGTATTAATACCGACAAGATGACAATTAAGACATCACTGTGCGGCGTCTGGGTTGTCTTTGTTGCGAGACGTTTCGCATCAGTGGCTGCTGGATGGCGAAACATCTACGATAAGGATGCGCGGGTGTTGTGCATGTGTCTTAAATTTCATCTTGTCAGAAATTATATACCATTCTTGTACTACTACTCTACTATACTACTACTACTACTACTACCACATACCACAACCCCCTTTCCTGCCTATATATAGCTGCCCTGCCCCACTTACAGAATAAACTTCAACTTCTCATCTCAGCTACCCCTTTGGGTCTAAATTCTCCCTCATGGCTGTGTTACTAACCTGTCTTCTGTCTCACTTTCTCAGTATGAGCTTGAACTTCTTGGTTTTGGCCTTTCCTTTGCCACTTGCCTACTCCTTGTGCTGGTATTGCCCTGATTAGCTCTTTTGATTCCTTTCTAAAATCCATCCCGTAATCTTCCTGACTTGTCCACTTTTCGTGGCCTCTCCTTCCTGCTCTGTTAGTCGGGTTTTCTAAAATCCCCACCTTCCACGCCGTTACCAACTTGCCCTTTCTTCTCTTAAATCCAACACTAACATTGTCATACTATCTTCTGACAAAGGTAATTCGGTAGTTATCCTTGATCGCGGGGGATTACCTCCATAAAGCTGATGTCTTGCCTCTGACTCACGTACCTACACCCTCTCGTTTCCAACCCTCTTGATCGCACTAGAGAACTTTCAACAAAAAACTAAGGACTCTCTCTGACCTCTGTCCTCCTGGACTTTGACCTTGTTCAAGGGTTTTTGTGTCATCTGTCCCTCTCTTCCCTATTTCTATGGCCTTCCCAAAACTCATAAACCGATATTCCTCTTCGTCCTATCATATCCTCTGAGGTTCTGTCTTTATTCTCTTGCTTCTTGCTGGTCCCAAAAACCCTCACTCCCTTTCTTGGTACTTTTCTCCTGCCCACCTCCGTCACTCTCAAGACTTCTTGAAGGGTTCGCTCTCTCCCAACCTGTAAGATGCTTAGTCTTGACGTTGAGTCCCTCTTCACCAATGTCCCTCTTGATGAAGTCCTTGATTTCCTTAGAGAGAAGGCCCATGAAGGGTTTCTACATCTCCCTATACCTACTGATGTCTTTCTTGATCTTAAACCGCCTCTGTGTGGGCTCTAACTCCTTTTCCTTCCAAGGGAAATATTATTCTCAAACCTTCAGTGTCCTATGGGGTCTCCTCTCTCTCCTGTCCTTGCTAATCGTTACATGGAATACTTCGAGACTGTTCTTCTTCCTACCCTCGATGTGCAACCTTCACTCTGCTCCGCCATGTGGATGACATCTTTGCTCTGTGGCCTCATGACTCCAGTCTCTTCCAACCTTTCTTGAAACTCTTAATAATCTTGCCCCTTCCATTAAGTTTAAAACTGAATGGGGAAACTAATTCCTTCTTCCTTTCCTTGATGTCCATGTCCACCGGTCAGATACAGGCTTTTCCCTTTTTCCGTTTACCGAAAACCTATGCACAGTGGCATGTACATTCACGACTTTTCCTATCATGCTTCCCCTGTCAAGAAAAGTGTTCTTATCTACCCCTTTCTCCATGCTTTCTGCATCTGTTTATCCTCAGTTCCTTTCCAGCAGAAATTTCCATTCTTCATAATTCGTTTTCCTGTCTTGGTTACCCTTCCCATTTCATATACTCTGCCCTCTCACGTGCTAAAGCAATTTCTTCTCTCCCAAACTCTCTACTCCTGGGACTCTTCTATCCTCTGCCTTCCCTACTTTCCGGTCTTTCTAATCTCAACATTCCTCCGTCCCTAGGACATCAAGCTTACCTTCCGCCAGACTAACACTCTTCGCACTAATCTCGTTCATACCCCTCCTCCCCCTACAGAGTTCCTGGTGTCTACTCTATTCTTGCTCCTCCCGTCCTCTTCAATACTTCGGAGAAACTGGTCGAAACTCTTTCTGACAGACTTAGGGAGCACAAAAATAGTGTTAGGCTTGCCGACACTAAAAATGCTCTTTTCTGTCACGTCAGAGATCTAGCATCCTATTGATGGTCTTCTGCTAAAACTGTCTTCCCTACTTCCAACTCGAACAGTCGCCGTCTAGTTGAATCCTTCTAATAACAACTTTCTTGTATGAATATTAGCCCTGGGCTTCATCTCTGTAGATGCCATCCTCTCCCACTACATTGTAAAAATGGCTCCAAAAACTCAGAACTCCCGTGACTTAACCTGACTCCTCTTTTTACTTTTTCTTTTTCTTCTTCTCCCTCTTCCCCTTTCCTCTTTCCTTTTTCTCCTCTGGGTTGTTCTCTCTTCTGTCTGTGTTTCTTTTCCTTCTTCAGTTATTACACCACTTCCACTTTTCGCACCTCTGTGCACTTGCTCTCCCGCTGTGGGCACCTAGTCTCTTGCAGTGCTTCCCCTTTTTATTTTGACTGGCTCATTCCACCTTATTACCCATTACATAAACATAAGAACAATTAAGGAAAGGAGGAACACTCTGCAGGAGGCCGGCTGGACATACTAGGCAGGTCCTTTACCAATTCTTCCCACTAACAAAACATTTGCCCAACCATTGTTCAATGCCACCCAAGAATTAAGATCTGATGTCAAAAGTCCCACTCAAATCCAACCCCTCCCACTTCATGTACTTATCCACCTAGATTTGAAACTACCAAAGTCCCAGCCTCAAAACGCAAACTACCCTATTTCCAAACCAATCTTTCCTTTGTCCTTTCTAAATCTAAACTTATCTATTTAAATCATTACTGCGGGTTCTACTCTTGGAGAAACATCCTCAAGACCTTATTTATATCCCCTTTTTAATACCTATTCCTTCCACTTATACTCTTCGATTCTGGATCTCCCCTCATTCTCGTCTAACAAGGTGAAATGTAACTTAGAGTCTTCAATCTTTCTTTCCTAAGGAAGATTTCTAATGCTGTGTATTAATTTAGTCATCCTACGTGATGTTTTCTAACGAATTTATATCCATTTTGTAATACGGAGACCGGAACTGAGCTGGCATATTCTAGGTGAGGCTTACTAATGATGTATAAAGGCTGCAGTATGACCTCTGGACTTCTGTTGCTTACACTCTTGATATAAATCCCTGTAATCTATTTGCCTTATTTTATGTATGCTTAGGCCACTGCTGTCTTGGTTAAGGTTGTGCTCACCATAACCCCCAATCCTTTTCGCAATCTGTATGGCTAAGTTCTACATCATTTAACTTATAAGTATAGGGTTTATGGGCACTCCCAAGCTCAGAACCTTGCATTTATCTACATTGAACTGCAATTCTGCCACTTTTCTGACCAGAATAGAGTTTGTTTTAAATCCTCTGAAGTTCCATAACATCTACGTTTGAATCAATTATCCTACCTATCTTGGTCGTCATCGGCGAATTTGCCATATCACCTAGTAATTCCCTCATCAGATTCAATTGATATATATTATAAACAACAACGGGCCCAAGACTGATCCCTGTGGAACGCACTTGTTACAGTCCCCACTCGATTTACCCCATTTATGGACAACTCTCTGCTTCTGTCAGTGAGCCATGACTCGATCCAACGAGGCATTATCCCCCAATGGCCATGAGCTGCCACTTTCTTTTACAGTCTATGGTGCGGAACTCTATTGAAAAAGCTTACTAAAATCTAAGTAAATAATATCAAATCTTTTTTGTGGTCAACAGCCTTCCAAAAGCTTTACCGAAGAAAAGTTAATAAATTAGTTAGACCAAGTTCGGCCTCTTGTGAATCCATGCTGAGTATCATTAATCAAGCTAATGCTTATCGAGATGGCTTCTTAATAATCTCAGCTATAAATTGACTCTAGTAATATGCTACAATTTGAGGTCAGGCTTATTGGGCAGTTAATGACGGTAAAAGACTTTGTCCCCTGTTTTAAAAATAGGAATTACTTAGCCATCTTCCACATATCAGACACTACACCTAGTTGAAGAGATAAATTAAAAAAAATATTAGTTAATCGGTTCACAGAGTTCCATTTTGCATTCCTTAAGAACCCTTGAAAAAACCATCAGGACCTGGCGACTTATTTTGCTTCAGTCTGTCTTCTGCTTCACAACCATCTCACTAGTGACTGTGATGTTAAATAATTTATCTCTCTTCTAGCCCACTGTAAAAATTAATTACTGGAATATTGTTAGTGTCTTCCTGTGTAAAAACTGAGAGGAAAATAATATTTAATATCAAGCACATTTCATTCTCTTTGTCTGTAAGGTGCCCATAGTTATTTTAAAGGGGAACATCTTATCTCTAACTTTTGTTCTATAGACCCCCCCGGGAAAAAATTTTTGGGTTTTTTTTTTTTAAAAGTTTTAGATCCCTAGCAACTTTTAATTTCATAGTCCCTTTTAGCTTTTCTTACCCTTTTTAATGTCCTCTTAACCTTTTCAGGGTCCGTCCCGTAGATCTACGGCTTTACGTTCAGGGTCCAACCGTAGATCTACGCAATGAGTCCCCCCCCCCCAGCTCACTTGATAAACTGTGAGTGGTTACCATTATGGGCTAGATATGA
>NC_069429.1:24846501-24963658 GCF_026875155.1 Cherax quadricarinatus
CTATATTTCCTTAAATCCTTTAACAACCCCCTCCAAAAGAAATTTTTCCCTATTTAAAAATTTTCCAAATTTTTAGGAATCTAAAAGGATTTTTGGGCCAGCTGTAGTATAGTTTCCAATTTAAAACACTGAGTTAAACAAATTTTGTAGGGCTTTGTTTTCACCGTCCCTGTTAAGAAGATTAATAAATTGTTATAGGCTTAAATTAACCAACGGCTTACACTCAAACTAAATTGTTGCAATCCTAAAGGCGTTTGGCTAAAAAATGCCCTACCTGACTCACATCATTGGACCAGGTATAATTAACTTTAGGGCCATAATTAATTAAAAAACATGCTCAGGGGGGAACCCTTATATACAAAAATTTGGGGACAAGGAATAAGTACAATGAAGATAATAACTTGGTTACCCTTCAGATAAAGTTATATTAGGGAAGAAGTTATAAGAAGGAGAATAAAATTTAAATTTGGTAACTGTGTTAGATAAATAAATTAGGAACGAAGTATAATAAGTATGTTTTAAGAATGCAAGTAAGAACCAGACTCCCCAAAACCAAAGATGTTTTATGGGCAACTTGGTGGCAACTGAGGGGGCCTTGATTTAGGGTTTGATTTGGGAATTTCCCAAAATTGCTTAAGGAATGCCTTCCACATCCCCCCCCAGGCGCTGTATAATCCTCCGGGTTTAGCGCTTCCCCCTTGATTATAATAATAATTAGGCTTGGTTACAAGTACTTCTGGCAGTTTGGGAGACACACAGATGATGATCAAACTAAATGTAAATTATGTGATCAGGCATATGGTCACTCTCTTGAACACTATGTGCTTAATTGTCCACTTATTGAGGAATACACAGACAGACAGTATAATAACCTATGTGACATGTCAAGATATCTTATTAATGAAAATAAAATACCAGATATACTAAGCAAATTTCCTAAATTTGCTTATAACAGATAAGTGAACTATAGATATGTAGATATAAAACCTATGTATTCCGGGTTTAAAACCCCTTTGGGCCTAGTTCCTAGCCTTTTGTGATCCATAGCCCCTCGCGCTACCGCCACAGGAGGGATATGGGGTGCACAATAAACTACCACTTCGGTGCAAAATCTCTAAAAAATCTCTCGGGAGTATCATGACAAATTTTTCCCTTCTCACTGGGACGCTTGTCCTAATGTATTTTATTCGAGGCATTACAGGAGGGCATGTTACATCGCTTAATTAACGCTATTTGCGCTCTGCGGAAATTCTTATCGTCTTGGAAATGGGAAGACCAGTTACTAAACTCTGGTGGCTGATTGGTGTCCTCTCTGCTGGGACTTGCAAGGCTCCCCTCTGCTAGTGCTTGGCAAGGGCATCCCTCTCCCTGGGGCTTGGACAAGGGCCCCTATCTGCTGGGCTGCAAGGGCGTCCCTCCTCTGCTTGGGGCTATACAAGGCGCCCTCCTGTGGGACTCTACAAGGGCAGTCCGACTCATTGCTGGGGCAAATTGGCATAGGCTCCATCTTCAAGGCTTGGCAAGGCTCCCTAAATCTGCTGGGGCATGAGAAGGGATCCCTACAGCTGGGGCTTACAACATCCCTCTCACTGGGGCTTGCAATCCCATTCATGTGGTCAAGGGGCCTTCCTGGGGACTTGGCAAGGGCGTTCAACGGATCTAACTTGGAAACTCAAGTTTCTGTCTCTATACAAGGGAAACTTGCCTTTATGGTCATGCGTCCGCTTGGAAACCAGATTTATGTAGGTACCATCGAGAGGGTACAGCGTGTGCTGTCGTGCCCTTATAAACCAAAAAGAGAGAGAAGACAAAGTTGTGTGGATCGAGTGATTGAAAGTGACATAAAACATGTTCTGTGGTGTCTAACACAGGTGAGTACAACTGTGGTGTCTAACACAGGTGAGTAACAACTGTGGTGTCTACACAGGTGAGTACCAACTGTGGTGTGCTAACACAGGTGATTTAACAACTGTGGTGCTAACAAGGTGGTAACTACTGTAGTGTCTATACACAGGGCAGTATACACTATCTGCTGGGTGTCTAATGCAAGGTGAGTAACCTGTGTGGGTCTAGCACAGGTGAGTACAACTGCTGGTGTTACACAGGTGCAGTACCTGTGGTGACTAACAAGGAAGTCCAACTGTGGTGTCATTGCAAGGTGTACAACTACCTGTGTATTAAATGAAACATTCAGTGCTAGTGTATACATAGAGAGAGTTGAACATGAATATATGTGTATTTATGGCATCTCAGCCATGATCACATCTGTGTTTGTTGACTGTGAGGTCTGGTAGCCGGTGTTGCTGTCAGTGCTCATGTTGACCTGTGTCAGGTTACAGTGTTGACTGTGTCAGTTCTCAGGTGTTGACTGTGTCAGGTGCCAGTGGTTGACTGTGTCATGCTCAGGTTTGACTGTGTCAGTGCTCAAGGTGTTGACGTGTTAGGTGCTCAGGTGGTTGACTAGCTGTCAGGTGCTACAGGTGTTGAACTGTGCAGGTGCTCAGGTGTTGACGTGTCAGGTGCTCAGGTGTTGACAGGTGTCGGTGCTCAGGTGTTGACTGTGTCAGGTCTACTCAGGTGTTGACTGTGTGCTGCTCAGGTGTTACAAGCTGTAGGTGTCTGGGTTGACTGGTAGGCTCAGCAATGTGACTGTGTGGTGCTCAGGAGTTTGACTGTCAGGTGCTCAGGTGTTAACTGATGTCAGGTGCCAGTTGACTGTGGTGCAACAGCAGTGTTGATGTGACAGTGCTAGGTGTTGACTGTCAGGTGCTAAGTGTTACTGTGTAGGGTTAACCAGGTGTTGAGTACAGTGTTAGTGGTAGCAGCAGCAGCAGGTGTAGGTGTAAGAGCAGCAAGTGTAGGTGGTGAGGCATCAGCAGCAGAGTGTAGGTGTGAGGCAGCAGCAGGTGTAGGTGGTGAGCTAGCACAGGTGTTAGTGGTGAGCAGCAACAGCAGTTTAGTGGTGAGCAGCACAGCAGTGTAGGTGGTGAGCAGCAGCAGCAGGTGTTAGTGGTGAGCACAGCGCAGGTGTTAGGTGGTAGGCAGCAGCACAAGTGTTAGGTGGTGAGGCAGCAGCAGCAGGTGTTAGGTGGTGAGGCGTCAGCAGCAGGTGTTAGGTGGTGAGTGCCACAGCAAGTGTTGTGTGTAGGTCAGCTCAGCAGTGTTGGTGAGGCAGCGCAGCAGGTGCTAGGTGTGGCAGCAGCTGCAGGTGTTAGGTGGTGAGGCAGCAGCAGCAAGTGTCAGGTGGTGAGGCATGACAGCAGGTGTTAGTGTGGTGTAGTGCATCAGCAGTGTTTAGGTGTGCAGCAGCAGCAGGTGTTGGATGGTGAGGCAGCTAACAGCAGGTGTTGGACTGTGTGAGGCAACAGCAAGTGTTAGTGTGAGTGCCAGCAGCTAGGTTTTGTGGTGATGGCGCAACAGCAGGTGTTAGGTGGTGAGGCAGCAGCAGCAAGGTGTTAGGCTGTGATGCAGCAGCAGCAGGTGTTAGTGTGTGAGGCAGCGCAGCAGTGTTAGGTGCGAGCAGCAGGCACAGTGTTAGTGTGAGGCAGCGCAGCAGGTGTTAGGTGTGGGCAGCAGCAGCAGTGTTACGTGTGAGGCATGCAGTGCCAGGTAGGTTGACTGTGTCAGCAGCAGCAGGTGTTGGTGTGTGAGGCAGCAGCAGCAGTGTTATGGTGAGGCAGCCAGCAGTGTAGGTGGTGAGCAGAGTCAGCAGTGTTAGGTGGTGAGGCAGCAGCAGCAGGTGTTAGGTGTGAGGCAGCAGCAGCAAGTGTTATGTGTGAGGCAGCAGCAGTGCACAGTGTATAGGTGGTGAGGCAGCAGCAGCAGGTGTTAGGTAGTGAGGCAGCAGCAGCAAGTGTTAGGTGGTGAGGCAGCAACAGCAGGTGTTAGGTGGTGAGGCAGCAACAGCAGGTGTTAGGTGGTGAGGCAGCAGCAGGTGTTAGGTGGTGAGGCAGTAACAGCAGGTGTTAGGTGGTGAGGCAGCAGCAGCAAGTGTTAGGTGGTGAGGCAGCAGCAGCAGGTGTTAGGTGGTGAGGCAGCAGCAGCAGGTGTTAGGTGGTGAGGCAGCAGCAGGTGTTAGGTGGTGAGGCAGCAGCAGCAGGTGTTTGGTGGCGAGGCAGCAGCAGGTGTTAGGTGGTGAGGCAGCAGGTGTTAGGTGGTGAGGCAGCAGCAGCAGGTGTTAGGTGGTGAGGCAGCAGCAGCAAGTGTTAGGTGGTGAGGCAGCAGCAGCAGGTGTTAGGTGGTGAGGCAGCAGCAGCAAGTGTTAGGTGGTGAGGCAGCAGCAGGTGTTAGGTGGTGAGGCAGCAGCAGCAGGTGTTAGGTGGTGAGGCACAGCAGCAGGTGTTAGGTGGTGAGGCAGCAGCAGGTGTTAGGTGGTGAGGCAGCAGCAGCAGGTGTTAGGTGTGAGGCAGCAGCAGCAAGGTGTTAGGTGGTGAGGCAGCAGCAGCAGGTGTTAGGTGGTGAGCGCAGTCAGCAGGTGTTAGGTGGTGAGGCAGCAGCAGCAGGTGTTAGGTGGTGAGGCAGCAGCAGCAGGTGTTAGGTGGTGAGGCAGCAGCAGCAAGTGTTAGGTGGTGAGGCAGCAGCAGCAGGTGTTAGGTGGTGAGGCAGCAGCAGCAGGTGTTAGGTGGTGAGGCAGCAGCAGCAGGTGTTAGGTGGTGAGGCAGCAGCAGCAGGTGTTAGGTGGTGAGGCAGCAGCAGCAGGTGTTAGGTGGTGAGGCAGCAGCAGCAGGTGTTAGGTGGTGAGGCAGCAGCAGCAGGTGTTAGGTGGTGAGGCAGCAGCAGCAGGTGTTAGGTGGTGAGGCAGCAGCAGCAGGTGTTAGGTGGTGAGGCAGCAGCAGCAGGTGTTAGGTGGTGAGGCAGCAGCAGCAGGTGTTAGGTGGTGAGGCAGCAGCAGGTGTTAGGTGGTGAGGCAGCAGCAGGTGTTAGGTGGTGAGGCAGCAACAGCAGGTGTTAGGTGGTGAGGCAGCAGCAGCAGGTGTTAGGTGGTGAGGCAGCAAGCAGGTGTTAGGTGGTGAGGCAGCAGCAGCAGGTGTTAGGTGGTGAGGCAGCAGCAGCAGTGTTAGGTGGTGAGGCAGCAGCAGCAGGTGTTAGGTGGTGAGGCAGCAGCAGCAGGTGTTAGGTGGTGAGGCAGCAGCAGTATGTGTTAGGTGGTGAGGCAGCAGCAGCAGGTGTTAGGTGGAGGCAGCAGCACAGGTGTTAGGTGGTGAGGCAGCAGCAGCGGTGTTAGGTGGTGAGGCAGCAGCAGCGGTGTTAGGTGGTGAGGCAGCAGCAGCAGGTGTTAGGTGGTGAGGCAGCAGCAGCAGGTGTTAGGTGGTGAGGCAGCAGCAGCAGGTGTTAGGTGGTGAGGCAGCAGCAGGTGTTAGGTGGTGAGGCAGCAGCAGCAGGTGTTAGGTGGTGAGGCAGCAGCAGCAGGTGTTAGGTGGTGAGGCAGCAGCAGCAGGTGTTAGGTGGTGAGGCAGCAGCAGGTGTTAGGTGGTGAGGCAGCAGCAGCAGGTGTTAGGTGGTGAGGCAGCAGCAGCAGGTGTTAGGTGGTGAGGCAGCAGCGTGTTAGGTGGTGAGGCAGCAGCAGCAGGTGTTAGGTGGTGAGGCAGCAGCAGCAGGTGTTAGGTGGTGAGGCAGCAGCAGCAGGTGTTAGGTGGTGAGGCAGCAGCAGCAGGTGTTAGGTGGTGAGGCAGCAGCAGGTGTTAGGTGGTGAGGCAGCAGCAGCAGGTGTTAGGTGGTGAGGCAGCAGCAGCAGGTGTTAGGTGGTGAGGCAGCAGCAGGTGTTAGGTGGTGAGGCAGCAGCAGCAGGTGTTAGGTGGTGAGGCAGCAGCAGCAGGTGTTAGGTGGTGAGGCAGCAGCAGCAGGTGTTAGGTGGTGAGGCAGAGCAGCAGGTGTTAGGTGGTGAGGCAGCAGCAGCAGGTGTTAGGTGGTGAGGCAGCAGCCAGGTGTTAGGTGGTGAGGCAGCAGGTGTTAGGTGGTGAGGCAGCAGCAGCAGGTGTTAGGTGGTGAGGCAGCAGCAGCAGGTGTTAGGTGGTGAGGCAGCAGCAGCAGGTGTTAGGTGGTGAGGGCAGCAGCAGCAGGTGTTAGGTGGTGAGGCAGCAGCAGTAGTGTTAGTGTGGTGAGGTAGCAGCAGTAATTAGGTGGTGCAGCAGCAACAGGTTTAGGTGGTGACGGCAGTACAGCAGTGTTAGTTTTAGTCAAGCCAAAACAGCAGGTGTAGGAATGGTGAGGCAGCAAGACATGTTAGTGTGAGGCACAGCAGGTTAGTACCAGCAGAAAGTTATTAAAGGTAACATGTACATGTTACAAGTTACACACAATATTAGTTGGTATTAAAGAGAACACTTATCATACAAGGTTCATGTACTTAACCACCAGAGTAATAACTAAAAGTTATATAAGTATAGTACATGTACAATTAACCACAAGTGTAACACAAAAATTATCATACATAGTTACATGTACATTAACCACCAGAGTAACACAAAAATTATCATACATAGTAACATGTACATTAACCACCAGAGTAACACAAAAATTATCATACATAGTAACATGTACATTAACCACCAGAGATAACACAAAAATTATCATACATAGTAACATGTACATTAACCACCAGAGTAACACAAAAATTATCATACATAGTAACATGTACATTAACCACCAGAGTAACACAAAAATTATCATACATAGTAACATGTACATTAACCACCAGAGTAACACAAAAATTATCATACATAGTAACATGTACATTAACCACCAGAGTAACACAAAAATTATCATACATAGTAACATGTACATTAACCACCAGAGTAACACAAAAATTATCATACATAGTAACATGTACATTAACCACCAGAGTAACACAAAAATTATCATACATAGTAACTTGTACATTAACCACCAGAGTAACACAAAAATTATCATACATAGTAACATGTACATTAACCACCAGAGTAACACAAAAATTATCATACATAGTAACATGTACATTAACCACCAGAGTAACACAAAAATTATCATACATAGTAAACATGTACATTAACCACCAGAGTAACACAAAAATTATCATACATAGTAACATGTACATTATCCACCAGAGTAACACAAAAAACTCAAAGTGACTTAATTGTGCTCTTTGTAATATCTTATTATTTAAACATTAAAACAACTAAGTAACTCAACTGGATGAAAATCAATTAAAATTTTGTTTGGATTTTTAAACCCAGTGGGTAAGCCACCCAGAATAACCCAAGAAAGTCAGTGCATCATCGAGGGACTCTGTCTTATTTCCATTGTAACCGTAATTTTGTTCCTCAGTATGCGACCCACACCAGTCGACTAACACCCAGGTACCTACTTGCTAGGTGAGCAGGACAACAGGTGTAAGGAAATGCATCAAAAGTTTCCACTTCCACCGCAGATCAGAGCCAGATCCTCAGTGTGTGAAGTGAGAACTTTGCCAGCTAGGCCACAGGAAGATATATTAGGAATAAGGGTGACACATGGCCTGGCAAGGGTAGAAACTTTAGGGGTGTTTCCTTACACCAGGTATCCCATTCACCTACCAAGCAGGTAGGTACCTGGGTATTAGTGGAATTGTGTTTTCCTGGAGAGGGTTTCAGGGGCCAATGCCCCTGCAGCCCAGTCTGAGACCAGGCCGCATGGTGGATCAAGGTCTGATCAACTAGGCTGTTACTGCTGGCCGCACACAAGCTGACACACGAACCACAGCCCAGTTGGTCAGGTACTGACTTTAGGTGCCTGTCCAGTGCCTTCTTGAAGACAGCCAGGGGTCTATTGGTAATCCCCCTTATGTATACTGAGAGGCAATTGAACAGTCTTGGGCCCCGGACACTTATTGTGTTGTCTCTCAGTGTACTCGTGACACCCCTGCTTTTCATCGGGGAATGTTGCTTCACCTGCTGAGTCTTTTGCTTTCATATGGAGTGATTTTCATGTGCATGTTTGGTACCAATCCTGGGGTAAAAGATTGAGAACCTCTTTAACACACTGACTTTCTTGGGTTATCCTTGGTGGCTAACTCTCCAGATTTAAAAATCCAAACAAAATCTTAAATTAAGGTAAACTGAGTTATTTACATTAACATTAAAAAGAGTATCATCTTACAGTAATAGGTACTTACTTATATTATACAGTGGACCCTCAACCAGCGATATTAATCCGTTCCTGAGAGCTCATCGTTAGTCAAAATAATCGTTAGTCAAGTTAATTTTCCCCATAAGAAACAATGGAAATCAAATTAATCCGTGCAAGACACCCAAAAGTATTGAAAAAAAAAAATTTACCACATGAAACATTAATTTTAATACACACAAACTGAAGATTACATGCACAGTTACATGACACTTACCTTTATTGAAGATCTGGTGATTGATGGGATGGGAGGAGGGGAGAGCGTTATCTTACTGTTTAGAAGGGGAATCCCCTTCCATTAGCACTTGAGGCAGCAAGTCTTTTTCTGGGGTTACTTCCCTTGTTCTTTTAATGCCACTAGGACCAGCTTGAGAGTCACTGGACATCTGTCGCACAACATATCTGTCCACAGAGGCCTGTACCTCTCGTTCCTTTATGACTTTCCTAAAGTGGTTCACAACATTGTCAGTGTACAGGTTGCCAACACGGCTTGCAGTAGCTGTGTCAGGGTGATTATCATCCATAAAGCTTTGCACTTTAAGCCACATTGCACAGATTTCCTTAATCTTAGAAGTAGGCAACTTCTTCAATTTCTCTCTCCCCTCCTCCGAAGCAGTTTCCTCAGGTCTGCCCTCTTGCTGTTCAAGATGATCTAGCAGCTCATCAGTGGTTAGCTCTTCACTGTCCTCCACCACCAACTCTTCCATATCCTCCCCACTAACCTCCAACCCCAAGGACTTCCCCAATGCCACAATGGATTCCTCAACTGGCATAGGATTCTCAGGGTTAGCCTCAAACCCTTCAAAATCCCTTTTGTCTACACATTCTGGCCACAGTTTTTTCCAAGCAGAGTTCAATGTCCTTTTAGTCACTTCCTCCCAAGCCTTACCTATAATGTTTACACAATTGAGGATGGTAAAATGATCTTTCCAAAACTCTCTTAGAGTCAGTTGAGTTTCTGAGGTCACTACAAAGCATCTTTCAAACATAGCTTTTGTGTACAGTTTCTTGAAGTTGGAAATAACCTGCTGGTCCATGGGCTGCAGGAGAGGAGTTGTATTAGGAGGCAAAAACTTCACCTTAATGAAGCTCATGTCCCTAGAAAGTCGCTCTGCCACATCTGTAGGATGACCAGGGGCATTGTCTAATACCAGGAGGCACTTAAAGTCTAATTTCTTTTCAATTAGGTAATTTTTCACATCGGGGGCAAATGCATGGTGTAACCAGTCATAGAAAAAGTCCCTAGTGACCCATGCCTTACTGTTTGCCCTCCACAGCACACACAAATTAGCCTTGAGGACATTGTTTTTCCTGAACACTCTGGGGGTTTCAGAGTGATACACCATTAAAGGCTTCACTTTGCAATCACCACTAGCATTGGCACACATCAACAAAGTAAGCCTGTCTTTCATAGGCTTATGTCCTGGGAGTGCCTTTTCCTCCTGAGTAATGTACGTCCTGCTTGGCATTTTCTTTCAAAACAGGCCTGTTTCGTCACAATTAAACACTTGTTCAGGTTTCAGTCCTTCACTGTCTATGTACTCCTTGAAGTCCTGCACATATTTTTCAGCCGCTTTGTGGTCCGAACTGGCAGCCTCACCATGCGTTATCACACTATGAATGCCACTACGCTTCTTAAATCTCTCAAACCAACCTTTGCTGGCCTTAAATTCACTCACATCACTAGTTGCTGGAATTATTTTAATTAAATCGTCATGCAACTTCCTAGCCTGCTCACATATGATCGCTTGAGAGATGCTGTCTCCTGCTATCTGTTTCTCATTTATCCAAACCAATAACAGTCTCTCAACATCTTCGAGTACTCGCGATCTCAGTTTCGAAAACATAGTTGCACCTTTGGCAAGAACAGCTTCCTTGATTGCCATTTTCTTGCCCACAATAGTAGCGATGGTTGATTGGGGTTTATTATACAACCTGACCAGCTCAGAGATATGCACTCCACTTTCATATTTATCAATGAACTCTTTCTTCATCTCCATAGTAATTCTCACCCTTTTTGCTGTAGGGTTGGCACTAGAAGCTTTCTTGGGGCCCATGGTGACTTATTTTGCAGGTGCAATCACTGAAAAGGCTGTGATAATATGAAATGTTCCAGTTGTATGTTTGGAAGCGACCGCGCGCGGTGGCTGGCTGGCTTGTAAACACTGGCACCAAAGGGACAAGTGAGGCGCGCTCAGGCCAAAGTGGACGCATATGGTATGGAACGAAAAGCGCTGGTCGGGTTTTTAAGCGCTAGTCGAGGCAAAATTTTTGCGTTTAAATGAATCGCTGGTCAGATTTATCGTTAATCGATGCCATCGCTGGTTGAGGGTCCACTGTAGTACTATTAATTTACATTGTCACGTAGATACATTCTTTATTGTAACAGTGAAATTCAATTCAGTTGAATATATTAGGTTAGGTTACATATTAACAATATGGTACCATATTGCTACCATATTACCAATACAGTGAAACCTCGGTTTTCGTTATTAATTCGTTCCAGAAAGTCTAATGAAAACTGAATTCGACAAAAACTGAAGCAATATTTCCCAAAAGAAATAATGTAAATCCAATTAATCTATTCCAGACATCTAAAAGTATTGACAAAAAATACATTTTATAGAGAATAACAATAGTTTTAACCTTGTCACAAGCTTCTTTCTGAAATTGTCATTCTATGTCGCAAAAGTTTAGGAAAAAAAAATTATTTTTTCTTATGAAATGATAGAGAATCTTTTCCGGATGGTAATGACACCAAAAGTACGAAATTTAGTCGAAAACTCACGGAATTACTCTCCCACAAAGTTAGCGGTCTCGGCGACATAAACTAATCAGCAATTTTGCCTACTTTGAACCCTGTTTTTGGCCAATTCCATTGTTCCAGTTGACCAAACTCATAGCTACTTCTTTAGAACTCCATTTTTTCTATCAGTTGAGTACAAGAAAACTGCCCATTTACCAATTTGAACTACCCAGTAAAGTGGTCAGAAATTGGCAATTTGACTAATTTTATGCAAATTAAAAAAGATGCCAATTTCAAAATAGGGTCCAGAATAAACAATGTAGACATTCTTGGCACTAAAATAACATATCCTCTGTTCATTAGTCACGTCTCTAGGCCCCTGTTATATAACTATTGCTTTATGTTTTGATTTTTTATTCATACAAAAAAAAAAATTTACTGTTATGAAGACTACTGCATTATTGCAAAAATGGTATAAATAATATCAGTGAACTAGTGAAAGAATATTAGACTCCTCAGTTGACGTGTATTGGACATGTGGAGTAATTTGCTTACTCCTGAACATTGGTAAAAATCGAACATTTCCGCTACTTTGAGCTCAATTTCAAGGTCGTTTTCATCGTGAAAGTAATGAAAATCATCTCTATTTCTGTAATATATTTAACATTTTATCTCCTGAGACCATGAAAACGTGAACACAATGATAAATGCTATATGAAAATACATCTCTAGGCGTATTAATCCAAAAAAACAGAGTTTTTTTTTCCTCATTATGCACTGCTTGCTGCAGGATTTATTTTATATGGTGCACACTAACCACACAGACCCATTCTCTCACATGCGGGCCTACCAGCTTTCTCCTGCTTGATTTGAGACCCACTTTACTGGGTAGTTCAAATTGGTAAATGGGCAGTTTCTTGTACTCAACTGATAGAAAAAATAGAGTTCTAAAGAAATAGCTGTGAGTTTGGTCAACTGGAAGAACAGAATTGGTCAAAAACAGGGTTCAAAGTTGGCGAAGTTGCCGATGTGTTTATGTTGCCGAGACCGCTAACTTTGTGGGAGAGTAATTCCGTGAGTTTTTGACCAAATTTCATACTTTTGGTGTCATTACCATCGGGAAAATATTCTCTATCATTTCATAAGAAAAAATAATTTTTTTTTCCAAAACTTTTGCGACACAGAATGACAGTTTCAGAAAGGGGCTTGCGACAGTCAAAGGGTTAAGGACCCCAATGGAAATAAGTTACACAGTCCTCGATGGCTTCCTTGGGTATCCTGGGCAGCTAACCCTCTGGGATTAATTGTTTCTAGGTAATTGTTTCCCATTAAGGCACGCCAACAACACACTCTCCATGTCTTCGAGTAGTACAGCTGGTGGTGAAGCAACAGCTGATGGTGGTGCAGCAGCCACTGACGGTGGTACAACAGTATTTCTCACCCTTTATACCACAGGGTTGGCACTAGAAGCTTTCTTTGGGGCCATGGTGGCTTATTTAGCAGTTACAAGCACTATAAACAATGGAATAATACAAAATGTATCGAATGTATGCATACAACCGGCCATCCTGGCTTGTAAATAATAATGGCATGGCAGTTGAGACACTCAGGCTGGGCAGACAGGTTCGGGATGAATCATGTTGGTCAGCAGCAGCTGACTGTCGTGCAGCAGCAGCTGACCATGGTACAGCAGCAGCTGACCATGGTTCAGCAGCAGCTGACTGTGGTGCAACAACAGCTGATGGTGGTGCAGCAGCAGCTGATGGTGGTGCAGCAGCAGCTGATGGTGGTGCAGCAGCAGCTGACAGTGGTGCAGCAGCAGCTGACTGGTGCATCAACAGCTGACTGTGGTGTAGCAACAGCTAACCGTGGTGCAGCAACAGCTGACTGTGGTGCAGCAACAGCTGACCGTGGTGCAGCAACAGCTGACCGTGGTGCAACAACAGTGACTGTGTGCAGCAACAGCTGACTTGGGCAAAAACAGCTGTGGTGGGCCGCAGCTGTGGTGGTCAGCAGCAGCTGATGGTGGTGCAGAGAGCTAACAGGGGTGCAGCGAGCTGACTGGTGCATCAACAGGACTGGGTGGGGCAACGCTAACCGGGTGCAGCAACAGCTACTGTGGGAAAGCAACGTGACCGTGGTGCAGCAAAGCTGACCGGGTGCAAAAAACAGCTGACTGTGATGCAGCAAACTGACTGTGGTGCGCGCAGCTGCCCTGGTACAATAGTATTTTCCCCCTTTTAAACCCACAGGGTTGGCACTAAAAAGCTTTCTTTGGGGCCATGGTGGCTTATTTAGAAATTTAAGGGGCACTATAAAAAATGGAAAATACAAAATCTATCGAATGTATGCATGCATGCAACCACTCCCCCGGGCTTGTAAAAAAGATGGCAGGGCAGCTGAGGCCCAGGCTGGATGGACGGGTTTTGGGAGGAATCTGCGGGGCGATTTTTTTTATCGTTGGTGGGCCAAATTTTTTTACACTCAATGTTTCGTTGGGCGTTTTAACGTTATCGATGTGTTTTTTTGGTGAGGGCCCATGTATTTGTAAAAATATAAGTGCCCTTTGGGTTATCGGTCATAATCCATTCGAAGTCGGCCAAAACCCGAAAGGCGAAAACCCCAAAATAATTTTTCCCTAAGAATTAATGTAAATCCAATTACGTGAAATCAATTTCAGACATCCAAAAATATTAAAAAAAAAATACATTTTTTAAAGATTAACGTATTTTTACATACAGAAAAAAAGGGAAAATAAATATTAGCAAAAAATTTTAAATAAACAAAATTTACATACTTTATTGAAGAAGGTGGGAAGGGAGATGGAGTTAGGAACCCCCCTCCATGGACTTCGGGTATAAAAACCCTCTCTAGGGTTACTTCCCTTCTGGAATACTGCCGTAGTCATTCATTACTTCCTTAAAATATTTTGTGTCTGAATGTGGGGGAAAGGTGAGAATATTTGTAGAAGTCAGTGTAGGTAGTGGTAGATGTAGTCACGGGTTTTGACCCCCTTTGGGTTAAGTAAGAGAAAAAAAAAGTTTTCATTTGGATTTTTAACCCCAGGGGTTAGCCACCCACGGTAACCCAAAAAAGTCAGTGCATATCGAGACCTAATTTATTTCCATTGGGGCCTTAATCTTGCCCCCAAGGATGAAACCCCACACCATTGACTAACACCCGGGTACCTTTTGCTGCTAGGTGAACAATAACAGGTGAAAGGAAAGTGTAAAAATGTTTCCCCCTGCAGGAATCAAACCGGGGCTCTCTGTGTGTGAAGCGTGAGGTTTAGCCCCCGGCCCCCGGGGCCCCTCTAACACCATATTATTACCATGTTCAGGGGTTTTAATAATTTCAAAAATACCTTTAGATGCCATCATAAAAAAAAGGAGAAGAAATGAGCAATTCATGCTGAGAATTGTAAACAAACGCGTATAAAGGGGCAGTGAGGGGGCCAGATGTGAGATTCAAGTTTTTTTCTAACCAAATCAAGAAAACAATTCATTTGGGTACTCCCCCACTCGTATCTATAAACACGCAGTTTATATGTATGTATTAAAACCCAGGGACAAAAAAACCTGTTATTCTGGGTGTAAAGGGGAGCAAGGAGCGAACAAAACGCGAATGACTTAAAAAAATTTTTTCCCTTCCCAAAGCAAGGTGGAATTTACCATATGTACAATTCGTTGGAAATGAAAGTGTACAACCGGTTAGGCAGGCCAAGTGGCCAGTAGGGCTAAGTATGTCCAAAATCCCTGTGGATGGAAGCGGGACATCCCCTACTAAAAAATTTATAATATAATATATATATATATAAATATATATTTTATATATATATATTATATATATATATATATAATTATATATATATATAAAAGGGGGGAAAAAAAAAGAGCTGAAACGGGGTTACCACGGGTCCCAACACCCTAACCAATACATAAAAAATTAACTCTAGATAGTGAGTTCCCAACTTATTTTTTTTACCAGGATATGTTTTCCCCTATATTTTAGGGGTTTGCAATGGGGAACCACCTATGATTCTTGTGTTGTATTCTTCCATTTTGGAGAAAAATTTAAAGGGGTTGGGTGGGGTTTAGAATTGACCACCTGCGAAGTCTGGCCCAATAGGTATCGAAGTGCTCCGGGCCCTCCCCAATGGGGGCCCTCTTTTTCAATGTTGATAGGCCCCTTGGTGCGGGGGAATTCGCTGAGAAGAACCACGGGGCTGAAACCCCCTCATCCCTGATTTGCAACAGTACTGCCCCAACCCCAACTCCAAGCATAAACCGTAATGAAAAAGGTTTGGAGAAGTTGGAGAAGTACAATTGGTGCAGTAACAATAATCTTTTGCTTTCATAAAAGCATTTTGACATTCTGGGGTCCAATTAAAGGGAACTTTGTGACTGGTAAGAGAGGAAAAGGGGGCTACAATTTTAAAAAACATTTTTTACAGAATCTTCGTAAAACCCTATCATACCTGGGGAAATTTTGAACAGTTTCCTATCATGAGGAATGGAAAAATCTTTAATGGAAAAGAGCTTACAAATTTAGGGGCAACTTTCCCACTCCTTTTCATGGGCCAAGAAAATTAAAAGTAGCCTGGCCAAAGGAAAACTTAGTAAATTAAAAGTTTTAAAAGGGGCCTGGAAGGTCTAAAAGAGCCCCTTTAAAACTAAACAG
This sequence comes from Cherax quadricarinatus, assembly GCF_026875155.1. Classification (NCBI taxonomy): domain Eukaryota; kingdom Metazoa; phylum Arthropoda; class Malacostraca; order Decapoda; family Parastacidae; genus Cherax; species Cherax quadricarinatus. The sequence continues at coordinate 24,862,067 of NC_069429.1, forward strand.
GTGTTGATCTCAAGTATCAGCACCCCCATATGTATTAGGGAAAACTGCCCTGCCCTTTAAGCCTTAATAGCCCGATGGATAAGTTTTGGAAAGAGAGGGAGAAATTTTTTTTTTCTGAAGGGGGGGAACTGTATATTTATAATGACTGGAAATTTCGAAGGGAGAGATTTTCTTCGCCCTTTTCTGGCAAAGGTACCTGTATAACCTTTTAAAGGGGATCTAACTTGGACACAAAAAGTGCCCTTTCCTACAAATCGATTACGTTATCCAGACGAGGAAGAGGGTAAACATCTGTAATTGGACCCCCGTTCCCTTACGTAGTCTGTACAAATTCGAAAACTTCCATCTTTTTTTTAAAAAAAGGATGCATGGTAAAACCATGGACTGATACTCCTCAAAATAAACCCCTGCTCTAACAGAAATTCTACCTCCCGCTGAGGTAGCTTCGTTTTTCAGGATTAGCTCTGTTGAGGAGAGTTTAATGGATTAGAGTTTCCCACATTTATGTCAGATAACCTAATGTAATTTTTTTTGGCATGTCCAAAGAAACAGGGTATGATTTGAAGGCAGTTAAAACTTGTTTCTGAATTTTAGATAGCCCCACCATTAAAGGCTAGGGGCCCTTTAGGAGGACAGAGTTTGGAAGCTTTACGAATATCAGAAATGATGCAAGAGTCAGTCATCCTCAGAGGCAGAGAAAAAGAGCATTACGGGGGCTTTTATCTGGGTATTAAATGTTTTAAAATTTTATTAATGTTTAAGTTTTAGTTTTTTTTGGTCTTATCAAGGGGGGACACCACATCTTTACATCAGATAAATTTTCTTCAATTTTCATAGGCCCCACAAAACTAGCTTTCAAGGGGTGGGCCCGGTTAAATTTCCTGTACCAACCTTGTTCCTGGGTGGGAAAAAGGGGGAATTGTGCATTTCTGTCTACCCCTTTTCATCTTGTTTTGGATGCTTTAAGTTAGCGTTTGGCTAACTGAAGAGGGGGTTTTAGAGTGTTGAGCTGTTCTTCTCCCTCCCTCCTTCTTTTAAACACCCTAAGAGGCTTTGTACATTTTTGCCAAAAGAAACAGCTCAAACGGACTATACTGTAGACTTGCACAGTTTCTTTTTTTGAAAACGCAAAAAGGTAGTGATTCATCCCCGCTGTAAGAAAAAGCATACAAAAAATTCTCTCTGGTTTTTTTAAAGTCTGAGTAAACTTTCAAGGCGCCTTGGGACTGAGGATGATGGCAGGGATAAATTGTGGAATCCCCAACCTATTAATGCTTCCCTAAAACTTTGGCAGTGAAAGTTAGTGCCTTGATCACTTTGAATAGTTTTGAATGCCAAAAACAGAGATAAATTTGTTTAAAACCTTGTGAATGGTTTATATTTCTACGCACAAGGGAATTGCTTCTGGTATTTTGTTACTCTTCCTAATGGTCATAGTATGTTTCCAGATTGGACTTAGGTAGTGGCCTAAACAATCATAATTTAAATTTTGGAAAAAAAGGGTTTTCCATTTGCAGGTATAGGTGGGAGGTGGGAGGTTTTTTGGAATGTCCAGGTTTCCCCACTTTCTATTCCGGCAAGTGGATAGATTCTTCACTTCCTTAATTTTTGGCCAATAGAATTTTTGGATTCATATAAAGTTTTGTAATTCCTAATTGACTTTCCCAATGAAAGATTATGTGTTATCAATATTGAGGTTAAACTTTGTTGGAACCACTAACCCGTCTGACAGTTGCCTACCCTTTTTTCCTTACCCGTCCAGGCAGATCAATAGTCGTTTTTTTTTAAATTTATTTTGACAGAATGACCAAAAAAAAATTTCCCATGGCTGCCTGTAAAATAAATTTAAAAAAGGGTCCTTTCATTGTTCCCTTGGAAAGGGAAACCCCCCGGCTGGAAAAAGAATATCTGCAATCCTGCAACCCCCGGAATAGGAAGGTTTCATTGGGTCTTTTCATAAATTTACGAGGTCTGCCCGTTTTCCCGAAAATAAATTTTTATTTTTATTTATTATTTCACACTGGGCGATTTCCCCCCAAGGCAGGGTGGGCCAAAAAAAAAAAAAACTTTCACCATCATTTACTCCATCATGTCTTGCCGAAGGGTGCTTTACACTACGTATTTAAAATGAACATTTACACCCTCCTTCAGAGTGCAGGCACTGTACTTCCCCTCTCCAGGACTCAAGTCCGGGCCCGCCCTTTCCCTGAAAACCCCTTTTTAAAAAATTACTTTGCTCACACTCCAAGCACTCAAGTTTAAAAACCATTTGTTCCATTCACTCCTATCAAAACGCTCATGCATGCCGCTGGAAGTCCAAGCCCCTCGCACACAAAACCTCCTTTACCCCCTCCCTCCAACCTTTCCTAGGCCAACCCCTACCCCGCCTTCCTTCCACTACAGACTGATACACTCTTGAAGTCACTCTGTTTCGCTCCATTCTCTCTACATGTCTGAACCACCTCAACAACCCTTCCTCAGCCCTCTGGACAACAGTTTTGGTAATCCCGCACCTCCTCCTAACTTCCAAACTACGAATTCTCTGCATTATATTCACACCACACATTGCCCTCAGACATGACATCTCCACTGCCTCCAGCCTTCTCCTCGCTGCAACATTCATCACCCATGCTTCACACCCATATAAGAGCGTTGGTAAAACTATACTCTCATACATTCCCCTCTTTGCCTCCAAGGACAAAGTTCTTTGTCTCCACAGACTCCTAAGTGCACCACTCACCCTTTTCCCCTCATCAATTCTATGATTCACCTCATCTTTCATAGACCCATCCGCTGACACGTCCACTCCCAAATATCTGAATACATTCACCTCCTCCATACTCTCTCCCTCCAATCTGATATCCAATCTTTCATCACCTAATCTTTTTGTTATCCTCATAACCTTATTCTTTCCTGTATTCACTTTTAATTTTCTTCTTTTGCACACCCTACCAAATTCATCAACCAATCTCTGCGACTTCTCTTCAGAATCTCCCAAGAGCACAGTGTCATCAGCAAAGAGCAACTGTGACAACTCCCACTTTATGTGTGATTCTTTATCTTTTAACTCCACACATCTTGCCAAGACCCTCGCATTTACTTCTCTTACAACCCCATCTATAAATATATTAAACAACCACGGTGACATCACACATCCTTGTCTAAGGCCTACTTTTACTGGGAAATAATTTCCCTCTTTCCTACATACTCTAACTTGAGCCTCACTCTCCTCATAAAAACTCTTCACTTCTTTCAGTAACCTACCTCCTACACCATACACCTGCAACATCTGCCACATTGCCCCCCTATCCACCCTGTCATATGCCTTTTCCAAATCCATAATTGCCACAAAGACTTCTTTAGCCTTATCTAAATACTGTTCACTTATATGTTTCACTGTAAACACCTGGTCCACACACCCCCTACCTCTCCTAAAGCCTCCTTGTTCATCTGCTATCCTATTCTCCGTCTTACTCTTAATTCTTTCAGTAATAACTCTACCATACACTTTACCAGGTATACTCAACAGACTTATCCCCCTATAATTTTTGCACTCTCTTTTGTCCCCTTTGCCTTTATACAAAGGAACTATGCATGCTCTCTGCCAATCCCTAGGTACCTCACCCTCTTCCATACATTTATTATATAATTGCACCAACTACTCCAAAACTATATCTCCACCTGCTTTTTACATTTCTATCTTTATCCCATCAATCCCGGCTGCCTTACCCCCTTTCATTTTACCTACTGCCTCACGAACTTTCCCCACACTAACAACTGGCTCTTCCTCACTCCTGCAAGATGTTATTCCTCCTTGCCCTATACACGAAATCACAGCTTCCCTATCTTCATCAACATTTAACAATTCCTCAAAATATTCCCTCCATCTTCCCAATACCTCTAACTCTCCATTTACTAACTCTCCTCTCCTATTTTTAACTGACAAATCCATTTGTTCTCTAGGCTTCCTTAACTTGTTAATCTCACTCCAAAACTTTTTCTTACTTTCAACAAAATTTGTTGATAACATCTCACCCACTCTCTCATTTGCTCTCTTTTTACTTTGCTTCACCACTCTCACCTCTCTCTTTTTCTCCATATACTCTTCCCTCCTTGCATCACTTCTACTTTGTAAAAACTTCTCATATGCTAGCTTTTTCTCCCTTACTACTCTCTTTACATCATCATTCCACCAATCGCTCCTCTTCCCTCCCGCACCCACTTTCCTGTAACCACAAACTTCTGCTGAACACTCTAACACTACATTTTTAAACCTACCCCATACCTCTTCGACCCCATTGCCTATGCTCTCGTTAGCCCATCTATCCTCCAATAGCTGTTTATATCTTACCCTAACTGCCTCCTCTTTTAGTTTATAAACCTTCACCTCTCTCTTCCCTGATGCTTCTATTCTCCTTGTATCCCATCTACCTTTTACTCTCAGTGTAGCTACAACTAGAAAGTGATTTGATATATCTGTGGCCCCTCTATAAACATGTACATCCTGAAGTCTACTCAACAGTCTTTTATCTACCATTACATAATCCAACAAACTACTGTCATTTCGCCCTACATCATATCTTGTATACTTATTTATCCTCTTTTTCTTAAAATATGTATTACCTATAACTAAACCCCTTTCTATACAAAGTTCAATCAAAGGGCTCCCATTATCATTTACACCTGGCACCCCAAACTTACCTACCACACCCTCTTTAAAAGTTTCTCCTACTTTAGCATTCAGGTCCCCTACCACAATTACTCTCTCACTTGGTTCAAAGGCTCCTATACATTCACTTAACATCTCCCAAAATCTCTCTCTATCCTCTGCATTCCTCTCTTCTCCAGGTGCATACACACTTATTATGACCCACTTTTTGCATCCAACCTTTACTTTAATCCACATAATTCTTGAATTTACACATTCATATTCTCTTTTCTCCTTCCATAACTGATCCTTCAACATTACTGCTACCCCTTCCTTTGCTCTAGCTCTCTCAGATACTCCAGATTTAATCCCATTTATTTCCCCCCACCGAAACTCCCCTACCCCCTTCAACTTTGTTTCGCTTAGGGCCTGGACATCCAACTTCTTTTCATTCATAACATCAGCAATCATCTGTTTCTTGTCATCCGCACTACATCCATGCACATTCAAGCATCCCAGTTTTATAAAGTTTTTCTTCTTCTCTTTTTTAGTAAATGTCTACAGGAGAAGGGGTTACTAGCCCATTGCTCCCGGCATTTTAGTCGCCTCATACGACACGCATGGCTTACGGAGGAAAGATTCTTTTCCACTTCCCCATGGACAATAGAAGAAATAAAGAAGAACAAGAGCTATTTAGAAAAAAGAGAAAAACCTAGATGCATGTATTTATATATGCATGTGCGTGTCTGTGAAGTGTGACCAATGTGTAAGTAGGAGTAGCAAGATATCCCTGTTATCTAGCGTTTTTATGAGACAGAAAAAGAAACCAGCAATCCTACCATCATGTAAAACAGTTACAGGTTTCTGTTTCACAGTCATCTGGCAGGACGGTAGTACTTCCCTGGGTGGTTGCTGTCTACCAACATACTACCTACCTATTATTATTATTATTAACACACTGGCCGATTCCCACCTAGGCAGGGTGGCCCGAAAAAGAAAAACTTTCACCATCATTCACTCCATCACTGTCTTGCCAGAAGGGTGCTTTACACTACAGTTTTTAATCCTTTGACTGTCGCAGCCGTATATATATGTCTTACAAGGTACCGTGTTTGACGTACAATGGACCCCCGCATACCGTTGGCATCACATAATGTTAAATCCGCTTACCGATACGTTTTATCGCTAAGATTTTGCCTCGTATACCGCTATAAAACCCGCTCAATGCTATTCGTCCGTGACGCGTCTATGTGCGGCCTGAGCCAGCCTCACATATTCCGCCAGTGGCATTGTTTACCAGCCAGCCTCCGCGGTAACATCCAAGCTTACAATCGGAACATTTCGTATTATTACAGTGCTTTTGGTGATTTTATCTGCAAAATAAGTGACCATGGGCCCCAAGAAAGCTTCTAGTGCCAACCCTACAGGAATAAGGGTGAGAATTACTATAGAGATGAAGAAAGAGATCATTGCTAAGTATGAAAGTGGAGTGCGTGTCTCCGAGCTGGCCAGGTTGTATAGTAAACCCCAATCAACCATCGCTACTATTGTGTCCAAGAAAACGGCAATCAAGGAAGCTGTTCTTGCCAAAGGTTCAACTGTGTTTTCGAAACAGAGATCGCAAGTGATGGAAGATGTTGAGAGACTCTTATTGGTGTGGATAAATGAAAAACAGATAGCAGGAGATAGCATCACTCAAATGATCATAAGTGAAAAGGCTAGGAAGTTGCATGAGGATTTAATTAAAAAAATGCCTGCAACTAGTGATGATGTGAGTGAATTTAAGGCCAGCAAAGGTTGGTTTGAGAGATTTAAGAAGCGTAGTAGCATACATAGTGTGATAAGGCATGGTGAGGCTGCCAGTTCGGACCACGAAGCAGCTGAAAAATATGTGCAGGAATTCAAGGAGTACATAGACAGTGAAGGACTGAAACCTGAACAAGTGTTTAATTGTGATGAAACAGGCCTGTTTTGGAAGAAAATTCCGAGCAGGACCTACATTACTCAGGAGGAAAAGGCACTCCCAGGACTTAAGCCTATGAAAGACAGGCTTACTCTGTTGATGTGTGCCAATGCTAGTGGTGATTGCAAAGTGAAGCCTTTATTAGTGTATCACTCTGAAACTCCTAGAGCGTTCAGGCAAAAGAATATCCTCAAGGCTAATTTGTGTGTGCTGTGGAGGGCAAACAGTAAGGCATGGGTCACTAGGGAGTTTTTCTATGACTGGCTACACCAAGCATTTGCCCCCACTGTGAAAAATTACCTAACTGAAAAGAAATTAGACCTTAAGTGCCTCCTGGTGTTAGACAATGCCCCTGGTCATCCTACAGACGTGGCAGAGCGACTTTTTGGGGACATTAGCTTCAATAAGATGAAGTTTTTGCCTCCTAATACCACTCCTCTCCAGCACCCCATGGACCAGCAGGTTATTGCAAACTTCAAAAAACTTTTCACAAAAGCTCTGTTTGAAAGGTGCTTTGTAGTGACCTCAGAAACTCAATTGACTCTAAGAGAGTTTTGGAGAGATCACTTTAATATCCTCAATTGTGTAAACCTTATAGGTAAGGCTTGGGAGGGAGTGACTAAGAGGACCCTGAACTCTGCTTGGAAGAAACTGTGGCCAGAATGTGTAGACCAAAGGGATTTTGAAGGGTTTGAGGCTAACCCTGGGAATCCTATGCCAGTTGAGGAATCCATTGTGGCATTGGGAAAGTCCTTGGGGTTGGAGGTTAGTGGGGATGATGTGGAAGAGTTGGTGGAGGAGGACAATGAAGAACTAACCACTGATGAGCTCCTAGATCATCTTGAACAGCAAGAGGGCAGATCTGAGGAAACTGCTTCGGAGGAGGGGAGAGAGAAATTGAGGAAGTTGCCTACTACAAAGATTAAGGAAATGTGTGGAATGTGGCTTAAAGTGCAAACATTTTTGGATGAAAATCACCCTCACACAGCTATTGCAAGCTGTGCTGGTGACTATTACACTGACACTGTTGTGAACCACTTTAGGAAAGTCATAAAGGAACGGGAGGTACAGGCATCTATGGACAGATATGTTGTGCGACAGAAGTCCAGTGACTCTGAAGCTGGTCCTAGTGGCATTAAAAGAAGAAGGGAAGTAACCCCGGAAAAGGACTTGCCACCTCAAGTCCTAATGGAAGGGGATTCCCCTTCTAAACACTAAGACTCTCTCCTCCTCCCATCCCATCAATCATCACCAGATCTTCAATAAAGGTAAGTGTCATGTAACTGTGCATGTCTTTTTCAGTTTGTGTGTATTAAAATTAATATTTCATGTGATAATTTTTTTTTTTCATACTTTGTGGTGTCTTGCACGGATTAATTTGATTTCCATTATTTCTCATGGGGAAAACTTATTCGCATAACGATAATTTCGCATAACAATGAGCTCTCAGGAACGGATTAATATCGTTATGCTTGGGTCCACTGTATATATACTCATAAATTCTAGCGGCTTCAAATCAAGACGGAGAAAGCTGGTAGGCCCACATGTGAGAGAATGGGTCTGTGTGGTCAGTGTGCACCATATAAAAAAAATCCTGGAGCATGCAGTGCATGAGAAAAAAAAAACTCCGTCCGTTTTTTTAATTAAAATGCCGAATTTGTGATCTATTTTCTTATAGTATTTATGGTTGTATTCTCGTTTTCTCGGTCTCATTTGATAGAATGGAAAATATATTATAGAAATAGAGGTGATTTTGATGGATTTTTTTTATAAAAAGAACCTGGAAATGGAGCTCAAAGTAAGGGAAATGTTTGATTTTTGCCAATGTTCAAAAGTAAACAAATAATGTCATTGTTCAATAAATGTCCAACTAGCCATTCTAATATGCAGTCATGAATGGGTTGATGTTATATACACAATTATTACAATATTGCAGTAGTCTGCATAATAGTAAATCTTCTATTTTTTGTTTGAATAAAAATTCAAAATAGAAAGCAAGAGTAATATCAGTGGGGCTTGGAGATGTGACTGATGAACAAAGAAAAGGTTATTTTAGAGCCAGGAATGTCTGCATTGTTCATTCTGGACCCTGTTTTGAAATTGTCATACTTTTTAATTTTCGTGAAATTGGCCAAATTGCAAATTTCTGACCACGTTATTGGGTAGTTGAAATTGGTAAATGAGCAGTTTCTTGTACTCAATCGATTGAAAAAATGGAGTTATAAAGAAATAGCCATGAGTTTGGTCGACTGGAATAATGGAATTAGCCAAAAATAGGGCTCAAACTGGGCGAAATCGCCGATTTGTAAATATCGCTGAGGTCGCTAACTTCGCGAGAGCGTAATTTCGTCAGTTTTCCATCAAGTTTCGTTTTTTTGGTGTCATTACAATCTGGAAAAGATTCTCTATCATTTCATAAGATTTTTTTTTTTTTTTTTTAAATTTTGCAACACCAGGAGACACCTCAGGATTGGGGGTTGCGACAGTCAAGGGGTTAAAATGCAACATTAACACCTCTCGTTCAGAGTGCAGGCACTGTACTTCCCATCTCCAGGACTCAAGTCCTGCCTGCCAGTTTCCCTGAATCCCTTCATAAATGTTACTTTTCTCACACTCCAACAGCACGTCAAGTATTAAAAACCATTTGTCTCCATTCACTCCTATCAAACATGCTCACACATGCCCGCTGGAAGTCCAAGCCCCTCACACATGAAACCTCCTTTACCCCCTCCCTCCAACCTTTCCTAGGCCAACCCCTACCCTGCCTTCCTTCCACTACTGACTGATATACTCTTGAAGTCATTCTGTTTTGCTCCATTCTCTCTACATGTCCAAACCACCTCAACAACCCTTCCTCAGCCCTCTGGACAACAGTTTTGGTAATCCCGCACCTCATAGCTTCCAAACTTCGAATTCTCTGCATTATATTCACACCACACATTGCTCTCAGACATGACATCTCCACTGCCTCCAGCCTTCTCCTCGCTGCAACATTCATCACCCATACTTCACACCCATATAAGAGCGTTGGTAAAACTATACTCTCATACATTCCCCTCTTTGCTCCAAGGACAAAGTTCTTTGTCTCCACAGACTCCTAAGTGCACTGCTCACCTTTTTTCCCTCATCAATTCCATGATTCACCTCATCTTTCATAGACCCATCCGCTGACACGTCCACTCCCAAATATCTGAACACATTCACCTCCTCCATACTCTTTCCCTCCAATCTGATATCCAATCTTTCATCACCTAATCTTTTTGTTATCCTCATAACCTTACTCTTTCCTGTATTCACTTTTAATTTTCTTCTTTTGCATACCCTATCAAATTCATCCACCAACCTCTGCAACTTCTCTTCAGAATCTCCCAAGAGCACAGTGTCATCAGCAAAGAGCAACTGTGACAACTCCCACTTTATATGTGATTCTTTATCTTTTAACTCCTTGCCTCTTGCCAAGACCCTTGCATTTACTTCTCTTACAACCCCGTCTATCAATATATTAAACAACCACGGTGACATCACACATCCTTGTCTAAGGCTTACTTTTACTGGGAAATAATCTCCCTCTTTCCTACATACTCTAACTTGAGCCTCACTATCCTCGTAAAAACTCTTCACTGCTTTCAGTAACCTACCTCCTACACCATACACCTGTAACATGTTCCACATTGCCCCCCTATCCACCTTGTCATATGCCTTTTCCAAATCCATAAATGCCACAAAAACCTCTTTAGCCTTATCTAAATACTGTTCACTTATATGTTTCACTGTAAACACCTGGTAAAACAAATTGGCTATTCTGAAATCAGAGTCATCCAAGGGTAAGTCAGCATTCTCGCCAGACAACCCTTGGGATGTTGCTCGAGTTATGACCAACACCGGAGAAGAATTAATCATTATGGGTTCAGGACATGCACTAGAAGTGGTAATGTTATTACCCAGTAATAACATGGCATCTTTCATAGGAAATCTTCCAGATACACCTACAGTCAAATATCCAGTGTAATATCTGCACTGTATATAGATTCTATGCAAGGTGACAGAAAATATTGTTCCTCCAAATGCTTCTAGCACAACAGAGGATTGTAAGGAAGTGTGTTCAGAAAGGGGAAGTACTCCCTCTCTTATAAGTGAGCAATATGCTCTAGTATCCCTGAAGGTTCTGACTTCAGTTTTCTTTGAGTCTTCCTGAAGGAAAATATGACTCTGACAATAATAATTCAATTCAATTCAATTCAGTTCAAGTTTATTCTCTATAAGGGTTACAATGTGGGGTTTACAGGTTTTGGGTGTTGTGTGGTTTACAAGTTATTAAATACTAATTACAGAGGGGGCCACTAGGACACCTAGCATGGCTAGGCATTTTGGGCAGACTTAGATTAATTCTTAACATTAAATCCTTACAGATTATGGTATTAAGGCTAAGTGACTACATCATAATTTGTGAGTTTAGCAATGTGAATGCTTTTGTTTTGGCACAATACAAAGTGCCTATATTGGAGTATCATAGGCAAACTTATGACTAGTTAGGATTTATTATTTTAAGATTAAGATTAGTATTTCTGGGTTTATTGTCAGTGGGTGAGTGAGTGTAATTGTGAACCATCAGGTGGTTATCATGTAGTTAGTTGTTGGGTGTATCAGGGAGATGAGATGTTTTCTAACTGTAGTTTTGAAAGTGATGAATGTGTCTGCAGTTCTAGAGTTTTCAGGTAGGGTGTTCCAGATTTTAGGTCCTTTGAAATACATTGAATTTTGTAAAGGTTTAGTCGAACATGGGGAATGTCATAGAGATGTTTGTGTCTGGTGTTATGCCTGTGGATCCTGTCACAACTATCAAGAAAGCATTTTAGGTCAAGGTTAATATTGGAATTTAAGGTCCTGTAGATATAGATAGCACAGTAGTAAGTGTGGATGTTCTGAACAGGGAGTAAGTTTAGATCTATGAAGAGTGTGGAGTGTGTTGCCAGGTATGGGATTTAGTGATTATTCTTACTGCGGCTTATTGTTTGGTTATTATTGGCTTTAGGTGTGTTGCTGCAGTTGAACCCCAAAGTTGGAAAGATGCTGTGGAGTTTCACTTCGCCTGGCAGTGGGGTAGGTGGTGGTGGTAACACGAGTCTTCTTAGTTGGTAATATTGTGTATTTTTGGGTGATTTCTGCAGTTGATTTATATCATTGTGGATCTCCACACATGTCAGTGTTATGTGGGTCTTTACTAGGCCATCACAGTGTTGTTAGGAACCTCAGGTGAAAGAAAAAGAGAGAAGCAGGGATCTTGTTTCTATCGCTGCTGCCCCAGTTATTGCTGATACACCACCGTTTTACGTTTGTCCTCCATTTTATGTTGCACTCTCAGTGAGTGTTGGTTCTTCTGTTATGTGAAATTTTTCTAATAGTCACATCAACACTACATTTTATAAACAGTATTATATTCTTCAATTTTTGCACACTAATATCAGGAAAATAAAAAAAAATCGTTTCAGTAAGTGTTCTTGCATAAGAGGGTTGTTTAGAATCCCTGCATGATTTTTTTTAAATGATCTTATTACATTAACTTTGGGGACATTTTCTTTTAACCTTTTTGGGGTCCATCTCATAATGTTATGCCTTTGAAGCCAGTTGTGGCATGCAAAGAGTACGTAACCTTTATTCAGAGCATGTACACACCCTCATTAAAAGGTTACCTCCCCAACCAGCAAACCAGATACTAAGGGTCACATAATGGAGCCCTATCGTCAGATCATCTAGGTTCAGCCAATGAGAAGGTGGATCTGGCAATTGTGATGGTAACATGGCTACAACTCTAAAGATCATACTTGACCACCTACAGGTTAATGTACCAGTGTCAGAAATAAAAGAATCACTGTTACTAGGGAACCATTGTAGAAAAAGTGTCATGCTCGGATTTCACACATAAGACAGGAAAAAAGATTTAATAAGTTCATCTATTAACTCTTTCAGGGTCCAAGGCCAAAATCTGAAGTGCTGCTCCAGTGTCCAAGAAATTTTGAAAAAAAAAAAAAAAAATTTTTCTTACAGAATTAAAGATAATATTTTTGTGAAGGTAAAACCAAAAAAAAAATTTTGATCAGTACTTACCGAGATACAGCGGCAGGAAGTTGACCCAAAATGACCGGGTGGCGGCAACATCAGTGACTTCCGCAAAATCCCATTTTTTTCTTTTATGTTTTTTATACTTTTTTCTTTAATAAATTTTTTTTCTAATAACATTTGTGGCTTGTGAGACCAGTATAATGTATATTGTATAAGTGTACACTCATTGTATTCAACACAATAACTGCACTAATTTGTTTATCATTATATTGCTTACAAAACTTGCTTACAAGTTTATTGTAGACAAAATGATGAAAATATTAGTGTGGTTATTGTGTTGAATACAATAGTACCATATGGTACAGGGTACCATATGGTACACAAATAACCCGCATATAAAAGAGAGAAGCTTACGACGACGTTTCGGTCCGACTTGGACCATTAACAAAGTCACACTAACCAGAAGTGGAGCAGGACGGCTATATATAGGCAGGAAGAGGTGGTGGTAGTAGTAGTAGTAGTAGTAGTACAAGAATGGTATATAATTATATCTTGTTGGTATTATATACCAACAAGATGAAATTAAGACACATGCGCAACACCCGGGCATCCCTATCGTAGACGTTTCGCCATCCAGCCAGCCACTGGATGGCAAAACGTCCACAACAAAGACAACCAGATGCCGCACATGTGTCTTAATTTCATCAGTAGTAGTAGTAGCAGAAGAGGTAGTAGTAGTGGTAGTTGTAGAAGTGGTGAATAAGGAGGACGAGCCAGTCAAATACAAAGGGGAGCACTGCAAGAGAGCTAGGTGCCCTCAGAGGGAGAGCAAGCGCACAGAGGTGCATGAAAGGGGAAGTGGTGAAATAAATGAAGAAGGAACAGAAACACGAGACAGGAGAGAGAAAGACAACCCAGAGGAGAAAAAGGAAAGAGGAAAGGAGGAGAGGGAGAAGAAGAAAAAGAAAAAGAAAATATGAGGAGTCAGGTTAAGTCACGGGTGTTCTGAAGTTTGGAGCATTTTACAATGTAGTGGGAGAGGAAGGCATCTACAGAGACGAAGCAAGGGCTAAGATTCATACAAGGAAAGTTGTGTATTAGAGAGAATTCAACTAGACGGCGACTGTTCGAGTTGGAAGTAGGGAAGACAGTTTTAGCAGAAGACCAGTCAATAGGATGGCTATGATCTCTGATGTGACAGAAAAAAGCATTGTTAGTGTCGGCAAGCCTAACACTATTTTTGTGCTCCCTAAGTCTGTCAGAAAGAGATCGACCAGTTTCTCCGAAGTATTGAAGAGGACAGGAGGAGCAAGAAATAGAGAAGACACCAGGAACATCTGTAGAGGGAGGAGGGGTATGAATGAGATTAGTGCGAAGAGTGTTAGTCTGGCGGAAGGTAAGCTTGATGTCTAAGGGATGGAGAGAATTGTTGAGATTAGAAAGACTGGAAATGTAGGGAAGGCAGAGGATAAAAGAGTTCCCAGGAGTAGAGAGTTTGGTAGAGAAGAAATTGCGTTTAGCACGTGAGAGGGCAGAGTATATGAAATGGGAAGGGTTGCCAAGACGGGAAAACGAATTATGAAGAGTGGAAATTTCTGCTGGAAGGAACTGAGGATCACAGATGTGGAGGGCACAGAGAAAGAGGGAGATAAGAACACTTTTCTTGACAGGGGAAGCATGATAGGAGAAGTAGTGAATGTACATGCCACTGCATAGGTTTTCGGTAAACGGAAAAGGAAAAACCTGTATCTGACCGGTGGACATGGACATCAAGGAAAGGAAGCAAGGAATTAGATTCCCATTCAGCTTTAAACTTAATGGAAGGTGCAAGATTATTAAGAGTTTCAAGAAAAGGTTGGAAGAGACTGGAGTCATGAGGCCACAGAGCAAAGATGTCATCCACATAGTGGAGCCAGAGTGGAGGTTGCACATCGAGGGTAGGAAGAAGAACAGTCTCGAAGTATTCCATGTAAAGATTAGCAATGACAGGAGAGAGAGGAGAGCCCATAGCGACATTGAGGTTTGAGAATAATATTTCCCTTGGAAGGAAAAGGAGTTAGAGTCCACGCAGAGGCGGATAAGATCAAGAAAGACATCAGTAGGTATAGGGAGATGTAGAAACCCTTCATGGGCCTTCTCTCTAAGGAAATCAAGGACATCATCAAGAGGGACATTGGTGAAGAGGGACTCAACATCAAGATTAAGCATCTTACAGGTTGGGAGAGAGCAAACCCATTCAGTGAAGCCTTGAGAGTGACGGAGGTGGGCAGGAGAAAAAGTACCAAGAAAGGGAGTGAGGATTTTGGCCAGCCAAGAAGCAAGAGAATAAGAGACAGAACCTCTAGAGGATATGATAGGACGAAGAGGAATATCAGGTTTATGAGTTTTGGGAAGGCCATAGAAATAGGGAAGAGAGGGACAGATGACACAAAACCATTGAACAAGGTCAAAGTCAGGAGGACAGAGGTCAGAGAGAGTCCTTAGTTTCTTGTTGAAAGTTCTCTTGATGGGATCAAGAGGGTTGGAAACGAGAGGAGTGTAGGTACATGAGTCAGAGAGCAAGACATCAGCTTTACGGAGGTAATCCTCGCGATCAAGGATAACTACCGAATCACCTTTGTCAGAAGATAGTATGACAATGTTAGTGTTGGATTTAAGAGAAGAAAGGGCAAGTTGGTAATGGCATGGAAGGTGGTGATTCTTAGAAAACAGACTAACAAGAGCAGGGAGGAGAGTGCCACGAAAAGTGGACAAGTCAGGAAGATTACGGGATTGAGATTGACAAAAGGAATCAAAAGAGCTAATCAGGGAAATACCAGCGCGAGGGGTAGGCGAAGTGGCAAAGGAAAGGCCAAAACCAAGAAGTTCAAGCTCATACTGAGAAGTGAGACAGAAGACAGGTTAGTAACACAGTGAGGGAGAATTTAGACCAAGGGCTAGCTGAGATGAGACGCTGAAGTTTATTCTGTAGTTTAGAAGAATGAATTTGTGTATTCAGGTGAGCAGTGTCAAAGGCAATGGTAGAGAGAAGGTTACAGAGATCCTGTGGTAGAGCCGCAAAGAGAGCATGTTGACATTGACGGAAAGTAAAGAAGGCATCTTCAACCTGTGTTTTAGTAGAAAGAATGAGCTGTTGAAGTAGGAGACGGGCATGATCAGGAAAGGGAGTGCCCAGTGGGCTGGTTTTCAGGAAGTGGGAGAAGGAAGGAGGCAGAACTTGTTCAGCAAGACAGTCATGTAGAAAGCGAAGCTGTTTCTTACGACGCCTGGTAGCAATAAGAGCAGCCTCATAAGATCGAAAGAGGGGTTTAAAACAGGGAAGAACATTAAAAAAGTTGGAGAGAATATGACGCTTAACTGCGGGTTCCATAAATAACAAAAAAAGGCACAATACCGTGACTGGAATGATACACAAATAAACCGCACATAAAAGAGAGAAGCTTACAATGACGTTTCAGTCCAACTTGGACCATTTACAAAGTCACACTAGCCATAAGTGGAGCAGGACCTCTATATATAGGCAGAAAGAGGTGGTGGTCGTAGTAGTAGTAGTAGTACAAGAATGGTATATAATACCGACAAGATGAAATTAAGACATATGTGTGGCGTCTGGTTGTCTTTGTTGTGGACGTTTCGCCATCCAGTGGCTGGCTGGATGGCGAAACATCTACGATAGGGATGCCCGGGTGTTGTGCATGTGTCTTAATTTCATCTTGTCAGTATTATATACCATTCTTGTACTACTACTACTACTACTACTACTACTACTACTACTACTACTACTACTACTACTACTACTACTACTACCACCACCTCTTCCTGCCTATATATAGCTGTCCTGCTCCACTTACAGAATAAACTTCAACTTCTCATCTCAGCTAGCCCTTGGTCTAAATTCTCCCTCACTGGCTGTGTTACTAACCTGTCTTCTGTCTCACTTTCTCAGTATGAGCTTGAACTTCTTGGTTTTGGCCTTTCCTTTGCCACTTCGCCTACTCCTTGTGCTGGTATTGCCCTGATTAGCTCTTTTGATTCCTTTCGTCAATCTCGATCCCGTAATCTTCCTGACTTGTCCACTTTTCGTGGCACTCTCCTTCCTGCTCTTGTTAGTCTGTTTTCTAAAAATCACCACCTTCCACGCCATTACCAACTTGCCCTTTCTTCTCTTAAATCCAACACTAACATTGTCATACTATCTTCTGACAAAGGTAATTCGGTAGTTATCCTTGATCGCGAGGATTACCTCCATAAAGCTGATGTCTTGCTCTCTGACTCACATACCTACACTCCTCTCGTTTCCAACCCTCTTGATCGCACTAGAGAACTTTCAACAAGAAACTAAGGACTCTCTCTGACCTCTGTCCTCCTGACTTTGACCTTGTTCAACGGTTTCGTGTCATCTGTCCCTCTCTTCCCTATTTCTATGGCCTTCCCAAAACTCATAAACCTGATATTCCTCTTCGTCCTATCATATCCTCTAGAGGTTCTGTCTCTTATTCTCTTGCTTCTTGGCTGGTCAAAACCCTCACTCCCTTTCTTGGTACTTTTTCTCCTGCCTACCTCCGTCACTCTCAAGACTTCATTGAACGGGTTCGCTCTCTCCCAACCTGTAAGATGCTTAGTCTTGACGTTGAGTCCCTCTTCACCAATGTCCCTCTTGATGATGTCCTTGATTTCCTTAGAGAGAAGGCCCATGAAGGGTTTCTACATCTCCCTATACCTACTGATGTCTTTCTTGATCTTATCCGCCTCTGTGTGGGCTCTAACTCCTTTTCCTTCCAAGGGAAATATTATTCTCAAACCTTCAGTGTCACTATGGGGTCTCCTCTCTCTCCTGTCCTTGCTAATCGTTACATGGAATACTTCGAGACTGTTCTTCTTCCTACCCTCGATGTGCAACCTTCACTCTGGCTCCGCCATGTGGATGACATCTTTGCTCTGTGGCCTCATGACTCCAGTCTCTTCCAACCTTTTCTTGAAACTCTTAATAATCTTGCCCCTTCCATTAAGTTTAAAGCTGAATGGGAATCTAATTCCTTGCTTCCTTTCCTTGATGTCCATGTCCACCGGTCAGATACAGGCTTTTCCTTTTCCGTTTACCGAAAACCTATGCACAGTGGCATGTACATTCACGACTTTTCCTATCATGCTTCCCCTGTCAAGAAAAGTGTTCTTATCTACCTCTTTCTCCATGCTCTCTGCATCTGTGATCCTCAGTTCCTTCCAGCAGAAATTTCCATTCTTCATAATTCGTTTTCCTGTCTTGGTTACCCTTCCCATTTCATATACTCTGCCCTCTCACGTGCTAAACGCAATTTCTTCTCTCCCAAACTCTCTACTCCTGGGAGCTCTTCTATCCTGTGCCTTCCCTACATTTCCGGTCTTTCTAATCTCAACAATTCTCTCCGTCCCTTAGACATCAAGCTTACCTTCCGCCAGACTAACACTCTTCGCACTAATCTCGTTCATACCCCTCCTCCCTCTACAGATGTTCCTGGTGTCTACTCTATTTCTTGCTCCTCCTGTCCTCTTCAATACTTCGGAGAAACTGGTCGATCTCTTTCTGACAGACTTAGGGAGCACAAAAATAGTGTTAGGCTTGCCGACACTAACAATGCTCTTTTCTGTCACGTCAGAGATCGTAGCCATCCTATTGACTGGTCTGCTAAAACTGTCTTCCCTACTTCCAACTTTTACAGTCGCCGTCTAGTTGAATCCTCTCTAATACACAACTTTCCTTGTATGAATATTAGCCCTGGCTTCATCTCTGTAGATGCCTTCCTCTCCCACTACATTGTAAAATGCTCCAAACTTCAGAACACCCGTGACTTAACCTGACTCCTCATTTTTTCTTTTTCTTTTTCTTCTTCTCCCTCTTCCCCTTTCCTCTTTCCTCTTTCCTTTTTCTCCTCTGGGTTGTCTTTCTCTCTTCTGTCTCATGTTTCTGTTCCTTCTTCATTTATTTCACCACTTCCCCTTTTACGCACCTCTGTGCGCTTGCTCTCCCTCTGTGGGCACCTAGCTCTCTTGCAGTGCTCCCCTTTGTATTTGACTGGCTCATCCACCTTATTCCCCACTTACATAAACATAAGAACATAAGAAAGGAGGAACACTGCAGGAGGCCTGCTGGCCCATACTAGGCAGGTCCTTTACAATTCATCCCACTTACAAAACATTTGCCCAACCCAATTTTCAATGCCACCCAAGAAATAAGCTCTGATGTGAAAGTCCCACTCAAATCCAACCCCTCCCACTCATGTACTTATCCAACCTAGATTTGAAACTACCCAAAGTCCCAGCCTCAATAACCCAACTAGGTAGACTGTTCCACTCATCAACTACCCTATTTCCAAACCAATACTTTCCTTTGTCCTTTCTAAATCTAAACTTATCTAATTTAAATCCATTACTGCGGGTTCTCTCTTGGAGAGACATCCTCAAGACCTTATTAATATCCCCTTTATTAATACCTATCTTCCACTTATACACTTCGATCAGGTCTCCCCTCATTCTTCGTCTAACAAGTGAATGTAACTTAAGAGTCTTCAATCTTTCTTCATAAAGAAGATTTCTAATGCTATGTATTAATTTAGTCATCCTATGCTGAATGTTTTCTAATGAATTTATATCCATTTTGTAATATGGAGACCAGAACTGAGCTGCATAATCTAGGTGAGGCCTTACTAATGATGTATAAAGCTGCAGTATGACCTCTGGACTTCTGTTGCTTACACTTCTTGATATAAATCCCAGTAATCTATTTGCCTTATTATGTACGCTTAGGCATTGCTGTCTTGGTTTAAGGTTGCTGCTCACCATAACCCCCAAGTCCTTTTCACAATCTGTATGGCTAAGTTCTACATCATTTAACTTATAAGTACTAGGGTTATGGGCACTCCCAAGCTTCAGAACCTTGCATTTATCTACATTGAACTGCATCTGCCACTTTTCTGACCAAGAATAGAGTTTGTTTAAATCCTCCTGAAGTTCCATAACATCTACGTTTGAATCAATTATCCTACCTATCTTTGTGTCATCGGCGAATTTGCTCATATCACTAGTAATTCCCTTATCAAGATCATTGATATATATTATAAACAACAACGGGCCCAAGACTGATCCCTGTGGAACGCCACTTGTTACAGATCCCCACTTGGGTTTAACCCCATTTATGGACACTCTCTGCTTCCTGTCAGTGAGCCATGACTCGATCCACGAGAGCACTTTTCCCCCAATGCCATGAGCTGCCACTTTCTTTAACAGTCTATGGTGCAGAACTCTATGAAAAGCCTTACTAAAATCTAAGTAAATAATGTCAAATTCTTTATTGTGGTCAACAGCCTCAAAAGCTTTACCGAAGAAAGTTAATAAATTAGTTAGACAAGACCGGCCTCTTGTGAATCCATGCTGAGTATCATTAATCAAGCTATGCTTATCGAGATGGCTTCTTATAATCTCAGCTATAATTGACTCTAGTAATTTGCCTACAATTGAGGTCAGGCTTATTGGGCAGTAATTTGACGGTAACGACTTGTCCCCTGTTTTAAAAATAGGAATTACATTAGCCATCTTCCACATATCAGACACTACACCTGTTTGAAGAGATAAACTAAAAATATTAGTTAATGGTTCACAGAGTTCCATTTTGCATTCCTTAAGAACCCTTGAAAAAACCTCATCAGGACCTGGCGACTTATTTTGCTTCAGTCTGTCTATCTGCTTCACAACCATCTCACTAGTGACTGTGATGTTACATAATTTATCTTCTTCTAGCCCACTGTAAAAATTAATTACTGGAATATTGTTAGTGTCTTCCTGTGTAAAAACTGAGAGAAAATAATTATTTAAAATCAAGCACATTTCATTCTCTTTGTCAGTAAGGTGCCCATAGTTATTTTAAAGGGGACCTATCTTATCTCTAACTTTTGTTCTATAGACCTGGAAAAAACTTTTTGGGTTAGTTTTAGAATCCCTAGCAACTTTAATTTCATAGTCCCTTTTAGCTTTTCTTATCCCCTTTTTAATGTCCCTCTTAATGTCAATATACTGATTCATAAGATGACCCTCACCTCTTTTGATATGCCTATAAATTCCTTTCTTATGGCCTAGTAGATATTTGAGCCTATTGTTCATCCATTTTGGGTCATTTCTATTTGATCTAATTTCTTTATATGGGATAAACGCTCTTTGAGCAGCATGTATAGTGTTCAGAAAACTGTCATATTGATAGCTCTCTTCGTTACCCCAGTCAACAGATGATAAGTGTTCTCTAAGCCCATCGTAATCTGCTAAGCGAAAATCTGGGACTGTTACTGAGTTATCGCTACTATCGTACTTCCATTCAATGCTAAATGTAATTGATTTGTGGTCGCTAGCACCCAGTTCCTCTGAAATTTCTAAATTATTAATAAGGGATTCATTGTTTGCCATTACTAAGTCAAGCAGGTTATTTCCCCTTGTAGGTTCTGTCATAAACTGCTTCAAAAAACAATCCTGAAATACTTTTAAGAAGTCGTATGATTCTAAATTCCCAGTCAAGAAATTCCAATCAACATGACTAAAGTTAAAGTCTCCTAGAATTACTACATTATCGTGCCTTGTGGCCTTAACAATTTCCTCCCATAGTAGTTTCCCTTGGTCCCTATCTAAGTTTAGGGGACGGTATATCACTCCTAAAATCAGTTTTTCATGCCCCTCTGAAAATTCTATCCAAACAGACTCTGTATGTGTTACTTCAGACTTAATACCCGTTTTTATGCAACAGTTCAAGCGATCTCGGACATACAATGCCACCCCACCCCCCCTCCCAATACTTCTATCTTCTTGGAACAATTTAAAACCCTGAATATGACATTCCACAGGCATGTCCCGACTTTTTGAATTAAACCACGTCTCAGTTAAGGCAAATACATCAATGTTACCTGCACTAGCAACTAATCTCAACTCGTCCATCTTATTCCTAGCACTACGGCAATTAGCATAATAAACATTGAAAGACTCTCCTTTCTCTTTACCCTTCCTGCTCATTTCTATTTTTCTACTAAACCTATTACTGTCCTTATCACCCTCTTCTACTACTATTACTACTACTGCTACTGATGAAATTAAGACACGTGTGTGGCATCTGGTTGTCTTTGTTGTGGACGTTTTGCCATCCACTGGCTGGCTGGATAGCGAAACGTCTACGGTAGGGATGCCCGGGTGTTGCGCATGTGTCTTAATTTCATCTTGTCGGTATTATATACCATTCTTGTACTACTACTACTACTACTTCCACCACCTCTTCCTGCCTATATATAGCCATCCTGCTCCACTTCTGATTAGTGTGACTTTGTAAATGGTCCAAGTCGGACCGAAACGTCGTCGTAAGCTTCTCTTTTTTTATGTGCGGGTTATTTGTATATCATTCCAGTCACGGTATTGTGCCTTTTTTTTGTTACCATATGGTTCAGGGTACCATATGGCACAGGGTACCATATGGCACAGGGTACCATACAGTACAGGACACCATATGATACAGATACAGGGATAACTATGGAAATAAGTCACCCTGACTTTTTTGGGTTATCCTAGGATTTTATATATATGCTACTATGTATGATAATCTATGTATGTAATTGTATTTCTGTACACCTGAATAAACTTATTCAAGTGCATGTGGCATCGTAAGTAAGTTTATTTAGGCATACACAAATAAAGTTACATAGAATATCATACTTAAAAGCATATGTTTGGAAAACCTAGGATAACCCAAAAAGTCAGACAGACTTATTTCCATTAGGGTCCCTGTACCCTGTACCATATGGTATAATGTACCATATGGAACAATGTACTATATTGTACATTGTACCATATGGTACCATTGAACCATATGATACCACTGTACCATATGGTACCATTGTACCATATGGCACAATGGTACCATATGGTTCAAAACCATAGAATTCCTCTTCAGCTCCATTTCCATCAGTCTTAGAGCTGTAAGTTGTGAAGAGGAGAGTCAGAATTCACCCAGAGAGTGAGTGGGGAGTGAGAGCTTCCTTGCTGCCAGGCATGATGAACAAAGCTACTTTGCCAGCGTTCCCACAATGCCATGTGGGCGTCCAGATTTTCTATATTTTGCCCTGCCCCCGACCATTTTCAGTGTAGGCCTACAAGCTTCTCGCCTAAATTGAGGCAAGATTTTGGCTGATCAGTTTGCCTGATACCAAATATGGTTTATCTCAAAAAGTACAAGAAAGAAGCTAAAAGCTTTTTTACGCTTTTAAACGTGGGCTCATTAGTTTAGCTTAGGTCCCCTTACTACGGGATGGATATGAATTAGTACATACAAAGTTACTAAAATGATTGTGGAAAGGGAACCTCCTTAAATAGATTAACCTTAAATCTATTTGGAAGGCGTAGAATAGGGAGATATATTGAAGTTTAGTGGATGACCGGCCTTAAAAGGGGATATTAATAAGTCTGAGGGTGTGAACAGGTTTAAAACAAAAATTTGATTAATTGGATATTTAGTAGAAGGAATGGTATGTAGGGATTCACGAGTAGAGCTTGACAGTCTTCTTAGTAATGGGCTTGGACTTTGGAATGGCAAATAAATGAGTGGAGGAACTTTTGAATGTGTATTGGGTCGGTGTTATTCTGGGTAGCTTTAGGTAGAAGTTATAAACCTGTACAGGGATGCCTTCAGGTGCCAATTCTTATGATTCTGATTTTTCATAAAACTGGCAATTCCGTCTATTACTAGCTAGTATCAAATCTCAATTTATTCAAGTGATTTTAATTGCTGACACTATAAGTCTTACTCTTGACTTAATTTCATACTGGACTTAAGAATGTATTCACTTGCAAAAACCATAGGTGCGGAGGGCTGGGTTTTGAAATTGGACGTGTTCATTCCCGGCCGGGGTATTTGGGTCAACTAGTGACATTTTGAAGGTGTTAAACCCTTACAATTAGCCCTCTCAATTTCCTAATTTCTTATTCCTATTGTATCTTTATTCATACGCTACTGTGCTAACACATTTAAATCTTAGTGAAAATTTTTTTCCTTTCATATAGTCACTTTTTTTAAATATATATCTAGACTTTATGCTATGATTTTTTATAATCCTTCTATTATGTTAATTCATTAGCTCAATTTTAGTGAAATCAACAAAGTTCTAAACTCAATTTTGTTAATAATTAATGGTATTAAATGCTTACGTGCTGAAGTTTTGAAATTCTTTTCTTTTAATTTTTTTTACCAGTTAAAAATTAATTACAAGTCTTATTCTAAGGTTTTTTGTAGACAATATAAGTCTTTAATATTTTCTCTAAAATTTAGTTGTAAAATCATTCCTTCATTAATACGGCTTGATCTATAAAAATTTTTTAAATTGAATTTCATAAATCAAAAGCACTGTTTACTAAAGCGACAAGCAAAGACATTCCAGGAGAATAACTAATCCTTTAACTATAATGTCATTCCTGGAGCAACAAAAATGACCTACAGCTTTTTACTCGTTCCCTCTTCCAAAATTATAATATAACAGAAACCTGGCTAAGCTTATTTCAGACGCTAACCATCGTATGTTCTAACAACTTTAAAGACCAGCAAGGTGAAAACAGCATCCTCTCAAATCACTCAAATTTACCATTAAATTTGCACAAGGGATGAACATGGATAATATATCATAGCAAATTTAAATCAAAAGGGACCTGCAAAAACCCTACGTTTATAACATCTAAAGAGTACACAGTCAACATTTACCACTTTAGTGAAAAACTGGGAAATAAGATTACTGATGCACAATGACAAGACCACCTACTACTAACGGAGATTTCAACATAAAACATAAAACTCACAAACTGTTTACCCACAAGTAACCAAATTCACAAACACAATGAGTACTGCCTGTTATTTACAGCATATCAAAACTACAAGAATCACCGAGACAAGCATCTCTAAATAGACCACATCTGGAAAAAAACACCATATCCTTTAAAAAATTCAGTCTAATCACAGAAAACCTCTACAGACTATTACCCAAACCTTTCTCATAAACTAAATTCGGGCAAACTACAAAAGACATTACTAAGTAAACCTTCAGAATACATAACAAGACAGCAGTTAACAACTTTATAGCAGCTATGAATAACATCGATTGGCAAAATGAGCTCGACACATATACAGATATGAATGAATGTATAAATAATTTTCTAAAAAAAAGCCCAAAGCCTCTATAACAAACATTGCCCCAGAAAAACTAAACAGATCACAGCAAAGAGACTGAATAATCCCTGGCTAACACCAAGCATCCTCAAATCCATTAACACAAAGCACAAATATGAAAAAAGTACAGAATGGGTCAAATGACTAGAGAACAGTTTAATCGTTACTTGTCAGTTCTTACCAGCCTGATAAGATCTTAAAAAAATGTTTTATGATAATAGATTACATAACATCAAAGGTGATATGAAAAAAACCTGGGAAACTATCTGAAATTCTTGGAACTAAAAAGTTATCCATAAACAAAACAATTAAACTAACAAAATCAGATTAACCCATACTCACAACCCAAACTAAAAACAGTAATAGACTCAATTTTTTTCTTCTCATAGGAAAATATCTAGTGAACAAAATACCAAGTGCAAACACCCGTCCATCAGACTACCTCATAGGTACCTACCCAAATACGCTATTCCTAGCTCCAATCAATCCAATACAAGTTACGCTTATCATAAACACCCTTAAAAACAAGGCAAGAGACATAAACAACTTGCCTGCTTTTATGTACAAAAAAGCTTCTCAAGTATTGTCACCAATTATTGCAACGCTCTTTAACAAATCCATTGAATCATCTACCTTCCCAACAATCCTCAAAATAGCGAGGGTCCCCTCCGATCCACAAAGGAGGTGACCAAGCTGACTTGAATAACTATAGACCAATATCTAACTTACCACTGCTCTCTAAAATCTTTGAAAAATTAATTCATAAGCCTTCTAGCATAAGAGGGTTGTTTAGATTCCCTGCATGATTTTTTTTAACCTTTGAGGGTTTCGGCGTACTAGTACGGCTTACGACCCCGGGTTTTTGAGTACTAGTACACCTAAATTCTAGCGCCTCAAATCTAGTGGGAGAAAGCTGGAGGCCTCCATATGAAAGAATGGGTCTATGTGGTCAGTGTGCATGGTATAAAAAAAATCCTGCAGCACACAGTGCATAATGAGAAAAAAAAAATTGACCGTTTTTTTGGAATAAAACAGCGACTTTGCACTGTTTTTTCGTATGGTATTTATTGTTGTATTCTAGTTTTCTTCGTCTCATTTTATAGAATGGTAGGGATATCATAGAAATTGAGATAATTTTGACTGGTTTTACAATGAGAAGTACCTTGAAATTGAGCTCGAAGTAGCAGAAATGTTCGATTTTTACCAAAGTTCAAAAGTAAACAAATCATGCCAAGCGTCCAATACACATCAACTGGTGAGTCTAATATTCTTTTGCAAGTGCACCAATATGATTCATATCATTTTTTACACTAATGCAGTAGTCTGCATAACAGTAAATCTTCTATTTTTTGTGAGAATAAAAATTCAAAGTGGAAAGCAAAAGAATGTGAGAGGGGCCTTGAGACGTGACTAATGAACAGAGGAAATGTCATTTTAGTGCCAGGAATGTATTTCTTGTTTGTTCTGGACCCTTGTTCTGGACTGCTTGCAGAGGCAAAGGCAATGTTCGCGGCTTTCACTGAGACCCACATAAAGGATCACTTGGACAACGAAATATGGATCCCAGGTTACAACCTATACAGATGTGACAGAGTGAACAGGCAAAAGGGGGGGGTTGGCCTGTGCATTGCAGAGTCACTTGTTTGCACAGAACTGCTTAATGCCTCAAATGATGTAGTGGAAGTTTTAGCAGTAAAGGTCGAGAATCAAAACCTAGTCATTGTGGTAGTCTACAAGTCTCCGGATGCAACATCCCAGCAATTCCAGGAACAGCTGTTAAAAATTGACCACTGTCTGGAAAATCTTCCAGCTCCTGCACCCCAAAATCTTACTCCCGGGGGATTTCAACTTAAGGCACCTAAAATGGAGGAATATAGCAAATAATATTGTTGCAGTAATAACACAGGAGGCAGCTCTGATGAAAACTCACACTCACACGAGCTTTTAAATCTCTGCACAAAATTCAATTTAAACCAGCAAATAATAGAGCCTACTAGACTGGAGAATACACTAGACCTCATCTTCACTAACAATGATGATCTGATAAGAAATGTCACCATATCAAAAACAATATACTCAGATCACAACATAATTGAGGTTCAGACATGTATGCGTGGAGCCCCAGACCGACATAATAAGACTAGTCACGAGGGAGCATTCACCAAATTCATCTTCAATAACAAAAACATAAAGTGGGACCAAGTAAACCAAGTCCTAACCGATATAAGCTGGGAAGATATACTAAGCAACACAGACCCCAACTTATGCCTAGAACAGATTAACTCGGTGGCACTCGATAGATGCACAAGGCTTATTCCTCCAAGAAAAAGGAGGAGTAGATGTAAAATAGAAAGAGACAGGCGCTCCTTTACAGGCGATGGAAAAGAATAACAGAATGGCTAAAAGAGATCAATATATCTGAAATGCATAGGGAGACACTGGTCAGAGAAATAGCAAGCATCGAACTTAAGCTAAAAGAATCCTTTAGGAGTCAGGCCCCTCAAGGAAGGTTCCTTGATGTTGGTGAGGGGCTCTTGATTTAGGGAATTGGATCTGTGCTCCAGTTCCCCGAATTAAGCCTGAATGCCTTCCACATATCCCCCCCCAGGCGCTGTATAATCCTCCGGGTTTAGCGCTTCCCCCTTGATTATAATAATAATAATTTAGGAGTCAGGAATCGCGGGAAGAACTAAAAGCCATAAATGAAATCGAAAGAAACCCAAAGTATTTCTTCTCCTATGCCAAATCAAAATCGAGAAAAACGCCCAGTTTTGGGGCCCCCTACTAAAAAAGATGGGCCCTAGCAGTGACGCAAGGAAAATTTGAGCTCTCAAGCCCCATATGATTATTTTTTAGCAAGCGCTACCAGATGAGAGTCGAAGATAAAATTTATTTTTTATGAGAGAGCCAAAAATTTTGTTTAAAACACAAGCCTATCGATGTTTCCTGATCCAAATGATTTCGAACAGGCGTAAATGAATGCCCATGACTCCCCCCAGGGCCAGATCAGGGGAATCTGTGTTCATCAAGAACTGCAAAAAGCCCCTGTCACGACCCTTTTCCACCCTATGGGGGGAGCATGGAACGGGGGTCGTCCCCAGTTATAAAAAAAACAGACTACCCCCACCCCCAAAAAGGGGGGAGAAAAGCAAAAGCAAAGAACTAAGCCCAAAAAGCACTAACTTTCCAATCATAAAAATTTTTGAAAGGGCCCTAAAAAAGAAAGTACCACCCTCTAGAAACCCATCTTTCACAACCGGGGGCAAAGGGTTTAGAACGGTCGCCCCTGTCGTCTCAACTAATGGATCATACAACAAGGTCCAAAATGCAAGAAGACAAAAAGTTGCAGATGTGATATATACAGATTTTGCAAAAGCCTTTCGAAAAGGTGCCCTGGCGTAATGCGCACAAAAATGTGTGCAAAAGGGAATAACAGGAAAAATTTGGGCGATGGATCTATATTTCCTCACTCAGAATACAGAGATAGTCGTCAACAGAGGTAAAGTCGAGGAGTACGGTGAAAGTCTGTTCCACAAGGACGTATTTGCTCCCATCTTGTTCCCCATCCTTATCCGCATAGAAAGGATGCAGCCACGCACCGTGCTTCCTTTGCAGATGACACCCGAAACGCATGACAGTTTCTTCCTTGCAGACACTGCAAAGGGTCCAGGCGGCATCAACCAAAAATTTTTTGTGGGCTGAGAAAAAAAATATGAAGTTAACGAGGGGGAAAAATTTTAGTTACTAGATATGGTAAACATGAGGAAAAATTTAAAAATTTTCAGGTACAAAACAAAAATTTTGGCCAAAATAGAGCGAACACAACGTCAAAGACCTGGAGTGATCATGCGGAGGATCTCACCCTTTAAGGCCCCAACATTGTATCAATCGCATCTGCTAGAAAAATGACAGGGTGGAAAATGAAAACCCTTCAAAACTAGGGAGGCAAGCCCATGATGACACTCTTAGGTCCTTGTTCTACTAGGCGGAAATATTGCGCCACTAACAGCCCTTTAAGGGAGGTGAAATTGCCACCTAGAAAATGTACAGAAAAACTTTCACGCGCAGTAAGGGAGATAAAAACCCTCAATTACGGGGGACGCTTGGGTTCCAAAAACCTGTTTCCCTGGAACGCAGGTGGGAGAGATACTGATTATTACACCTGCAGCCGTGCCCCGCAGCAAGCAGCAAAAAGGCGCTCCTATTTTTTCCCCCCCCTGGGCCTATCCGAACCCAATGGGGCCAATTTGCAATTTTTGCTGCAAAACGCAAGTTAAATATTTACAAAAAAACTGCGGTGGACAACGAATTGACTAAATACGACAAAAGAGGGCCCGGTTTTCAAGTACCAGACCTGCGCAGACGTAACCAGACACGGGGGCTTTTTTCACTAAATAAAATAACTGCCTCCATATAAAACTGCCAGTGTTTAAACGGGGAAGAAAACTGGCAGAAATCCTGATAAACAAAAATCTAAGGAAATCCCAGGTCTGTAGGACTTTTTTCGTCAGTCCCAAAACGGGGGAAAGATTTGACCCTTTTAAAAACTGGCTGACCGGCATTCAAACAGCACTACTGCCAGACGTAAAATAGTAAAGTGAAACTTCATCTTTAGAGTTATTGTTGACAGTAGCATCATATCTGTACCACCTCATACCCCTGTACAGCCCCAACGAGGGGAAAAAAAGGGACACCCAAAATCAACAGTCAAAACCCAAGGTTTATAGGTGGTTCCCTCGTCCCGTTGTGGAAAAGTTGGAAATTTAAAAGCCAAGGTTAATTTTTTAGTAGTGACCTATTTTTCGTCCCCCGTGTACAGTGAGGAATCTAGCAGAAAAACCCAAAATTTTATCTATAAACAAGGAAAGTCGGTTTGTGGGTGGCTTTACCCCCCTCAGTGTTTTAAAAATGGCTGAGTCAGCAGAAAGGTCGGAGTCAACAAACCACAAAACCCCCCGATAAATGGAACTGAGGGGATTTGGAAGGTTAAAACCCCTGGAAAAAATTTTGATCTCCCAGAATGGAAAGGAGTTAGAATTTAAATTGGGGGAAAGCCGGGGACGTAAAGGGGGGGGGGAAGGGGGGGTTGAAAAGGGGTTAATTGTAGGGTTTGTGAATTTAAGGGAAAAGTGGCGTGAAGGGGTTTTAAAGGGGAATTTTATAGAAAATTCAGTGGTGATTGCTAAAGCAGATACTAGTTACTGGGGATGGAAAAGAAAAATAAATTTATTGTTTTGGGAAAAAAAGAGCGAAGAGTAAAAAGGCGGCATTAGGGGGTAAGGCTGCCAAAATTTATTTTATTTTTTTTCAATTCCATGAAAAAGAATCAGTCTGGGGGGGGGAAAAGGTGAATGGAGTAAAGCCCCCTGGAAGAAAAAAGCCCAACAGTTCCCACTCCAGAAAAGAAAATGCACTTCGCCGCAAGGTATGGAAACCCAGCATACCAAAACAAAAACAATGGCACACGCTCTTTTTGTAGCGCTCTTAAGTGGTGTTTCAATTAATCCAGGCCTAAAATATTGGCAGGGAAAAGACAGATAAATGACGGCAAAAAGACGGTTCAGTGGGAAATGAACCTTAACTCCATTGTAATGATACATGGGTAAAAGTGAGACAATACAGCCATTATTATCTCAAACACTACCAAACGGGTGATACACTGTACTAAAATACGCATAAAAAAAGAAAAGGCCCTTTGAAAATGTGAAGGGGGGTGATGTGGATGTATGTAAAATTATAGAAACGGTGCCAAATTCTTTTTGTGTTAAAAAATGCATTTTGGGCAGTTACCCTTTAGCAGTGATGAATTGATTTAAAAAATTTTTAATACAAATGCCCCCTTTGCCATATTGATGATTATGATTTTTTTTATAAAAACAGGCCTTACTTTTTTCAGTAAATGCAAGATCATTCTTCCAAAATTTGGCAGAGTTTAGGTTTAGCTAAAAAAAATTTAGGGCGGCGTTATAACCATCTTGAATCTTGGTTGGATGATACGGGATGACGACGAGGTCAAAATAGATGGTTACAATAAAAACGCTTGTAGGCAAAAAAGGGGGGTGGAGTAGGGCCCTACATTAAAAAATGACTTAGCTTAAAACCCCAAGCCCTTTTAAAATAATAAACGGGATTCTATGGTTTGAAGTGTGCTTCCTAAGCCCAAACCCATTTTAAGGATATTTACCGCCCCCCTACCCAGGCCAGTTTTGAAGATTTTTCCCCAAGTTTGCCGGGTTGAAAACAATTGGCGAGAAATAATACGGGGCGACTTCCCAATATCTTTTTTCAGCAGAAAAAATAAGGGCTATGCAAAAGGTATAAGCAAATTCTGGTTTAAATAGTTACATCAACTTATTAATCCCCAAACCGGATCACCAGTTCTCAGCCCCTAATTGCCCACTCTTTGAAACCCGCGCTGAGAACATTGTCATTCAGGCGTTTTCCCAAAGGGTTTAGTGATCATTTCATCATTTATGCACCGGGAAAAATAATAGGGATAGGATGGGCCTACACGGGACAAAAAAAATGGGTCAACAGAATCAGTAAAGAAACACTGGAAATAGGTACACAATTGTGATGGATGGATAAAAAGTTGCCGGACGAAAAGTCCCGGGGAAAATTCAAAACAATGTTACTCCCACCCTTGATAATATTGCACCAGTAAAGAGGTTAGGTTAAAGAAGAACTGAACCGGGAATCTGAGTATTAGATAATATAAAATTCAAGCCCAGTGCTAAAAAGATTTAAGCAAACAGACGGGATATTGAGCACTAAATAAATTAAAAGGGGTGGGAACAGGTACAGAGTTATAAAAGGGCAAAGGCAAAGCCTACTGCTCAAAAATTGAAGAGTATAAACATAACCCCCGAAAGCTTGGCAACAACTAAAAAGTTGGGGTATAGCCATAACCCGTAGATAGGTCTAAATGTATCACTATCGAAATGAGGTATGCCACGAAACATCTAAAGGGGGCAAAAATTTCTTTTAAATTTATACTACCAAACGTTGCATCAACATATAAGTAAAATACCCCTGCACAATACCTTAACACAGACTTGATAAGTTTCAAACTCTATACCAAAAAGGTGTAACCCCAAAACTTGTCAATAGTAAGTGTATTATCTTTTTTCAAAAAAAACTAAGAGGTTTAAAAACCCAAACTAAAAGGGACAGGCCCCGTAACTTCCATCTAAGTTCCCAAAAGTGGGGCTTTTGAACTGTAATCCTTTGCTTCATTAAAAACTACAATCACCATAATACAGTACCGGAGGGGTTCAAAGGGGGCCAGAGTTTTTCTATTTAAGAAAAATAGTGGTTGTGTAAGCAACATGGCCCGTTGTTTACTCAGTATAAAATCTAAAATTTTTGAGAGGCGGGGTATTCTCAAATAGTTAAATACCTTAATGACAACAACATTTTCCATAGCTATCAAACGGGGTTTAGAAGACCTACTCAACCCCACCCCCTTTTTAATTGATGGATTACCCGAGAACTGAAATGTCAAAGGGGAACCCCATGGATGGTAAACCCTTTGACCTGCAAAAAGGGCCTTTAAAAACTGTCAACCACAATATATTATGTAATAAAATTCAAACTACGGTTTAAAGGTTTTTGTAGATGGTTTAAGTCCTACTTAGCAAAAAGGAGCAAATAGGCAAAATCAACAAAACGATCAGAACCCCCGCCGATAACATGTGGGGTTCCCCCAAAGGGAGTATTTGGGTCCCTTATTATTTTATGTTTGCAATGATTGCCTATCGGGTCAAGTGCAAATCCTACTGTATGCAGATGCAGTGCTCTGTTTTGTTAGGTAAAAAACCCACAAAATATTGCTTGTTTTAACACTGGAATGGGTCCCGCAGCAAATGGGGAGTAGACAACAAAATATCATTACACCCGGGGGAAATGAAACCTTTTCTTTTGGGACGAAAAATAAACTGAGAAAAGGGTAAATAATTTTAAAGTTCAAGTAAAGGGGAGCCCCTCACTTTGGTTTATCAGTAAATATTTGGGAATCCCCTTTGGGCCCCGTGTCGGGGAAATTTATAGGGAACGTGTAGTAAAGAAAACGAATGCCAGACGAGTTTCCCGTATGACAAGCACAGTGTCTACCTACTGGGCTCGCAGGACTCTATGTCTGCCCTTATACAATGCCATATGGATTTTGCTTGCTCTTCTTGGTATTGCCCTTTCAAAAAAATGAAAAAATGATGCAAATCACCGAACAAAATGTAAGATTCATCCTGGGGCTGGGGCCAAGAAAATGTAGGCCAGGATGAATACGCAGTTGGAATGCTGAATGTTTAAAACAGTAAAAAAAACTGAAGCTAAATCTGTTTTTTAAAAAATTTTCACAAGCAATGTCCAGTATCTTTCTGTCAAAATTTTTCAAGGCTGGGAACCAAAGAATCATAGAACTAGGGGGAGAGGACAAAATTTGTGTACCCACAGTCGTGGCCAGGTTCAAAACTTTTTTTGTACAGCAATAAGGAATGGAACGACTCCCGCAAAATGTCAAAACCCGTCTAGCGTGAAACCGTTCAAGAAAAGTGCCAAAAGGTGTCTATGAATGTAGCTACAGAAAGAGAGGGGAAGATTTTTATTTTTTGCTAACAACGTGTAAAAATTTTTTCCTTATTCCCTTTTAATGACCCTCTTTTGTAGATAGTCTTAATGGGCCTTGGTGTTGCGATAGTTTTTTGTATGATAAAAAGATGTTTCTTATTTTAGAACAAAAAGAAAAAAAATTATAACCTTTAATTAAAAAAAAAGGTAAAAGGGCCCCCAAAGGAAAAAAGCACTCTTTGCTTTTTTTTGGGGTTTTCCCGGTTTTACACATATGTGCTATATTGATAATTCTATGTAACTGTATTTGTGTATACCCCGAATAAACTTACTTTTTCTTATTACTTAGAAAATTAGGGGACTAGTACGAACTTGCACACGAAAAACACTCACTACGAAAGCAAAGACTTGGCAGAGATGCTCCATCCCCCCCCAAAGAAAAAAAGGGGTTCACTAGCACGTTAAGAGACCATCAATAAATGTAGGGGCCCGAGACTGTTCAACTGCCCCCCAGCACACATAAGGGGGATTTCCAACAGACCCCCCCCCCGGGAGTCTTTTAAGCTGGCACTGGCAAAAACACCTAAAAATCAGTTCCTGACAGTGGGCTGTGGCTCGTAGTTGGTTTGCGTGAGCCCGCAGAACAGCCCGGTTGATCCGGGTCTGATCCCCAGGAGGCCCGGTCACAGACCGGGCCCCGGGGGTGGTTGACCCCGGAACTCTCTCCCCGGTAAACTCCAGGTTTCTGAAATTGGCACTTTTTTAAATTTTTGTGAAATGGCAAAATTGCTAAATTCTGACCACTGTACTGGATAGTTGAAATTGGTAAATGGGTGGTTTCTTGCACTCTTTCAATAGAAAAAATGGAGTTCTAGCGAAATATTCATACTTTTTGTCGATTAGTACAGTGGAACTGGCCGAAAATGGGGCTCAAATTGGGCAAAATCGCCAATCCGTAAACATCGCCGAGACCGCTAACTTTGCGAGAGTATAATTCTGTAAGTTTTCCATCAAATTTCATATTTTTGGTGTCATTATGATCGGGAAAAGATTCTCTATCTTTTCATAAGAAAAAAATTTTTTTTTTTTAAATTTGGCCGACCCTGAGAACGAGTCTCGGAGAGGGCCTGTCGACCCTCAAAGGGTTAATGATCTTATTACACTAACTTTGGGGACATTTTCTTTTAACCTTTTTGAGGTCCGTCTCATAATATTATGCCTTTGAAGCCAGTTGTGGCATGCAAAGAGTATGTAACCTTTATTCGGTGCATGTACACACCCTCATTAATAGGTTACCTCCCCAACCAGCGAACCAGATACTAAGGGTCAGATGACGGGGCCCTATTATCAGTTCAGCATCTAGGTTGAGCCAGTGAGAAGGTGGATCTGGCAGTTGTGAAGGTGATGTGGCTACAACTCACATTTTCACCCATGTCATTTCCATTAGAGAGCTGGTTGAAGCATGGTCTGTTCTATAGTGGCATCAATTCTGCCTTGATTACCCTGGTGTGCACTAATACCTATTGATGTACATAGTGTATATAGTGTACATACTTCTGTTTATACTTGGTGAAGAATGATACAAGTCAAAGTTTTTCTGCTGTGTTTATTTTGCTCCCTTTACACCCAGGATAACAGACCTTTGAGTTCCTGGGCCTCTTCAAGGGGGGCTCTTTGTTGTGGTGAAGAGGCTCTTGATCTGAGGAATTAAACCTGTTGGTCTCCTTCCTCAGACTGAACCTAATTACCCCCCAATCCTCCCTTCCCTATCCCATCCTCCCAATCCTCCCCTTTTCTTTTCCTCCTCTGCCCTACCCCTTCCATTTACCCTTCCTCTTTTTGGCCTTTGGGATTTTTCCCACAGGCACGCTAGTTCCTGGGTAGGGGAAAGGGTACCGGGGTCCATCCCATTCTGGTGAGGTTCTTGGTGGTGGTGTAGTTTGCCGTGGCATCTGGATCACCTGGGGATGTCCCAATCCCTCTCTGGTCTCCAGAGGGGTGGCTTCAGGTATCTTTCGGGCGACGGGTGTATCTCTGGAGGCTGCCTTTTGGATTCCGGGGGTGGTGGCCAAAGGTGGTATGCTTTGTGACATATATCCGGCCGCCCTCTCTTTTGTCCTCTGAGGTAGCTCAGCAGATGTGAAGTTGCTATCCCAGATTGCTGGTTTACTGGCATGAAGGGTAGGGTATGGCACAGGTTCCATGCTGCATCTGCAGTACTTGCAGTGCTGAGGTCCTCTTGGGCATGGAGGGAGATTTCTGGTCCTTTCATTCCTCCCAGGAACTATCCCTCTCCAGTCCCTCCTTTTATATGTACTTTTTTTATTTTTATTTTCATTTCTTCTTTCTTTTTTTTTCTTAAAAACAAATAGAAAGGAGTAACCTAACCATGAGGACCAATCCATAAAAACACTACCCCGGAGCCCCTTCTTGTTACTGCACCCTGTTCTGACCCCGCCTCGTCTTTTGACCACTCTTCGGACACTCCTAATGCTCCTGTACCTCTTGCTGGAGCTGTTTCATCACCCGCTTCAGGTGCCGGGGGCTTTGACTGACTCCTTCGATTTGTCTGACCTCTGCTCTCCTTTGACTATGCTTCTGGCCTCTCCCTCTACGTTGTGACAATTTTCGAATCGCCAACCCGTCCCACGTCGGACCAACTCTGGTCCCACTCCTAAATGCCAACGACAATTGTCTGATGATACTTCTGTGCCACCTTCTCGTTCTACTCAGAAAAGACCAACATGTTGTGCTCTCCCTTTCCACGCTCAGTTTTGGGATGCACAATGGACTAAATTCTTTACTTTACTTCCTCTATTGCCTATCTTTCCGACCATAGTATTGGCAAGGCACTCCTATGCCACGTTGGTAGGGATATTTCCTTTCACACTCTCAAGAGCGGTACCCACATCATCACTGTCCAGAATGCCATCTAAGCTTGTGATCTTTCTCTTCTTTCACATATCAATACTATTCCTGTCACTATCAAAAAACATCATTCCCTCAATTCTTGTAGTGGTACTGTTATTCTGCCCCATACCATAATCCAACAGAATTTCCAGACATGTGGCAGTGACATTCTAGAACAGCTGGAACTCCAAGATCTCCAAATCCTCAAAGTAGACATTTACATCCTTCCTTGGAGATTGGGTATCCTTTGATATTTAACTATTGTAAGAGAATATGTTCATCACTTAATATTATAGCGCGAAAGTCCCTGTTTATAGCTAAAATAGACTTTTGGCATTATATTATTATCTGTTAAAATATATAAAAAATACCATGGTACTATCCCTATATTATTATTATTATTATTATTGTTAGATAGGATTATTATGTATATAGAGCGTAAGTCTCGGAACCATCTGGTGAATTGTTCAATTGTTTATGTCTGGCTGACTGACGTTTGGGTCAGGTGATCCAACCTGACGACAGGTCAACAGACTGGCAGGTAGTCAGTGCGCTCCCTGCTCTGGCCTTGACAACTGATCGTATATTGGCTCTCTTACGGTGTACAGTTTGAATGGGTTTGAGAATTACAGTGGACCCCCGCATACCGATTTTAATCCATGCAAGAGGGGTCATTGGTATGTGAAATAATCGGTATGCGAATGAATTTTCCCCATAAGAAATAATGGAAATCAAATTAATCCGTGCAAGACACCCAAAAGTATGAAAAAAATTTTTTTTACCACATGAAATGTTAATTTTAATACACACAAACTGAAAAAGGCATGCACACTTACGTGACACTTACTTTTATTGAAGATCTGGTGATGATTGATGGGATGGGAGGAGGGGAGAGAGAGTGTTAGTGTTTAGAAGGGGAATCCCCTTCCATTAAGACTTGAGGTGTCGAGTCCTTTTTCTGGGGTTACTTCCCTTCTTCTTTTAATGCCACTAGGACCAGCTTCAGAGTCACTGGACTTCTTTCGCACAACTTATCTGTCCATAGTGGCCTGTACCTCTCGTTCCTTTATGACTTCCCTAAAGTGTTCACAAAAATTGTCAGTGTACAGGTTCCCCAACACGGCTTGCAATAGCTGTGTGAGGGTGATTCTCATCCATAAAGGTTTGCACTTTCAGCCACATTGCACAGATTTCCTTAATCTTTGTAGTAGGCAACTTCTTCAATTTCTCTCTCCCCTCCTCTGAACCAGTTTCCTCAGGTCTGGCCTCTTGCTGTTGAAGTTGATCTATCAGCTCATCAGTGGTTAGTTCTTCATTGTCCTCCTCCACCAACTCTTCCACATCCCCCCCACTAACCTCCAACCCCCAAGGACTTTCCCAATGCCACAATGGATTCCTCAACTGGCATAATCCTCTCAGGGTTAGCCTCAAACCCTTCAAAATCCCTTTTGTCTACACATTCTGGCCACAGTTTCTTCCAAGCAGAGTTCAAGGTCTTCTTAGTCACTCCCTCCCAAGCCTTACCTATAAGGTTTACACAATTGAGGATATTAAAGTGCTCTCTCCAAAACTCTCTTAGAGTCAGTTGAGTTTCTGAGGTCACTACAAAGCACCTTTCAAACAGAGCTTTTGTGTACAGTTTTTTGAAGTTTGCAATAACCTGCTGGTCCATGGGCTGCAGGAGAGGAGTGGTATTAGGAGGCAAAAACTTGATGTTAATGAATTCATGTCCCCATAAAGTCGCTCTGCCATGTCTGTAGGATGACCAGGGGCATTGTCTA
The DNA here is from genome assembly GCF_026875155.1 of Cherax quadricarinatus. Lineage (NCBI taxonomy): Eukaryota > Metazoa > Arthropoda > Malacostraca > Decapoda > Parastacidae > Cherax > Cherax quadricarinatus. The sequence continues at coordinate 24,900,208 of NC_069429.1, forward strand.
ACACCAGGAGGCACTTAAGTTCTAATTTCTTTTCAGTTAGGTAATCTTTCACATTGGGGGCAAATGCATGGTGTAACCAGTCATAGAAAAAGTCCCTAGTGACCCATGCTTACTGTTTGCCCTCCACAGCACACACAAATTCTCCTTGAGGACATTCTTTTGCCTGAATGCTCTGGGAGTTTCAGAGTGATACACTAATAAAGGCTTAACTTTGCAATCACCAGTAGCATTGGAACACATCAACAAAGTAAGCCTGTCTTTCATAGGCTTATGTCTGGGAGTGCCTTTTCCTCCTGAGTAATGTAGGTCCTGCTTGGCATTTTCTTCCAAAACAGGCCTGTTTCATCACAATTAAACACTTGTTCAGGTTTCAGTCCTTCAGCCTCTATGTAAATCCTTGAATTCATGCACATATTTTTCAGCCGCTTTGTGGTCCGAACTGGCAGCCTCACCATGCCTTATCACACTATGTATGCCACTACGCTTCTTAAATCTCTCAAACCAACCTTTGCTGGCCTTAAATTCACTCACATCATCACTAGTTGCAGGCATTTTTTTAATTAAATCCTCATGCAACTTCCTAGCCTTTCGCTTATGATCGCTTGAGAGACGCTATCTCCTGCTAGCTGTTTTTCATTTATCCACACCAATAAGAGTCTCTCAACATCTTCCATCACTTGCGATCTTTGTTTCGAAAACACAGTTAAACCTTTGGCAAGAACAGCTTCCTTGATTGCCTTTCTGGTGCCCACAATAGTAGCGATGGTTGATTGGGGTTTCTTGTACAACCTGGCCAGGTCGGCGATACGCACTCCACTTTCATACTTATCAATGATCTCTTTCTTCATCTCTATTGAATTCTCACCCTTATTGCTGTAGGGTTTGGCACTAGAAGCTTTCTTGGGGCCCATGGTCACTTATTTTCCAGAAAAAGCACCGAAAACACTGTGATAATACGAAATATTCCGATTGTATGCTTGGATGTTACCGCGGAGGCTGGCTGGTAAACAATGCCACCGGCGGCACATGTGAGGCTGGCTGAGGGCGCACATTGGACGTGTCTCGGACAAACATCGGTGAGCGGGTTTTTAAGCGGTATGCGAGGCAAAATTTTTGCGATTAAAGCAAGCGGTATGTGGATTAATCGTTATGTGATGCCAACGGTATGCGGGGGTCCACTGTAGTCTCTAGAGCTGACTCAGTTTGTTCCTCATTGCTCTGAAGATTCTTTTGATATTTATATTCTTGGTCGTTCAGTAATTTCCCTAGAGGTAATCTTCTCAGACAAACTCTTGCTTTCTCTTCCTTTATGGCCAGATTCAAAGGTCTTGTTGAATCTTGTATTTTTTTGTAGTTTGAGTTTACACAGTCTTGTTAAGACAGAAATAAATGTTAGTAAAGACTTAATTACAGGAAGAATAATTAATCTTCCTTATTAATGTGGTATTTCCATGATTTAGAACTAAATGTATATTGTAAATTTATTGTACAAAGTTTTTAAGTTACTTTAACTACAGAGAGAAGATAAGTATTGTTTTTAAAATACTTTAATAAATTTGAATATTATTCTATGGAGTTTCCCAGTTGAAATTATTTCCCTAGACTCTAAAATACCTTTAAATAACTCGGATCCAAAATCTTGTTGCAATAAAAAAAATAGTAACAGACCACATTCTGAATTTTCTTTATAAAAATTTCTTATTTGCAACAAATGGGGTACCTGTCCGGGATCTCTGTTGTTCTAAGACATTGAAAAAAAAAAACAATATTAAAGTATATACTAGGAATTTATCTTTAGCTAATTTCAAAATTTTGTTTCAGGGGAAGATCACATTAAAGAATTATTTGAAGATTTAACATTGTCAAAGCTCGACTCTTGAAACTTCAAAAAAGCTGGCAGATAGCCCGTAAATTGGGATTTTCCATACGATAGATATTACACAGCCAATACCGTAAGGGCAATAATTAGAAACAAATTGTTTCCGGGGCCTCTGATAATTGTAGCAGAAGATTTGACTCTGAAAGTTTAGTTTCTAAAGTAAGCTACCAGTCGAGATTCGAAGTATTAGAAAACAATTTCAAGGAGTTGATCTTGAAATTGAATCCCATAGATTAGGTCTCGCTTTGGCTTCTAGTAAAGTAGATGAAGTATTGCAGGGTGCAGCCGCTGTTTCCACATTCACCCGTCACTGAAGGAATTTTCCCATTAATGGTCAGTCTGTCAAAACACCCGTGTGCCCTGGTCCAAAGAATATCCATGTACCGCCCGTTCAATTCCCTCATTTTCGATAAATTAGGGCATATTCTCAAAGTCAGTTTGAAAAAATTAAAAAGAACTATTTATTTTAAAAGACTGCCTCTATTGAGCTCAACGTAAATTAAATGGAAGAAGACTTTCAAAGGGAAACGCTTTTCCCCTATATTTAAAACAACAAAAAACAAGTAAACGTGAGTGAAAAAATGTAATTTAACCTCTAGATGCTTTCAATATGCAAAAAGCCGCTTCTATGGTCCAAAGGTTAACCCTTCAGGTCCGTCCCTAATCTACGGCTTTTCGGTGAGGTCCAAACCGAGATCTACGCCAAAATTCTAGTGCCGTCCAAAATTTTTGCGCGAAAGCGCTCATAGGCCTACATGTAGAGAATGGTCTGCGCCGTGGGTGCACTGTAAACAAAAATTCTAGGCGCCTGCATAGCATTGTGGGAACGCCGGCTCATTCACCCTTGTTCACCATGCCTCGTCGCAAGTCAGCTCTCACTCCCCGGAAAATTGAGACTCCTCTTCCTGTCTGATAGTTCTGACACTGATGGAAGTGGAAATGAAGACGAATTCTACGGCTTTGATAAGTTAGTGACCGAAAATAATGACCAGGATGGAAATTATTGCCAGGGAAAGTAATAAGTATTTTCAGTACACCATGGCAAATACGATCTTATCACCACAGTCAAGTCTACACAGGTGGAAAGAGACGACTGTTGCAGAAATGTATTTGCTTTTTGCAACAATAATGCTTATGCCTCACGTCTATAAGCATAATATAAAAGCATACTGGTCCACAGATCGGCTAATTTGTACCCCATCCTTCAGTGAAATAATACCAGTGAACAGGTTTATCTTACTGTTACGTATGTTGCACTTCTCTGACAAAACCAGGCCTGACAGAAGTGACAGGTTATACAAGATTAGAAATGTTTTCATGTATCTCTAACAAAAGTTCAGGATATACTTTTATCCATTCAAGAATCTTGTAATTGACGAGTCTTTGATTTTGTTCAAAGGTAGACTGTCATTCAAGCAGTATATACCGAGCAAGAGGAACCGCTTTGGTATAAAATTGTTTGTACTCTGTGATTGTGACAGTGGCCTGGTGTTGGATATTGTTGTATACACGGGTAGTAAAACATTGAAAGATACCAAGATGTTATTGGGTATCTCAGGTGACGTAGTGAGAAACATGATGGCACCTTATCTTGGTAAGGGCCATACATTATATACCGATAACTGGTACACAAGCCCATTACTCAGTGATTTCATGCAAGTGAACAAGACAGATGTGTGTGGCACAGTGCGTTCTAATCGTAAACATATGCCCAGGCTCAACGCAGGTGTTTACTGCCAATGACATCATGGCATTACGGTGGCATGACAAACGAGATGTCACATTGTTGACAACCATTCACCGTAATGAAATGCAAGACAGTGGCAAAGTTGATCGAGTGACTAATGAACGTATTCGAAAACCAGTGTCAGTGATTGATTATACACAAAACATGCGCTTGGTTGACAAGTGTGACGTTCAGATTGGTTTTGTTGACTGTGTTCGTAAGAGTTACAAGTGGTACGTGAAACTTTTCTTCCATCTCATGGACATTTCAATGCTGAATGCATATAATATGTACCAAATAAAGACTGGTAACAGACCACCGTATGGTGAATTTTGTTTGTCTGTTGTCAGACAACTCATAATGAAGTACCAGGTAACAACACCTGCAATACAACATGGTCCTCGAATTCATCACAATATACCCAAGCGTTTGAGGAGAGAAGGTGATCATTTCATAATACAGCTTCCTTCAACTCAAAAGAAATTTGCTCAGAAGAGATGCATTGTCTGTGCACAAACAAAACGACGGCAACAAAGACGCAAAGACACTCGGTTTATGTGTGAGGAATGTAAGGTGCCTCTGTGCATGGTGCCTTGTTTCAAGGAGTTCCACAAGCTCCAGCAGTTCTAAAACCATGTCCAGTGATTGTAAATATGTAAATATACGATAGAACATTAGTATTATACAACATTTGTGCATGTTTATTGTAATAAACAACAGTGGTAAACAATAATATGATAATAACTTTAGTGCGGTTATTGTGTTCAATACAGTGAGTATATATATATAATCAATTATATACAGTATTGGTCTCTCAGGCCCCAAATGTTAGTAGGAATAGAAAAAAATTGGAAAAGAAAAGAAAAAACAACTAAAACAACAAAATAATATAATACGCATATGTGGAATTCGTCGATGTTGCCACCACCACATCATTTTCTACAAACTTCTTGGCACTGTATCTCGGTAAGTACTGATCAGATTCTAATTTTTTTTTGTTTTATTACCTTCACAAAAATATGCTCTTTAATTCTGTAAGAAAAACAATTTTTTTTTTTTTCAAAATTTCTTGGACACTGGTGCATGACTTCAGATTTTGGCCTTGGACCCTGAAAGGGTTAATGACGGAGATTTAGATATTTATTTTGAAGTCTTTGAGAATCAAGCACGTGCTATGCGCTGGTCCCAACAACACTGGGCAACTTTATTACAAACTTCGTTGTCTGGTAAAGCTCAAAGTTGTACGGCTACGTTACCTTTTGAGAAGTATGTGGATTATGATTCCGTTAAGAAGGCTATCCTTGAGGCTTATGATCTCCCAGTAAGTTATCAAAAAACCTTTAGAGCATTAAAACGCCAGCCAACTCAGCCGTATGTAGATTTTGCATGTGAAAAGAAAATCGCTTTTGAGAGATGGTGTAGAGCTTCTAACTGTAAAACTATGGAAAATCTTTCCCAGTTGATCCTGCATGAGGATTTCTATAAAAATTTACCAGAAGACTTGCATAGGTATTTGATTAGTTGTCCATAGTAAATATACTAGAAACAGCCTCGCTCGCCGATAATTATGAAATATCTCAACAATGATTGGCGAAACAAAAGTAAGGAAACAGTGACTAAATATGCCCCTAAGAAAGGACGATCTAATCTTAAGGAGATAAAGTCACATACAGAATCCTTGCCGACCTCCTATGTTGCCTCCACACCCATTAATAATAAATTTAGATCTAACTCTAGGAAAAGTTAAAAAAACCACAAGGCTTTAACAGGGGATTTTGAAACTGCATTTATTTTAATAAAAAAGGGCCCATTTAAGGAAACATGTTATTGGCTAGGGGAGGGATCCCAAAGAAACGAGGGGACTTCTTTTCCCCCAACTCAAGTAATATTTTCATCGAAACCCTAAAAAGAAACTGAACCCTAGTACCGAACAAGGTTCGCAGGAGCAAATCAGTTAGTCTTTTCTAGTTTGACTCAATACTAGAGCTATTTCAGAAAAAGGATATTACTCAGTATGAGCCCCTATTTTTGCTAAAGTAAAAATTTGGGGATAGACGAGGCTAAATTAGTTAAAAATTTAATTTTCCTTCAGTGATAGGGAAAGTTTTTTTAACCTTATTAAAGGAGAGATTTCCCATAAGTGATAGGGACTCACACCAAGTAGATGTGTTTTTTAGAAGCCTATGGAGGCACCATTATATGAATGCCTCTCCACAGGATATTCTTTTTCCCAAACAAAAAACCCTTTTACTGGTTTGTGTCGGTCGGTTATCCAGTGAAATTTTTCCCTATTCAGGGCGTTGATTATCATAGGCAATGATCGGGGACTACCCGGGGTTTATAAAGCCGGAGCCTCTAGTTTTTGTTTAATTCTATGACTTTAAAACTACCCGTAGTAAAGCCAAAAAAAAGAGGCTCCTACCTGTTTTCCTTTTAAATTTGTTTAACTAGGCAAGGGTCTAGGCCCTCAAAACCCTTTTTGTCAATGGGGGGCCAAAGCAAAGGCGAGGATTTAGGTTTTGGTTTTTTGTTCACCCAACCCTTAAAAACCCGGATCTTCAAATCGGGAAAATATTTATGTTTGGGCCCCTTTTAAAGTTTTCTGATTTTTAAAATGCTATCGGAAAGAAGATTCAAAAAGGGGGATCATTTCCCTTTGACCCCACCCCCTAGAAAAATTTTTCGAGAGATAGCTATTACAGAAGGGCGACCCCCAAAAGCCCTTTGAAATAAAAAAACTTAAAAAAGGAGGAACACTGCAGGAGGCCCTGTTGGCCCATACTAGGCAGGCCCTTTAAAATTTCCCTTTCCCACTAACAAAACTTTTTCCCCAAACCCCAAATTTTTTCAATGCCCCCCAAGGGAAATAAGTCTGATGTGAAAGTCCAACTCAAATCCAACCCCTCCCACATTTTACTTATCCAACCTAAATTTAAAAATTCCCCAAAGTCCCACCCTCAATAACCCAACAAAGGTGGGACTGTTCCACTATTTACTACTCTTTTTCCCAAAAACCAATACTTTCCTATGTCCTTTTAAATCTAAACTTTTTCAAATTTTAAAATCCATTACTGCGGGTTCTCTTTTGGAGGGGACCCCTAAAGGGACCTTATTAATACCCCCTTTTTTTATTTTTTTTTATTTATAAACCGGGCCCCGATTCCCCCCAAGGCGGGTGGCCCGAAAAAAAAAAAAATTTTTCCCATCATTCACTCCTCACTGTCTTGCCAGAAGGGGGCTTTACACTCATTTTTTAAAACTCCCAAACTTAACACCCCTCCTTCAGAGTGCAGGCACTGTACTTCCCATCTCCAGGACTCAAGTCCGGTTTCCGGTTTCCCCGAATCCCTTCTAAATGTTACTTTTCTCACACCCAACAGCACGTAAAATATTAAAAAAACCCTTTGTCTCCATTCACTCCTATCACACCCCGCTCACGCATTTCCCGTGGAAGTCCCAAACCCCCGCACACAAAAACCTCCCCTTTTCCCCTCCCCCCAAAACCCCTTTCCCAGGCCGACCCCCCCCCGCCTTCCCTTTCCCCTACAGACTGATTTTCACCTTGAAATCTTCTGTTTCGCTCCATTCTCTCTACATGTCCCAACCACCCCCAACAACCCTTTTTCAGCCCTTGGACAAAGTTTTGGTAATCCCGCCCTCCTCCTAACTTCCAAAATGCGGGTTCTTGCATTTTTAATTAAACCACACATTGCCCTTTTGACCCCTGACATTCCCCTGCCTCCGCCTTCTCCCCGCCCCCGCAAAATTCCCTCACCCACCCTTCACACCCCAAAATAAGAGGTTGGTAAAACTTTACTTCCCTACATTTCCCCCCTTTGCCTCCAAGGGCAAAGTTTTTGTCTCCACAGACTCCTAAGTGCCCCCCACTCACTCTTTTTCCCTCATAATTTTTTTTGATTCCCCCTTTATCTTTCTTTGCCCCTCCCCTGACACGTCCCCCCCCAAATTTTTGTTTTCGTTCACCTCCCCATACTCTCTCCCTCCAAATTTTTATTTTTTAATCTTTTATAACCTAAACTTTTTGTTATCCCCAAAACCTTTTCTCTTTTTTGTTTTTCACCTTTAATTTTCTTTTTTTGCACAAACCCCACCAAAAATTTATCCACCCAAACTCTGCAACTTTTCTTCAGAATCTCCCCAAAAGCACGGGTCATCAGCAAAGAGCAAACTGTGGGCAAATCCCACTTTTGGGGTTGGGGGGGGATTTTTATCTTTTAACTCCCGCTTTGCCAAGACCCTGCTTTATTCTTTACAACCCCATCTATAAAAATTTAAACAACCACCCGGTTTTACATCACCCAAACCTTTTTCTAAAGGGCCCACTTTTAAATGGGGAAAAAATTTCCCCTCTTTCCCACATACTCTAACTTTAGCCTCACTATCCTCGTAAAAACTCTTCACTGCTTTCAGTAACCTTTCCCCCCTAACCAAAACACTTGCCAAAAATCTGCCCCATTTTCCCCCTTTTTTCCACCCTGTCATACGCCCCTTTTCCCCAAAACCCTTTAAAAGCCACAAAGACCTCTTTACCTTATCTAAAAAAATGTTCACTTATATGTTTCACTGTAAAACACCTGGTCCACACCCCCCCTACCTTTCCCAAAAACCCCCTTGTTCAAACTGCTATTTCCCATTCTCCCCCTCTTACTCTTTAAATTCTTTCAATTTAACTCTACCATACACTTTACCCGGTACACTCAACAGACTTATTCCCCTAAATTTTTTTCCACTCCCCTTTTATCCCCTTTGCCTTTTTACAAAAAGGGAAATATGCCTGCTTTTTGCCCAAACCCTAGGTACCTTACCCTCTTCCATACATTTATTAAAAAAATTGCACCAACCCCTCCAAAATATATCCCCACCGGGTTTTTTAAAATTTCTATTTTTTTTCCCTCAATCCGGCTGCCTTACCCCCCTTTTATTTTACCTACTGCCCCACGAACTTCCCCCCCACTCACAATGGCTCTTCCTCACTCCCACAAGAGTTATTCCTCCCTTTCCCTTTTTACACGAAATCACAGCTTCCCTATCTTTATCACATTTAACAAAATTTCCCCAAAAATTTCCTTCCATTTTTCCAAAACCCCTAAACCCTCCCCAAAATTGGGCATTTTCCCACATATCCCAGGGGAGGACATTGGCAGTAAAAAAATGCTGGGCAAATAGCCAAGCATTTTCATGGCCCGAATGAAGGAGACTGTGGAAAGCTACTAAAAGTGTCAAGTACTGCCCAATGATCGGCAAACCTCGCACACCTCCACCAGTCCCACATTCTGATTCCCGTCAATGGTGAGTTTTCACGCCTTAAATACTTGTTGGTCCGTTACCCGGACTAAACAAGATCATATCTGTTTACATTATGGAGTCGTAACTCAATATCCAGAGGCTTCCCTTGAAATTAATTCTTGCATATTTTCGACTTTGCAAAAATTTCTCTGTGGGGTTTCCTCAAAAAATTTCAATCGATCTAAGTTTCTGTAACACTGGTACCCTCTCAGATGTTTCCGATGCCCTTGTTCCATCTGATTTTAAGTCCCGTCATTTATTCTTTCTTATCACTCTACCATAAAGCCCTCAGGATTCATCAAACTTATACCCCAAATGTTGAGAGCTGCTGCGACATTTTCCCGACATTTAACAGGGAATACCATTTCTTTTGTTCGCCCTTAAGGTACATCCGAACAAAAAGCACTAGGTTTAGTCCAATTGACATTAATTACCGAAACACCAATCCGCACCCTTTTAACTTTTAAAATTTCATCAATCCGGTGCCTTACCCCTCATTTAACTACTCCAACACGAATTCCCACACTCACAACTGAGGAATTAGCCTCACAAAAATTCCCCCTTCCCTCTCATTCATAAACACAGTTCACAGTTATCACAGAAATTCTCAAACCTTCCTCCTCTTCACCTAGATACAAGGTCCTTTGAAGCGATTCCTCAATTGTGTAAACTGAAATACAATTCCCCTAGGTTTAAATGCAAACTCTTATCAAAATTTTTCTAATTACAACCAATTGTATAACTCCATTACTCCAGTTCTCTCCTTTTAGCTGTAAACTGAACACTGTTACATCTCCCCGATCTCTTTTACATAGAAGTCTTTAAAACTTCATATTACATTTGTAATAACTTTATACCTTTTCTCCCTTGCTTGATTTGAAAACAAAGATACCAAAGACTCTTTTCACTTATGAGCTTATTCCTGAGCCCAAATGTTTACATTGGAAAATTCACACATTAATGTACAAGCCCTTGCCTTGCAATTCAGTCTCCTTATGATCAAGTCCACTCAACAATAAGTATTAAACAAATGAATAGAATCCTCTTTTGTTTCCATGGACTCTTGACCCTCTTCCGAAAAGTCTATTGCCTCCCCTGTATATTAGTTCCCAACGTCTGATGGAATTCTAGAATGTGATCGATTACATAAGGTGAACGCCTCTCACAGTCCGTACGGTTTCCACTGCCCCGAATTCATTATTATTAGCCAGATATCATGAGCCGCTATGTTACCGCCAGATTAATAAGGGGCTATTCAAGTGCCTCTACCTCATGAGCCAAGTAATACTGCATTTCTCTTTTCGATTAATTTCAATTAACGTGTATGCCCCTTTGTATACAGGCTCTACCAGTCCGCAATGATTTACACCTGCGCCCCAAGATTACAACACACCTTAAAAGTTTCCAATCTAGATCAACTGCTATATCAGCAATAATGGGCAACTTTTAAAGCTCCTATACATTCTTTAACAATTCCAAAAGTCAACTTCTCCTTATTCCTTCCAGGTGCGTATAGACTTTATGACCCATACCTCGCATTTTATACGTTCAACCCGACAGTATTTCCCTTGATTTAACAAGTTAGGGCCATTTCTGAGTTTCCTATCCCTCAAGATATAAATCTGTACAGAGCTTCCTTCCATGACTAGTTATTATCGACGTTTCTGTCCTATTTTTCTCAGGTTGCATCTCCTAACTTAAGACTTGATCTTCTTAGTAAAGGAAGAATTTTGCTAGTCGAAATTTAGATGCTATTAATGGTTTTGAACGGTTGCTTTCATTCTGCAGTATTAAAGAAGACCTGATTTAATCAACTTCTATTACATATTGATAAGCAGCTGGTTATCTCCTGGGTTTGTTGCTTCAACCCCTCTATGATAATTTTGCATTCCTATCTATTTTACTTATTTCAAGTTGAGTCGCCAAAAGATTTAGGGTCATGTACATAACCGAACCTTTGCCCTAGTAATCTGTATGGAACATTTTGACGTTTATTTTGGAATCACAGTCCCCCTAAAATATGGTATTTTTTATACAGAAGCTTTTAAATTATATAACTGAATTCAGTTAACACCGGAATTTCCAGTGTGGGACTAGATTATCCCACCCTAAAAGATTAGTACTTTACAACACTTAATAAAACACTTAACATAATTGGTGCTTCGCCGCTATCGTTTGCCTGAGACTTAAAAGGGTATACCTTAAATGTAAGTTCAGACTTAGTATCTAAAGCCTAATTATATATTTTTTGAAAAATAGAGTTTTTTAATTCCTGAATTTTCTAAAATTTCACGTTGGTCAATTACCCCCTACCTTCTGTGTCATGGCGCATTCTCATAGTGTTCCCTCTCAAACATTGATATATTTGACAACGGGCCCATTGTTACTATCTTGCTAATGGTATATTAATGAGAAGGAAAAGTTCTTTTGTTTTCTGAGATCACTGTTAACAAACCTATAGTGAAAACCTAACATTTAAAATTGGCTATTTTTTGCCCCCTGCCCCGGGGGAAAAATTTTAGTAAAAAAAATGCTGGGAAAATGCCAAATTATTAGAATAAGGGAACTTGGAAAAGTACTAAAAAGTTGTAAGCGCCGTGACCGGCCCCTTGACACCCTACACCCCACTTGTTGCTGGTGGTTTGGGTTTTTTTTTTTTTTTTGGTGTTGGGGGGGGGTTTTGTTTTTTTTTGGTGGGCGCCCAAAACCCCAGGGCACCCTTTGGAAAAAATTAATCTTCCACATGCCAGTTTTGAAAAATTTTTTCCAGGTGGGATTCCCAAAAATTCTGAAAATTTTAAATTTTCCCCAAAATTTTGGATGCCTTACTTGCTGGTTAACCCTTTTTTTGTTGCATCCCTGCCAAGGCTCAAAGTTTTTTCCCTTTCAAGTTGGACGTCTCAGATTTTCCCAGTTGAAAATCATTTCTCTTGCGTTGGGGGAAAAACAAAAAAAAGCATAGGGTTTATCCTTTAAAATTAAAAATTTCGAACACAAGCGCACCCCCTCCCCTTTGAAAGTTCTTGAGGAAAATCAGCCCTATTTAAAAAATAACCTAATGCAAAAGCTTTGTCCCTGGGGGTTAGTCTCAAAAAAAACCCTTATTTTTCCGGGTCAGTGGATGGAAAATTTTTCCTGGGGAACCCTCGAAAACCCTGTCGAGGGTCCTTTTTGGGCGATTGGGGCTCAATGATTTTAAAATTTTCTAAAATCGGAAAAGGAAAAGCAAAAGTTTTTCACATAAAATTTGGTTACCCCCTGTTCGTCCAATTAGACATTCTCTTTGTGAAACTGAAAAAGTACATCTGCCCGCACCCTTAAAAGCAATAAAAGTAGAAAAATTTTGGGAAGCGTCTTTTAAACCTTTTTAGGGCCCTTGATTTAAAAAGGAAAAGATACCTTGTTTCGTTATGGGGTTTTATTCAGACCCCTGGTTTTTACATTGGGTTTACCATGATGTCAAGGGTTTTAAGCCTTAAACAGTCGCCTTTAGGGCAAATCCCATAAACAAGAAGTTAAAAAAAGAAAGAGACTTTTTCCCATGGCCTGGGGGTAATGTGGGCCTGGGGTATTTGTTCCCCTTAGGAAAACTTTAAAATTTTTATAAAAGGTTTATGCTTCCGTACCGGTGGTTTACTCCCCCCTTTGTGTCAAAATGGGGGTATGGGGAGCCCCTATGTCCCCCCTGGTTTTTAAAGGGGGTTTAAAAAGGGGGCCTTTCCCCAGTGAGCCCAAAAAATTCCATTCTCGGGGGATTATTAAATTATCGTGTTTGCCCTTGGGGGTTTGTGTAACGGGCCTCTCCTTTCAGCGCCTATGAACTGCTGCCAATGATTTGGAGGAGGGGGGATCATTCTGTGTTTGTTATAATTTTTGAAGAAGGGGCAAATTTAATTGCCTAAAATTATTTGAAGAGAAAAAATCCCTTCCCATAAATTAGCCAAGTTCTTTGGACGCCCTAAGATCTTTTTGTTAGGTCGGGCGGGGTACTTCCGTTGATTAAAAATTGGGGCCTTTTGGTTCCTTTTCCCTAAAGTAAAAGGGAAAGGTTCCTTAATTTTAATCACGTTTTTTCCTTTTTTTTAGGTTGCCCCTTTACTGATTTGCCCAGTAGTAAGATAATTTTTTGGGCTGGTGAAAATTTAAAGCTTTTCGGTTTTTAAAAACGGTTTTTTTTTCCCCCCTTTAAAAGTCCTTTTTAAATAATTTATTTTATGTCCCCCGGTTATCTTTTTGTGTTACCAGAACCCCCTCACTTATTTTGATCTTTTTTATTTTTTTAAGTTGAATCCCAAAAATTGATTAAAAGAAAGGTCTTGTGTAATCTTGGAACATTTTACGTTTATTGGGGAATCCCCAAAAAAATGGTATTTTGTTACAACCCTTTTTAATTTATATTAATTCTATAATCAAAAAAACCCCCGGCCCCAGGGGGTCAGGCCCCCTTAGATTTTTCAAATTAATAACCTTCCTAATTGCGGATTTTCCCTTTGAGAAAAAAAGTTACCAAAAAGTAAAATTTAAGGAGATGGTTCTTAAAGCCCAATTTAATAATTTTTTTGTTATTGATTTTTTTTTATTGACAGTAGATTATAAAAAACCCGTTTCTTGAGGGGACAAGTATTAAGTCCACATGGATGACCCTGACAGTCTATGTCTGAGCCCCTTATTCTCAAATTGTGATGGATCCCACTCCAGATAGTTCTTCTGGCCATTGTTCCAAAAACCCCCCTTTGGGCAAAAAACCATGCTGACGAGTTCTTTCCCCTTCTTCCGTGTCCTACAGCCTTATTTCCCAAGGAATGTTATATAAAAAATATTCCGTGGTGCTTGCAAACCCTACTGCACCTATTGTCGTACGGGGGGGGGGGGTTATTTTGGAATTGGTTACCCTTTTGATATTTAACTATTTTAAGAAAATAGTTCCACTTAATATTAAGTGCAAAAGTCCCCATTTATAGTAAATTAGATTTTCAGCTTAATTATTATATGTTAAAATATATAAAAAATCCAGGGTATTATCTCTATATTATTATTATTTTATTATTGTTAGGTAGGTTTATTATGTTATAGTAAAGCGTAAGTCTGGGAACCATCCGGTGAATTTTTTTCTTTTGTTTATGTCGGGCTGTCTGACGTTTGGATCAGGGATCCAAATTGATGAAGGGTCAACAAACGGGCAGATGTCGCCCGCTCCCTCTTGCCTTGAAACTGACGTATTTTGGCTCTTTGGGTGTACAGTTTGAAGGGGTTTGAAAATTTAAATGGGGGGAAAACCCGTTGCCTCAAAGAAGCTGAAGGTCTCCTTTATTCTAGGCATTTTCTCAACTGCATCCCCATGGGGGCTGCAGCGTATTTCTTATTCTCTTGTTTTAAGCACCCCCCCCTTTCCCGCAATCCCATTTCTAAATTTCCCTATTGGTCACCCCCCCCATAGTCACTCCTGCCCTAATTTTTTGCTGTCCTGGGCTAGAAGTCCCTACTTCAAACCTCAGTTGTTCTCGTTTCTTGTGTTCTCCCCACAACCCCGGTACGACAAGACTTCATACAACACTCCTCCCAATTGCCCCTTTACTTCTCAAAGCCCAAAAAAATCTCCTTGCTCAAATCTACTTTAACCCCCCACCCCTTTTTCCCCCTCCTCTTTTTTACCTTCCGGGTCTCTGTACCTGACCCTTCCCCCCCTCAATAACTTGTTAAAAGTGTGGAGGTTCACCCTCCCCCTCGTACTGTACCTTCCTCCCCTGCTCCCCCCCAATTTCTTCCTCTTTGCCACCTCCCAGGTTTCTCCCCTTTTTCTACCCCCTCCCCATTTCTTCTCCAGTTCCCTCCACCCTTTCCCCCCCCCTTCTTTGGTAAGTCCATTATTTTCCAAATCTTTACTCATCCTCCTCCTTCCATCTCCAAATTGTCTCCATATAACGTCTTTGAATTCCAAAAACTTAAAGCTATCTCTGAATATATTGCAGAGACCAAACCATCAATGGACACTGACCCACCCCTTTCCTTCTCTTTCCACCCCTCCATCTGCGCAATCCTCTCTTTGCAGCACACCGTCCTTTGCTGCTTGAACTTTTCCCCGTCCCCACGCATGTGACTTTTCAAAACCCCCCTAGTCTGTAGTACCCTTCCCTGGGATTTATGTTATTTTTATCTTTTGCCTATCATGGCCTATTTACAGGGAAAAACCCGGGGGCCTGGGTAATCGGGGTGATTTCAGAGTTCCTCCCGGTTTTCCGTTGGGGTGTTTGCTTACTGAAAAAAAAATTACACTCTGCGTTTTGTATCCCATCCGGCTAAATTTTTTTTACTTTTGGGACCTTTTCGGGGGGACCTTTAATGAAAGTCCCCCTTCTTCTACGCACTGATATTCCATACCACAGCTATTTTTTTGACTTTGCTGCATTTCACAGCAGCCGTATCCACTTGCATAAGTGTATACACTTGTTCTTTTTTATCTCTCTCCTTTCTCGGGGATTATCTATCCCCGGGTGTTTCCCTTTCTTGTTTCATCCTTACCACCACCACTTCTGTTACTGGTGATTTTTAATGCCTATCATTTTTTCGGGGGTCTCACTTGATTCCCGTAGCATTCAGTTGGAGGCTTTTTTGCTTCCCCCCCCGGGGCCCCGAAATACAGGTACTCACACCCATTTTGATCCCCGTAATCATACTCTATCTTGCATTTATCTCTAAGCGCTCTTTTCCGCACACTAGACATCACCTGGTCTGTTCTCCCGGACTTACTGATAGCAAACATTTTCCAATCAATCTTACTTTCCTTCAATTACCACCTCTCCGTAGCCCCGCTGGCAAAATTTTACAAGCAAATTAGGACCTTTACTCTCAACGCTGTTTTTATGAGGTTCTTCGTCCTCCATTGATGAGCTTTTACACCTCTTCTCGTCCCGTTTTAAAACCCCACTTCTCATTCTATACCCAGACCCCGGGGAGGATTCTCATAAATGGTGCCTTGGTCTCCTGCTTGGCTTGTGCAGTCATTTTAAACACACGCGTGGGGGAGGTCCAGTACAATATAACCACTGAGAGTTCTTTATTTAAGCAGAAAACGTCAGCCACTCACCCTGTCTCGTGATGCTAAACGCATTGCTGGGGGATTAAGTTTCTACCATCACCTCTGCTTTACGAGTGCAGTTGGAAAAAAAAGAGGAAATTAAGAAATAAATCTCTCCTGACCGGCTTGTTCTATGGGGGCGCTAATGTTGATATAGCAAACCCTCTTGATGTTACAATTGAAATTTGGGAGTCATCTGGGCTGATTTCTTGGTGGCTCCATCTATGCCCCTCGTTTTTTTCCTCAAGGTCTGCCGAAAGTTTCCCCTTGGGTTTTCTTTTCTCAGGAACAGTATAATATGCCTTTTTCACTAGGAAATGGAGGCAAACACTCTCACTTGTGATCATCGGGGTGGGCCTGATGCATCCATATTAGGATGTTAAACATTTTTCGTCCAGCCCTTGCGCATTTAACTTCTTCAAACTTATTTGGTACAAAGGGGTTCTTCCCCAGTGGGAAAACTGCCCTTGTTCCCCTTCCCCAAACTGGTACCGGGACATGATGCCTCTCACATCATCCCATTGCTTTACCAGTGCAGTTTGCAAAAAATGAGGAATGTCTGGTAAATCAATGTTAATTGGTATTTTAAAACGCAAACAGTATCTCACTCATCAATAGGATTTTGTAAAGGGTGTTCTTCCATAGACCCATTGCTACACTTGGTACTTTTTTCATGTGCCTTTGAAAAAACCAGTCAGTTATCGCCCTATTTTTTTTTCCTTGAGAAAGGGTATGACACAACTTTGGGGGTATAAAAATTTTTGGCCCAAGCCCACCCTTAGGCCTCTGAGGGATCTACCATCCTTCCTTAAGAACTTTTTAATGAAAAAAAATTTCCGTTTTTGGGTTAATAATGTCTTCCCCCGGCTTTTCCAAGCTGAAAGGGGGCCCCCGGGGTGTGTTCTGGCACAGCACTTTCTTTTGCTATAAAGATTTGGCCTCTATCTTCCCTCCCAAAATTTGGTCATCGCTCTTTTTGTGGCTTCGCTGTTGCGTGGGGAGGCATGACTGTCACCTCATTGCAGTTTTTTCCAGCATGAGCGACTTGTTTCCAAATTTGGCCACCCCAATGGGTTTAAATTTTCCAGTACCAAAACTCGCCCGATTACTTTTTACTAGACGTCTGTCATCCCGTCATCCTTTGTACCTCTATTGCTCCCCTATCCCTGAACGTGAAAGTCAGGTTTTTAGGCCTTCCTTTTACCATAGGTTATCCTGGAAACCTCACATTACTCTCTGAAGGCAATTTCACAGCCGGGGTGAACCTTCTTAAAACCCCTTTCTCGTCTTTTATCAGGGCTGATTGTCAAAATCTCTTTCACCCACATTCCACCCCCATTTTATCGAAATTCGGTTATGGTGCCAGATCATTCATGGCCTCTCCGTACCTCTCTAGCCTTAAAACCCCTCCATCCCAAGGTTTTCATTTATACCTTCGTGCTTTTTGCCTTCCCCCGTTGAGGCTCTTGCAGAAGCAAACGTTCCATCCTTTTCCATGGCCATGATGCCCCTTGCCTTTATAATGTATGCTCTCATGATTCCCCAAACCTTCCATTTATTGAATGGCACTATGTTAGTAGACATTTCTTTTTTGTTCGCCACCCCTGTTTTTCCTCCCCCTCTCTTTGCCCCATTTGTCTTGTTTCTCTTTTAGTTGCCACCTTTTTATGTTTGTGTAGCATCTCACTTTTTTTAACCCCCTGGAAGTTCCAGCGTTTGAGTCTGTTCTTTTCACTCCCTTGCTCGAAAGCCCAACTGCCTATGGGAGCTTCCCCCTTCTTTTTTTTACCAATTCCCCCTCTCATTTCATGCCCTCGCAGTGTAAAAACCCGATGGGTTAAGTCTTCTGATGGTTCAGTTTAAGCAGTTTTTCCAAACAATCGTCGAGGGCATTTTTCCTTCGGTAGCATTTTACTTCTGAATTTTTGCCCTTCTTGCACACTTATCCCTATTGCATCTTCCTTTTCACATTTGTGGGTTTTCTCAATTCCCTTGTTTCTTTAAAAGGGTATACAAAAAATTTGGTACACCTCAGCCCAAGTTCTCCGTACCAAAGTTGGCTTGCCGTGTCTTACCAAACATAAAAAATTTTTTTTGGTAGGTAAGACACATAGGGAAAGTTAGGAACTTTATTCCAAAACGTTTCGCCTACACATAGGCTTCTTCTCGAATACAGAAAATAGGCAGGGAACAGTAGAGATGTGAAGATGATGTAATCAGTCCATCCCCTTAAGTATGAATTTGGGTTGTCAGGCCCTCGGCCTGGGGAAGTTCAGTTTCATAGTCAGGGAAATTTGAAGTCAAGGACGTGGGAGCTTAAAAACTGTCGGAAAGGGGAGGTGCAGTAGTTTAGTAGTATGAGATGTAGCCCCTGAGAGGAAGGGCCCTCTCAGATCCCCAGTTTTTCACTTTAAAGGGTTGTCTAAAGGGGTTTTTTTGTACCAAGGGCCCTGTGGGACAAAAAAGCCTTAGAAACCCTTTCAAAAGAGAAGTTGGACTGTGAGGGACCTAATCTTAGGGCTCACTCTCATACTATACACTACTATACTCTGCACCCCTCCTTCCGAAGTATTTAGCTCCGCACTGCGCTTGATCTTCAGAGGGTTCCTGACTATGAACTGAACTTCTCCAGGGCCCAGGACTGACAACCCCAAAATTCTAGACTTCAAGGGTGATGGACTGATTACATGTCTTCACATCCTTTTCGTTCCGCTATTTCTTATTCGATGAAGAAACCTACGTGTAGGCGAAAAGTTTTGGAATAAAATTGCTAACGTTGCTATGGTCTTACCTTTCAACCTGTCGGTATTATATACCTTTTGATGTTTATATTGTTTTTTGTTGGGTCCCTGGTCATGTTGACGTACAGGGGAATGAACAGGCAGACACGCTGCCGATCACAGTACAACCTACCGTTTAATAGGGTGTTCCATTTAGAATAACCCGCACATAAAGAGAGAAGCTTACACCTTTCGGGGCCGGGGCCATTACAAATACCTAACCAAAAAATCTTTATAAAGGCAAAATTTATTTTTTTTTTAAAAATTGTATATAAATTCAAGAATGTATATAATACAATTTTGTATACATATATACTATATAATACCAAATCTTTGTATTATACCTCCTCTCCCCCCTCTGTTATGTGACTTTGTTAATGGTCCAAGTCGGGCCGAAACTCGTCGTAAGCTTTCTTTTTAAAGGGGTTATTTGTGTACGTTCCCGTCACAGTTTGTTTCCCTTTTTTTTTTATTCCCTTTATTGATTTTTGCGTATTTTGCTACCACCCTTCACACCGTCGGGAACAACATTGATTTTCTTGTCTGTAACAAAATTCGTCTATTAAACGGTATAGGTATGGGCCCTATTCTTGTCATCAGTGTCGAGGGTTTGGGGGACTACTCTCTCCCTTCTTTGATTGGCTACACTCATATTACTCTGGGGATCTATGGAGAGGCACCCGTTTCCCCGTGTGAGAAGTACGGGTTTCCCGTATCGGGTTTGCCACATTCTGTTTGATGTCCTCCTACAAGAGCATGCAAATTTACCCCCAACATTTTCTCGCTTACTATACTTTTTTTCCTTTCCCTTTTCAATGTGGGCCCTCCTTAATCCCACTCTCTCTTTACTTATTGCAATGACTGATTTACTCCACAAACTCTGAAGAGATAACTTTTGCACTCCCCCCAGCCCTTTTAACCCCAATCTTTGCTACCCCTTTGGCCCCTTTACTATCCACTGCCCGTGTTTCCGAACCTACTAAACATCCTCCCCTTTTACCACCTGATACCCTCACTTCCCCCCTGCCTGCAGCGTTGTTAACCCTTATGGTTTAGCACTTTTTTTTTTTATAATATAATAAAGAGTTCTTGGGGTTTTAAAGCCCGTGTTGGTTCCGTAATACATACCCAAAAATTTTAGCGGGTTCCAATCTTGCTGAAAAAAGTTGGTAATCCTGTATATGATAGATTGGGTCTGTGTACAGAAAAATAAAATCCTGTAGCACATATTGCATAATGAAAAATAAACAGCAACCTTGTTTATGGTGTAAAACAGCAACTTTGCGGTGTACAGTGGAATCTCGACCAATGGCTTTAATTGTTCCAGAGAGCTAGCCTTGAATTAGCTGTTAGTCGAATTAATTTTCCCCATAAGAAATAATGGAAATAGAATTAATGCGTTCCAGACACCCAAAAGTATTAAACAAAATATTTTTTTTTTACATGAAATATACATTTCCCTATGTAGAAATGAATGGTGCATGCAAACAAAACAATAATTAAATGCCACTTACCTTTATTGTGGAGTAGTTGATGAGTGATGTGCCAGTAGCAGGGGAGATTCAGCTGTTCTATTGTTTGGAAGGGGAATCCCCTTCCATAAAGACTTCAGGTACCAAGTCCTTTGCTGGGGTTACCTCCCTTCTTGGTTTTTAATGCCACTAGGACCAGCTTGAGAATCACTGGACCCCTGTCGGGCAAAATATTTGTCCAAATAGCTCTGTTTCTCACGTGCCCTTAGGATTTCCCTAAAATGGGACACAAGAGTGTCATTGTACATGTTGCCAATATGGTTTGCAACAGCTGTGACAGGATAAAATTCATCCATAAATGCTTGTACCTTTGTAAACATTGTACAATTTCCTTAATCTTGATTAAGGCAACTTCCTCCATCTCTTTCCTCCTGTTCTGAAGCACATTCCTGAGCTGTGATCTGTTGCTTTTGCACCTTAAGCTCTTGCAGCTCTGCAATGGTTAGTTCTTCAACGTTGTTCTGCACCAGCTCTTCCACATCCTAGCCACAAACCTCCAACCCCATGGACTTCCCCAATGACACAATTGATTCCACAACTGGAATAGACTCCTGAGGGTTAGCCCCAAACCTTCAAAATCCCTCTCTTGTACACATTGTGGCCACATTTTTCCCCAAGCAGAGTTAAAGCCCTGGAAGTCACTCCCTCCCCCCCTTACCTTAAGGTGATGAAATGGAAGATGGAAAAGTGATTCCCCCAGAATGTCTTAGGGTCAACTGAGTTTTTGGGTCATTAAAAAGCACCTTTAAAAAAGTTTTGTGTAGAGTTTTTTAAAAAGTTTAAAAGGGCCCTGCTGGTCCTTGGGCTGGAGGAGGGGTTGTATTAGGAGGAAAAATTTAACTTTTTGAAGTTAAATCCCATGAAAATTTGTCTTGCAAATCCTGAGGATGAGCAGGGCTTGTCCTTATAGGAGGCCTGGAGTGACAATTTCTTTTCCAAGGAGGTAATTTTTCGCGTGGGGTCAGACACATCATAAAACCAGTCCAAAAAAAAATTTCCTTAGGACCCATGCCGTATGTTTGATCTCCAATCACAACAAATTACCCTTGAAGTAAAAAATTTTTCCCAAATCCCCCCCCCCCATAGCTTAGCAAAAACATAAGTGTGAGCTTTTTCATAGGCTTTGCCCGGGAGTGCTTTTTTCCCCCTGAGTAATGTAGGTCCTGTTTGGCATTTTCTTCCTAACGGCCGTTTTTAATTAAACACTTGTTTGGGTTTTAAGTTTTCACTTCAAAGTATCCTTAACCCTTTGACTGTACAACCCCCAATCCTGAGGTGTTCCCGGTGCGCAAAAATTAAAAAAAAAATTATTTTTTTTTTTTATGAAATGATAGGAATCTCTTCCCCATTGTAAAGACACCAAAAAAAAAGAAATTTGATGGAAAATGATGGAATTATTCTCTCGCGAAGTTAGGACCTGGCGTGTTTACAAATCGGCGTTTCGCCCATTTTTAGCCTATTTTCGCTATTACATTGTTCCAGTCGCCCAAAACTCATAGTGTTTCTTTTGAAATCCATTTTTTCTATAGAAGGGGACGAGAAATGCCCATTTTACCGATTTTAATACCTAAAAATGTGGTCAGAAATTTGCAATTTGGCCAATTTAGAAAACTAAAAAAAAATGAAATTTCAAAAAAGGTCCAGAATGAACAAAGGACATTCCTGCTCTAAAAAAAAACATTTTTTTTTGCTCATCAGTCATGTCTCCAGGCCCCTCTGATATTACTTTTTGCTTTAAAACCCCCAGGATTCCAAATGGCCTTTTATCCGGGTGTTGGGGGGGAAAAATTAACACAGCAAAAAAAATTTTTAGACTTATTTATCCTTCCCCAAATTTAGAACACCCAATATGTAACTTGTAAAAGTGAAAAGTATAGTGCACCCCACGGTAAGAAAGGCAGAAATAAAACCCACAAGAAAAAAAAAGCCCGTGTTTCCCAAACCAAGCTCTAAAAATGGGGAAAGGGGACAAGGGGAGACAGGAGATTTGGTACCTACAAAACCCTCTGCAAATTCCCAAAAAAAACCATCTTCTTTTTGGGGCTAGAACTGGTCACTAGTTAAAACGATGGGGGCCCCCATCATAATTCTTGAACCCTGGTTCGCTTTTTTTGGGGGGAGATAGCCTGTAAATGAGGGTGTGTACATGGCCGAAAAAAGGTTACATACTTTTTTGCATGCCCACCCCCACCCCGGAAGGCTCAGGATTAGGCTGCCCCCTCCCAGTGGAAACCCCGTGCCCCCTTTGGCACAAAATAATGGGACCCCCTTTCCCTTTCCACCACCAAACTTTAGTTTAGAGCTCAGCTTTTCTCGTGACAAAAACCCAAAACCCCTAAACTCAGAGTAAAGACAGCAGTCAGTCAGGCTGCATAGGCCCAAGATACAGGGGGAAATGTAGCCTCCCACCCCCTCACAAAAAAAAAACCCCACACCAGGGGATAAAAAAAAAGAGCGTAAAAGGGGGGGGGGTTACCACAAAAAATGAAAACATCCTAACCAAAAATAAATAAAAAATATTAGATCTAGATAAAGAGTCCGCCAAAATTTTCTTTCCCGGCCCAATATATTTAATTCTGAGTGAGTATGGTTGCAGTCTTACCCCGTCCAGCGCATGACCCTTTTTTTTGTGGTTCTTATGGCTTGGAGATATACTAGGGATTGTGATCACTTTTGGGACTGTGCCCCTGCGATGTCGGCCCAAACATAAACATCAAAATTTGCCCCAAAAGCCAGTACCAGCGAAAGGGCTTCTTTTTCAAGGGTAGAGTAAGCCCTTTTTAAGGGTGGCGGGGAACTTGGCTGAAAAAGTATGTTCAGGCTGAAAAACCCTCATTTCCCCGTTTTGTAATAGTACGGGCCCCCAACCCCAGACTCACAAGCTCAACCTGTAAGGGAAAAAGGTTTGGAAAAGGGTCGAGACAAGAGAAGGGTGCAGTACACATATTCTTTTTGTTTTGTCAAAAAAAAGTTTCACAATCGGGGGTTTCCCTTTTTAAAAGGGGAAACTTTTTTTGATTTGGGGTAAGAGAGGTAATTAAGGGGCTAATATCGGGAAAATTCTTACAAAAATTTCTGAAAAAACCCTTTCATGCCTGGGGAAACGTTGAAAAAGATTTCTGCATGGGGGAAAATGGAAAAATCTTTAATAGCAAAAACTTTAGCAAAGTTTAGGGCCCAATTTACCACTACCTACTTCAGGGCCCTAGAAAAAAGGGGACAGGGGCCCGGGCCCAAAAAGGGAAGTTTTTGAAAAATTTAAAACTCTTAAATGGGAACCCCTTAAAGGTTCAAAAAGAGCCTTAAGTCTAAAGTGGGGTGTTATCCCAAGTATCAGACCCAAACAACGATATATCTATGTACGTGCCGTGCCTTAAAGCCCTTTTAAACCCTGAGGGGATAAGTTTCGGGAAGGGAAGGGGGGGGAATTTTTCTTTCCAAAAGGGGGGGGGAAACTGTGTATTGTTTAATGCCCCTGGAATTACGAAGGCAGAGTTTTTCCTTCGCCTTACCCAATAAAAAGGTACCTGTAAGGTATCAAAATTTGGGGACACAAAAATTTCCCTTTGCCCAAAAAGCCCTTTATGTCATCCAGACGAGGAAGAGGGTAAGCACTGTAATTTTTGCCTTTTTCCCTTAGGGTTTAGTTTTTACATGTACAAAAACCCTCCAATCAGCCTTTTTCAAAAGGGGAGGGGCACGGTAAACCCCAAATGGACTGGGAAAAAATTTTCCCCCACTAAACCATGCTTTAACAAAAATTTATTTCCTTTGCTGAAGAAAACCTTTCCCTTTTTCAGGATTAGCTCTGTAGGGGGAGATTTTTTAATTGGTTTAGATTTTCCCCCACATCCACACCCTTGAAAAACCCCTAACGTACATTTTTTCGGCACACCCAAAAAAAAATTTTAAGATGTGACTGTAGAAGTCAGTTAAATTTTTTGTTGTTTTCAGATAGTCTCTCATTAAAGACTAGGACCCTTTAGGGGACGGGAATTTAAAAGTTAATTTTTAATTTAAAGAGATTGAGTGAAAAAGAGTAGAGCCTTTCCCCCAGGGGTAGAGGACAGTAATTCTGGGACTATTTTTTGGGTATGGAAAAATTTTAATCGTTAATGTGTAATTTTTAGTTTTTGAGGCCCTTATCAATGGGGGGTACCACATAATTTTTTTCGTTTAATCTACTTAAAAACTGCATGGGGTCCCTTTAAATCTAGCTTTCAAGGTGTGGCCGATATAGGTTCCTCCCAAAACCACCTTGTCCCCTGGATGGGAAGGAGCGGAAAATTTTTGCACTTCTGTCATACCTCTGTTTCACTTACTTTGAGCTGTCTTTGGGGTTACCCTTGGCTAACGGGACGTGCCCCCTGAACCCTTGAAGCCTTGGAACCCGAGGAGGACCTCGTACATTGTGCCCAAAGATCAGGGTTCTCTGGGTGCTGAGAACAGCAAAAAAGGTAGTGTTTTTTATCCCAGGTGGGAAAGTGCATGAAAAAAAGTTCTCATCGGGGTTTTTTAAAAGCTGAGGGAAATTTTTCCCAAAAGGGCCCCTTTGGGGGATGAGGATGATGGGGCAGTGGATAAGTTGTGGTTTTACCCCTAACCTGTTAATACTTCCCTAAATGTTTTGGGCAGAAAAGTTTTTTCCCTTGATATTTTGGGAATTGTTTTGGGAAATTGCCAAAACAAAAAATAAATTTTGGGTTTTAAAGTTTTGGGACAATAGCTTTAGTATTTTTACTACCCCCAGGGGAAAATTGCTTAAGGATTTCTGGTTTAAACTTTATCCATAATGCTAATAAATATTGTTTTTCCAGCCCTTTGCCCTTTGGTAGTGGACCTACACAATCTTAATTAAATCTGCAAAAGGTTCCCCAAATCAGCAGGTATGGGTTTTGGAGGGTGCAGGTTTAAGGGAATGCCCCGGGTTTTCCCCTATTTGGGCTGACATTCTCGGCAACCCCAAATATAAATTTTTTTCATCTTTCTTTAATTTTAGCCAAAAAAAAATTTTTTGTGTTTTTTTTTCTATAAAAGGGGTTTTTGAAAATTCCTAAGGGGACCTCCAAATGAAGTATTATGAGCTTATTTAATATTTGGGTCTAAACTTGGTGGAACCACTAAACCCGTCATACAATTGCTGGCCCTCTATCTCCTTTTCCGTTTTCAGTTTCAGATCAAATAACGTTTTTAACTTCATTAAAATTGGGCCCGGTGGGCCCAAGAGGTTTACCCATGGCTGCCTTGGGAAAAAAGGGAAATTTTAAAAAAGGGTCCTTTCGTTTTCCTCCCGGAAAAGGGCAGCCCTCGGGCATGGAAACAGACATCCCGGCAATCCCCCAACCTGGGAATAGGAAGGGTTGGGTCGGGGTTGTTCACTTGATTTACGATGCTCCGGGCCCGGGGTGCCTTTATAAATAACATGGCTTTTTCCGAGTCGGGTGTCCAAGGATAGGTCAACATTTTTCTCCAGGGCAACCTTTGGGATGTTTTCCCGAGTTAGGCCGCCCGGGGGAAAAAATTACTTATTATAGGTTTAGGACAGCCTAACAGTTAGTAATTTTTATTACCCCGTAATAACATGGATTTTCTGGGGAATCCTTTTGGAAACCTCAGTCCCAAATACCCCGGGGTAATATTTGCACTGTACATAAATTTTATGCCCAAAGGGGCCCGAATATATAGCTACTCCAAAAGCCTTTCCCAAAAAAACGAGGAAAATTTAAGGAAGTGTTCTTGAAAGGGGAAAATTCCCTTTTCTTACAAGTGGCAATATGCCCCCAGTATCTCTAAAGGTCTTTACTTCAGGGTTTTTTCTGAGTTTTCCTGAAGGGGGAAAAAAGACTCTTGCAATAATTTAAAGGGGGCCCTATCTTTTTGGGATTCTCTCGGGGACCCGTTACTAGGGATATTTGGATTTTTTCCCCGGGGGTTGGGGGGTTTTTGGGGGGAAATTGGGAGGATAGACCTACTTTTGTTAAAAAAGGAAACGACGAAAAGGCTTGCCCCCTTTTTCTCCCCTTTCGGACGTTGAAATGGGTCCTCGGGGTGGTGTTCTCCCGGATACTGTTGCAAGATGAAACCCTGTTGAGTAGTTTTCTCTCAGCAGGTAGACCATAAGTTTAGAAACGTGGCTCACCGGTGAAATTAGGGTTTGGGGGGACGTAAACATTCTCCCTTTTGGCGGCACTTCTTCTCCAAGGTTGATGATCTTGCTCAGCCAGGCTGTTTTAAAAAGAAGACGGGGGCCCTCGGACAAGGGGGGCGGTTAGTTTCGAGGTAACAGCCCAAACCCGGGGTGCCTCCCAAAGCGTGGTTAAGCCTCGATCCCCGCAGAAAAAAATCGAACCTCTGGCCCACGGGTCCAGCAGGTTATCAATCAGAATAAGCAGTATAGCTCCCTCAAAGTAGAGGGGGCACCACTTTCTTCATACCAGCTGGTAAAAAATTTTGGTTTTTCGTCTCACAAAGTCCCCCTAGGGATTGACCAAGTGTTGTCTGCCCCAAATTGAAAGTTTTTTTATTTTGGGTGGGAAACATGTATATGTTCCCCAAAACTGTCGTCTTCACTACATGGAAAAATCAGAAAAATTTAGTTATTTAATTTTGACGTTAAAAATTCCGGGGCCCTTTCCAAACAAAGCTGCTGAACCAACGATTTTCCCCAAAGCTGTTCTGACCACCTCAAGGCTCGAGTCTGATTTTCGGAGGGTTTTTGAAAAAAAATTTTTCTGGTTCGGCCTCAATTTAAGCGGGAAAAACTGGGACTGCTTTTTTGTAAAAATAAAAATTTTTTACAGAATGCGAAAACCCGCCCCCTTTTCTTTCCCTATCAAATTTTTCCCTTGTGAAAAGCTCTTGTTCCCTAGTTTTTTCAAAAATTGATTTTTTCCCGCTCAAGTCCAAAAACACTGATTCACCTTGAGACAAACCCGTGCCCTATAATGCCCTTTTGCTCCGTTTGGTGTTCATTTTTCCTCCTGCGAGAAAATTAGTGGGTTTTTTCCCCCCAGTCCCATAAAGGGAGGAGTTGATGGGCCAATTTTCTTTTCTTTAAGTTTGTCCAAAAACAGTGAAAAGCGTTGGCAGCTGTGGGGTAGTTTTTATTTAATGCCAAAGGGGTTTAGCAAATTTTTCCCAACAACGCTTTTAGGGGCAATTTTTTTAGGTTATGCAAAATATATGCCCACACCAGGCGTTTGGGCTCGTTTAGGTGGCATAAGTTATTTGTTTTCATAGTACGATTGCAAAAAATACCCAACTTAACATTTTTTAATTTTGGGGAAAAAACGCTTAGCTATGACAGTAAAATTGCGAATATGGGATACAAGAAAAGCCGACTGCAAAATTCTTCAAAACCGAAAGGGGGGAAAAACTGGGCACCCCAAAAATTTTTAAAGCAATGCCAGGGCAGCTACCACTGTTTTTAGAAAATTGACCTTTGCAAAGTGAGCACACCCAAAAAAGCCCAGGGGTGAGCTGTTGAACGACCACAAAGCAAGGGTGACCAAAAAAGCAAATGACACGCAAAATTTGTAAAAACGTAGGCAAGGCTAATGCAATGCCGACAACAAAATGCACAATGTTCCTGCTACGAGGGACCCCAAGCTAACCGTTTCTCTAAGGTTTCCGCCCAGCTCCCCGGATTGGGGTACCCATATTACAAACCCCGGATTTTAAATGGCCTGTTATCCGTGTGTAATTTGGGGCAAAATAAAAACCAGCAGAAAAAGTTTAGGGCTTATATTATCCTTTTCCCCAATTTTGAACACAATTTTGTACACTATGTACAGTGATAATATAGTGCACTCCCGGTAGCAAGGGGAAATAGAAGCCCAAAGATAGCAGACCGTGGGTTCAACCAGCTTAGAATGGGAATGACAAGGGGGGACAGGGGTGGTACCCCCAAAACCTCTGCAATTGCCAAAAAACCCTCTTTTTATTGGCTAGAAACCCGGTCACTAGTTGAATGCCCGGGGGCCCCCTTTATCAAAATTTTAGGGAACCTGGTTTTTCTGGTTGGGGGGGATAGCCTGTAAAATTTAGGGTGGGTTTTCATGCGCCCCCAAATAATGGTTACTTTCTTTTGATCCCCCGCTTGCTTTCTTTTTTTAACTTTTATTTAAACAAAAAAAAAGGGAAAACCTACTATTATGCAGACTTTCTGCCCAAAACGTTAATTGTATAAATAAAAACAACCCATTCATGACTGCCCTATTAGGGAAAGGCTAGTTGGACATTTATTGGGGCAAAGGCATCATTTGTTTACCCTTTTTTTAAAATTGGCAAAAATCAAACATTTTCCCCCACTTTTGGGGCTCCCTTTTTAGGTTCTTTTTATAGTAAAAAACAATCAAAAAAACACCTTATTTCAAAAATTTGGGGGTTTTTTTCTATTTAAAATGACCAAAGGAAAAAGAGGAATTTCAACCCTAAATTTTCTGTACAAAAATAGACCCCAAAAATGGGCCCTTTTTAAAAAACAAAAAGGGGACAATACCGTGATGGAAAAATCCCCAAATAACCCCCCAAAATTAAAAAAAGAGAAGCTTACGGGCGATGTTTCGGCCGGGCTTGGACCATTGACAAAGTCACCCCTAACAGAGGTGGGCAGGACGGGTATTTTAAAAGGCAAAGGGAAAAGTTGGGGGGGTTGAGGAGTAGTCAAGAATGGGTTTTTAATACCGACAGGATGAAAAGAAATCATGCACAACACCCGGGGGGATCCCCCCCGTAGATGCTTCCCTTTCCCGGGAGCCAAATGGAAGGCGAAAAAGTCCACCAAAAAAAGACAACCAGACGGCCCCCACATGTGCTTAATTTCATCAAGTTGTTTTATAGAAGAAAAGAGGAGAGTAAGAGTGGGAGTGGTTTTTGAAGTGGGGAAAAAAAAGGAAAAACGGGCCGTTCCCAAAAAACAAAGGGAAAGGGGGGCACTGCAAGAGAGCTAGAAACCCACAGAGGAGAGCAAGCGCACCGAGGTGCGTGAAAGGGGAAGTGGTGAAATAAAATAAATGAAGGAACAGAAACACGAGACAGGAGAGAGAAAGACAACCCAGAGGAGAAAAGGAGAGAGAAAGGGGAAGAGGAAGAAGAAAAAGAAGAAGAAGAAGAAGAAGAAGAAGAAGAAAAAAAATGAGGATTCAGGTTAAGTCACGGGTGTTCTGAAGTTTGGAGCATTTTACAATGTAGTGGGAGAGGAAGGCATCTACAGAGACGAAGCCAGGGCTAAGGTTCATACAAGGAAAGTTGTGTATAAGAGAGGATTCAACTAAACGGCGACTGTTCGAGTTGGAAGTAGGGAAGACAGTTTTAGCAGAAGACCAGTCAATAGGATGGCTATGATCTCTGACGTGACAGAAAAGAGCATTGTTAGTGTCGGCAAGCCTAACACTATTTTTGTGCTCCCTAAATCTGTCAGAAAGAGATCGGCCAGTTTCTCCGAAGTATTGAAGAGGACAGGAGGAGCAAGAAATAGAGTAGACACCAGGAACATCTGTAGAGGGAGGAGAGGTATGAACGAGATTAGTGCGAAGAGTGTTAGTCTGGCGGAAGGTAAGCTTGATGTCTAAGGGACGGAGAGAATTGTTGAGATTAGAAAGACCGGAAATGTAGGGAAGGCAGAGGATAGAAGAGTTCCCATGAGTAGAGAGTTTGGGAGGAAGAATTGCGTTTAGCACGTGAGAGGGCAGAGTCTATGAAATGGGAAGGGTAGCCAAGACGGGAGAACGAATTATGAAGAGTGGAAATTTCTGCTGGAAGGAACTGAGGATCACAGATGCGGAGGGCACGGAGAAAGAGGGAGATAAGAACACTTTTCTTGACAGGGGAAGCATGATAGGAAAAGTAGTGAATGTACATGCCACTGTGCATAGGTTTACGGTAAACGGAAAAGGAAAAACCTGTATCTGAGCGGTGGACATGGACATCAAGGAAAGGAAGTAAGGAATTAGATTCCCATTCAGCTTTAAACTTAATGGAAGGGGCAAGATTGTTAAGAGCTTCAAGAAAAGGTTGGAAGAGACTGGAGTCATGAGGCCACAGAGCAAAGATGTCATCCACATAGCGGAGCCAGAGTGAAGGTTGCACATCGAGGGTAGGAAGAAGAACAGTCTCGAAGTATTCCATGTAAAGATTAGCAAGGACAGGAGAGAGAGGAGAGCCCATAGCGACACCGAAGGTTTGAGAATAATATTTCCCTTGGAAGGAAAAGGAGTTAGAGTCCACACAGAGGCGGATCAGATCAAGAAAGACATCAGTGTGGATAGGGAGATGAAGAAACCCTTCATGGGCCTTCTCTCTAAGGAAATCAAGGACATCATCAAGAGGGACATTGGTGAAGAGGGACTCAACGTCAAGACTAAGCATCTTACAGGTTGGGAGAGAGCGAACCCGTTCAATGAAGTCTTGAGAGTGACGGAGGTGGGCAGGAGAAAAAGTACCAAGAAAGGGAGTGAGGGTTTTGGCCAGCCAAGAAGCAAGAGAATAAGAGACAGAACCTCTAGAGGATATGATAGGACGAAGAGGAATATCAGGTTTATGAGTTTTGGGAAGGCCATAGAAATAGGGAAGAGGGGGACAGATGACACGAAACCGTTGAACAAGGTCAAAGTCAGGAGGACAGAGGTCGGAGAGAGTCCTTAGTTTTTTGTTGAAAGTTCTCTTGATGCGATCAAGAGGGTTGGAAATGAGAGGAGTGTAGTGCGTGAGTCAGAGAGCAAGACATCAGCTTTACGGAGGTAATCCTCGCGATCAAGGATAACTACCGAATTACCTTTGTCAGAAGATAGTATGACAATGTTAGTGTTAGATTTAAGAGAAGAAAGGGCAAGTTGGTAATGGCGTGGAAGGTGGTGATTCTTGGAAAACAGACTAACAAGAGCAGGAAGGAGAGCACCACGAAAAGTGGACAAGTCGGGAAGATTACGGAAGCGAGATTGACGAAAGGAATCAAAAGAGCTAATCAGGGAAATACCAGCGCGAGGGTAGGCGAAGTGGCAAAGGAAAGACCAAAACCAAGAAGTTCAAGCTCATATTGAGAGAGTGAGACAGAAGACAGATTAGAAAACACGTCGTCGTAAGCTTCTCTCTTTATGTTTCGGCATTTTAATTTAAAAAAACGGTCAGAGTTTTTTTTTCTCATTGTGCTCTGCATGCTCCAGGATTTTTTTTTATATGGTGCACACTGACCACACAGACCCATTCTCTCACATGTGGGCCTACCAGCTTTCTCCTGCTTGATTTGAAGGCTGCTAGAATTTATGAGTATATATACGTCAAACACGGTACCTCGTAAGACGTATATACAGTGGACCCCAATTAACGATATTTTTTCATTCCAGAAGTATGTTCAGGTGCCAGTACTGACCGAATTTGTTCCATAAGGAATATTGTGAAGTAGATTAGTCCATTTCAGACCCCCAAACATACACGTACAAACGCACTTACATAAATACACTTACATAATTGGTCGCATTGGGAGGTGATCGTTAAGCGGGGGTCCACTGTATATGGCCGCGACAGTCAAAGGGTTAAAGTCCTGCACATATTATTCAGCCATTTTTTTGTCTGAAATGGCAGCCTCACCTTGCCTTATCACACTGTGTATGCCACTACAATTCTTAGCCCTTTCAGGGTCGACTGCCCTCTCAGAGATTTGTTCTCAAGGTCGGCCAAATTTAAAAAAAAAAAAATCTTATGAAAAGATAGAGAATCTTTTCCCGATTATAATGACACCAAAAGTATGAAATTTGATGGAAAACTTACGGAATTATGCTCTCAAGAAGTTAGCGGTCTTGACGATGTTTACGCATGGCGATTTTGCCCACTTTGAGCCCTATTGTCAGCCAATTCCACTGTACTAGTCGACAAAAATCATAACTATTTCGTTAGAACTCCATTTTTTCTATCGAATGATTACAAGAAACTACCCATTTACCAATTTCAACTATCCAATACAGCGGTCAGAATTTAGCAATTATGCCAATTTCACACAAATTTCAAAAGATGCTAATTTCCGAATAGGGTCCAGAATAAAAAAAAAGACATTCCTGGCCCTAAAATAAAATTTCCTCTGTTCATTTAGTCGCGTCCCCATGCCCCTCTTACATTCTTTTGCTTTCCACCTTGAATTTTTATTCTCACAAAAAAATAAAAGATTTACTGCTATGCAGTATTAGTGTAGAAATGGTATAAATAACATCAGTGCACTTGTAAAAGAATATTAGACTCACCAGTTGATGTGTATTGGATGCATAGTTTTTACGTTGTTTGTCCCTTATTACTTTGAGGGTAAGGTTCTCACTACATGCTCTAGTGTGGGGTAGCTTTTACTTAATGGCCTTATTTGTCTAGGGGTAATACTTACATCATGGCTGATCATCTTGAGTGTCTCTGATACCCTTTCACCAGCCCTCTTCACAGGTTATGTAACTACTACTATAAAAATAAACTGTATTCTCAATAGATATGTACAGAATATACAATCACAGCCTCCATTTTCAAAACAAAATCTACACACTCCATGCCTGAGCTCCACATGGTGTGTTGCAACAACTCTTGTCCTTCCCCTCTTCCTGACATAACTCTGGGCTAAACCAGTGTTTGACACACTTTAGTCACCCTGGGTATGGTGGCCAAAACTTAAATTATAAAAACTCACCCATGGAGCACCCCATGATGCCCCAAAAGATAGGAGAAGGACCCAGAGATCCTGCCAGGTTGAAGGTCAGCCACAGAGAGAGAGAGTCAGTCAGAGGGGGAGAGAGAGAGCCTGGCTAAGCTCCTCTCACCAAAACAAAAGACTGTTGCCAAGCACACTTCTCCAGTTACCACAATTCTACCACCTCTTAACTTTACTTTTACAAAAAGAAATACAACTTTATAAACTACTTATTTAAATTGTGTGTTTATGTGTCTATAGTATAACCTATTATATTGAGAAAAAATAGGTTTGACCCAGCTGCCTCTCAGTCATAAGGTTGATCAGTCCTTCTGACATTTAGAGCAAAGTCCCCATCAATTCAATATAATTAGGTATTCCAGAGTAACTGTTACTTATAAATACATGTTGGGTCCTATAGCCCCATAACACCCCCACCTCCAGACGAAGTCTCACAAAAGCTAGCCGTGTCCCTCAGGATACGGCTAGTAAAAAGTATATTGCTTAAGTCTGAAGGCGGTAAACAAGACTACTAGAAATGCTACATATTTCCTAGCACCATAACTACTCTTCACTTTACTGTTATTTACAACAGATTGCAGAATTTTTTAGAAAAGCATTTTAACCATACCCATATACTCAAGGGTGTAACTATTTACAATTTTAGTGGCTTTTAAGCAATACACATTACAATGCAAAATTTGCACACAATGCCCACTGTGAAAGCCCGCACCAACAGGCCTGTGCCTCTGCTACGGTAATCCAGCAAGCAAATGGTACTCCAGGGTGGCATCTTCCTGATCAGGAGACGAGAGTAGAGCCAAACCCAGAGCAGACAGGTGTACACCAGGCAGGAAACTTCACAAAACATGTCAAGGTGTCTCTCACTTGGTGGCCGAACCAAACAGTGAGACTTCCAGTCAACACTCACGATCCTTAACATGGTCAGGCACTCAAGCCCATCTTCCGAGGTCCCACTCCACACAGATCCTCCAAACTTATGAAGGGAGGCTGTCATAGAACATGGAGGGGTCCAGGGGACCACATGGGCAAACCTGTCGGGCCGTTTTGTATATAGAGCACACCAGACACCACATCACATACCTTCCTGAACGTCTCATGTTACCGAAGGTTGTCAACCACTGCCTCAACTCACATTTAAGTACACCCTGACCTCGTCACACTTTTTGGCTCTGACTCGACTCCTTCACAGTCAGATGGCTGGTAGAGAGTACTCAGGCTCGCTGAGAGTTCACCACTGCAAAAACAACAAGGTCAGCACAGACAAACACTATGTACAAGTACGCACCATGCATCTACATGAAACTCTAGAAGAGCATCAGCAACCACTTCTCTGAGCCTTTTATATATTTAACTTTCAAATTTAAAAGGCTGTAGGAACAAAGCCATCTTAAGAGTCTTTGATTGTGGTTTCTCATTCTTTGCAAAAAACCTCAGAGGGTTATGGTCACTATAACACTATTACAGGATGTGGGGATGCACTGATATAAACTTCAAATTTCTGCACAGCCAACACCAAAGCCAAAGTCTCTTTCTCTACAGTTGCATAACCCGTGTGATGCTTTTTTAATTGGCTGAATGGTAACAAACTGGCTAAAGGGCTATCTCTCTCATCACCCGCAACAAACACTGCACCTACCCCTACATCACTAGCATCCACTTGTAGAGAGAAGGGGCATTCAAACTCAGGACTTTTCAAGATAGGAGCATTCCCTAATAACATTTTCACATTTTCAAAAGCCCTGTCACACTTGCTGTCCCAGTTGAATTGAACTTTGGGACTGGTCAAAGTTGTCAGTGGTGACGTTACCTGGGAGAGGTTGGGGCAGAATCGTCTGTAATAACCCACCATGCCAGGAACCTCATCACTGCCTTCCGATTCTGTGGTCTAGGAAAATTTATAATGGCCTCCACCTTAGCATGAATTGGGGCAACTTTTCCCTGACCAACTACATATCCTAAGAATTGTACACTGCTTGGCCAAACTCACTTTTGCTCAAATTGATGGTTAGATTGGCTTGGGATAGACATTCAAACAACTTTTGCAATCTTACCAAGTGAGTTTCCCACTGGTTACTGAATACCACAATATCATCTAGATAGGCCCGCACACCATCCAACCCCCTTATGACAGTATTTATACGACGCTGGAAGGTGGCAGGAGCATTTTTTAACCCATAAGGAAGAACATTATATTGAAATAACCCATCTGGAGTGACGAAGGCTGAAATTTCCTTGGCTCGCTGGGTGAGGGGTATCTGATAATACCCTTTAAGTAAGTCCAGTTTGCTCACAAACTTTGCCCCTCCCACAGCATCAATCACATCATCCATACGTGGCAAAGGGTAACCGTCAGCCTTCGTTACTTCATTTACTCTGCGATAGTCAGTGCACATACGCATAGATCCATCAGGCATGGAGATGCCCACTGACTCTCGCTAGGCACTACAAACTGGTTTTGAAGGAGGAATTTCACTTCTTCCTCCATGTGAAGTTGTTTTGTTGGGTTCATGCGGTAAGGAGCCTGCTTTATTGGAACAGCTTCCCCGACATCCACATCATGGGGAGGCAATTTACTTACTTTGGGTACATCCCCAAACAAATCTGGAAATTTTTGGAGTAACTGAACCAAGTCACAGGCTCCCTGTACACTGAGTCCCTTCATGTGTGCCAAGGGATTTTGCAAGATGGCTGAATTGCACAGCCTTACTTCTGTTGTTACAGGAAGTTTTTCAGTATCGTCACACTCAACTTGAATTTGTGGCAACTCCCGCCCTAGAATGGTATTTTTTCAACCTGTTAATGTGCACAGTCCTTTCTGATTTGCGACGGCCAGGCATCTTAATTACATAATTGGGGCCAGACCTGCCTGTGATGACAAAGGGTCCATCAAATCGTGCAGCCAAGGCATGTCCCGGAACCGGCTCCAAAGCTAACACTTCCTCTCCAACACTGAAGGAGCGAGGGGCTGCCCTTTGGTCGTACCGCTGCTTCATGGCCCTCTGACTAGCTTTGAGGTTGTCTGCTGCCATCTGTCTCGCCTGGTCCAATCGTTTCCTGAAAAAAAGAACGTCTTCCGGCGGGGAAGCCTCATTTTCACCACCCAGCCAATGCTCTTTGAGAATAGTCAGTGGTCCCCTCACTGGATGACCATAGACAAGCTCGAAAGGGCTGAAACTGAGAGATTCTTGGGTGCTTTCCCGTACGGCAAACAAGAGAAAAGGGATACCCTCATCCCAATCACTAGTGTTATTCATACAATAAGCTCGCATCATTGTCTTCAGAGTTTGATGAAATCTCTCTACCACTCCCTGAGACTGAGGGTGATAGGCAGTTGAAAATTTGGGCTGTACATCTAACCCCTTTAACACATTCCTAAATAATTTCGAGGTAAAGTTAGACCCTTGATCTGTTTGTACCTCCCGAGGAAAACCAACATGGGAAAAGAACTTCATCAAAGCCCTTAAGACCACTCGAGCTGTTATCTTGCGTAGAGGGATTGCTTCTGGGTACCTGGTAGTGGAGCAAATTATTGTTAGTAAATAATTATTTCCCATTCTGGTCCTTGGGAGTGGGCCAACGACATCCACTACCAGCTTGCTGAAGGGTTCACCGGGTGCTGAAATTGGCTGAAGGGGGACAGGTTTAAGGCTTTGATTAGGTTTTCCTATAATTTGGCAGGCATGACAGGTCTTTATATAATC
Organism: Cherax quadricarinatus; assembly: GCF_026875155.1. Taxonomy (NCBI): domain Eukaryota; kingdom Metazoa; phylum Arthropoda; class Malacostraca; order Decapoda; family Parastacidae; genus Cherax; species Cherax quadricarinatus. The sequence continues at coordinate 24,936,893 of NC_069429.1, forward strand.
TCCCACCGTCTCCCACAGCCGAGGCCAGAAGAAGTGCCTGGAAACCCTGGATACTGTTTTAGCAATACCTAGGTGTCCACCTAGAGGTGTGTCATGCACTAAGCTAAGAACATGGTTTCTATAAGGCTCAGGCACCACGACCTGGTGACAAAAACTTGGCTCTCCTTCTACTGGTACTGCAACCGAAGGTGCCTTCTTCATGAGTATACCTTTCCTGAAATAGAAGCATTTATTTAAACGTAAAGATTCCTCCTCAGTCACAGCTGAGGCTCTGATCGACTTAAGTGTGTCATCACACCCTGTGCAGCAATTAACTGCCTCATAGTAGGCCCAATCTCCCTCACACTACTTCCTTGATCTCTGCACTGATTAGGCTCAACTCGGGTTGTGGTACCTTTTCTTTAGTTGACTGCAGTTCAACCTCAGAAAATAGAGTTTTCCAAACCTAAGTCCTCACCATCCTCATGAGAAATATAAGGATTACCCTTGGTATCCTGGTCACGAGACATACTTCTTGTGATGGCACCAACAGGGAAAAGGTCTGGCAGGGTCTCCCTAGCCTTCTTCTCCCAAACTTTGGGGCCTGGTTGACCCCATACTAGTGGTTCTTCACTATCTAACAAGCCCATCACATTATTCCCTAATAAGAGGTCGACCCCTTCGAAGGGAATTTCATCTGAGATACCTACAGGGAGATAGCCAACTTGGTATGCAGATTCTACCCATAATTTGTGTACTGGTGTCCTTATGGTTGAACCCGTAATACCCTTCAATAATACATCTACTCCAGTATAGGTATCCTTAGACATTGGCAACACTCCAGCACGTAGCAAGGAGTAGGTGCTACATCCATCTCTCAAGGACACTATATTCTCAACCCTACCCACATCCTTATGCAAAGCAACTTTGGACTTACTAGAAAATACCTGCATCCTGGGGTCTAGACCTAAGGGTACCTCCTCACCTTGCTTTGAAATACAGGCAACTGGATGTGTGTCTACAGTTAGAGTCCTCTGGGTGGTTCCTCCCTTTCCTGATCTCGCTGCCTTGACCAGCAAAACTTTTGTGTGTGTCCAGTTTTGTTACAGTAGTAACAGGCATAACTCTTAAAGGTATTTTTACCATTTGGTGTAGGACTGGTACTGTTTAAATCGAGGACCTGAAAAATTATCTGATTGTCTAGGTAAACTTTGAGCTCCAGCTGACTTACCTTTTCTTTCTATTTTAGAGGGTGCCTCAGCCTTCATTTGTCCCTGAAAATTCTTGTCCCACTTACCTTTATGACCATAGGACTTGGGATAAGATTTAGAACGAGTGGGGAAATTTTCAGGAGCATGACTGTTTTTACTTACCAATTCCCTGCGAGCCAAGAATCGGTCACCTAGATCCAGTGCTTCTGAAAGATTATCTGGGTTTTTGTCCTCCAAATATTCTCTGAGATCAACAGGGATTGTATTGTACAATTCCTCATGAACCATCAGATCTACTAATTTGTTATAGTCTTTATTAACTCCTTTAGAACAAGCCCATTTCTTAAAAAGGAACAGTTTCTCATTCCCAAACTCAGTTAAGGTCTGCCCATCCCGAAATTTTTTATTTCTGAACTTTTGTCTATATTTCTCAGGTATCATTTGGTAAAGGCAAGCAATACTTCCTCTTTAATCTTATCATAATCAGAAAAATCTTGCCCCTCCAGAGTCTACTCTTTGGAATCCTTTACCTACAAGTTGTGTGCGAACTAGGGTAGCCCACTTCTGTTTGGGCCATCCTTGCCCCCAAAGCAGTCTTCTCAAAAAAGAAAAATACCTATCTGGGTCACTCTCTGTAAACTTAGGGACAAAATTTGCAGCTTTAGTTATGTTAAAGTACTGCTCAGGCTCTTGTTCTGAACCTCCTAACCTTTGACGTTCTTTCTCCTTAGCTTTCATTAATTTCATTTCAGCCTCTAGTACAGCTAATTTCAGTCTCATTCTCTCCATTTCCATATCACCTGGAGTAGGTGATTCCTCATCTTCACTATTAACAGGCATGTTTACTGATGAATTATTACCTTCTTCCCTGAAGCCTAAAAAATCTGAAGACTCATCTTCTGACATAGTTTTATCTTTAAACACTTGCTTCCCTCTTACAGTATCAGTGGACAAAGTTTTCCCACAGGCACATAAAATAACACAAATTGAATGTAAACTATGCACATAGCACTTACCATAACCACAACAAAAATGTGTTACTTAACCTTTCTCCCACCTTAGGAGAAAAACAACCTGTAAACTAATATATGAAAACAACACTTCCACTGACACCACCTTGGTAAATCTTCTACCAGAAACATGCAACTGTTATTACCCCATACCAGCACATATAGTTCAAAGAATGTTTTGAGTTATTTTAGCAGTCAAATAACTCTCCCAGTCAAGCTCCCATGTTATGTTGGTTTCCCTTACTACTTTGATAGTAAGGTTCTCACTACATGTTCTAGTGTGGGGTAGCTTTTACTTAATGGCCTTATTTGTCTAGGGGTAATACTTACATCATGGCTGATCATCTTGAGTGTCTCTGATACCCTTTCACCAGCCCTCTTCACAGGTTATGTAAACTACTACTATAAAAATATAACTGTATTCTCAATAGATATGTACAGAATATACAATCACAGCCTCCATTTTCAAAACAAAATCTACACACTCCATGCCTGAGCTCCACATGGTGTGTTGCAACAACTCTTGTCCTTCACTCTTCCTGACATAACTCTGGGCTAACCAGTGTTTTGACACACTTTAGTCACCCTGGGTATGGTGGCCAAAACTTAAATTATAAAAACTCACCCATGGAGCACACATGATGCCCCAAAAGATAGGAGAAGGACCCAGAGATCCTGCCAGGTTGAAGGTCAGCCACAGAGAGAGAGAGAGAGTCAGTCAGAGGGGGAGAGAGAGAGCCTGGCTAAGCTCCTCCCACCAAAACAAAAGACTGTTGCCAAGCACACTTCTCCAGTTACCACAATTCTACCACCTCTTAACTTTACTTTTACAAAAAGAAATACAACTTTATAAACTACTTATTTAAATTGTGTGTTTATGTGTCTATAGTATAACCTATTATATTGAGAAAAATAGGTTTGACCCAGCTGCCTCTCAGTCATAAGGTTGATCAGTCCTTCTGACATTTAGAGCAAAGTCCCCATCAATTCAATATAATTAGGTATTCCAGAGTAACTGTTACTTATAAATACATGTTGGGTCCTATAGCCCCATAACACATAGCATGAATTGTTTACTTTTGAAATTTGGTAAAAATCAAACATTTCTGCTACATTGAGCTCAATTTCAAGTTACTTTTCATTGTAAAACTAGTCAAAATCAATTAAATTTCTAATATGTCTTCCATTCTATAAAATGAGACCAGGAAAACTAGAATACAACAATAAATACCATACGAAAATACAGTGCAAAGTCTCTGTTTTAATCCAATAACATGGTCAAAGTTTTTTTTTCTCATTACACACTGTGTGCTGCAGGATTTTTGTTATACTGTGCACACTGACCACATAGACCCATTCTTTCATATGTAGGCCTACCAGTTTTCTCTCATTAGATTTGAGGGCGCTAGAATTTAGGCTTACTAGTACGTCAAAAACCCTGGTGCATAAGCCGTACTAGCACGGCCAAAACCCTGAAAGGGTTAAATCTCTCAAACCAGCCTTTGCTGGCTTAAATTCATCAATATCATCACTTTTTGCTCACATTTTTTAATAAAGTATCATGAAAACTGCCTTCCCTTTTTCTCATATTTTTGGACTGGGAAGCCCCATCCCCTGACAATTGTTTTTTTTTTATCCACCCAAAAATAGTTTTGACCTTTTCAATTTTTTGGGATCTCCATTTTGAAAACACACTTGCCCCCTTTTCACAACAACACTTCCTTGATTGTTTTAAATTTTCCCTTTCCCAAACTCAAATTATGTGCTCCTCTTTCATATTTTTGAATGATCTTTTTTTTTCATTTCTTTTTTTTTTCACCCTTTTTACCACGGGTTGGCACTAGAGGTTTTTTGGGGGCCCCACGGTGGCTTATTTAGCATTTACAAGCAAAAAAAACCCCACTGCAATAAAAAAAAATTTTATATCGCGGGGTACATGGGGGAAACGACGGGAAAACGCTTTGTAAACACTGTCATTTACATGGAGTCTTGTGGGGGGGGCCCCGCCCCGGGTTTTCGCGCTCCTGCCGCAGGGAAAAATTTTCAGACGAAAGCCATTTAAAATTTTTTTTGCTTTGGGTAAAACCCAATTTTTTTTTTATCCCAAAAGGGAACCCCTTTTAGTAAATTTTTGGTGTTAGTCAATGCTTCCATTTTTTGGGGGTCCACTGTATTTTAAGGATTTTATATTTAAAGTCCAGTTTTTCGGGGCCTTTATTTGTTAGAAGGGAAAATTTTTTATAGTTTTTTGAGGTTTCTGTAAACAAAATTTTTCTTTTCCCCTGGGGTTTTGAGAGATTGAAAATGGAGGATGATTGCCAACCCATTTGCAGCCCTAAAAGTAGTTGAAATTGATTTCGAATTTCGGAAATGTTCAATTTTTTTAATGTTAAAGAGCAAACAAATCACGTTTTTTCATCCAAAAAGCAAGCTACTTGCTGGTTTAATATGAGGTTTTTAAAAGGGTTTTGTTATTACCCAAATTAGTAAATTTTTTTTCCCTTTTCAGCTGAGAAATTTTGGGGATTTTTTACTGGGGGAACCCTCAATTTTGAACTTTTCTATTAGAAGCTGGGTTAAAAAATTTAAAAAAGTTTAAAAAGAAAGCAATATTTCCCATAAGAAATAATTAAAATTAAAATTTAAAACCTTTCCAAAAACCCCAAAAAAATTTTCCAAAAAATTCATTTTTAGAAAAAAAATTTATAGTTTTACAAAAAACACAACAAATAGGTTAAATTAATGTACATACAAAAAAATTTAAAATAAACATAAAAAATTTAAAAATTTTTCCCCTTCCTTTTTTAAGATTGGTGATGGCTTCGGGGAAGATAGAGAGGGGGAAAGGAAAAAAGAGTTGGGGTTAGTTTTTGGAAGGGGAATCCCCCTCCAAAAGGGGGGACTTTAGGTATCAAAACCCCCTTTTTGGGGTTATTCCCCTTTCTCTGCCCTTTTAATGAATGGGGACGAGCTTAGTGCACGGGAAACCCCGGTCTCAAAAAATTTAACTGAACACAGTCCTCTGTTTCTGGCACTCTTTAAGATTTCCCCTAAAATGAGGGCATGGTTTTGTCCCCTGAACTTGTTTTCAAAAATGGGGTTGTTTCAGCTTCTCAGGGTTTTTTCTTTCCACAAACATTTGGACATTATTCCTTTTGGGGCAAATCTCCTTAAAACCTTTTAATCGGCAAAAGCAAATTCCTTGCCTTTTTACAATAAATTTTTCTTGAAACACTATCACCTGCCATCTCTTTTTCCTTTTAACCCACCGCAAAAACTTCTCAAACCCGATCGATTGTCTGTGGTTTTTTTTTTTTGGGTTTGTTATTAACACCTTTCTTCTCTTTTTTCTTTTAAGTTTACAGGAGAAAGGGGGGGATAGCCCATTGCTTTTAAACTTTTGTCGCCTAAAATACATGCATGGCTTCCCGGGAAAGGGTTTCTTTTCCACATCCCCAAGAACAAAGAAGAAATAAAGAACAAAGCTATTTTAAGGAAAAAAGGGGGAAAAAACCCACATATAAATTTCAGTGGACCCTTTCCCCCCCCCCCTTTAAAGTCCCCAACCTGTGTTTAAAACCCACCTATGATTGGGTTTTCAGCAAAAAAAAAAAAAAATTTTTACCACGGGCATACGTTGAAAAATTTTACTTACACATTTATTTCCTTTAACCCCGTCCCCTCTGGTCTTTGGGGCCCGGGGGGCGCCTCAGCTGAGCTTGTGTGACAAATTTTTTTACCCAAACCCGGGGGGGCGGTTTCATTTCATCATTTGAAAAATTTTTACTATTCCAGTGTTTTTTGTGGTTTTAACTGCCCAAATAGGCCACCATGGGCCCAAAAGAAAGCTTTTTAGGCCAACCCAGTGGTAAAAAAGGGTGAGAAAATACTATTGAAATGAAACGTCCACGGTTCCCCTGTGCTGGGGGTATGTTGTCAAACTGCGCTGGTTTTCTTTGTCAGCGCCCGCGCTGCTTTTAAAGTGGTTAAACTGCTGCTTTCTGTACGACAGTCAGCTGCTGCTGCGTGGGTGTGGCCCCTGCTGCTGTGCTGTAAACCCCGCAGTGCTGTTTTTGCCCGTTAAACCCCAAACTGTGCTGCACCAAAAATCAGCTGTGTGCGATGTACCATGGTCAGTGCTGGGTGGGTGCTGTTACCACAGTTTCTGCTGGGAACCACCGTCAGCGCTGCTGCTGCCGTGCCCCCACAGTCAGCTGCTTTCTGCTGCACCACAGGCTGGGGCTGCTGCTGCCCGCAAACCCCGTCTGCTGCTTTCTTTCTGGCGTAAAACCCCATAAACTGTGCTGCTGATGCACCATGGTTTTGCTGCTGCTGGGTTTCGGGACCCTGGTCAGTGCTCTGCTTACCCCAGTCAGCCCGCTGGCGCTGCCCACGGTCACTGCGCTGCTGCACCATGGTCAATGGTGGGTTTCAACCAAAAAGTCAGCTGCCCGCTGCCGTACTGTTTGGGTTTTCCTGCTGCGCTTTCGCTGCTGTACCCCAGTCAACTCTGCTGTTGCTTTTACCAGTCCCCGCTTTCAGCTGCTGGGGACCATGGTCTGCTGCTGGGAGTACCTGGTCAGCTGTGCGGGTGCTCTACCACAGCAGCTTTTGCGCTGGGACCCTGGTCAGGGGCTGTTGCAAACCCCTGCAGCTGTACTTCTCGAAGATGTGGGGAGACTGTTAGTGGTGTGGGTTATCAAAAGTACTGAGAAACAATTTTAACCCCCCGAGGGTTAACCACCCGGGTTTAAACCCCGAAAGTAGTGGTCTTAAAAGGGCTGTTAAATTAAATTTCCCCTTGGGGGGCCTTAATTTGTCCCCCAGTCCCCAAAGTTGACTAAAACCCCCGGTGGGAAAAGGAAAAAAGGGCCCGGGAAATAGTGTCAAATTGGGAAATTTTTAAAGGGCCAAACAAAGGGTTTGGGTTTTAGAGATTTTTGAATCTAGTGGCATACACAGTTTTGATTAAAAAGGCAGGGTTTTGGAAGGAAAAAGCCAACCAGGACCTACATTACTCAGGGGAAAAAGGGACTCCAGGCAAGTGTTTCTCACTACTTTTTCAAAAAGGTAAGTGTCATGTTTTTTCTTCATTTATAGAGTAGTAGATGCACAATATTTTTTGTGTATGTACTACTCTACTACTGTGTTTTGTATCCTTTTTTTTTTGTGTTGCAAAAAACTGTATTAAAGGGTAATTTTTGTTTTTTTATACTTTTGGGGTTTTCCCTTTAACAGAAAAATTTGGTTTCCCTTTTTTTTATGGGGAAAATTTTATTAACCTAGGATCATTTTGGGCTTACGATGGGGGTTCAGGAACAGATTAATATCTTTAAATCGGGGGGCCACTTATTTTTTTTAAGTATTTGTTTTAGTCGTGCCGAATATGAAAAGGTCAATTAGCAAGAACTCATTTAAAATTAAATCCTTTCTAAAAAATTTTCTCTTATATTTAAAGATATTTTTTTTCATAAATGTTAGGGATAAATTTTTAAATTTTTTCACCCAAAAGGAAATTAGAAAACTTACCTAACCCTTTTTATAACAAAAACAATTTTTTTTAGCCTAACTCAACTAAAATATTTTAGATTTTTTTACAATAATTTTTTACAAACAAACACAAATCAAAAATTTTTTTTTTTTCGTTTGGTCAAATGATTTTGGCGAAAATTTTTGCATACACAAATTTTTATTTTTCCATATGGGAAATGGCATTGCTTTTTAAGCCAAGATCGAAGTTTTCCCTATTCCGCATGACATATTTTATATATACAGTGGACCCCCCGGAAGATATTTTTTCACCCAAAGTAGTTCAGGTGCCCAACTGACCAAATTTGTTCCCAAAGGAATATTGTGAAGTAGATTGCCATTTCAGACCCCAAACATACATACAAACGCCTTTTCAAAATACCTTACATAATTGGTCGCTTCGGAGGTGATCGTTTTGCGGGGGGCCCACTGTATATATATATATATATATTTTATATATATATATATATATATATAATAAATTTTTTATATATATATATCCCTGCATGTGGGATGGCCGGGAAGTGTGACCTAAGGGGTTTTCCTGGAGACCCCGGAAGAGTTCCGGGGGTCAACGCCCCCCCCGGCCCGGTTTTTTGAAACCGGGGGCCCGGGAAAAGACAACAGCAATCCCAAACCCTATGTAAAAAAAGGGACAGGTTTCCCGTTTCCAGTTTATCTTTGGCAGAACGGTAGTAACCCCCCCGGGTGGTTGCTGTCTACCAACCCAAATTGGACAAAGTAGAGGAATGGAACGAAAAAAGAATGACTTTTAAGTGTGAAACATTGTATGGAAGGAAGGGGGGTTTGAAGTCGGCCTAGGAAAGGTTGGGGGAGGGGATAAAGGAAGGGTTTTGTTTGCGAGGGGGTTGGACTTCCACAAGCATTTTGTGAGGGGGATTTTTATAAGAGTTAATGGAGACAAATGGGTTTTAAAAACTTGGGCATGCTGTTGGATTTGAGCAAAATACATTTTTAAAGGGAAATTTAGGGAAAAACCCGCAGGCCGGCCCTTTAGACCTGGGATTGGGAAGTACAGTGCCCGCAAATCTGAAGGAAGGGGTTTTAAAGTTGCAGTTTTATAAACTGTAGTGTTAAAAACACCCTCTGGAAAACAGTGGGTGAAGGGGAATGTTTGGGAAAGGTTTTTTTTTCAGGCCCCCTTCCTTTGGGGAGAATTGGTTTGTTTTTTTAATAAATAAAAAAATAACGCCGTTAGCAAAAATCACTTCCTTTATTTGTTCGGTTTTTTTTGCCGGGTAGAAGCGATGCCGACTTGTTTTTTCCCCCTAATCCCCGGCCAACCAACAAAATTTCAAAACCAAATCTAATTTCTTTTGTATTAAATTTTCCCTTTTTCACTTTTATGGTGTTTCTCACTTTCCCTTTTTAAACCCCGGGGGTTTAACCCCTAGCGAGTTTTTTTTGGGCCCATGGTAATTTTTTCCCAGTCCCCAAGCACGAAAAAATTGAATTAATCGTAAAATGTTTGAATGAGACACGGGTTTTGGGTTCACTCAAGCATAAAACAAAGCCCCCACGGGTCAGGGGTGCCTCCCTGGGGGACATGGACAGTGGGCTGGGGGACAGGCCCGGGGTTCCCCGGGCATTTTCAAAAATGGGGGCCGAGTTCAGAATAGGGACAAAGTTGGGGCAAAAAAAGCTATTAAATTTTTGAAGTATTCAAAATTTTGGGGTTTCCCATGTTTTTTGAGTTTTTGTGTTGCAGTGCAAAGACACCCAATTATCCTGGGCTTTTATGGGCAGATTTAAATTTTAAATGGCTTACAGACTTTTTTAAATGCTTAAGAAATTTATCATAGTTTAAGTTGAAAACAATGTTAAATAGTAAAATTTTATTATAATTTACAATTGTTGACAAGAAAAAAATTTTTGTTTTTTTTTTTGAAAAAAAATTTTGAAATGAAAACAAGATAATAAAAGGTTCCGGGAGGATACAAATAAAACAGAAAAAAATTGTTATTTTATGCCCAGGTTTTGTCTTCATTATTTATTCTGAACCCTATTTGGAAAATGGTCTTTCTTGAATTTTCCCGTGAAAAAATTTGGAAAAAATTTGTATTATCTGAAACAATTTACTGAGTAGTTAAAAAGGAAAAAGGGGAGGTTTCTGTACTCAATCGATAGAAGGGAAAAGGGGTTCTAAAACCTAACTATGGTTTGGTTTTTTGGAAAAACTGGAAATTTGGGCCCCCAAAAATGGGCGAAAAGAGGCCCAAAAACACTGATAAGTAAAAATTGCAAAGGAAATACTAAATTTTTTGAAGGGGTAATTTCCCAAAAATTTCCAAACAAAATTTTTGTGCTTTTTTGGTCACCCAAACCCTTTTCCCAGCCCTACCCTTTTTCACAACTCCTTTCAACACTTTGTCCCCTTTACCTTTTTTAAAATTTCCTTTTTTAGCAAAATTCACCCTGTGGCCTATACCTTTTCAGGTTTTGCACCTTGATTAATTCTGTTTCTCCTCACCAACAACAGATTTTGTTCCTAAACCATGTTGGAAACAAATTTAGCTAAGGAGGAGCAAATATAATGATAGTGGGTTTGTGTCAACCATTTTTTGACATTGTTTTAAATGTCTCTTTGCTCCTTTTATTACTTTTCGGGTATATTTTTAAATGTTTATAAAATAGTTACGTAATTGAAAAAACAAATACGGGGAAATCGCTCTAAATACTTATTTTAGGTATCATAGGGTCAAGAGCCCACTTAAGTCTGAGGTTGGTAAACGATCGTCCTAAGTGAGGAAATGCTTTATTAATTTTTATACTCCAAAAATATAATAAAAAAATTAGATTTTGGTTGAAGTCATATTGTTTCTCTTATTAGTTAAAAAATTTTTATACAGAACTTGGATTTATCTTGAAGACTTTGGATAAACATTTAAGTGACAATAAGAGAAAAATCTTTTTTTGTTAGTATGTTGTTTGGTAATTGTGGAAAATTGTCTGTAGATCAAGTTTCATTGAGACTTTTTTTGTGGAAGACAAACCGGGGGGTGTCTTGCCAAAACAATATCTTTAGTACTTTAAGAAGCCCATTTAGGTTTTTTGAACAACAACGATATTTTTCAGAGTATTTTTGGGGGACACCAGGGGTTTTCTTGCCAAAACTATATCTTCGTACTTCAAGAACCCCCAGTGTAAGTGTTTGAACAACAACTGATATTTCAGAAGTATTTTGTGGAAGCTACCAGGTTGTCTTGCCAGACACTTATTTCGTAATTCAAGAACCCCCCAGTGTAAGTTCTTGAAAAAAAACTGATATGCAAATATTTTTGTGGGAAAACTACCAGGTTGTGTCTTGCCAAAACTTATCTTTAGTACTTTAAAAAACACAGTGTTCTTTCCCCTTGAATTTTTAAACTATTTTATTACTAATTTAAAAACGATTTTGTTTTTATATTGGGATTCAAAAGATGCGTTAATTTTTTGAGGGTTATTTTGGTTCTTATTTTAACTGGGGGGTCCGAGTGTAGTACTGAACAGAGCTCGCTTACTCAATAAGCTGTGACAAAATTTGGGCCCAAATATGAAGAAAGAAACTCTGTGGTAATGTAACCCAATAAAACAAAGCCTGCAGAGGCATGTAATGAGAAAAAAAAGGCAACTTGTTTTTGATAAAAAGGGAAAAAATTTTTGGGTGAAAATTTTATGGTTTTTATTTAGCATTCACGTTTCTTGGTCTCATTTGACAGAAAGAAGATGATTCAAAAATGACTTTGATTTTTTTAGTGAAAAAATAATTTTAAAATTGAGTTAAGTAGTAGAAATGTTTTTTTTTGCTGAATTAGAGGGTAAAAATCCATTTGTGTCCAATACACACACTGGGGGTTTTAATGTGTGCTGCTAAATGCACTGATTTTTTAAAAATTATTACAATATTTAATAAAAGTAACTTTTTATTTTGTAGTGTGCATAAAAATAAATTTTTGAATAAAAAAAAAAAATGAAATTCATCTGTAAAGCCTACAAAGAATAATATGTACTAATATGATGTTTTAATGCCAGGTTTCCGTAATATTATTTTGGACCCTATTTTTAAATTGGAATATTTTGAATTTTGTGTGAAATTGGCCATATTCCCAAAACATTGACTGCATTGATAATTCGGGCCTATTTTTAAAATTGGAATATTTTGAATTTTCTGTGAAAATTGGCCATTCCAAACCAGGGTTGCTTGTTTTGATTATCCCCGGGCCTTATTTTGAAATTTTGGGAAAATTTTGAATTTTGTGTGAAATTGGCCATATTTTCCCTTTTTTAATCACTTTTTGGGGAAATTGAAAAAGTTAATTGGGAATTTTTTTGCGCTTAAAAGTAAATGGACAAATACAGTGAAATAGCTAAGAATTTGGTCTAATGGAACTCAAATTGGCCAAAAACATAAATCGAACTGGGCAAAAATTGCCAGGATAAAATTTCTGACACAGCAAAATTTGCAGGAGTATAACTTAAAATTTCTTATAAAATTATGTACTTTTTATTTTTTACTTATTAATACATTCTCTATGATTTCTAAACCCGTGGGAATTTTTTTCAGCCCGGGTTCTAACCCTCAAAGGGTCAAAAAAAAGAAACAGAAAAATTTTTAAAAACCCAAAAGGGAAAATTTAAAAATAATAATAAAATAATATTGTTGATGTCTCGCGGGTTTTTCTAGTACATACTTTAATGTTTTAACACAAAACAAAAATTAGATATTTTTTTAAAAAACAATATAAACTTTATTAATGCCATAAGTAGGAAAAGTTTTGTCTAAATAAATTTTAACAGGGAATAGTTCAAAAGGAAAACCCATGTTTCGGGGTCCAAAATTTTTTAAAAACATGAAATAGCCTTGTGACATAAGGAAATTTAACTATACCTGTTGTATGACAAAATATTTTAAATGAAAACCTTCTTTTAAAAAAAATGGGAAAAAAATAAAAACATAAACCATATAATGTTCTGAGTGTCGAAATGTTTAGTCAAAAAAGCATCTTGTGAACACATGAAGAACATAAGAGATAAACAACCAATGTTTTTGAGTGCTGAAATGTTTTAGTCAAAAAAACCATTTGTGGAAAAAATGAGATATCAGGGATAAACCATATCAGTGCTGAGTGTCTGAAAGTTTTTTGTGAAAAGCAGTCTTGTGAAAATTGAATGCATACAGGAATAAACCTTCAATTTCTGTGTGTCTGAAATGTTTTGGTCAAAAAAACCATCTTGTGAGAATAGAAGTTCATACAGGAGAAAAACCCATATCTGTTCGGGGTTTTTGAAATGTTTTAGTCAAAAAAACCATTTTGTAAACATATGAGAGTTCAACAGGAGATAAACCCCAATCAGTGTTGAGTTCTGAATTTTAGTGAAAAAAGCAGTTTGTACACATATGAATACTACAGAATAAACCATACCAATGTTCTGAGTGTTTTAAAGTGTTTTTATGTAAAAAAGCCATTTGTGACACCATAGAGAACAACAGGATAAACCATCCCAATGTTCTGGTGTCTTAATTTTTTTAGAAAAAAAGCATCTTGTGACACATAGGGAAGTACATACAGGAAAAAACCATACCAATGTTCTGAGTGTTTTTAAGTGTTTTAGGTAAAAAGCATCTTGTGAACTATGAAGTACAACGGGAATAAACCATACCAATGTTCTATGCCCCTTAATGTTTTGTGAAAAAAAGCAATCTTGTGCACATATGGAGTGATAAGGGAAAAACCAATCAATGGCAGAGTTTTTAAAAATGTTTTAGTAAAAAAAAATCTTGAGACACATATAGGACATACGGGAATAAACCATATCAATGTTCGGGAGTGTCAAAAAAGTTTTAATGTGAAAAGAATCTTGTGACACAATGAAGTTCACCTGGAATTTATGGAGAGATTTCCCGGGGTTTCAACGCCCCCGCGGCCCAGTCTGTGAAGGGCCTCCTGGTGGATCAAACCTGATAAACCAGGCTGTTACTGCGGGCGTACGCAATCCAACATACAAGCCCAGCCTGCTGGTCATCTGACCCTTTTGGTGCTTGTCCCTGCCTTTGAAGACAGCCCGGGGGCTATTTGTAATCCCCCCTTTGTATCGGGAGGAGTTGACAGTCTTGGGCCCCCGACACTTTATTTTAGCTCTTTACGTCTAGTGACACCCCTGCATTTTCATTGGGGGGAGTTGCATCACGCTGAGTCTTTTGCTTTCGTGTGATGATTTTCAGTGCAAAATCGGGGACTATCCCCCAGATTTTCCCGGTAATAATTAGTACCTACCGCCTGCATTCAGGGGGTACAGGTTCAGGAACTTCAAGCACCCCAGTAATTGAGGTGTTTTACTAAAATGGCACCAAAGGTTTTCCCGACATTTTTTTAGGGCACAATTTCACCCGCCTTGAAAGGTCTGTTAGTGGCGCAAAACCTGCCTAGATAAAAAGCAACCTGATGATGTCATCATGGGGTTGGCATCCCCAGTTTGAAGGTTCTCATTATCCCCCCGTAATTTTTCCCACAATGCGATTGATACAAAAGTTAAGGGCCTTGAAGATGAACCTCCGACATGATCACTCCTAGGTCTTTGACGTTAGTTTTTTACTCTATTTTGTAGTGGAATTTTTTTTTTGTTTTCTTATGAATTTTTGAGGGGGCCCCAGATATATCAGATCACTTTCTAGTTGTAGCTACACTGAGAGTAAAAGGTGAGGGAACAAGGAGAATAAACATCAGGGAAGAGAGAGGTGAAGGTTTAAAAACTAAAAAAGGAGGCAGTTAGGGTAAAATAAAACACTATTGGAGGATATGGGTAAGAGAGCATAGGCATGGGTCGAAGAGGTAGGGGTGGGTTTTAAAAAAGGTGTTAGAGTGTTTACAGAAGTTTGTGGTACAGGAAAGTGGGTCAGGGGGAAGGGACGTTTGGGGGAAGTGATGTAAAGAGAGAGAAGGAGAAAAAATTTATATAAAGTTTTTACAAAGTAGAAGTGATGCAAGGAGGAAGAGTATATGGGGAAAAAAGAGGTTTAAAAGATGGTGAAACAAAGAAAAAGAGAGCAAAAAGATGGGGGAGAGTTTTCAACAATTTTGTTGAAAATAAGAAAAAATTTTTTGGAAAGGGGATTTAAAAAGTTAAGAAAGCCTGAGAACAAAAAGATTTTTCAGTTAAAAATGGGGAGGGGGTGTTATTAAAAGGAGAGTTAGAGGTATGGGGAAATGGGGAATATTTTTAGGGAAATTTTTTTAAATGTTTTGAAGATAGGAAGCTGTGATTTCCCTGATAGGGGAAGGAGGAATAATACGTAGGAGGAGGAAGACCAGTTGTGAGTGTGGGGGGAAAAAAAAAAAAAAAAAAAAATAAAAAAAAAAAAAAAAAAAAAAAAAAAAAGTTGGGATAAAATAAATGGAAAAAAGGAGTGCCTTTTTTATGGAAAAAGGGGTAAAAAAATTTAAAAAATGGGGGATAAATTTTGGGGTTTGGTTTGGGGAATTAAAAAAATAAAAGGGTAAAAAGGGGGGGGGAAAAGAAAAGGGGGGAAAAAGGAAAGGGGGGGGAGGGGAGGGAAAAAAAATTTTATGAAAAAGGAAAAAAGGGTTTTGGGAAAAAAGAAAAATTTAATCAAAAAATCCATCAAGGGGCTTGGAAAAGGAAGGGTGTTTGACCAGGTTTTTAAAATGAAAAAATTTAAAATTTTTTTTTTTTTAATTTCAACTGAAATTTCCCCCCCAAGGCGGGTTTCCCCGAAAAAAAAAACTTTCACCTCAAACACCCTCAAGATTTAAACTTTGCCTACATTTAAAAACTTTAACATTAACACCCCCCCCAATTTCCCTCTCCCATTCCAGGACCTCCCCGCCTTTTCCCTAACCCCTTTTAAATTTCTTGCTCCACCCCGAAAGGTAATAAAACCTTTTTTCCCCTTAATTTAAAAAAACCCCTCAGATACCTGTGGAATCCAAGTGAACAAACCCCTTTTTACCCCTTCTCCCAAATTTTAGGGAAAAATTTTTCCCCAGAAAAAACCTTGAACTTTTTTGCCCTTTATATTTATAAGGTAAGAGGTTTTTAAAGGATTTTGGAAAAGGCGTAGAAGGGGGGAAGGGGCAATTGGGGCAATGTTGCTGTAATGTGTGGAGATTCGAAAGATAAAAAGTTTTTAAGGTAGGGGTCAAGAGATATTAGGAAAAGGGAAAATTTTTAGTAAAAGTAGGCCTTAGACAAGGATGTGTGATGTCACCGTGGTTGTTAATATATTTATAGATGGGGTTGTAAGAGAAGTAAACGCGAGGGTCTTGGCAAGAGGCGTGAGTTAAAAGATAAAGAATCACACACAAAGTGGGAGTTGTCACAGCTGCTCTTTGCTGATGACACTGTGCTCTTGGGAGATTCTGAAGAGAAGTTGCAGAGATTGGTGGATGAATTTGGTAGGGTGTGCAAAAGAAGAAAATTAAAGGTGAATACAGGAAAGAGTAAGGTTATGAGGATAACAAAAAGATTAGGTGATGAAAGATTGGATATCAGATTGGAGGGAGAGAGTATGGAGGAGGTGAACGTATTCAATATTTGGGAGTGGACGTGTCAGCGGATGGGTCAAATGAAAGATGAGGTGAATCATAGAATTGATGAGGGAAAAAGAGTGAGTGGTGCACTTAGGAGTCTGTGGAGACAAAGAACTTTGTCCTTGGAGCAAAGAGGGAATGTATGAGAGTATAGTTTTACCAACGCTCTTATATGGGTGTGAAGCATGGGTGATGAATGTTGCAGCGAGGAGAAGGCTGGAGGCAGGGGAGATGTCATGTCTGAGGGCAATGTGTGGTGTGAATATAATGCAGAGAATTCGTAGTTTGGAAGTTAGGAGGAGGTGCGGGATTACCAAAACTGTTGTCCAGAGGGCTGAGGAAGGGTTGTTGGGGTGGTTCGGACATGTAGAGAGAATGGAGCGAAACAGAATGACTTCAAGAGTGTATCAGTCTGTAGTGGAAGGAAGGCGGGTAGGGGTCGGCCTAGGAAAGGTTGGGGGGAGGGGGTAAAGGAGGTTTTGTGTGCGAGGGGCTTGGACTTCCAGCAGGCATGCGTGAGCGTGTTTGATAGGAGTGAATGGAGACATATGGTTTTTAATACTTGACGTGCTGTTGGAGTGTGAGCAAAGTAACATTTATGAAGGGATTCAGGGAAACCGGCAGGCCGGACTTGAGTCCTGGAGATGGGAAGTACAGTGCCTGCACTCTGAAGGAAGGGTGTTAATGTTGCAGTTTAAAAACTAGTGTAAAGCACCCTTCTGGCAAGACAGTGATGGAGTGAATGATGGTGAAAGTTTTTCTTTTTCGGGCCACCCTGCCTTGGTGGGAATCGGCCAGTGTGATAATAAAAAAAAAAAAATGAAGTTTTAATTTCTTCATGTTTACCATATCGGGGTAATTGAAATTTCTCATCATTGAACTTCATATTGTTTTCTGCAGCCCATTGAAAGATTTGGTTGATGTCCACCTGGAGCCTTGCAGTGTCTGCAATGGAAGACACTGTCATGCGGATTCGGGTGTCATCTGCAAAGGAAGACATGGTGTTGTGGCTGACATCCTTGTCTATGTCAGATATGAGGATGAGATACAAGATGGGAGTGAGTACTGTGCCTTGTGGAACAGAGCATTTCCATAGTCACCTCAGACTTTACTCTGTTGACTACTACTCTTTGTGTTCTGTTTGTGAGGAAATTATAGAGCCATCTACCAACTTTTCCCGTTATTCCTTTAGCATGCATTTTGTGTCCTATTACGCTATGGTCACACTTGTCGAAGGCTTTTGCAAAGTCTGTATATATTATATCTGCATTCTTTTTGTCTTCTAGTGCATCTAGGAGCTTGTTGTAGTGATCCAGTAGTTGGGACAGACAGGAGCGACCTGCTCCAAACCCATGTTGCCCTGGGTTGTGTAATTGATGGGTATCTAGATGGCGATCTTGCTTCTTAGGACCCTTTCAAAGATTTTTATGATATGGGATGTTAGTGCTATCAATCTGTAGTTCTTTGCTATTGCTTTACTGCCCCCTTTGTGGAGTGGGGCTATGTCTGATGTTTTTAGTAACTGTGGGACGACCCCAGTGTCCATGCTCCCTCTCCGATGGTAAAAGCTCGTGATAGGGGCTTCTTGCACTTCTTGATGAACATGGAGTTCCATGAGTCTGGCCCTGCGGCAGAGTGCATAGGCGTGTCATTTATCACCTGTTTGAAGTCATTTGGCATCAGGATAACATCAGATAGGCTTGTGTTTACCAAATTCTGTGGCTCTCTCATAAAAAATTTATTTTGATCTTTGACTCTCAGTCTGGTTAGAGGCTTGCTAAAAACTGAGTCATATTGGGAGTTAAGTAGTTCATTCATTTCCTTGCTGTCATCTGTGTAGGACCCATCTTGTTTAAGTAGGGGCCCAATACTGGATGTTGTTCTCGATTTTGATTTGGCATAAGAAAAGAAATACTTTGGGTTTCTTTCGATTTCATTTATGGCTTATAGTTCTTCCCGCGATTCCTGACTCCTATAAGATTCCTTTAGTGACTCCCTACGTATTTCAGATATATTGGCCTCTTTTAGCTGCTCTGTTATTCTTTTCCATTGCCTATAAAGGGAGCACCTGTCTCTTTCTATTTTCCATCTACCCCTCCTTTTTCTTAAAGGAATAAGCCTTGAGCATACAGTGAGCGCCACCTAGTTAATCTGCTCTAGGCATAAGTTGGGGTCTGTGTTGCTTAGTCTATCTTCCCAGCTTATATCATTTAGGACTTGGTTTACTTGGTCCCACTTTATGTTCTTGTTATTGAAGTAGAATTTGGTGAAGGCTCCATATCAATGTTTTGAGTGTCTGAAATGTTTTAATCAAAAAAGCAATCTTGTGAAACATACACAAGTTCATTCAAGAGATAAAACATGTTACTGTTCAATGTTTCAGAAATATTTTAGTTATAAACTCATCAGAATATATGAAAGGGATATACCATAACAGTGTTGAGAGTGAAATATGTTAATGAAATGTAAGTCATATAAATCATGAGTTCATGTAGGAGATAAGTTGAATTAATGTTCAGAATGTCTTGTATATTTTATAAAAAGATAAGTCTCAAGTACTCATGAGAGCTAATATACAGTATAATCAATAAATACATTTGGAAAATACCGAAAGGTCAGAGTCTGAAATCGGTGTACTTCAGTTACCAAGAATTCTGTACTGAAATGTTCAGTGAACAACATAGTGAAATATTCAGTGAACAACCAGTATGAAAAATAATCAGTGAACAACATAGTGAAATATTCAGTGAACAACATTAGTGAAATATTCAGTGAACAACAGTAAGTTGAAATATTCAGTGACAAACAGTAGTGAAATATACAAGTGAACAACAGTATGAAATATTCATGAACAACAGTAGTGAAATATTCGGTGAACAACAGTAGTTAGAAAATTTCAGTGAACAACAGTAAGTGAAAAATTCATAGAACAACATAAAAGTATTCAGTGAACAACAGTATAAAAACTTTCGTAATAACAACATAATGAAATAATACAATGAAACAACAGTAGTGAAATAAGTGCAGAAAGAGAACACAGGGTCATACTTTAAATCTTAAGAATATTCGATTCTTTTAACAGTATTTTTATAAATATCCAACAACAATGGTAGAACTTAACAACATTAATTAATCTATTATAGTCTTTATGTTTCTGTTTTCTCTTGTTCAAAATGTGAGGAATTGAGTTCCTTGAAGCTGTGTGTGTCTTAACTGTTTAAGGTTACAATACCAGAGGTGCTATAGGTTTGACAACCACTTCAAGGGGGCTCCATGTGCGTGGCGAATAGGCTCTTGGTCTGAGGAATTAGCCCTGTCGTCTCTTCCTTCAGACCGAACCTAATTACCCCCCTACCTCCCCTCCCCCTATCCCATCCTCCCTTCCACCCCATTTTCCATTCCTCCACCTACTTCCCCACCCCTCCCTTTTGCCCTCACTCTTTTTGCCTTTGGGATTTTCTCCACAGTCGTGCTAGTTCAAAGGTAGGGAAGACACCGGGGTCCCTCCCATTCCGTTGAGGTTCTTGGCGGTGTGCGTAGTTTGCCGTGGAAATCTGGAATTGCTGGGATGTCCGACCCTCTCCAGTATATCCAGGAGTAGCTTAGGGTGTCTATTAGGCGACGGGTGTAATCTCTGAAGCCACCTTTGATTCCGGGGTGGTGGACGAAGGAGGTATAGTTATGTGCGGGATATCCTGCCGCCCTCTCTTTTGTCCACCGAGGTAGCTCGCAGATTTGGAGGTTGCTATCCCGGATTGCTGTTTATTGGCATGAATGGTAGGGTATGGCACGGGATCCAAGCTGCATCTGCATCTGCATCTGCATCCCGCTCCCCTCGTTTATTTCTTCTGTTTTTATTTTTTTTTTATTTTTATTTAATTCTTCTTTCTTTTGTTTTCTTAAAAACAAAAAGCAAAGGAGTAACCTAACCATGCAGCCCTAGTCCATAAACCCACTACCCCCGGGCCCCTTCTTAGATACCGCACCCATTCTTACCCTGCCTTGTGTTTATACCACTCTTCGTACACTCCTGATGCCCCTGTACATCTTGCTGTACTGTTTTTTCCTCACCCGCTTCAGGAAACGGGGCCTTCGACTGACTCCTTCGATTTGTCTGAACTCCGCTCTCCTTTGACTATGCTTCCGGCTTCTCCCTCTACGGTACGGCATTTTCGAATCGCCCACCCATTTCACACCGACACAACTCCGGTCCTACTCCTAAACGCCAACGCAATCTACTGAATGAGCTCCTTCGTACCTTCCCATTCTACTCGGAAATGACGACACGTCAAGCCTCCTCTCCACGCTCAGTTTCGACCACACAATTGACTAAATTCTTTACTTTAAGACCGACTTCTTCTTTCCTGCAATCTTTCCACCATAGGATTGGCAAAGCGCTCCTGCGTCATGTGGCAAATAGATATTCATATCATGCTCTCAAGACGTAACGCGCATCGTCACTGTCCGAATGCCTAACCCAAGCACAAGAACTTTCTCCCTTTTCGATATTGATACTACTCCTATCACTATTGAAAACCATCTTTCTCTCAAATCTTGTAGTGGTACTGTCATTCTACCCCATACCATAGTCCAACAGAATTCCAGTCCATGTGGCAAATGACATTTTGAACAGCTTGAACTCCAGGATCTCCCAATCCTCAAAGTAGACACTTATTCCTTCCTGCCCGAGGGCGAGACGTTACCCTGCAAGGTGGCTCGTTTAACTTTTGACAGCCGAGAACTCCTGTCCTCTGTATATGTCGCGGGACATCGGTTTACAAGAACGAAAGGTGTACCTACCCCGCAACAATGAAGAAATTGCTGGCGTTTTGGTCACCCAGCGAAATATTGCAGATCTATGGCCGAATGCACAGTCTGTGTGCCGACGACCATTCTAATACATCTTGCACTCACCTCCATCTTGCCCTTAAATGTAATGATGCTCACCCTTCGTACACCCGCCGTTGCCAGTCTACTAAATGAACGTGAAATCCGTTGCCTCAAAAAGGCAGAAGGTCTCCCTTATGCAATGGGCAGTTACACATCTCCGCCTGCAAGGGAGACTACCCCGTGTTTCTTATTCTCGGTGTTTCCAAACCATCCCCCCACTTCTGGGGTCCATCTTCCTGCAGCCTCCTCTTTGTACCCCTCCCATACCACTACGGCATCTAATCCTTTTGCTTGTCTTGGCTCTGACGTCCCGACTACAACTCAGTCTGTTCACAACATCTTCGCGTTCTTCCTCAACAATCCCCAGTATCGACAAGACCTCGTACGACACCTAATACCAATCGACCCTCTTCACAGAAAGTCCAAAAAAATCCACATTGCTCAACTCTTCTTTGCCCCATCCTTTCCCTTCTTCCACCTCTACAAATTACCTTTCCAGACTCTGTACCTAATTCTTCCCCCTCTCTCTGGCTTCCTATTACAAGTGTGGAGATTCTCCCTCTTCCTCTACTATGCCATCCACCCCTGTCCCCCCCAAGTTTCTCCCTCATCCTGCCACCTCCACGGTTTCTGCCTCTTCTGTCCCCCCCCTACACTTCATCTCCTAGTCCCTTACACTCTTCCCTCCCCCCCTCTACTTTGGTACAGTCCATTACTTTCCCATCTTAACTCCCACCCTCCTCCATCTTATCTCCAAAATGGTCTCTCCATACATCATTGAAATCATAAACACTAGAACCATTTCAGAATATATTGCAGAGACAAAACCTTCAATGGACACTGATTCACTTCCTGTTCCTTCTCTCCCTCTCCTCCATCTTCACACCCCTTTCCATTTGCAACGCTCCGTTCCTTCGCTACTTGAACGTCTTCCAATGCCGACCACACGTTGACTTTCTAACACCCTCTAGTCCGTATGTGCCTTTACCTACAGATTCCTGATATTTTCTCATCGCCAATCATGGGGGGTGGGGGGGGGGGGGGGGGGGGGGGGGGGGGGGCCTATTTTACCAGTGGAAATATCCGCGGCCTCAGGGGTAATCGTGGTGAGCTTCAGATTGTTGCTTCCAGGTTTTCCCCTGTTGGTGCTTGCTTTTAGAAGAACCAATAATCACACTCGCTGTTTTTCCAACCTATCTCAGGCTAAAATTTATTTATTCTTCAGAACCTTTACTCAGATGTGACCTTAATGAACGTGCCCTTCTTCTACGCAATGATAATTCCAAACTGTCAACTATTTGTCCAACCTCCTGCATTACACTGCAGCCCGTATCCACTTGAAAAAAGAGGATTTTAAATATTACTTTATATCTCTCTCTTCTCGAGACATTTCTATACCCAGACTTTGCCTTTCTTGTTTCATCCCTTACCACCACACTTCTGTTACTTGGTGATTTTAATGCCCACCAAAACAAAAATTTTTAAATCCCTGGGGGGTTCTCATTGAGACTCACGTGCATTCAGTTGGAGGCGTTCACGCCTCTCACCCCCTCCATGTTTTAAATACGGTACTCCCACCCATTTTGATCCTCGTACTCATACTCTCTCTTGCATCGATCTATCAGTCTGCTCTTACCTTCCACTGCACTAGACTTAACCTGGTCTGTTCTTCCAGACTTACATGACAGCAATCCATTTTCCGATATTCTTACTCTCCTTCCTATTCACCACCTTACCGTAGCCCCACGCTGGCAATTTGATAGGGCAAATTGGATCATTACTCAAACCTCACCGCTTTTTAGTGAGGATTCCTTCTTTCATCCCCATTGATGAGCACCTATCACATCTCTCGACCACAGTTTAAATACCGCAGCTTCTCATACTATACCCAAAACCTCAGGCAGGCATTCTCAGAAGTGTCAAGCCTTGGGTGGTCTCCTGCTTGTGCTCGTGCAGTACAGTTTGAAACGTGCTGCATGGGGCAGGTAAACGGTACAATGAACCGCCCTAGGGAAGAGCCTTCTTGATTATAAGCAGAAGCGTGCGATCGCTCGCCAGTGTCAATCCGTGGAGCTAAACGCACTTGTTGGCGAGACCTATTTTTCCACTAAAAAAAAAAAGAAAAAATCACCTCCTGCTTCTTCTAGAGTGCAGTTTGGAAAAAAGAGAGGAAATTGAGTGGTAAATAGTCCTCCTTGACCCGGCCTCCTGTTCTACGGTGTCGCTGGTGTTGAAGTAACACGACCCTCTCGAAGTTGCCATTGAACTTTGGCACATCTATCCGTATTTTCCGAGGGCTCACTATGCCCTCGTTTCTTTCCCTCAAGTCTCAAAGTTATTACCCTTGGACTTTTCTACTCTCAGATAAGAACAGTATAATGTGCCATTTTACACTTAAAGAACTGGAGGCAACGCTCTCATCTGCCGGTCATGCAGCTGGGCCTGACGACATTCATGATTTTGATAAATACAACATTTACATCGGTCACCCTGTAGTCCCTCTTACCACCTCTTCAATCTTATTGGGCACAAGGAGTTCGTCCCCACTGTGGAAATCTGCCATTTGTTCTCCCTTTCCGCAAACCGGTACTACAGGAGTCATGATGCCTCCAAATCGCCCCATCCGCTCTTACTAGTGCATTTTGCAAGTGATGGAACGCCTCATAATCGACGTTTTAATGTTGTATTTAGACGACACACAACAGTCTCTCCGCTAGATACCACTAAGGCTATTTCGAAAGGGTACGTAACACCCATAGTACCCCCTTACTACTCTTGGATACGTATGTTCGAAATGGCATATGCGAATAATCACTCAGTTATTGCCATATTTTTTGACCTGAGAGGCAATGACCACAACTTGGAAGGTATAATATATTGGCCCAGGTCCCATTCCATAGCTCCCGATGCTTACACCATCCATCCCTTAAGAACTTTTTAACTGACAGAATTTTCCGTGTTCGATCAATAATGTTCTTTTTCCCGGACATCGTCCAACAGAAGGTGTCCCTCCGGTAAGTGTCTAAGCACAACACTGGTTTCTCCATGCTATAAAAGATTTGGTCTCTGTCTCTCCACCCAAAAAATGGTCAACACTCTATGTAGATGACCGCTATTGCTTGTGCAGGCGCTAGACTGTCATCTTATTGCAGTTTCTCTCCAGCATGCTGTTCGACCGAGGGTTTCCAAACCATGGGCCACCACGCATGGGTTTTAATATTTTTCAAGTACCAAAACCGCCAAATTACTTTCACTAGACGCTTTGTTATCTCCGATCATCCTTTGTATACTCTATGGCTCCCGTATCCCCGAACGTGATACAGTCAGGTTTTCTAGGCCTTCACTTTGACCGTCGGTTATCCCTGGAAACCACACATTACCTCTCTGAAGGCAACTTTTTCACAGCCGCTAAACCTTCTTAAAACCCTTGCTCATCTTTCATGGGGGAGCCGATCGTCGAACTCTGCTTCGCCTACATTCAGCCCTCGTTTTATCAAACCTCGATTATGGTGACCAGATTTTATTCGTGGCCTCTCCTGCTACTCTCTTCTAGCCTTAACTCTATCCATCACCAACTTGCGTTTTGTGCCTTGTGCTTTTTCTCTCTTCCCCATTTGAGTTCCTCTAAACAGAAGCAAATGTTCCATCCTCTCTGATCGCCCTGATGCCCCAGTGCCATTCGCTACTATGTTCGCTCTCACGATCTACACAATCCTTCCATTTATAGAATGTCACCGATATTAGTAGACATTCTTTATTCATTTGCCGCCCCAGTTAGCTCCGCCCTTATCTCTTCGCCTACATGTCACTCTTGTCTTCCTTCAGTTCCCACCTTTATAAGTTCATTAGCATCACAACTTTTCCCTAACCCCTCCTGGGAAGTTCCAGCTGATCGGGTCTGATCTTTCCACTCCCTTGCTCGAAAGCTCAACTGCCTATCGGTGGCATCTCGCTCTCTTTTTCTTGATCACTTCCACTCCCATTCTCATCCACCGCTAGTTGTACACAGAGGCTCTAAGTCTTCAACGGCGTCGATTCGCAGCGAGTGATTTCCGGACAGCGTCGATCCGGGTGCTTTACTATCTTCAGCAAGCATTTTTCTGCAGAACTGTATGCCATTCTTGCAAGCACTTATTCGTATTGCATCTAAGCCTGTGTCATCATTTGTAGTATTCTCAGACTACCTTAGTGCACTACAGGCTAACGAAAATTTGATACATCTCATCCCCTAGTTCTCCGTATCCAACTTTGGCTACGCCGAATACTCTACCAAACATAAAGATATTGTTTTTTGTATGGGTCCCTGGTCATGTGCGACGTACAGGGCAAGAACAGGCAGACACTGCTGCGCGGTCAGCAGTGCATGACCTACCAAATTCCCTATCGAGGTGTTCCATTTCTACTATTTTGCTGCAGATAGCTACCCACGCTTCGCACCCTTGCAACAACGTTGGGTCAACTCTGCCGTTAACAAACTCCTCTATTAAACCGAGCAAAGTTACTGGCCGTCATCTTGTCATCAGTGCCGAGTTGGGAGACCACTCTCTCCCCGCCTTCGCATTGGCCACACTCGTCTTACTCAAAGGTATCTCATTGAGATGCACCCTTGTTCCTCACTGTGAGCAGAGGTCAAGTCCAGTAATCGATTTGCCACATTCCTGTAACTGCACACTCTATCACGAGCACGCAGAATTTACCTCCAACATCGTCTTCGTTCTACTACTCTCTCTTTAACCTTCCCTTCTTGCTGAGATGGATCCCTCCTTTAATTCCTGACACTCTCATTGACTCTTGACAACGACTGATTATCTCCACAAACTCTGATGATCATATCGCACTCCCCTCAGCCTTTCTAGTTCAGGTCCCTCTTGCTGCCCTTTTACCTTTCACCATCCACTAATCCCCGCAGTAATACCGTAACCTATTACTCAACCCAACTCCCATTTGCCACCATGATGCCCTCGCTTCCCTTCCAAGCCCTGCAGCACTGTATAGGTCCATGTATGGGCTTAGCGCACTTTTTTTTTTTTTGATTATAATAATAATTCAGGTCCGTGGCTTCGACGACTCCTCGCTTTGTCCTGAACTCCGCTCTTCCTTTGACTATCTTCCGGCTTCTCCCTTCTACGGTATGGCATATTCGAATCGCCCCGCCCCTTTCATGCCGACCAACTCCGGTCCTACTCAAAACGCCACGTCATCTCCCTGATGATGCTCCTTCGTTACCTTCCCATTCTACTCAGAAAAGCCGACACGTCAAGCACTCCCCTCACCACGCTCAGTTTCGACCCCACAATGGACTAAATTTTTACTTTAAGACCGACTTCTTCTCTGCCTACCTTTCTGACCATAGTATTGGCAAAGCGATCCTGCGTCATGTTGCATAGATATTCATTTCATGCTCTCAAGAGCGGTACGCGCATTGTCACTGTCCCATAAAGCTACCCAAGCTCATGATCTATACTCACCTTTCAAATATCGATATTAAAAAAAGTGTGTGGGGGGGAAAATCTAACTCCAATCACATTGAAAAACATCTTTTCTCCACATTCTGTAGTGGTACTGTCATTCTGCCCCTACCAAACTCCAAACAGACTT
>NC_069429.1:24964158-25032855 GCF_026875155.1 Cherax quadricarinatus
AAAAACAAAAGGACCTTTTTTAAAATTCGCTTTCAGCAGCCATGGGTAAATCCTCTTTGGGTCATCCGGTCAAGTATGAAGTTAAAAACGATTATTTGATCTGCACTGAGACTGGTAAGGAGATAGAGGGCCAGCAATTGTATGACAGGTTAGTGGTTCCAACCAAGTTTAGACCTCAAATATTAAATATAGCTCATAATACTTCATTAGGAGGTCACTTAGGAATTACAAAAACCTTGTATAGAATCACAAAAGAATTTTATTGGCTAAAATTAAAGAAAGATGAAGAATCATATTAGGTGTTGCCGAGAATGTCAGCAAGTAGGGAAACCAGGACATTCCATTAAACCTGCACCTCTCCAACCTATACCTGCTGATGGAGAACCTTTCGCAGATTTAATTATAGATTGTGTAGGTCCACTACCTAGGTCAAAGTCTGGAAATCAATATTTATTTACGATTATGGATAAAGTAACCAGATATCCTGAAGCAATTCCCATGCGTAGTATTAATACTAAAGCTATTGTCAAAGCTTTAACCAAATTCATTTCTTGTTTTGGCATTCCTAAAACTATTCAAAGTGATCAAGGTACTAACTTTACTGCCAAAGCATTTAGGGAAGTATTAACTAGGTTAGGGATAATCCACAACTTATCCACTGCCTATCATCCTCAGTCCCAAGGCGCCTTGGAAAGATTCCGTCAGACGTTAAAAACCACGATGAGAACTTTTTGCATGCACTTTCCTACACTGGGATGAATCACTACCTTTGTTGCTGTTCTCAGCACTAGAGACGCTGATCTTTGGGCACAATGTACGAGGTCCTCCTCGGGTGCTCAAGGTCTTCAAGGTTGCAGGTGGCACGTCAGTTAGCCAAGGCTAACCTAAAGACAGCTCAAAGTAAGATGAAACAGAGGTATGACAGAAGTGCACAATTCCGCTCCTTCCATCCAGGAGACAAGGTGTTGGTGCAGGAACCTATATCTGGCCACACCTTGAAAGCTAGATTTACGGGACCTATGCAGATTGTAAGTAGATTATCTGATGTAAATTATGTGGTAGCTCCCATTGATAAGACCTCAAAAAACTAAAACTTACCACATTAATCGATTAAAATATTTCCATACAACAGATAGTCCCAGTAATGACTGTCCTCTACCTCTGAGGATGGCTCTGACTCTTTGCACTCAATCTCTGAAATTAATATTAAACTTTCAAATTCTGTCCTCCTAAAGGATCCTAGCTCTTTAATGGAGAGACTATCTGAAATGCAAGCAACAAATTTAACTGAGCTTCTACAGTCACATCTTAATATTTTTTCGGATGTGCCGAAAAAATGTACGTTAGGTTATCATGATGTGGATGTGGGAAACTCTAAACCAATTAAACTCTCCCCCTACAGAGCTAATCCTGAAAAGCAAAGGTTACTTCAGCAGGAAGTAGAATTTTTGTTAAAGCATGGTTTAGTGGAGGAGTCATCTAGTCCATGGGCTTCACCGTGCATCCTTGTGAAGAAGGCTGATGGAGGGTTTCGTACATGTACAGACTACCGTAAGGTGAATGAGGTCACAATTACAGATGCTTACCCTCTTCCTCGTCTGGATGACATAATTGACTTTGTGGGCAAGGCTACTTTTGTGTCCAAGTTAGATCTCCTTACAGGTACCTTTGATGGATAAGGCGAAGGAAATCTCTGCCTTCGTAATTCCAGGAGGTCATTATCAATACACAGTTACCCCCTTCGGAATGAAAAATTCCCCCTCTTCATTCCAGAAACTTATCCATCAGGCTATTAAAGGACTTGAAGGCACGGCAGCGTACATAGATGATATCGTTGTGGTGTCTGATACTTGGGATCAACACCTACTTAGACTTAAGGCTCTTTTTGAGACCTTTAAGAGTTCCCATTTAAGAGTTAATTTATCTAAATCTTCCTTTGGCCAGGCCACTGTCACTTTTCTAGGCCATGAAGTAGGTAGTGGTAAAGTTGCACATAAACTTGCTAAAGTTCTTGCTATTAAAGATTATCCAGTTCCTCATGACAGGAAATCTCTTCAACGTTTCCTAGGCATGATAGGATTTTACAGAAGATTCTGTAAGAATTTCTCAGATATTGTAGCCCCTATTACCTCTCTTACCAGTCACAAAGTTCCCTTTAATTGGACCCCAGATTGTGAAACTTCTTTTGACAAAGCAAAAAGAATATTGTGTACTGCACCCATTCTCTTGTCTCGACTTCTCCAAACCTTTTTCATTACAGGTTGATGCTTGTGAGGTTCTGGGGTTGGAGCAGTACTATTACAAAACGAGAATGAGGAGTTGCAGCCTGTAGCATACTTTTCAGCCAAGTTCCAGCCACATTAGAGGGCTTACTCTACCATTGAAAAAGAAGCCCTTGCGCTGGTACTGGCTTTGGAGCATTTCGATGTTTATGTGGGCCAGACATCGCAGGTGGTCACAGTCTACAGTGATCACAATCCTCTAGTATATCTCCAAGCCATGAAGAACCACAACAAAAGGCTCATGCGCTGGACGCTAAGACTGCAACCATACTCACTCAGAATTAAATATATTGCCGGCAAAGAAAATGTGTTGGCGGACTCTTTATCTAGAGTCTAATATTTTTATTTATTTAGGTTAGGATGTTACATTATTTGTGGTAACCCCCTTTCACGCTCTTTTTTTTTATCCCCTGGTGTGGGGTTTTTTTTAGTGAGGGGATGCAGGCTACAGTCCGCCTGTATCTTGGACCTATGCTAGCCTGACTGACTGCTGTCTCACTCTGAGTTTAGGGTTTGGCTTTTTGTCACGAGAAAAGCTGAGCTCTATCTAAGAGTTGGATGGTGGAGAGGAAAGGCGGTCCCATTATTTTGTGCCATGGCGGCACGGTTACCACTGGGAGGTGGCAGCCTAATCCTGAGCCTTCTCGGGGTGGGGGTGTGGCATGCAAAGAGTATGTAACCTTTATTCGGCGCATGTACACACCCCCATTTACAGGACTTCTCCCCAACCAGCGAAAACCCGGTTGCTAAGAGATGATGATGGGGCCCCATCGTTCAACTAGTGACCAGGTTCTAGCCAATAAGAAGATGGTTTTGGCAATCGCAGAGGTTATGTAGGTACCACTCTCCTGTCTGCCCTTGTCATTCCCATTCTAGAGCTGGTTGAAGCACGGTCTGCTATCTTGTGGCTTCTATTTCTGCCTTGCTTACCGTGGAGTGCACTATACTTATCACTGTACATAGTGTACATATTGCTGTTCTAAATTGGTGAAGGATAATATAAGTCTAAACTTTTTCTGCTGTGTTTATTTTGCTCCCATTACACCCGGGATAACAGGCCATTTGGAATCCTGGGTTGTAATAGCAAGAGTAATATCAGAGGGGCCTGGAGACATGACTGATGAGCAAAGAAAATGTTATTTTAGAGCTAGGAATGTCTGCATTGTTCATTCTGGACCTTATTTTGAAATTGTCATATTTTTTAGTTTTCGTGAAATTGGCCAAATTGCAAATTTCTGACCACATTATTAGGTAGTTAAAATCGGTAAATGGGCAGTTTCTCGTACTCAGTCTATAGAAAAAATGGAGTTCTAAAGAAACAGCTATGAGTTTGGGCGACTGGAACAATGTAATTAGCTGAAAATAGGGCTCAAAATGGGCGAAATCGCCGATTTGTAAACAGCGCCTAGGTCGCTAACTTCGCGAGAGAATAATTCCATCAGTTTTCCATCAAATTTCTTTTTTTTGGTGTCATTACAATCGGGAAGAGATTCTCTATCATTTCATAAGAAAAAATAATTTTTTTTTTAAATTTTGCGACACCAGGAGACACCTCAGGATTGGGGGTTGCGACAGTCAAAGGGTTAAGGAGTACATTGAGAGTGAAAACTTAAAACCCAAACAAGTGCTTAATTATAAAACAGGCCTGTTATGGAAGAAAATGCCAAACAGGACCTACATTACTCAGGAGGAAAAAGCACTCCCAGGACACAAGCCTATGAAAGATAGGCTCACACTTATGTTATGCAGTAATGCTAGTGGTGATTGCAAAGTGAAACCTTTACTCATGTATCACTCTGACACTCCCAGTGTGTTCTGGAAAAATAATATCATCAAGGGTAATTTGTGTGTGATGTGGAGATCAAACAGTACGGCATGGGTCACTAAGGAAATTTTTCTGGACTGGTTTTATGATGTGTCTGACCCCACTGCGAAAAATTTACCTCCTGGAAAGAAAATTGTCACTCCAGTGCCTCCTGATAATGGACAATGCTCCTGCTCATTTCCCCAGGATTTGCAAGAGCAAATTACATGGGAGTTTAACTTCATAAAAGTTAAATTTTTTCCTCCTAATACAACTCCTCTCCTCCAGCCCATGGACCAGCAGGCCATTTCAAACTTTAAAAAACTCTACACAAAAGCAGTTTCAAAGGTGCTTTGAAGTGACCTCAAAAATCGTTGACCCCAAGACTCAATAACTAGAGGCTCTGGATTATTACCCGGATGATAGTCTAGTTCATTGCCTCATGAGTAGTAACGCCCTGAAGAGAAAAAGTATCACTGGAATCTACCGACCGACACAAGCCGTATAGGTTCGTGGTTGGATGAATATCCTGTGAGAGGGCATTCTATAATGGTTGCCTCCATAGGCTTTCTAATAACACATCTACTTGGTGTGAGTCATATCACTTATGGGAAGTATGCTCTCCTGTAATAAGGTTAAATAACTTCCAGTATCACTCGAAGGAATTAACTTCAAACTAATTGAGCCTCGTCTATCCCCACTTCACTTTAGCCAAGTACGGGACTCTAGTGAGTGAATAATCTTGTTCTGAAATAGCTCTAGTATTGAGTTCATCTAGGAATGACTATGTTTCGCTCCTGCGAACCTTGTTCGGTACTAGGTTCAGTTTCTTTTGAGATGTCGATGAAGATATTACTTGAGTTGGGAAATGAAGTCGCTCGTTTCTGGTATCCTCTCTGACAATAACTGTGTTTCCTTAAATGCCCTTTTTTATTACAATAGTGCAGTTCAAACTCACTGTTATGCCTTAGTGGTTTTGAAACTGTTTCCTAGAGTTAGATCTAAATTTATTATTAATGGGTGGTGGAGGCAAATAGGAGGTCGGCAAGGATTCTGTAGTGAGGTATCTCCTTAAGGATTAGATCGTCTTCTTAGGGGCATATTTAGTCACTGTTTCCTTACTTTTTGTTTTAGCCAATCAATTGTTGAGATATTTCATAATATCGGCGAGCGAGGCTGTTTCTAGTATATTTACTATGGAGCAAATATCAAATTCCTAGTGCAAGTTTCTGGTAAATTATTATAGTAATCCTCATGCAGGATCAACTGGGAAGGATTTTCCATGTATTTACAGTTAGAGAAGCCTCTACCCATCTCTCAAAAGCGATTTTCTTTTCACATGCAAAATCTACATACGGCGAGTTTGGCTGGCGGTTTTAATGCTCTAAGGTGTTTTGATAACTTACTGGGAGATCATAAGCCTCAAGGATAGCCTTCTTAACGAGCATAATCCACATACTTCTCAAAAGGTAAACGTAGCCGTACAACTTTGAGCTTTACCAGACACCGAAGTTTGTAATAAAGTTGCCCAGTGTTGTTGGGTCCAGCGCCAAGCATGTGCTTGATTCTCTAAAGATTCAAAATAAATTCTAATCTCCGTCATTAACCCTTTCAGGGTCTCCAAGGCCAAATCTGAAGTCATGCACCAGTGTCATGAGAAAATTTTGAAAAAAAAAAAAATTGTTTTTCTTACAGAATTAAGAGCAATTTTTGGTGAAGGCTAATAAACAAAAAAATAATTAGAATTGAATAGTACTTACGAGCTACCAGTGCAAGAGTTTGTAGAAAATGATGTGGTGGTGGCCAACATCGACGAAATCCAATAAGCGTATTAGATTATTTTGTTGATTTTAGTTGTTTTTTCTTTTCTTTTCCAATTTTTTTCTATTCCTACTAACATTTGGGTTGGGCCCTGAGAGACCAATATGTATATATTGTATATATATATACTCTCTGTATTGAACACAAATCCGCACTAAAGTTATTATCTATGATTGATTACACTGTTGTTTTATTACAAATAAAACATGCACCAAAGTTGTATAATAATAATGTTCTATCGTATATTTACATATTTAAAATCACTGGACATGGTTTTTATTGACTGCTGGAGCTTGTGGAACTAACTTGCATACAAGGCACCTTGCCAGAGGCACCTTAATTCTCACACATAAACCGAGTGTCTTTGCGTCTTTGTTGCCGCGTTTTGTTTGTGCACAGGGACAATGCATCTATTCCTGAGCAAATTTCTTTTGAGTTGAAGAGGAAGCTGTATTATGAACATGATCACCTTTCTCTCCTCAAACGCTTGGGTATATTGTGTTGAATTCGAGACCATGTTGTATTTGCAAGGTGTTGGTTTCTGGTACTTCATTATGAGTTGTCTGACATACAGACAAACAAATTCACCATCGGTGGTCTGTTACCAGTCTTTATTTGGTACTTATTATTGCATTCAGTATTTGAAATTGTCCATTGAGATGGAAGAAAGGTTTCACGCTACAACTGTAACTCTTACGAACACAGTTCAACAAAACCCAATCTGAAACGTCACACTTGAAACCAAGCGCATGTTGTTGCTGTATAATAATCACTGACATGGTTTTCGAATACGTTCATTTTGTCAATTCGATCAACTTGTGCCATGTCTTGCATTTCATTACGGTGTATGGTTGTAAACAATGTGACATCTCGTTTGTCTTGCCACCGTAATGCCATGATGTCATTGGCAGTAAACACCTGCGTTGTGCCTGGGCATATGTTTACGATTAGAACGCACTGTGCCACAACAATCTGTCTTGTTCACTTGCATGAAATCAATTGAGTAATGGGCTTGTGTACCAGTGATCGGTATAAATGTATTGCCTCTTTACCAAGATATGGTGCCATCATGTTTTCTCAACTACGTCACCTGGAGATACCCAATAAACATCTTGTATCTTTCAATGTTTTACTACCCGTGTATACAAACAATATCCACACAGGACCTGTCACAATCACAGAGTACAAAACAATTTTATACCAAAGCGGGTTCCTCTTGCTCTGGTATATACTGCTTGAATGACAGTCTACCTTTGAACAAAATCAAAGAATCGTCAAAGTACAAGATTCTTGAATGGTTATAAAGTTATCCTGAAATTTTGTTAGAGATCATTACATTGAAAACATTTCTAATTCTTGTATAACCTGTCACTTTGTCAGGCCTGGTTTTGCAGAGAAGTGCAACATACGTAACAGTAAGATAAAACCTGTTCACGGGTATTATTTCACTGAACGGTGGGGTACCAAATTAGCCCGATCTGTGGGACCAGTATGTTTTTATATTATTGCTTATAGCGTGAGGCATAAGCAATTATTGTTGCAAAAGCAAATACATTTCTGCAACAGTCGTCTCTTTCCACCTGTGTAGGACTTGACTGTGGTGATAAGATCGTATTTGCCATGGTGTACTGAATAATACTTATTACTTTCCCTGGCAATAATTCCATCCTGGTCATTATTTTCGGTTCACTAACTTATCAAAGCCGTAGAATTCGTCTTCATTTCCACTTCCATCAGTGTATCAGAACTATCAGTACTGGAAGCGGAGTCTCAATTTTTCCGGGGACGTGAGAGCTGATTGCGACGACGCATGGTGAAACAAGGGTGAATGAGCCGGCGTTCCACAATGCTATGCAGGTGCCTAGATTTTTTTGTTTACAGTGCACCCACGGCGCAGACCATTCTCTCTCATGTAGGGCCTATGAGCGCTTTCGCGCTAAATTTGTCGGCACTCGAATTTTGGCGTAGATCTACGGTTGGGAACACCACCGAAAAAGACGTTAGGATTCTACGGGACGGACCATGAAAAGGGTTAAACCTTGGAACCATAGAAGCGGCTTTTTGCATATTGAAAGCTTCATTTAGAGATTCATTACATACTTTCACTCAGTTACCTTGTTGTTGTTGTTTTCTTATCATAGCGGAGCGTTTCCCTTTGAAAGTCTTCTTCATTTAATTTTCGTTGAGCCTCCAATATGAGTCAGTCTGTAAAATAAATAGTCTCTCTTAATTTCTCAAACTGAAACTTTTTTGAGAATATAGCCCTGACAGGTATCGAAAATGAGGTATTGTAACTGGCGGGTACAGATATTCTTTGGACTGCACACTGGTGTGTGACAGACTGACCTATTCATAGGAATTCCTTCGTGAACGGGTGAATGATGGAACAGCGGCTGCTGCGCCCTGCAATACTTCATCTACTTTACTAGATGCCCAAAGCGAGGACCTAATCTATGGGATTCAATTTCAAGATCACTCCTTGAAATAGTTCTTTAAATACTGCGAATCTCGAGATGGTAGCTTACTTGAGAAACTAAACTTTCAGGAGTACCAGAATCTTCTGCTACATGACAGAGGTCCCCCGGGGGAGGGGGAACAATTTGTTTCTAATTTTTGGCCCTACGGTATTGGCTGTGAATATCTATCGTATGGAACTCCCAATTTACGTGGCTATCTGCAGCATGTTTGAAGTTTCAAGGGTCGAGCTTTGACAAGGTTTAATCTTCAAATAATTCTTTAATGTGAGCTTCCCTGATTCAATATTTTGAAATTCGCTAAAGATAAAGTTTCCTATTTATTTGTTTAATAATTGTTTTTTTGAATCAATGTCTTAGAACAACAGAGGATCCCGGACAGGTACCCCATTTGTGCCAACTAGGAAATTTTAAAAGAACTACAGGAAATGTGGTCTGTTACTATTTTTTTATGCAACAAGATTTGGATCCGGTTATTTAAAGGTATTTTTAGAGTCTAGGGGAAATAATTTCAACTGGGAAACTCCATTGAATAATATTCAAATTTATTAAAGTATTTAAACAACATACCTTATATTCTCTCTGTAGTTAATGTAACTTAATACTTTGTACAAATAAATTAACAATATAACATTTAGTTTAATATCATGGAAATACCACATTAATAAGGAAGATTATATATTCTTCTGTAATTAAGTCTTCACTAACATTTATGTCTGTCTTAACAGGACTGTGTAAACTCAAACTACAAAATATACAAGTTCAACAAGACCTTGAATCTGGCCATAAAGTGGAAGTAGGAAAAGCAAGAGTTTGTTGAGAAGACTTACCTCTATGGATTACTGAAACTGACCAAGAATATAAAAATATCAACAGAATCCTTCTGGCAATGAGGAACAAACTGAGTCAGCTCTAGAGATACATTGGACCCCGCATACCGTTGGCATCACATAACGATAAATCCCATACCGCTTGCTTTAATCGCAAAAAATTTTGCCTGCATACCGCTTAAAAAAACCGCTCACCGATGTTTGTCCGAGACACGTCCAATGTGCGCCCTCAGCCAGCCTCACATGTGACCGCCGGTGGCATTGTTTACCAGCCAGCCTCCGCGGTAACATCCAAGCATCCAATCGGGACTATTTTCGTTATTATCAACAGTGTTTTCGGTGCTTCTTTTTTGGAAAATAGTGACCATGGGCCCCAAGAAAGCTTCTTGGTGCCAACCCTACAGCAATAAGGGTGAGAAATTCCATAGTGATGAGAAGGATCATTGATAAGTATGAAAGTAATGGATGTGCGTTATCGCGACCCCTGGCCAGGGTTTTTTGTACAAGAAAACCCAATCAAACCATCGCTACTATTGTGTGCACCAGAAAGGCAATCAAGGAAGCTGTTCTTGCAAAGGTTTAACTGTGTTTTCGAAAACCAAAGATCGCAAGTGATGGAAGATGTTGAGAGACTCTTATTGGTGGGGATAAATGAAAAACAGCTAGCAGGAAGATAGCGTCTCTCAAGCGTATGAGCGAAAAGGCTAGGAAGTTGCATGAGGATTTATTAAACAAATGCTGCCTGCAACTAGTGTATGATGTGAGTGAATTTAAGGCCAGCAAAGGTTGTTTGCAGAGATTAAGAAGAGTAAGTGGCATACATAGTGTGAAAGGCATGGTGAGGCTGCCAGTTCGGACCACAAAGCGGCTGAAAAATATGTGCTTGAATTCAAGGAGTACATAGAGGCTGGAAGGACTGAACCTGAACAAGTGTTTAATTGTGATGAAAAGGCCTGTTTGGAAAGAAAATGCCAGCAGGGACCTACATTACTCAGGAGGAAAAGGCACTCCCGGACATAAGCCTATGAAAGACAGGTTACTTTGTTGATGTGTTCCAATGCTACTGGTGATTGCAAAGTTTAAGCCTATATTAGTGTATACTCTGAAACTACCAGAGCATTTCAGGCAAAAGAATGTCCTCAAGGAGAATTGTGTGTAGCTGTGGGAGGGCAAACAGTAAGGGCATGGGTCATAGGGACTTTTTTCTATGACTGGTTACCATGGCATTTGCCCCCATGTGAAAGATTACTAACTGAAAAGACATTAGAACTATAAGGCCTCCTGGTGTTAGACAAGCCCCTGGTCATCCTCAGACATGGCAGAGCGGACTTTTGGGGACATGAAATTATTAAACATCGAGTTTTGCCTCTAATACCACTCCTCTCTGCGCCCATGGACCAGCAGGTTATTGCTAACTTCAAAAAACTGTTCACAAAAGCTCTGTTTGAAAGGTGCTTTGTTAGTGGACCTCAGAAACTCAACTGACTCTAAGAAGGAGTTTGGAGGAGCACTATATATCCTCAATTGTGTAAACCTTATAGGTAAGCTCTTGGGAGGGAGTGACTAAGAAGACCTTAACTTGCTTGGAAGAAACTGTGGCCAGAATGTGTAGCAAAGGGATTTGAAGGGTTTTGAGGCTAACCCTAGAGGATTATGCCAGTTGAGGAATCCATTGTGGCCATTGGGAAAGTCATTGGGGTTGGAGGTTAGTGGGGTGGAAGTGGAGAGTTGGTGGTGGAGGACAATGACGAACTAACCACTGATGAGCTGATAGATCAACTTCAAACATAGAAAGAGGCCAGACCGGGAAACTGGGTTCAGAGGAGGGGAGAGGAGAGTGAAATTGAAGAAGTTGCTACTACAAGATTAAGGAAATCTGTGCAAGGTGCTGACTGAAAGTGCAAACCTTTATGGATGCAGAATCACCCTCACACAGCTATTGCAGCGTGTTGGCAAAAACTGTACACTGACAATGTTGTGATACACTTTAGGGAAGTTCATAAAGGAAACGAGAGGTACAGGCCACTATGGACAGTTAGTTGTGCGAAAGACGTCCAGTGGAATCTGTAGCTGGTCCTAGTGGCATTAAAAGAAGCAAGGGAAGTAAAACCCCAGAAAAGGATCGAAACCTCAAGTCTTAATGGAAGGGGATTCCCCCCTTCTTAAACACTAACCAGAAGGAAAATGATAGGCTATTAAAATCACAGTAACAGAAGTGGTGGTGGAAAGATGGAAACAAGGAAAGGCAAACATCGGGTATAGATAATGCCGTGAAGGAGAGAGATACAAAGAACAGAGTGTATATACTTATGCAGTGGATTTAGGGCTGCTGTGTAATGCAGCGCAAAGTACAAAACCCCCCAAAAAATTAGCTTGATTTGGTATGGAATTTCATGTGCGTAGAAAGAAGGGCACTTTCATTAAAGGTCCCGGTCAGAAAAAGGATCCGAAAAGTACAATAATTATAGCTGAGATGGATACATACAGCAGAAGTGTAATTTTGGTTCATGTAAGCAACACCAACAACGGAAACCGGGAGGGGAACATCTGATGTCACCCCGATTACCGACAGGCCGCGTTATATTCATGTAAAGTGGCCATGATAGGCAATGATAAAAGATACATAAATCCACAGGTAAGGGTACCTACAGACTAGGGGGGTTAGAATAGTCATACATGCAGTGGCAGCGGAAAACGTCAAGCAGCAAGGAGCGTGTGCTGAAAAGAGAGGAGTTGCGCAGTTGGAGGAGTGGAAAGAGAAGGAACAGGGGGTGGATCAGTGTCCATGATGGTTGGTCT
The DNA here is from genome assembly GCF_026875155.1 of Cherax quadricarinatus. NCBI lineage: Eukaryota > Metazoa > Arthropoda > Malacostraca > Decapoda > Parastacidae > Cherax > Cherax quadricarinatus. The sequence goes on from NC_069429.1 coordinate 24,976,169, forward strand.
CTGCAATATATTCAGAGATAGCTTCAAGTGTTTTGGAATTCAAAGCGTTATATGGGTGGACAATAGTGGAGATGGGAAAGGAGGAGGATGAGTAAAAGATTGGAACAGTAGGGGACTGTACCAAGAAGTGGGGGGGTGATGAAAGGGTGGAGGCGAATGGAGAAGAAGTGTGGAGAGGGGATAGATTGACCGGCCACCCGAAACCTGGAGGTGGCAGAAGAGGAAGATAATTGGGAGGGAGCAGGGGAGGAAGGTACAGTACGAGGGTGGAGGGGTGAACCTCCACACTTGTAACAGATTTATTGAGAGGGAAGGGTCAGGTACAGATACCGGAAGGCGCTAAAATCGAGAGGAGGAGGAAGAAGGGTGGAGGGCGTTTTAAAGTAGATTTGCGCAATGGTAGATTTTTTGGACTTTCGAGAAGTCGAGGGGACAATTGGGAGGAGGTGTTGTATGAAGTCTTGTCGATACCGGGGCTTGTGAGGACGAACACGAGAAGCGAGACAGATGAGGTATTGAAGTAGGGACTCGAGCCCAGGACAGCAAAAGAAATTAGAGACAGGGTGACTATGGGAGGGCGTACCACATAGAAGTTTGTAGAAGATGGGATTGCGGAAGTGGGGGGATGCTTAGAAACATAGAGAATAAGATAATACGACTGCAGTCCCCCATGGAGATGCAGTTGAGAAACTGCCATAGAAAAGGAGACCTTCAGCTTCTTTGAGGCAACGGATTTTCTCGTCATTTAATTTCTTCAAACCATTCAAACTGTACACCGTAAGAGGCCAATATACGAATCAGTTGTCAAGGCTAGTGCAGGGAGCGGTCTGACTATCTGCCAGTTGTTGACTGTCATCAGATTGGATCACCTGATCATACGTTTCAGGTCGCCAGACATAAACAATTGACAATTCACGGATGGTTCGAGACTTACGCTTTAGTATATACATAATAATCCTACCTAACAATAATAATAAGAATAATTACAGTATAGAGATAATACCATGGTAATTTTTTATATTTTTATACATATAAATAATATTATGCTGAAAGTTCTATTTTAGCTATAAATGTGGACTTTCGCATATAATATTATGTGATGAAACATATTCTCTTAAAAATAGTTAAATATCAAAGGATTACCTAATCTCCAGATTATAACCACCCCCCTGTACGACCTAATAGGTCGCAGTAGGGAGTTTGCAAGACATCCACGAGTAATATCTTCTTTATAGTAAGGCATTTCTCTTGAGTAATAAGGCATGTAGGGACGACGGAAGAATGGAGATGAAAGAACTCGAATCTGCAGGGTTATTTGCCAGAGGGTGAGCTCTGGAACAAATGGCCAGAAGAACTTCTGGAGTGGCATCCTTCACAATTTGAGATTAGGAGTCTCAGAAATATGTCTGTCAGGAGACATCACATGTGGACTTTTACTTAGTCCCATCAACCGTAAACGGTTTTCATAATCATACTGTCATCGAATATGGATCCCAGGTTACAACCTATACAGATGTGGACAGAGTGAACAGGACATAAAGGGGGGGGTTGGCCTGTAAATTGCAGAGTCACTTGTTTGCACAGAACGGCTTAATGCCACAAAATGACGTAGTGGAAGTTTTAGCAGTAAAGGTCGAGAGGAGACACAAAACCTATGTCATTGTGGTAAGTATACAATGCTTCCGAGATGCAACATCACTCAAGCAATTCCAGGAACAGCTGTTAAAAATTGATGCACTGTCTGGAAACATTTTCAGCTCCTGCACCCAACATCTTGCTCCTGGGGGGAATTTCAACTTATAGGCACCTAAATGGAGGGAATATAGCAAATAATATGTTGCAGTAATAAACACAGGAGCAGCTTGATGAAAACTTCAAACACTCACACGAGCTTTTAAATCTCTGCACAAATTCCATTTAACCAGCAAATAATAGAGACTACTAGACTGGAGAATTACCTAGACCTCATCTTGACTAACAATGATGATCTGATATGGATGTCACCCTTATCAAAAACATTATACTCAGACACAACATATTGAGTTCAGGAACATGTATGCCGTGGGCCTCAGGACCGACCAAAATGAGACTACGTCACGAGGGAGCATTCCACCAAATTCAACTGCAATAACAAAAACATAAAGTGGGACCAAGTAAAACAAGTCATAACCATATAAGCTGGGAAGCATATACGATGCACACAGAATCCAAATTATACCTAGAACAGATTAACTCGGATGGCACTCGATGTATGCACAAGCTTATTCTCTTAGAAAAGGAGGAGTAGATGTATAAATAGAAAGAGGTACAGTGCGTCCCTTTACAGGCGACGGAAAAGAATAAACAGAGCGGGCCTAAAAGAGGTCAATATTTTCAGAAAATGCGAGGGAGACACTGGTCAGAGAAATAGCAAGCATCGAACTTAAGCTAAAGAATCATTTAGGAGTCAGGAATCGCGGGAAGAACTAAAAGCCATAAATGAAATCGAAAGAAATCCCAAAGTATTTTCTCTCTATGCCAAATCAAATCGAGAACAACGGTACAGTATTGGGCCAACTACTTAAACTAGATGGTCCTACACAGATGACAGCAAGGAAATGAGTGATCTACTCAAAGTCCCATTATGACTCTGTTTTTAGCAAGCCGCTCACCAGACGAGAGTCGGAAGATCAAATGATTTTTATGAGAGAGCACCAAATTTGATTAACACATGCCTATCCGATGTTATCCTGGACGCCAAATGACTTCGAAAGGCGAATAAATGAACATGCCCTGCATCTGCCCCAGGGCCAGACTCATGGAACTCTGTGTTCATCAAGAACTGCAAGAAGCCCCTTATCCGAGCTTTTCCATAATATGGAGAGGGAGCATGGGACACGTGGGTCGTCCCTCAGTTACTAAAACAACAGGACATAGCCCCACACCACAAAGGGGGCAGTAAGCAACAGCAAATAACTACAGACCAATTAGCACTAACATCCCATTTCATAAAATCTTTGAAAGGGTCTATGAAGCAAGATCACCACCCATCTTGAACCCATCAGTTACACAAACCCGGGAACATGGTTTAGAACGGTTCGCTTCCCTGTTCTGTTCTCAAACTACTGGACCACTACGACAAGGTCCTTAAATTGCACTAGAAGACAAAAGAATGCCAGAGGTAATATATACAGACTTTGCAAAAGCCTTCGAAAGTGTGAACCATGGCATAATAGCGCACAAAATGCGCGCTATAAGGAATACAGGAAAGTTGCGTCGATGGATCTATATTTTCCTCACTAACAGAACAAGAGAGTCGTCGTCAACAGAGTAAAAGTCCTGAGGCTGCTACGGTGAAAAGCTCTGTATCCACAGGCACAGTATAGCTCACCATCATGTTTCCTCATCCTCATATCCGACATTAGACAAAGGTTGTCAGCCACAGCACGTGTCTTCCTTTGCAGAGGACACCCGAATCTGCATGTCAGTGTTTCCATTGCAGACACTGCAAGGCTACAGGGCGGACATCAACCAAATCTTTCAGTGGGCTGCAGGAAAACAATATGAAGTTCAACGATGCGAATTTCAATTAATCAGATATGGTAAAAACATGAGAAATTAAATCTTCCATCAGAGTACAAAACAAATTCTGGCCACATAATAGAGCGAAACACCATCGTCAAAGAAAAAAAAAAAACAACTGGAGTGATTATGACGCGAGGGATCTCACTTTTCAAGGACCATAACATTGTATCAAATCGCAATTGCTAGAAATATGACAGGATTGGATAATGGAGAACTTCAAAACTAGGGGAAGGCCAAGCCCATGATGACATCTTAGGTCACAGGTTCTTATCTAGGCTGGATTTTTTGCTGCACTCTAACAGCACCTTTAAGGCAGGCGTGAAAATTGCCGACCTAGAAAAGGTACAGAGAACTTTCACGGCGCGCATAACGGGAGTAAAAACCACCTCAAATACTGGGAGCGCTTTGAGGTTTTAAACTGTATTCCCTGGAACGCAGGAGGGGAGAGATAACATGCATTATATTACACCTGGAAAATCTAGTGGGGGACTAGTACGAACTTGCAACGAATCAATCAACTACCGAAAGCAAAAGACTGTTGGCCGACGTTGCACCATCCCCCCAATGAAAAGCAGGGGTGTTCACTAGCACGTAAGAGACCATACAAATAAGTGTTCAGGGGGACCGAGATGTTAAAAGCCTCCCAGCACACTAAGGGGGATTACCAACAGACCCCTGGCAGTCTTCAAGCTGCACTGGACACGCACCTAAAGGCAGTTCCTGTTCAGACGGGCTGTGGGATCGTACGGGTTGGTTTGCGTACTGCCAGCACGCAACAGCCTGGTGATTAGGCGCTGTTCCACCAGGGAGGCCTGTCACTAGACCGGGGCCGCGGGGCGTTGACCCCCGATACTCTCTCCAGTAAAACCGAGGAATAAAAGAAAATCGTAACAAAAAGATATATATAAATTGGCTTTAAGAATACTCATCTCTTTACTTTACATTTTTAGGTATACTTTTTAGTTTCTCTGGGGCAGAAAGGGCATCAGCAATTATGTTAGCGAGTTCCACTTTAGTGTTGAATACTAATCAATAAGGTTGGATCCTCGGAGCCCACCTGAGGATCCGGGTTGTTCTTTGATCTCATAGAATTTTAATATAAATTGAAGGTTGTAATTCAGAAAATACCATTTAATTTTATGGGGGGAGCGTTCCAGATATACGTCAAAATAGTTCCAAGTATTACTAGGGCAAGAGCTTCTTTCTCTACAGTGGCGTAATTCTTTTGTGCGACGTTTCTACTTTGAAGAAAAATAAGATATGGATGCATAATATCAGTAGTAGAGGGGGATTTCTGAAGTAACACAACCCCCACAGCATAATCCGCTGTGCATCAATATGTAAATAGAAGGGTTTGATTAAAATCAGGACTTTTCAATACGTGGTGTGAAGAAAGCTTACGCTTCAACCGTTAAAAGCTATCTCACAATCTTTCGACCAGCAAAACTCATTCTTACTACTGGTTCAACTCAGTAAGAGGAGATGCAAACATGTGAAAAATTAGGACAGAAACGTCGATTAATACAGTCATTCCATGGAACCTCTGTACAGACTTTTCTATCTTGAGGGCTAGGAAACTCAGAAATGGCCCTAACTTTTACATCAACTTTGAAGTACCTCGCCCTGAACTATACAAAAACCGAGGTACTTAGTTCTTGGCTTGTCCAAACTGACACTTGGCTATATTTATGAATAGTTGATAGTTGTACTTTTCTACTTCTTAACATAAGGTTTCTCAGGCGAATTAAGTGTTGCTCCCATTCATTGCTATATATTATAACAAGATCATCTGATATGCATCACCTCTCCTTCCATATCATTGGTCCAGCAGATTCATAAGGCGATGAAAGGTATAGGCAGGCCGCGTTACACAACCCGAGGGCATAACACGATAAATTGAATAATCCGCCTTGTATAGTAAATGCAGCTATTCTTGGGCTCACTGGGTAGAAGGCACTTGGTAATAGCCCCTTATAAAGCCAGGCGGGTAACAAAGGCGGCTGGTTACGCCTGTCTTATTAGATCATCAATACGGGGGCAGTGGCGAAGAAAAACCATCCGGTTCTTGTGAGTGCATTAACCTTATGATATCAGTGCACATGTCTAGAAGTTCCATCAGACTTGGGAACTTAATATAAGGGCGAGGGCCACGGACTTTTACTCGCTCTATGAGTCCATGGACAACAAGAATTCTTCCTTCTTTGTTTAATGCTTCTTTTTGAGTGGACTTGCCCTATAAGGCGGACTGTTGCATGGCTTAGCTCCTTGTACATCTTGTTGTGATTCCCAATGTAAAAAACACCTTGGGACGTCATCTGAATAAAACTCATAACGTAATATCAAAGGTCTTTGATATCTTTCGCCTTTTTTTCAATTCAAGGCCATAAGAAAGGTATCAAAAGACTGCAAGTCTGAATTTTTTTTAAACGTTACTTCTATTGCTTTAGAGATGATAGGGCAGATGTACATTTTTCAGTTCGCTAAGGTAGAACTGTCGTAATTGGTACGATACTAGGGTGGTAGCCTTAAGTTGGTTTATGTGATAAGTACGTTTTGCTTTTCTCTGTCCGGGAGTTTTGTCGTACATAATTTACCTCATTGAGCCGCTCAATCGCTTCCAAAGGACCTTGTATCTAGGTTTAAGAGCGTGTCCAGGTAAAAAATTACTGTGCCAATCACACTTGTCACCTGGTTTAAAGAATGTGAGAGGTTGTGTTTTTTTGAGGACTAATTCCCTCAGTTGTGACAAATGCTTTTGCATCTAGAGTTGGATGTTGTTTTAAATAGGGTTCTGTTTTTCCGGTCTATGAATCTTTCAGAAACGGCCCGAGGGGCTGGTACTTGGTGTTGTAAATTATTCAAGATGGATAAAACCTAGTGCTTCTTGTTCGCTTTCCCTTAAGGCGACAAGAGAATGGGTATTCCCTCGTCCTACATCTCGGAGGGGAAAACTGCTCGCAGCACGCTCTCACATTGATTTTAATGTTGATGAAATCATTTGAGGGCTTCTTGTGACTGAGGGTGATAAGCAACAGAAATACGGACTTAATTCCGAGGCAAGATAAGGCATCGCGAAACATCTTAGAAAAAGGTTAAATTCTGAAACTTGATCGGAATTGAATTATATTCGAGGAGGAATCCCCACCGGAGAGAAAATTTTTTGCAACTCGAACAATGATGCAAGAATTAATTTTTTCAAAGGGATAGGCTTGGATATGAGTAACGACATCATACTTGTAAAACAGATATTGATTCCCTTGTTTCGTCTGGGGTTTAAAAAAAAAATAACGGACAACACCATTCTATTATCAGGCGTGAAAGAAGGGCCACCATTGACGGGAATGGAATGTGGGGAAATGGTGGAGGTGTAGTGCGAAGGTTTGCCGCGTCACTTGGCAGATTGACAACTTTTTAGATAGCTTTCCACAGTCTCCTTCATTCTGGGCCAATGAAAATGCTTGGCTATTTTGCCCAGCATTTTTTTTACTCCCAAATGTCCTCCCATGGGACTATGGTGGGCAAAACTAATAGCCAATTCTCTAAAGGTGTTAGGTAGCACTACTAGATGTTTGCTGGTAGACAGATGATCATCAGAAGACAAAAGAGACTTTTCCTTTCTCATTAATATACCATTAGCAAGATAGTAACAATGGGCCCGTTGTTGTTCATAATATATATCAATGATTTTGATGAGGGAATTACTAGTGATATGAGCAAATTCGCCGATGACACAAAGATAGGTAGGATAATTGATTCAAACGTAGATATTATAGAACTTCAGGAGGATTTAAACAAACTCTATTCTTGGTCAGAAAAGTGGCAGATGCAGTTCAATGTAGATAAATGCAAGGTTCTGAAGCTTGGGAGTGTCCATAACCCTAGTACAGTGGACCCCCGCATAACGATTACCTCCGAATGCGACCAATTATGTAAGTGTATTTATATAAGTGTGTATGTACGTGAATGTTTGGGGGTCTGAAATGGACTAATCTACTTCACAATATTTCTTATGGGAACAAATTCGGTCAGTACTGGCACCTGAACATACTTCTGGAGTGAAAAAATATCGTTAACCGGGGGTCCACTGTACTTATAAGTTAAATGATGTAGAACTTGGCCATACAGATTGCGAAAAGGACTTGGGGGTTATGGTTAGCAGCAACCTTAAACCAAGACAGCAATGCCTAAGCGTACGTAATAAGGCAAATAGATTACTGGGATTTATATCAAGAAGTGTAAGCAACAGAAGTCCAGCGGTCATATGCAGCTTTATACATCATTAGTAAGTCCTCACCTAGATTATGCCAGCTCAGTTCTTGTCTCCATATTGCAGAATGGAACTAAAATCGTTAGGAAAACATTCAGCATAGGATGACTAAATTAATACATAGCAATTAGAAATCTTCCTTATGGACAGAAAGATTGAAGACTCTTAGTTACATTCACTTGTTAGGACGGAGAATGAGGGCGGCGCGTGCACGACCATGATAGACACGTGTATAAGTTGGAAGCTTGCTACAGCGTATTAAGAACGGGGATCATTAATGTTATGCGGCCCATGTGAGGCCGATAGCTGCACGTTCCAAGAGAGGAACCCGCAGTAATGGATTTAAATTAGATAAAGTTTAGATTTAGAAAAGGACATTAGCGAAAGTATTGGTTAGGAAATAAGAGTAGTAGATGAGTGGAACAGTCAACCTAGTTGGGTTATTGAGGCTGGGACTTTGGGTAGTTTCAAATTTAGGATGGATAAGATACATGAGTGGAGGGGTTGGATTTGAGTGGGACTTTCACATCAGAGCTTTTTCTTGGGTGGCATTGAAAATGGGTGGGCAGGCAAATGTTTTGTTAGTGGGAAGTAATTGTAAAGGTCCTGCCTTGTATGGGCCAACTGGCTCTTGAGTGTTCCTCCTTTCTTATGTTCTTATGTCAAGGTCTTGGTGTGTCTTTGTATATAGCTATCTCTCGTATTTTCTATGGGGATGGATCATGGAAATGATCCCTTATTGAATTATTCTTTCGATAGCATTTTAATATCCGATCTTGAAAAGGGCCAATCATAGATATTTCAGATTTGAAGAACCGGGTTGTAAAGGATTGGTATGAACAATAAACCGAGACCTAAATCCTCGCCTTCGCTTAGGCCCTCAGGTTGCAAAGGGAATTTTGAGGCACTAGACATTGCTCTAGTTATAACATTGAGAGGAATCAGGTAAGGGCCTCTTTTCGTGCTTCTAAGGAATAGTTATGTCAGTAGAATTATCCTCAATAACTAGAGGCTCTGGATTATTACCCGGATGATAGTCTAGTTCATTGCCTCATGAGTAGTAACGCCCTGAAGAGAAAAAGTATCACTGGAATCTACCGACCGACACAAGCCGTATAGGTTCGTGGTTGGATGAATATCCTGTGAGAGGGCATTCTATAATGGTTGCCTCCATAGGCTTTCTAATAACACATCTACTTGGTGTGAGTCATATCACTTATGGGAAGTATGCTCTCCTGTAATAAGGTTAAATAACTTCCAGTATCACTCGAAGGAATTAACTTCAAACTAATTGAGCCTCGTCTATCCCCACTTCACTTTAGCCAAGTACGGGACTCTAGTGAGTGAATAATCTTGTTCTGAAATAGCTCTAGTATTGAGTTCATCTAGGAATGACTATGTTTCGCTCCTGCGAACCTTGTTCGGTACTAGGTTCAGTTTCTTTTGAGATGTCGATGAAGATATTACTTGAGTTGGGAAATGAAGTCGCTCGTTTCTGGTATCCTCTCTGACAATAACTGTGTTTCCTTAAATGCCCTTTTTTATTACAATAGTGCAGTTCAAACTCACTGTTATGCCTTAGTGGTTTTGAAACTGTTTCCTAGAGTTAGATCTAAATTTATTATTAATGGGTGGTGGAGGCAAATAGGAGGTCGGCAAGGATTCTGTAGTGAGGTATCTCCTTAAGGATTAGATCGTCTTCTTAGGGGCATATTTAGTCACTGTTTCCTTACTTTTTGTTTTAGCCAATCAATTGTTGAGATATTTCATAATATCGGCGAGCGAGGCTGTTTCTAGTATATTTACTATGGAGCAAATATCAAATTCCTAGTGCAAGTTTCTGGTAAATTATTATAGTAATCCTCATGCAGGATCAACTGGGAAGGATTTTCCATGTATTTACAGTTAGAGAAGCCTCTACCCATCTCTCAAAAGCGATTTTCTTTTCACATGCAAAATCTACATACGGCGAGTTTGGCTGGCGGTTTTAATGCTCTAAGGTGTTTTGATAACTTACTGGGAGATCATAAGCCTCAAGGATAGCCTTCTTAACGAGCATAATCCACATACTTCTCAAAAGGTAAACGTAGCCGTACAACTTTGAGCTTTACCAGACACCGAAGTTTGTAATAAAGTTGCCCAGTGTTGTTGGGTCCAGCGCCAAGCATGTGCTTGATTCTCTAAAGATTCAAAATAAATTCTAATCTCCGTCATTAACCCTTTCAGGGTCTCCAAGGCCAAATCTGAAGTCATGCACCAGTGTCATGAGAAAATTTTGAAAAAAAAAAAAATTGTTTTTCTTACAGAATTAAGAGCAATTTTTGGTGAAGGCTAATAAACAAAAAAATAATTAGAATTGAATAGTACTTACGAGCTACCAGTGCAAGAGTTTGTAGAAAATGATGTGGTGGTGGCCAACATCGACGAAATCCAATAAGCGTATTAGATTATTTTGTTGATTTTAGTTGTTTTTTCTTTTCTTTTCCAATTTTTTTCTATTCCTACTAACATTTGGGTTGGGCCCTGAGAGACCAATATGTATATATTGTATATATATATACTCTCTGTATTGAACACAAATCCGCACTAAAGTTATTATCTATGATTGATTACACTGTTGTTTTATTACAAATAAAACATGCACCAAAGTTGTATAATAATAATGTTCTATCGTATATTTACATATTTAAAATCACTGGACATGGTTTTTATTGACTGCTGGAGCTTGTGGAACTAACTTGCATACAAGGCACCTTGCCAGAGGCACCTTAATTCTCACACATAAACCGAGTGTCTTTGCGTCTTTGTTGCCGCGTTTTGTTTGTGCACAGGGACAATGCATCTATTCCTGAGCAAATTTCTTTTGAGTTGAAGAGGAAGCTGTATTATGAACATGATCACCTTTCTCTCCTCAAACGCTTGGGTATATTGTGTTGAATTCGAGACCATGTTGTATTTGCAAGGTGTTGGTTTCTGGTACTTCATTATGAGTTGTCTGACATACAGACAAACAAATTCACCATCGGTGGTCTGTTACCAGTCTTTATTTGGTACTTATTATTGCATTCAGTATTTGAAATTGTCCATTGAGATGGAAGAAAGGTTTCACGCTACAACTGTAACTCTTACGAACACAGTTCAACAAAACCCAATCTGAAACGTCACACTTGAAACCAAGCGCATGTTGTTGCTGTATAATAATCACTGACATGGTTTTCGAATACGTTCATTTTGTCAATTCGATCAACTTGTGCCATGTCTTGCATTTCATTACGGTGTATGGTTGTAAACAATGTGACATCTCGTTTGTCTTGCCACCGTAATGCCATGATGTCATTGGCAGTAAACACCTGCGTTGTGCCTGGGCATATGTTTACGATTAGAACGCACTGTGCCACAACAATCTGTCTTGTTCACTTGCATGAAATCAATTGAGTAATGGGCTTGTGTACCAGTGATCGGTATAAATGTATTGCCTCTTTACCAAGATATGGTGCCATCATGTTTTCTCAACTACGTCACCTGGAGATACCCAATAAACATCTTGTATCTTTCAATGTTTTACTACCCGTGTATACAAACAATATCCACACAGGACCTGTCACAATCACAGAGTACAAAACAATTTTATACCAAAGCGGGTTCCTCTTGCTCTGGTATATACTGCTTGAATGACAGTCTACCTTTGAACAAAATCAAAGAATCGTCAAAGTACAAGATTCTTGAATGGTTATAAAGTTATCCTGAAATTTTGTTAGAGATCATTACATTGAAAACATTTCTAATTCTTGTATAACCTGTCACTTTGTCAGGCCTGGTTTTGCAGAGAAGTGCAACATACGTAACAGTAAGATAAAACCTGTTCACGGGTATTATTTCACTGAACGGTGGGGTACCAAATTAGCCCGATCTGTGGGACCAGTATGTTTTTATATTATTGCTTATAGCGTGAGGCATAAGCAATTATTGTTGCAAAAGCAAATACATTTCTGCAACAGTCGTCTCTTTCCACCTGTGTAGGACTTGACTGTGGTGATAAGATCGTATTTGCCATGGTGTACTGAATAATACTTATTACTTTCCCTGGCAATAATTCCATCCTGGTCATTATTTTCGGTTCACTAACTTATCAAAGCCGTAGAATTCGTCTTCATTTCCACTTCCATCAGTGTATCAGAACTATCAGTACTGGAAGCGGAGTCTCAATTTTTCCGGGGACGTGAGAGCTGATTGCGACGACGCATGGTGAAACAAGGGTGAATGAGCCGGCGTTCCACAATGCTATGCAGGTGCCTAGATTTTTTTGTTTACAGTGCACCCACGGCGCAGACCATTCTCTCTCATGTAGGGCCTATGAGCGCTTTCGCGCTAAATTTGTCGGCACTCGAATTTTGGCGTAGATCTACGGTTGGGAACACCACCGAAAAAGACGTTAGGATTCTACGGGACGGACCATGAAAAGGGTTAAACCTTGGAACCATAGAAGCGGCTTTTTGCATATTGAAAGCTTCATTTAGAGATTCATTACATACTTTCACTCAGTTACCTTGTTGTTGTTGTTTTCTTATCATAGCGGAGCGTTTCCCTTTGAAAGTCTTCTTCATTTAATTTTCGTTGAGCCTCCAATATGAGTCAGTCTGTAAAATAAATAGTCTCTCTTAATTTCTCAAACTGAAACTTTTTTGAGAATATAGCCCTGACAGGTATCGAAAATGAGGTATTGTAACTGGCGGGTACAGATATTCTTTGGACTGCACACTGGTGTGTGACAGACTGACCTATTCATAGGAATTCCTTCGTGAACGGGTGAATGATGGAACAGCGGCTGCTGCGCCCTGCAATACTTCATCTACTTTACTAGATGCCCAAAGCGAGGACCTAATCTATGGGATTCAATTTCAAGATCACTCCTTGAAATAGTTCTTTAAATACTGCGAATCTCGAGATGGTAGCTTACTTGAGAAACTAAACTTTCAGGAGTACCAGAATCTTCTGCTACATGACAGAGGTCCCCCGGGGGAGGGGGAACAATTTGTTTCTAATTTTTGGCCCTACGGTATTGGCTGTGAATATCTATCGTATGGAACTCCCAATTTACGTGGCTATCTGCAGCATGTTTGAAGTTTCAAGGGTCGAGCTTTGACAAGGTTTAATCTTCAAATAATTCTTTAATGTGAGCTTCCCTGATTCAATATTTTGAAATTCGCTAAAGATAAAGTTTCCTATTTATTTGTTTAATAATTGTTTTTTTGAATCAATGTCTTAGAACAACAGAGGATCCCGGACAGGTACCCCATTTGTGCCAACTAGGAAATTTTAAAAGAACTACAGGAAATGTGGTCTGTTACTATTTTTTTATGCAACAAGATTTGGATCCGGTTATTTAAAGGTATTTTTAGAGTCTAGGGGAAATAATTTCAACTGGGAAACTCCATTGAATAATATTCAAATTTATTAAAGTATTTAAACAACATACCTTATATTCTCTCTGTAGTTAATGTAACTTAATACTTTGTACAAATAAATTAACAATATAACATTTAGTTTAATATCATGGAAATACCACATTAATAAGGAAGATTATATATTCTTCTGTAATTAAGTCTTCACTAACATTTATGTCTGTCTTAACAGGACTGTGTAAACTCAAACTACAAAATATACAAGTTCAACAAGACCTTGAATCTGGCCATAAAGTGGAAGTAGGAAAAGCAAGAGTTTGTTGAGAAGACTTACCTCTATGGATTACTGAAACTGACCAAGAATATAAAAATATCAACAGAATCCTTCTGGCAATGAGGAACAAACTGAGTCAGCTCTAGAGATACATTGGACCCCGCATACCGTTGGCATCACATAACGATAAATCCCATACCGCTTGCTTTAATCGCAAAAAATTTTGCCTGCATACCGCTTAAAAAAACCGCTCACCGATGTTTGTCCGAGACACGTCCAATGTGCGCCCTCAGCCAGCCTCACATGTGACCGCCGGTGGCATTGTTTACCAGCCAGCCTCCGCGGTAACATCCAAGCATCCAATCGGGACTATTTTCGTTATTATCAACAGTGTTTTCGGTGCTTCTTTTTTGGAAAATAGTGACCATGGGCCCCAAGAAAGCTTCTTGGTGCCAACCCTACAGCAATAAGGGTGAGAAATTCCATAGTGATGAGAAGGATCATTGATAAGTATGAAAGTAATGGATGTGCGTTATCGCGACCCCTGGCCAGGGTTTTTTGTACAAGAAAACCCAATCAAACCATCGCTACTATTGTGTGCACCAGAAAGGCAATCAAGGAAGCTGTTCTTGCAAAGGTTTAACTGTGTTTTCGAAAACCAAAGATCGCAAGTGATGGAAGATGTTGAGAGACTCTTATTGGTGGGGATAAATGAAAAACAGCTAGCAGGAAGATAGCGTCTCTCAAGCGTATGAGCGAAAAGGCTAGGAAGTTGCATGAGGATTTATTAAACAAATGCTGCCTGCAACTAGTGTATGATGTGAGTGAATTTAAGGCCAGCAAAGGTTGTTTGCAGAGATTAAGAAGAGTAAGTGGCATACATAGTGTGAAAGGCATGGTGAGGCTGCCAGTTCGGACCACAAAGCGGCTGAAAAATATGTGCTTGAATTCAAGGAGTACATAGAGGCTGGAAGGACTGAACCTGAACAAGTGTTTAATTGTGATGAAAAGGCCTGTTTGGAAAGAAAATGCCAGCAGGGACCTACATTACTCAGGAGGAAAAGGCACTCCCGGACATAAGCCTATGAAAGACAGGTTACTTTGTTGATGTGTTCCAATGCTACTGGTGATTGCAAAGTTTAAGCCTATATTAGTGTATACTCTGAAACTACCAGAGCATTTCAGGCAAAAGAATGTCCTCAAGGAGAATTGTGTGTAGCTGTGGGAGGGCAAACAGTAAGGGCATGGGTCATAGGGACTTTTTTCTATGACTGGTTACCATGGCATTTGCCCCCATGTGAAAGATTACTAACTGAAAAGACATTAGAACTATAAGGCCTCCTGGTGTTAGACAAGCCCCTGGTCATCCTCAGACATGGCAGAGCGGACTTTTGGGGACATGAAATTATTAAACATCGAGTTTTGCCTCTAATACCACTCCTCTCTGCGCCCATGGACCAGCAGGTTATTGCTAACTTCAAAAAACTGTTCACAAAAGCTCTGTTTGAAAGGTGCTTTGTTAGTGGACCTCAGAAACTCAACTGACTCTAAGAAGGAGTTTGGAGGAGCACTATATATCCTCAATTGTGTAAACCTTATAGGTAAGCTCTTGGGAGGGAGTGACTAAGAAGACCTTAACTTGCTTGGAAGAAACTGTGGCCAGAATGTGTAGCAAAGGGATTTGAAGGGTTTTGAGGCTAACCCTAGAGGATTATGCCAGTTGAGGAATCCATTGTGGCCATTGGGAAAGTCATTGGGGTTGGAGGTTAGTGGGGTGGAAGTGGAGAGTTGGTGGTGGAGGACAATGACGAACTAACCACTGATGAGCTGATAGATCAACTTCAAACATAGAAAGAGGCCAGACCGGGAAACTGGGTTCAGAGGAGGGGAGAGGAGAGTGAAATTGAAGAAGTTGCTACTACAAGATTAAGGAAATCTGTGCAAGGTGCTGACTGAAAGTGCAAACCTTTATGGATGCAGAATCACCCTCACACAGCTATTGCAGCGTGTTGGCAAAAACTGTACACTGACAATGTTGTGATACACTTTAGGGAAGTTCATAAAGGAAACGAGAGGTACAGGCCACTATGGACAGTTAGTTGTGCGAAAGACGTCCAGTGGAATCTGTAGCTGGTCCTAGTGGCATTAAAAGAAGCAAGGGAAGTAAAACCCCAGAAAAGGATCGAAACCTCAAGTCTTAATGGAAGGGGATTCCCCCCTTCTTAAAAAACCAGTCATTCCAAAAACCTCTGTACAGACTTTCTATCTGAGGGATAGGAAACTCAAAAAGGGCCCCTAACTTTTACATCAACAGGAAGTACCTCGCCCTGACTAACAAAACCGAGGTACTTAGTTTGGCTTGTCCAAACTGACACTTGGCTATTTTTATGGTGAAGTTGTACTTTTCTAACTTCTTAAATAAGGTTTCCAGGCGAATTAAGTGTTGCTCCCATTCATTGCTATATATAAACAAGATCATCTAGATATGCATCCTCTCCTTCCAAATCATTGGTCAGCAGGTTCATCAGGCGTAAAAGGGTAGAGGCCGCGTTACACAACCCGAAGGGCATAACACGATAATTGAATAATCCCCTTGTATAGTAAATGCGATATTTCTTGGGCTCACGGGTAAGAGGCACTTGGTAATAGCCCTTAATAAATCCAGGGGGTAACAAAAGGCGGCTCTGATACTCTGTCTATTAGATCATCAATACGGGGCAGTGGGAAACCACCCGGGTTTACTGTGAGGCATTAACCTTATGATAATCAGTGCACATTCTAGAATTTCCCATCAGACTTGGGAACTAATATACAGGGCGGGGGCCCACGGACTTTTACCCCGCTCTATGAGTCCATGGGACAACAAGAATTCTCTTCTTTGTTTAATGCTTCTTGTTTGAGTGGACTTGCCCTATAAGGCGACTGTTTGCAAGGCTTAGCTCCTTGTACATCTATGTTGTGAATTCCCAATGTAAAACACCTAGGGACGTCATCGAATAAAACCTCATAACGTAATATCAAGTCTTTGATATCTTTCGCTTTTTTCAAATCAAGGCCCATAAGAAAGGTATCAAAAGACTGCAATGTCTCTGAATTTTTTAAACGTACTTCTATTGCTTTAGAGATGCTGGGCAGATGTACATTTTCAGTTTCAGCTAAAGGAAGAACTGTCGTAATTGGTACGATACTAGGGTGGTAAGCCTTAAGTTGGTTTATGTGATAAGTACGTTTTGCTTTTCTCTTTCCTGGAGTTTGTAGTACATAATTTACCTCATTGAGCCGCTCAATCGCTTCCAAAGGACCTTCGTATCTAGGTTACAGAGCGTGTCCAGGTAAAAATTTCTGTGCCATCACACTGTCACCTGGTTTAAAGAAGTGAGAGCGTGTGTTTTTTGAGACTAATTCCCTCAGTTGTGACAAATGCTTTTGCATTAGAGTTGGAGTTGTTTTAAATGAGGGTTCTGATTTTCCGGTCAATGAATCTTTCAGAACGGCGAGGGGGCTGCGTACTTGGTGTTCGTAAAT
Source organism: Cherax quadricarinatus (assembly GCF_026875155.1). Lineage (NCBI taxonomy): Eukaryota > Metazoa > Arthropoda > Malacostraca > Decapoda > Parastacidae > Cherax > Cherax quadricarinatus. The sequence goes on from NC_069429.1 coordinate 24,993,201, forward strand.
TAATTCAAATGGACTAAACCTAGTGCTTTCTTGTTCGCTTTCCCTTAAGGCGAACAAGAGAAATGGTATTCCCTCGTCCTAATCTCGGGAAAACTGCTCGCAGCACGCTCTCAACATTGATTTTAATGTTTGATGAAATCATTTGAGGGCTTCTTGTGACTGAGGGTGATAAGCAACAGAAAATACGGACTTAATTCCGAGGCAAGATAAGGCATCGCGAAACATCTTAGAGGTAAAATTTGAAACTTGATCGGATTGAATTATTCGAGGAATCCCCACCTGAGAGAAAATTTTTTGCAAAGCTCGAACAATGATGCAAGAATTAATTTTTCTCAAAGGGATAGCCTCTGGATATTGAGTAACGACATCCATAATTGTAAACAGATATTGATTCCCTTGTTTAGTCCTGGGTAACGGACCAACACAATCTATTATCAGGGGGTGAAGAGGCTCACCATTGACGGGAATCGGAATGTGGGGAACTGGTGGAGGTGTGTGCGAAGGTTTGCCGGTCACTTGGCAGACTTGACAACTTTTTAGATAGCTTTCCACAGTCTCCTTCATTCTGGGCCAATGAAAAAAGGGTTGGCTATTTTGCCCGCATTTTTTTTACTCCCCAAAAGTCCTCCAGGGACTATGGTGGGCAAAACTATAGCCAATTCTCTAAAGGTGTTAGGTAGCATACTAGATGTTTGTGGTAGACAGATGATCATCAGAAGACAAAAGAGACTTTTCCTTTCTCATTAATATACCATTAGCAAGATAGTAACAATGGGCCCGTTGTTGTTCATAATATTATCAATGTTTTTTGATGGGGAATTTACTAGTGATAGAGCAAATTCGCGTTTGACACAAAGTTAGGTGGTAATTGATTAAAACCCGTAGAATTATAGAATTCAGGAGATTAAACAAACTTTTTCTTTCAAAAGTGCAGAGCAGTTCAATGTAGATAAATGCAGGTTTGAAGCTTGGGAGTGTCCATAACCCTAGTTCAGGGGGCCCCCCCGCATAAGATTACCCCGAATGGCCCAAATTATTAAGGTATTTATATAAGTGTGTTTACGTGAATTTTTGGGGGTAAAAAGGACTAATCTACTTCAAAATATTTCTTATGGAAAAAATTCGGTCAGTATGGCACCTGAACATACTTCTGGAGTGAAAAAATATCTTAACCCGGGGCCCCACTTACTTATAATTAAAATGATGTAAAACTTGGCCATACAGATGCGAAGGGATTTGGGGGGGTTAGGGTTGCAAAACCCTTTAAAAACCAAGACGCAATGCCAAAGCGTACGTAAAAGGAAAATAATTACTGGATTTATTCAAAAGTGAAGCAAAAGAAGCCCGGGGTCATATGCGCTTTATAATCATTAGAAAGGGCCTCACCTAGATTATGCAGCTCAGTTCTGTCTCCAATTGCAGAATGGAAAAAAATTGTTAGAAAACTTCAGTAGGATGACAAAATTTAAATACATAGCATTAAAAAATTTTCCCTTATGAAGAAAGTTTGAAACTCTTAGTTCATTCACTTGTTGACGAAGAAGAGGGAGCCCTGATGAAGTGTATAAGGGAAGTAGGTATTAAAAGGGGAATAATAAGGCTTGAGGATGTCTTCCAAGGAGAACCCGCAGTAATGGTTTTAAAATTAGATAAGTTTAGATTTAAAAAAGGACATAGAAAGTTTTGGGTTTTGGAAAATAGAGTATAGATGAGGGAACGTCACCCAGTTGGGGATTTAGGCTGGGACTTTGGGTAGTTTCAAATTTAGGTGGATAAGTACATGAGTGGGAGGGGTTGGATTTGAGTGGGACTTTCACATCGAGTTTTTTTGGGGGGCATTGAAAATGGGTTGGGGGAAAAGTTTTGTTTTGGGGGAATTGTAAAGGCCCGCCTGTAGGGCCAAAAGGCCCCCTGATGTTCCTTTTCTTATGTTCTTTTTCAAGGTCTTGGGGGTGTCTTTGTAATTTGCTACCTTTGAAATTTTCAGGGATGGATCAGGAAAAAGATCCCCTTTTTGAATTTTCTTTTGATAGCATTTTTAAAATCGAAACTTGAAAAGGGCCAATATAGAAAATTTTAGATTTGAAGACCGGGTTGTAAGGATTGGTGAACAATAAACCGAGATAAATCCTCGCCTTCGCTTAGGCCCCCATTGCAAAGGATTTTGAGGCCCTAGACATTTCTCTAGTTATAAATTGAGAGGGGAATCAGGTAGGGCCTCTTTTCGGTTCAAAGGGAAGTTAAGTCGTGAATTATCAATAACTAGAGGCTCTGGTTATACCCGGATAGTCTAGTCATTGCCTATGAAAAGTAACGCCCAAAAGGGAAAAATTTTTCACTGGATTCCCGCCGACAAAAAGCCGTATAGGTTTGGTGGTTTGTGAATTCCTGTGGAGGGCATTTTTATAATGGTGCCTCCATAGGCTTCTAATAACACATCTATTGGGTGTGAGTCATATCATTTTGGGGAATAGCTCTCCTTTAAAAAGGTTAAATAACTCCAGTATCACTGAAGGAATTAATTTCAACTAATTGACCTCGTCTACCCCCAAATTTTTCACTTTACCAAGTAGGGACTCTAGTGGTGAATATTTTGTTCTGAAATAGCTCTAGTATTGGTCATCTAGAATGACATTTTTCGCTCCTGCGAACCTTGTTCGGAAAGGGGTTCGTTTCTTTTGGTTTTCGATAAGATATTCTTGAGTTGGGAAATAAGTCGCCCTTTTTGGTATCCCCCTTGCAATAACGTGTTTCCTTTAAAAGCCCTTTTTTATTACAATAAATGCAGTTCAACTCATGTTAGCCTTTGTGGTTTTGAAAATTTTCCAGAGTTAGATCTAAATTTATTAAATGGGTGTGGGGGCAAATAGGAGGTCGGCAAATTCTGTAGTGAGTATCTCCTTTAAGATTAGATCGTCCTTCTTAGGGCATATTTAGTCACTGTTTCCTTTTTTGTTTTTCCAATCAATTGTTGGATATTTCAAAATTTACGGCGAGCGGGGTGTTTCTAGTAATTTACTATGGAGCAATACAAATCCTATGCAATTTCTGGTAAATTTTTTATAGAATCCTCATGAGGATCAAGGGGAAAAGGATTTCCAGATTTACAGTTAAAACTCTACCCATCTTCAAAAGCGATTTTTTTTCACATCAAAATCTCATACGGCGAGTTGGCTGGCGTTTTAATGCTCAAAAAGGTTTTTTGAAACTTACGGGGAGATCATAAGCCCAAGGATACCCTTTTTAAAGGGAACATAATCCAAATTCTCAAAGGAAAACGTACCTACAACTTGAGCTTTACCAGAAAACGAAGTTTGTAATAAATTCCCCAGTGTTGTGGGCCAGCGAAGCGTGTTGATTCCAAAAATTCAAAAAAAAATTCAAAATCCCCGTCATAACCCTTCAGGGTCCAAGGGCCAAAATCTGAATCATGCACCAGTGCCCAAAAAAATTTTAAAAAAAAAAAAAAAATTGTTTTTTTACAGAATTAAAAGAGAATTTTTGTGAAGGTAATAAAAAAAAAAAAATTAAAATTTAAATAGTACTTACAGTACAGTCCAAGAGTTTGTGAAAATGTGTGGTGGTGGCAACATCGAAAAATCCAATATTTATTATTAATTTTGTTGTTTTAGTTGTTTTTTTTTTCTTTTCCCAATTTTTTTTTATTCCTACAACATTTGGGGGCCCCGAGAACCAATATGTATAAATTTTTATATATATATACTCCTGTATTGAACACAATAACCGCACTAAAGTTATTATCTTTATTATTGTTTACCACTGTTGTTTATTACAATAAACATGCACAAATGTTGTATAATACTAAATGTTCTATCGTTATTTACATATTTAAATCACTGGACATGGTTTTAGAACTGCGGGAGCTTGTGGAACTCCTTGAAACAAGGCACCATGCCAGAGGCACCTTAATTCCTCACACATAAACCGAGTGTCTTTGCGTCTTTGTTGCCGTCGTTTTGTTTGTGCACAGACAATGCATCTTTTCCCTGAGCAAATTTTTTTTGAGTTGAAGGAAGCTGTATTATGAAATGATCACCTTCTCTCCTAAAAACGTTGGGTATATTGTGATGAATTCGGGGACCATGTTGTATTGCAGGTGTTGTTCCCTGGTACTTCATTATGAGTTGTCTGACAACAGACAAACAAAATTCACCATCGGTGGTCTGTTACCAGTCTTTATTTGGTACATTTTTTATGCATTCAGCATTGAAATGTCCATGAGATGGAAAAAAAGTTTCACGTACACTTGTAACTCTTACGAACACAGTCAACAAAACCAATCTGAACGTCACACTTGTCAAACCAAGCGCATGTTTTGTGTATAATCAATCACTGACACTGGTTTTCGAATACGTTCATTAGTCACTCGATCAACTTTGCCATGTTTTGCATTTAAATTACGGTGAATGGTTGTCAAAAATGTGACATCTCGTTTGTCATGCCACCGTAATGCCATGATGTCCATTGGCAGTAAACACCTGCGTTGAGCCTGGGCATATGTTTACGATTAGAACGCACTGTGCCACACAAAATCTGTCTTGTTCACTTGCATGAAATCATGAGTAATGGGCTTGTGTCCCAGTTATCGGTATATAATGTAGGGCCTTACCAAGATAAGGTCCCCATCATGTTTTCTCACTACGTCACCTGAGATACCAATACATCTTGGTATCTTTCAATGTTTTACTACCCGTGTATACAACAATACCCAAACACCAGGCCATGTCACAATCACAGAGTACAAAACAATTTTATCCCAAAGGGGTTCCTCTTGCTCGGTATATACTGCTTGAATGACAGTCTACCTTTGAACAAAATCAAAGACTCGTCAATACAAGATTCTTGAATGGTTAAAAAGTATATCCTAGAACTTTTGTTAGAGATACATGAAAACATTTCTAATCTTGTATAACCTGTCACTTCTGTCAGGCCTGGTTTTGTCAGAGAAGTGCAACATACGTAACAGTAAGATAAACCTGTTCACTGGTATTATTTCACTGAAGGTGGGGTACAAATTTAGCCGATCTGTGGACCAGTATGCTTTTATATTTTTGTTTTATAGCGTGAGGCATAAGCATTATTGTTGCAAAAAGCAAATACATTTCTGCAACAGTCTTTCTCTTTCCCCCTGTGTGGGACTTGACTGTGGTGATAAATCGTATTTGCCATGGTGTACTGAAAATACTTATTACTTTCCCTGGCAATAATTTCCATCCTGGTCATTATTTTCGGTCACTAACTTATCAAAGCCGTAGAATTCGTCTTCATTTCCACTTCCATCAGTGTCAGAACTATCAGACAGGAAGAGGAGTCTCAATTTTCCGGGGAGTGAGAGCTGACTTGCGACGAGGCATGGTGAACAAGGGTGAATGAGCCGGCGTTCCCACAATGCTATGCAGGTGCCTAGATTTTTTGTTTACAGTGCACACCCACGGCGCAGACCCATTCTCTCACATGTAGGCCTATGAGCGCTTTCGCGCTAAATTTGACGGCACTAGAATTTTGGCGTAGATCTACGGTTTGGACACTCACCGAAAAGCCGTAGATCTACGGGACGGACCATGAAAGGGTTAAACCTTGGAACCATAGAAGCGGCTTTTTGCATATTGAAAGCATCATTAGAGGATTCATTACATCTTTCACTCACGTACCTTGTTGGGTTGTTGTTGCCTTATATAGCGGAGCGTTTCCCTTTGAAAGTCTTCTTCATTTAATTTACGTTGAGCCTCAATATGAGCAGTCTGTAAAATAAATAGTCTCTCTAATTTCTCAAACTGACTTTGAGAAATATGCCCTGACAGTATCGAAAATGAGGGAATTTAACTGGGGTACATGGATATTCTTTGGACAGGGACATGGTGTGTGACAGACTGACCATTAATAGGAATTCCTTCAGTGACGGGTGAATGTGGAACAGCGGCTGCACCCTGCAATACTTCATCTACTTTACTAGAAGCCAAAGCGAGACCTAATCTATGGGATTCAATTTCAAGATCAACTCCTTGAAATTGTTCTTCTAATACTTCGAATCTCGACTGGTAGCTTACTTGAGAAACTAAACTTTCAGAGTCAGAATCTTCTGCTACATGATCAGAGGTCCCCGGAAACAATTTGTTTCTAATTATTGCCCTTACGGTATTGGCTGTGTAATATCTATCGTATGGAACTCCCAATTTACGGGCTATCTGCCAGCATGTTTGAAGTTTCAAGGAGTCGAGCTTTGACAATGTTAAATCTTCAAATAATTCTTTAATGTGATCTTCCATGATCAAAATTTTGAAATTAGCTAAAGATAAATTCCTAGTATATAGCTTTAATATTGTTTTTTTAATCAATGTCTTAGAACAACAGAGATCCCGGACAGGTACCCCATTTGTTGCAAATAAGAAATTTTATAAAGAACTTCAGAATGTGGTCTGTTACTATTTTTTTTATGCAACAAGATTTTGGATCCGAGTTATTTAAAGGTATTTTAGAGTCTAGGGGAAATAATTTCAACTGGGAAACTCCATAGAATAATATTCAAATTTATTAAAGTATTTAAACACAATACCTTATCTTCTCTCTGTAGTTAATGTAACTTAATACTTTGTACAATAAATTTACAATATACATTTAGTTCTAAATCATGGAAATACCACATTAATAAGGAAGATTAATTATTCTTCCTGTAATTAAGTCTTCACTAACATTTATGTCTGTCTTAACAAGACTGTGTAAACTCAAACTACAAAATATACAAGATTCAACAAGACCTTTGAATCTGGCCATAAAGGAAGTAGAAAGCAAGAGTTTGTCTGAGAAGACTTACCTCTATGGATTACTGAACTGACCAAGAATATAAATATCAAAAGAATCTTCAGAGCAATGAGGAACAAACTGAGTCAGCTCTAGAGACTACAGTGGACCCCCGCATACCGTTGGCATCACATAACGATTAATCCACATACCGCTTGCTTTAATCGCAAAAATTTTGCCTCGCATACCGCTTAAAAACCCGCTCACCGATGTTTGTCCGAGACACGTCCAATGTGCGCCCTCAGCCAGCCTCACATGTGCCGCCGGTGGCATTGTTTACCAGCCAGCCTCCGCGGTAACATCCAAGCATACAATCGGAATATTTCGTATTATCACAGTGTTTTCGGTGCTTTTTCTGGAAAATAAGTGACCATGGGCCCCAAGAAAGCTTCTAGTGCCAACCCTACAGCAATAAGGGTGAGAATTCCAATAGAGATGAAGAAAGAGATCATTGATAAGTATGAAAGTGGAGTGCGTATCGCCGACCTGGCCAGGTTGTACAAGAAACCCCAATCAACCATCGCTACTATTGTGGGCACCAGAAAGGCAATCAAGGAAGCTGTTCTTGCCAAAGGTTTAACTGTGTTTTCGAAACAAAGATCGCAAGTGATGGAAGATGTTGAGAGACTCTTATTGGTGTGGATAAATGAAAAACAGCTAGCAGGAGATAGCGTCTCTCAAGCGATCATGAGCGAAAAGGCTAGGAAGTTGCATGAGGATTTAATTAAAAAATGCCTGCAACTAGTGATGATGTGAGTGAATTTAAGGCCAGCAAAGGTTGGTTTGAGAGATTTAAGAAGCGTAGTGGCATACATAGTGTGATAAGGCATGGTGAGGCTGCCAGTTCGGACCACAAAGCGGCTGAAAAATATGTGCATGAATTCAAGGAGTACATAGAGGCTGAAGGACTGAAACCTGAACAAGTGTTTAATTGTGATGAAAACAGGCCTGTTTTGGAAGAAAATGCCAAGCAGGACCTACATTACTCAGGAGGAAAAGGCACTCCCAGGACATAAGCCTATGAAAGACAGGCTTACTTTGTTGATGTGTTCCAATGCTACTGGTGATTGCAAAGTTAAGCCTTTATTAGTGTATCACTCTGAAACTCCCAGAGCATTCAGGCAAAAGAATGTCCTCAAGGAGAATTTGTGGTGTGCTGTGGAGGGCAAACAGTAAGGCATGGGTCACTAGGACTTTTTCTATGACTGGTTACACCATGCATTTGCCCCCAATGTGAAAGATTACCTAACTGAAAAGAAATTAGAACTTAAGTGCCTCCTGGTGTTAGACAATGCCCCTGGTCATCCTACAGACATGGCAGAGCGACTTTATGGGGACATGAAATTCATTAACATCAAGTTTTTGCCTCCTAATACCACTCCTCTCCTGCACCCCATGGACCAGCAGGTTATTGCAAACTTCAAAAAACTGTACACAAAAGCTCTGTTGAAAGGTGCTTTGTAGTGACCTCAGAAACTCAACTGACTCTAAGAGAGTTTTGGAGAGAGCACTTTAATATCCTCAATTGTGTAAACCTTATAGGTAAGGCTTTGGGAGGGAAGTGACTAAGAAGACCTTGAACTCTGCTTGGAAGAAACTGTGGCCAGAATGTGTAGACAAAAGGGATTTTGAAGGGTTTGAGGCTAACCCTGAGAGGATTATGCCAGTTGAGGAATCCATTGTGGCATTGGGAAAGTCCTTGGGGTTGGAGGTTAGTGGGGGGATGTGGAAGAGTTGGTGGAGGAGGACAATGAAGAACTAACCACTGATGAGCTGATAGATCAACTTCAACAGCAAGAGGCCAGACCTGAGGAAACTGGTTCAGAGGAGGGGGAGAGAGAAATTGAAGAAGTTCCCTACTACAAAGATTAAGGAAATCTGTGCAATGTGGCTGAAAGTGCAAACCTTTATGGATGAGAATCACCCTCACACAGCTATTGCAAGCCGTGTTGGCAACCTGTACACTGACAATGTTGTGAAACACTTTAGGGAAGTCATAAAGGAACGAGAGGTACAGGCCACTATGGACAGATAAGTTGTGCGAAAGAAGTCCAGTGGACTCTGAAGCTGGTCTAGTGGCATTAAAAGAAGAAGGGAAGTAACCCAGAAAAGGATCGACACCTCAAGTCTTAATGGAAGGGGATTCCCCTTCTAAACACTAACACTCTCTCTCCCCTCCTCCCATCCCATCAATCATCACCAGATCTTCAATAAAAGTAAGTGTCACGTAAGTGTGCATGCCTTTTTCAGTTTGTGTGTATTAAAATTAACATTTCATGTGGTAAAAAAAATTTTTTTCATACTTTTGGGTGTCTTGCACGGATTAATTTGATTTCCATTATTTTTTTATGGGGGAAAAATTTATTCGCCCTACCGATTATTTCGCATACCAATGACCCCTCTTGCATGGATTAAAATCGGTATGCGGGGGTCCACTGTAATTCTCAAACCCATTCAAACTGTACACCGTAAGAGAGCCAATATACGATCAGTTGTCAAGGCCAGAGCAGGGAGCGCACTGACTACCTGCCAGTCTGTTGACCTGTTGTCAGGTTGGATCACCTGACCCAAACGTCAGTCAGCCAGACATAAACAATTGAACAATTCACCAGATGGTTCCGAGACTTACGCTCTATATACATAATAATCCTATCTAACAATAATAATAATAATAATAATATAGGGATAGTACCATGGTATTTTTTATATATTTTAACAGATAATAATATAATGCCAAAAGTCTATTTTAGCTATAAACAGGGACTTTCGCGCTATAATATTAAGTGATGAACATATTCTCTTACAATAGTTAAATATCAAAGGATACCCAATCTCCAAGGAAGGATGTAAATCTACTTTGAGGATTTGGAGATCTTGGAGTTCCAGCTGTTCTAGAATTCATTGCCACATGTCTGGAAATTCTGTTGGATTATGGTATGGTGGCAGAATAACAGTACCACTACAAGAATTGAGGGAATGATGTTTTTTGATAGTGACAGGAATAGTATTGATATGTGAAAGAAGAGAAAGATCACAAGCTTAGATGGCATTCTGGACAGTGATGATGTGGGTACCGCTCTTGAGAGTGTGAAAGGAAATATCCCTACCAACGTGGCATAGGAGTGCCTTGCCAATACTATGGTCGGAAAGATAGGCAATAGAGGAAGTAAAGTAAAGAATTTAGTCCATTGTGCATCCCAAAACTGAGCGTGGAAAGGGAGAGCACAACATGTTGGTCTTTTCTGAGTAGAACGAGAAGGTGGCACAGAAGTATCATCAGACAATTGTCGTTGGCATTTAGGAGTGGGACCAGAGTTGGTCCGACGTGGGACGGGTTGGCGATTCGAAAATTGTCACAACGTAGAGGGAGAGGCCAGAAGCATAGTCAAAGGAGAGCAGAGGTCAGACAAATCGAAGGAGTCAGTCAAAGCCCCCGGCACCTGAAGCGGGTGATGAAACAGCTCCAGCAAGAGGTACAGGAGCATTAGGAGTGTCCGAAGAGTGGTCAAAAGACGAGGCGGGGTCAGAACAGGGTGCAGTAACAAGAAGGGGCTCCGGGGTAGTGTTTTTATGGATTGGGTCCTCCATGGTTAGGTTACTCCTTTCTATTTGTTTTTAAGAAAAAAAAAAGAAAGAAGAAATGAAAATAAAAATAAAAAAAGTACATATAAAAGGAGGGACTGGAGAGGGATAGTTCCTGGGAGGAATGAAAGGACCAGAAATCTCCCTCCATGCCCAAGAGGACCTCAGCACTGCAAGTACTGCAGATGCAGCATGGAACCTGTGCCATACCCTACCCTTCATGCCAGTAAACCAGCAATCTGGGATAGCAACTTCACATCTGCTGAGCTACCTCAGAGGACAAAAGAGAGGGCGGCCGGATATATGTCACAAAGCATACCACCTTTGGCCACCACCCCCGGAATCCAAAGGCAGCTCCAGAGATACACCCGTCGCCCGAAAGATACCTGAAGCCACCCCTCTGGAGACCAGAGAGGGATTGGGACATCCCCAGGTGATCCAGATGCCACGGCAAACTACACCACCACCAAGAACCTCACCAGAATGGGATGGACCCCGGTACCCTTTCCCCTACCCAGGAACTAGCGTGCCTGTGGGAAAAATCCCAAAGGCCAAAAAGAGGAAGGGTAAATGGAAGGGGTAGGGCAGAGGAGGAAAAGAAAGGGGAGGATTGGGAGGATGGGATAGGGAAGGGAGGATTGGGGGGTAATTAGGTTCAGTCTGAGGAAGGAGACCAACAGGTTTAATTCCTCAGATCAAGAGCCTCTTCACCACAACAAAGAGCCCCCCTTGAAGAGGCCCAGGAACTCAAAGGTCTGTTATCCTGGGTGTAAAGGGAGCAAAATAAACACAGCAGAAAAACTTTGACTTGTATCATTCTTCACCAAGTATAAACAGAAGTATGTACACTATATACACTATGTACATCAATAGGTATTAGTGCACACCAGGGTAATCAAGGCAGAATTGATGCCACTATAGAACAGACCATGCTTCAACCAGCTCTCTAATGGAAATGACATGGGTGAAAATGTGAGTTGTAGCCACATCACCTTCACAACTGCCAGATCCACCTTCTCACTGGCTCAACCTAGATGCTGAACTGATAATAGGGCCCCGTCATCTGACCCTTAGTATCTGGTTCGCTGGTTGGGGAGGTAACCTATTAATGAGGGTGTGTACATGCACCGAATAAAGGTTACATACTCTTTGCATGCCACAACTGGCTTCAAAGGCATAATATTATGAGACGGACCTCAAAAAGGTTAAAAGAAAATGTCCCAAAGTTAGTGTAATAAGATCATTACCCTTTGAGGGTCGACAGGCCCTCTCCGAGACTCGTTCTCAGGGTCGGCCAAATTTAAAAAAAAAAATATTTTTTCTTATGAAAAGATAGAGAATCTTTTCCCGATCATAATGACACCAAAATATGAAATTTGATGGAAAACTTACAGAATTATACTCTCGCAAAGTTAGCGGTCTCGGCGATGTTTACGGATTGGCGATTTTGCCCAATTTGAGCCCCATTTTCCGCCAGTTCCACTGTACTAAACGACAAAAAGTATGAAATATATTCGCTAGAACTCCATTTTTTCTATTGAAAGAGTGCAAGAAACCACCCATTACCCAAATTCAACTATCCAGTACAAGTGGTCAGAATTAGCAATTTGCCAATTTTCACACAAATTTTCAAAAGCGATGATGCCAATTTCAAGAATACCTGGAGTTTACGCTGGAAGAGTTCCGGGGTCAACACCCCCGCGGCCCGGTCCTGTGACCAGCCTCCTGGTGAATCAGAGCCGGATCAATCCAGCTGTTGCTGCTGCTGCACCGCAAAACCAACGGACGAAGCCACAGCCCAGCGATCATGAACTGAATTTTAAGGTCCTGTCCATGCCAGCTTGAAGACTGCCCAGGGGTCCGTTTGGTAATCCCACTATATGTGCTGGAGGCAGTTGAACGTCTCGGGCCCCGACACTTAATGTATGGTCTCTTAACGTGCAAGTAGACACCCCTGCTTTTCATTGGGGGGATGGAGCATCGTCTGCCAAGTCTTTTGCTTTCGTATGATTGATTTCGTGTGCAAGTTCGGTACTATCCCTCTAGGATTTTTCCTAAGTAAGTAAGTAAGTAATAAGTAAGTTTATTCCGGTATACACAAATACAGTACATAGAATTATCATATATAGCACATAATGTGTAGAGAACCTAGGATAACCCAAAAAAGTCAGACAGAGTGACTTATTTCCATTGGGGTCCTTTTAAACCTTATTATTATAGTAATAAAGGTTATAATATTTTCTTATTGTTCAACAATGAAGATAACATCTTATATATCATCATAAAAAGACTATCTGCAACCACCAGGTCAATTAAGACTATCTACAATACGAGGTCATTACAAGGAATAAGGTAAAAAATTTACACGTATGTTAGCTAAAAAATAGAAAATCATTCCCCTCTCTTTCTGTAAGCTACATTCATCAGACAACCTTTTGGCACTCTTCTTGAACTGTTTCACGCTATGACTAGGCTTTGAACATGTGCGGGTAGTCTCCATTCCATTTAATTGCTTAACATTAAAAGTGTTTGAAAAGCCTGGACCACTGACTGTGGTACTACAAAGTTTTGCTCTCTCCCCTAGTTACTATTATTGGCTTTGGTCCCACTCCTTGACAAAATGACAGGAGCAAGATATTCTGGACATTGCTTCGTGACCAATTTTATAAACATGATTTAGCTTCAGTTGTTTTACTTGTCTTCAACATTCACTTATCCAAACGCTGTAATTCACCGGCCTACATGTTCTCTTGGTCCCCAGCCGCCAGGATGATCTTGACGACATTTTGTTCTGGGGTGATTCGGCAGTCTATCTTTCAGTTTTTCTGTCAAGGCAGAGTACCAAGAAGAGCAATGCATAATCCATAAGGCATGTATAAGGGCTAGACATAGAGTCCTGCGAGCCTCAGTAGGTAGACACTGTGCTTGGCTATACAGGAACTTCAGTCTGGCCATTCGCGTTTCTTTACTACACTGTTCCCTATCCAATTCTCCTGACATGCATGGTGTCAGAAAGGATTCCAAATATTTTAGCTGATGGAAACCAAAGTGAATGGGCTCCCCATTACATAGAACATTAAAATTATATACCCTTCTCAGTTATGTTTCGTGCCAAAGAGAATGGCCCTTCAGTTTTCCCTAGGTGTAATATAGTTTGTTGTCTACTAACCATTTGCTGCAGGACTCCAGTTCCAGTGTTAAACATATAGCAATATCTATGTGGGACTTTACCTGACACAACAGAGCCTGACATCTGCATGACAGTAGGAGTTGCACTTGACACTGATAGGCATATCATTGGACATAACATAAGAATAATAAAGGTACCCAGAATACTACCTTGGGGGAACTCCACATGTTAGCGGCAGGGGTTGCTGATTCTGTTTTTTGATTTGACTATTTGTCTCCTGTATGCTAAGGTAGGACTTAAACCAGTCCTACAGAACCTATAATACCGATAGTTTGGAAGTTTTAATTACATAAGAATATTTGTTTGACAGTATTGAAGGCCTTTTGGCAGGTCTAAGGTTACCATTGCTTGAGGTTCCCCTTTGACATTTCAGTTCTCAAGGTAATCCATCAGATTAAAAGGGAGGGTTCGTTGAGTAGGATCTTCTAAAGCCAAACCAGATTGAATAGCTATTGATAATGTTGTTGTCATTAATGTACTTAACTACTTGAGAATACACCGCCCTCCTCTAGAATTTTTAGATATTAACTGAGTATACTAACAGGCCTATAGTTGCTTACATCAGACGCTACTATATTTCTTCTTGAAGATAGGAGTAACCTCTGCTCCTTGAACCCCTCCGTACTGGATTATGGTGATTGATAGGATTTATTATGTGAGCACAAGGATTGACCATTTCAAAGCACCATCTTGGAACTTAGATGGAATGTATCAGGGCCCTGTGCTCTTAGTTGGGTTTAACCTCTTATTCTTTTTGTAATAAAGTCATGAGATACACTTTCTATTGACACCTGTTTGGGGTTACAACACTTATTTGTATAGTATTTTGAAACTTATCAGGTCTGTGTTATAGGTAATTTGATGCAGCAGGTAGTTTACTTACTAGTGTTGATGCCACAGATGTGTAGTAGAATTAAATCAATTTGCCACCTTAAGTATGTTTCGTGGCATACCCTCATTATCGATAGTGGGAGTACTATGTTAGACCTATATACTGGCTTATGGCTAGACCCCAACTGTTTTAGTTGTGCCAGAGCTTTCTGGGGTTATGCTTATACTCTTCAATTTTTGAGCAGTAGTGCTTTGCCATTGCTCCTTTTATATCCTGTACTCTGTTCCTCACCCTATGGAAATTCATTAGTGCGGCAGAATCCTGTCTTGTTGCTATAATCTTTTTTTAGCGCTGGTCTCTGAAATTTCATATATCTAATATCTCATATTCATCCTGGGTTTCAGTTCTTCGTTTAATCCTAACCTCTTTAACTAGGTGCAATATTATCAGGATGGTATGAACATTGTTTTGAATTTTTCCCCAGGCATCGTTTTACGTCCGTGCAAACTGTTATCTCAGTCAGTCATAATTGTGTAGCCTAATTACCAGTGTTTCCTTTATTAACGTATTTCTAGTTGACCTCTTTTTTATTGTCCTGTGTAGGCCTATCCAAACCCTAGTTTATTTTCTGTGCAGTAAATGATGAAATGATCACTAAGACCTGTGGTAATGACGCCTGACTGACTAATGTACTCAGCCGGTTACAGAAGTAAGTGGTCAAATAGGTGGATGAGACTGTGTGATCCGGTTTGGAGTATTAATAAGTTGAGTGTAACTATTTAATTCCTGAGAATTTGAGCTTATACCTTTAGCATAGACCGTTATTTAGCTGCAGAAAACAGATATTGAATTCGCCCCGAGTATAATTGTCTCGGCAATGTTTTCAACTCCGACAAGATTCTGGAAAGGAGCTTCTAAGAACTTGGTCCTGGGTAGGAGGGCGGTAACTAGTTCCTACTAAGATGGGTTTGGTCTTATGGAAGCAGCACTTCAAACCATAGAATCCTCCAGTTTATTATTTAAATCAGTCGTGGGTTGAAGCTAATGGTCATTTCTAATGTAGGCACATACTCCATCCACCCCTTTCTGTTCCTATCTAAGCGTTTTATATTGTAACCATCTATTTTGACCTCGTCGCAGTCACCGTATCATCCAACCAAGATTCAGAGATGGTTATCATAACGCCGCCCTAATATGTTAGCTAGAATCCTAATCCTCTGCCCAATTTAGAAGAAGTGATCTTGCATTGACATGAATAAAGTGAAGGCCTTTTCCATAAACAATCATAAACATGCAATATATGGCAATGGGTCCATTTGTATTAAAATTTGGTAAATCAATGTCATCACTGCTAAAGGGTAACTGTGCCAAAGTGCATTTGTTACACACAAAATGAATTCTGCAACCGTGCTAAATGTGTACATGACATCCATCATGCACCCACCCCTTACACATTTTTATAGGGGGCTTAAGGTGCCTTTTCTGTTTTTCATGCGTATTTTAGTACAGTGTATGCACCTGTTTGTAGTGTTTGAGATAAATAATGGCTGTTAATGGTCTCACAAGACCATGTTTGCATACATATGGATTTAGGTTTAGCATTCTTCCTAGCTGGTAGACCGTCCATTAATGCCCGAGCATATATCTGTCTGTTTAGCCTCTGCACAATAGTTTGAGGTCCTGGATTAATTTGGATATCACCACCTAAGAGCGGCTAGCAAAATAAGACTGTGTGCCATTGTTTTTGAGTTTAGGTATGGTCGTGTTCCGTAATAACTTGCGGCGATAGTGACATTTCCTTTTCTGGTAGTAGTGCACTGTTGGGCTTTTACTGTCCAGGGCGCTGTTACTCCATTCACCTTTTCCAACCCCCAATGACTGATTTCTTTCTTCATGGACTTGAAGAGAAAATATAAATATAATTATGGCAGCCTGTACCCCCCTAAGCCTGCCATTATTCAACTCTTCGCTCTTATACTCATATAAACAATAATATTTATTTCATTTCTCTTTTTCCAGTCCTATAAACACTTAGTACTGCTTTAAGCAATCACCACTGAATTACTAGTAAAAATTTCCTCTTCAAAAACCTCTTTCACTGCTCACATTTCCCATAACTTCACAAAACCCTTACAAAATAAACCCCTTAATACACACTCCCCTTCCCATCTCACTTCACAGTCTGGCTTCCCCAATTAACTTCTAACTCCTTTCCATCTGGTAAGATCTAAGGTATTAATCCATGGTTTTTATCCTCCAAATCCCCCTCAGTTCCATTTATCGGGGAGGGTTGTGAGTTTTTGTTGACTGCCTGACCTTTCTGCTGACCAGGCCATTTTTAAAACACTGAGGGGAGTAACGCCACATACACCTGACTTTTCTTGATTATAGATATATTTTGGCTTTTCTGCTATGATTCTCTCACTGTACACTGGTCCGCCAGAAAATATCAGCTACCTAAAACATTGAACCTTGGCTGTTTAAACTATTCACTTCCTTTCCCACAACTGGCACTGAGGTATAATCATACCTATAGCCTTGAGTTTTTGTACTGTGATTTGACGATGTCACCTGTGGTTCCCTCTCAGTTGCGCTGGTACAGGTGAAATGATGGGTGGTACAGATATGATCTTACTGTTCAACAGATGAACGTCAGTAAAGAATGAGAGTTTCACTTCACATAGTTGTTACGTCAGGCAGTAGCTCTGCTGTTGAATGCCGTTCACCATGTTTAAAGCTCAAATCTTTCCAAACCGTTTTTTTTTGATTGGCACTGACGAAAAAAAGTCTACAGACCTTGTCAATTTCCTTGGATATTTAGTTGATCAGGATTTCAGCTACACAATGTTGTCTTCCCCCGTTAAACACTGGTGCAGTTGATATGAGTCAGTTATTTCATTTAGTGAAAAAAGTCTCGTGTCCAGTTACGTCTGGCAGCAGGTCCTGGTACTTGGAATGCCGTGTCCCATCTTCTGTCGTATTTAGTCCATTTTCGTTGTCGTCACCGGTCAGTTTTTATTACTATAGTTTAACTTGCAAGTTGTTTGCAGCAGTACTTGCCAATTTGGCCAACATTGGAGTTCGGATAGGCCAGGGACGGCAAGATATAAGGAGCAGCCTAGTTTTGCTGCTTGCTGCGGCTCAGCGGCTGCAGGTGTATATAATCAAGTATCTCCTCCCACCCGCGTCCAGGAATACAGGTTTAGGAACCTCAAGCTCTCCCAGTAATATGAGGTGTTTTATCTCGTTATCGTGCGCTGTGAAAGTCTCCTGTACATTTCTAGTGTCGGCAATTTCACCTGCCCTTGAAAGGTGCTTGTTAGTGTGCAGCAATATCCTCCAGCCTAGATAGACAAGGGAACTAAGAGTGTCACATGGGCTTGGCGCTCCTAGTTTTGAAGGTTCTCATTATCCATCCTGTCATTTTTTTTCTAGCAGATGCGATTGATACAATGTTATGGTCCTTGAAGGTGAGATCCTCCGACATGATCACTCCCAGTCTTTGACGTTGGTGTTTCGCTCTATTTGTGGCCAGAATTTGTTTTGTACTCTGATGAAGATTTAATTTCCTCATGTTTACCATATCTGAGTAACTGAAATTTCTCATCGTTGAACTTCATATTGTTTTCTGCAGCCCACTGAAAGATTTGGTTGATGTCCGCCTGGAGCCTTGCAGTGTCTGCAATGGAAGACACTGTCATGCAGATTCGGGTGTCATCTGCAAAGGAAGACACGGTGCTGTGGCTGACATCCTTGTCTATGTCGGATATGAGGATGAGGAACAAGATGGGAGCGAATACTGTGCCTTGTGGAACAGAGCTTTTCACCGTAGCTGCCTCGGACTTTACTCTGTTGACGACTACTCTCTGTATTCTGTTAGTGAGGAAATTATAGATCCATCGACCAACTTTTCCTGTTATTCCTTTAGCACACATTTTGTGCGCTATTACGCCATGGTCACACTTGTCGAAGGCTTTTGCAAAGTCTGTATATATCACATCTGCATACTTTTTGTCTTCTAGTGCATTTAGGACCTTGTTGTAGTGATCCATTAGTTGAGACAGACAGGAGCGACCTGTTCTAAACCCATGTTGCCCTGGGTTGTGTAACTGATGGGTTTCTAGATGGGTGGTGATCTTTCTTCTTAGGACCCTTTCAAAGATTTTTATGATATGGAATGTTAGTGCTATTGGTCTGTAGTTCTTTGCTGTTGCTTTACTGCCCCCTTTGTGGAGTGGGGCTATGTCTGTTGTTTTTAGTAACTGTGGGACGACCCCCGTGTCCATGCTCCCTCTCCATGGGAGGGAAAAGGCTCGTAACAGGGGCTTCTTGCAGTTCTTGATGAACACAGAGTTCCATGAGTCTGCCCGGGGGCAGAGTGCATGGGAAATCGTCATTTATCCCCCTGTTCGAAGTCATTTGGAAATCAGGAAAACAGGGGATAGGCTTGTTTAATAAAATTTTTTGGGGCCTCTAAATAAAAAAAAATTTTGATCTTGGGGACTCTCATCGGGTTTTAGCGGCTTGCTAAAAACTAAGTCATTTTGGGGACTTGAGTAGCTAAACTCTTTTCCCTTTTGCTGTCATCTGCGAGGACCCATTTTGATTTTTGTGGGGGCCCAATACGGGAAACGTTTTTTTCTCGTTTTTTGTTTTTGGCATGGGAAAGAAAAAATTTACTTTGGGTTTTTTTTCGTTTTCCCATTTTTTGGCTTTTAGTTTTTTCCCCCCCGCGATTCCTGACTCCTAAATTATTATTATTTTTTTTCCAAGGGGGGAAGCGCAAAACCCGGGGATTATAAAAGGCCTGGGGGGGGAAAAGTGGAAGGCTTTCCCATCTTAATTTTTGGGGGAACGGGGAGCACAGACCCAAAATTCCCAAAATCAAGAGCCCCCCCCAAACTAAAGGAACCTTCCTTGAGGGGCCGATTTCCAAAAGGGAAATTCTTTTAGCTTAAGTTCGATGCTTGCTATTTCTCTCCCATTTGCTCCTTTTCTTTTCCAGAATATTGACCCCTTTTTTTAGCCATTTTTTATTTTTTTTTCCATCGCCGAAAGGGAGGGGCCTGTCCTTTCTATTTTACATCAAACCTTCCTCCTTTTTCTTGGGGGAATAACCCTTGGCATCACGATTTGCCCCCCGATTTAAATCTTTTAGGCATAATTTGGGGGTCTGTTTTTTGCTTAGATATCTTCCCATTTATATGGGTTTGGGAAATTTGGGTTTAAATTTGGGGTTCCCACTTTATGTTTTTTTTTTATTAAAAGATGTTTTTTTGGTGAAGGCCCCCCTCGTAAACTAGTCTTATTAGTCTTTTCCCGGGGGCCCCAAACGCATAAAAGTCTGAACCCAATTATGTTGTAAATCGGGAGTATATTTGTTTTGAAAAGGTGACATTTCTTATCAGATCATCTTGTTAGTGAAGATGAGGCCCTATGTATTCCCCCAGTCTAGTGGGCTCTTTTTAATTTGCTGGTTTAAATTGAATTTTGTGAGAGTTTTAAAAAGCTCGTGGGGAGGTGATTTTTCATCAAGCGGCCTCCGGGTTTTTATTACGAAAACAATTTTATTTGCTATTTTCCCCCAAATTTTAGGTCCCTTAAAGGGTTGAAACCCCCCAGGAAAAAATTGTTGGGGGGCGGACTGGAAGTTTTTCCCAGACAGGTGGTCAATTTTTAACGCTGTTCCTGGAATTCCCCTGGATGTTGCATCCCCGGAGACTTGTAGACACCACAATGACTATTTTTTGATTCCGCCCTTTTTACTGCTAAAATTTTCCACTACATCTTTTGGGGCTTAAGCATTTTCTTGAAAAACAAGTGACCCGCAATGCACACCCAAACCCCCCCCCTTTTGCCTGTTCACTCGTCACATCTGAAATTTTTGAAACCCGGGGTCCATTTTCCCCCGTTGTCCAAGTGATCCTTTTTTGGGGGCCCTCAGTGAAACCCGCGAACATTGCCTTTGCCTCTCAAGCAGTCCCAGAACAAGGGTCCAGAACAAACAAGAAATACATTCCTCACTAAAAGGGCCCTTTTCCTCTTTCTTTAAAGTCCCCGTCTAAAGGGGCCCCCTCTCCATTTTTTTTTGTTTTCCCCACTTGAATTTTTTTTCCCTCAAAAAAAATAGAAGATTTCTGTTAGGCAACAACTGCATTAGTGAAAAAAAATGATATAAATTTCATTTTTGGTGCATTTCCCAAAAGAATATTAGACTCACCATTTGATGTTTTTGGCCCGCTTGGAAATTTTTTTTTTTATTTTTAAATTTTTGGTAAAAATCGAAAAATTTCGCTACTTCGAGCTAAATTTTTCCAGGTACTTCTCGGGAAAAACCTTTCCCAAAAATTATTCAATTTCTAGGGATACCCTACCATTCTATAAAATGAGACGAAAAAAACTAGAATCCCAAAAATTTAAAAAACCAAAACGAAAAAAAATGAAAAGTCCTGTTTTTTAAAAAAAAAAAACGGTCAATTTTTTTTTTTCCCTTTTTAATGCACTGTTTGCGCAGGATTTTTTTTAAAACCATGCACACAAACCACATAGACCCCATTCTTTCATATGGAGGCCAAACCCAGCTTTTTTCCCCACAGTTTTTAGGGCGCTAAAAATTAGGGTACTAGTAGGGTCAAAAACCCGGGGGCCCGTAAGCCGTACTAGTGTGGGAAAAACCCCTCAAAGGGTTAAAAAAAAATCATGCAGGGAATCAAACAACCCTCTTATCTAAAAGGGCTTAAAAAATTAAAATTTTTAAAAGTTTTAGAGGGGCGTGGAAGTTAGATTTTGGTCAAATGTTATTCAATTTCAGTTTGGGTCACCTCCTTTGTGGATGGGAGTGACCCCCGCTATTTGAGGTTTGTTGGGAAGGTAAAATGATTCAATGGATTTGTTAAAGAGGGTTGCAATAATTGGTGACAATACTTGAGAAGCTTTTTTGAAACAAAAAAGCGGGCCCAAGTTGTTTAAATGTCTCTTCCTTTTTTTTAAAGGGGTTTAGATAAGCGAAACCTTGTTTTGGATTGATTGGACTAGGAATAGCGTTTTTGGGTGGGTACCTATGGAAACCCTGATGGAACGGGGGGTTTTGAAATTTGGTATTTTGTTCACTAGATTTTTTCCTATGGGAAAAAAAAACATTGATTTCTATTTACTTTTTTTCAGTTGGTGTGATTTATGGGTTAACCCTGATTTTGTTATTTTTAATTGTTTTTTTTTATGGATAATTTTTTATTTCCAAAAATTCAATATTTCCCATTTTTTTTTCCAAATAAACCTTTGATGTTAGGGAAAATTTTAAACATAAAACTTTTTTTTAAAAATTTTAAATCAGGTTTGGAAAAGAACGGGACAAGTAACGATTAAACTTTTTCTCTACCCTTTGACCCTTTCGTACTTTTTTCATTTTTTGGTTCCCCTTTGTTTTAAGGGATTTGAGGATGCTTGGGGGGTTAGCCAGGTTTTTTCCAGTCTTTTTTTTGCTTTTATCTTTTATTTTTTTTCGGGGCAATGTTTTTTATAGGGCTTTGGGGCCCCTTTTTTTTAGAAAATTTTTTTATACTTTTCATTTCAAATCTGTATATGTGTCAAAGCTCTTTTTTCCCAAATCATGTTTTTCATACTGCATAAAAAATTTTTAAACGCTGTCTTTTTTATGTAGTCTAAAGGGTTTTTAATTTAGTAATGCCCTTGGGGTTATTTTGCCCAGTTTGTTATGAAAAGGGGTTGGGTAATAGTCTGTAGATTTTTTTCTGTAAAATTATGACTGTTTTAAAGGGGATATGGTTTTTTGTCCAAAATTGGTCATAAGGAGTGTTTTGTCTGGGTTTATTCTTGTGGGTTTAGTTTATTGCTGGTAAAACGGGAAAGTAGCCATTTTTTTGGGAAATTTTGGGTTTTACTTTTTGGTCACAGTTTTTTTAAGTATTTTTTATTTTGAAATCCCCTGTTAGAATAGGGGGGTCTTTTTTCATGTTTTGCATCATTTAACTTTTTTTCCCTTTTTTTTTCACTAAAGGGGTTTAAAGGGTTTGACTGTGGTACTCTGTAGATTTTTTATAACCGTGAGGGGTTTTCGCAGGTCCTTTTGTTTTAAATTTTTGGGGCCCAAAATTGATATTTTTTTTCCATGTTCACCCTTGTGCAAAAAAAAAATTGGTAAAATTTAGTTGATTTGATATGTATACTGTTTTTTCCCCCCTTGCTGGTTTTGGTTCAAACAGTTGTGTATAAACCATGTACCAGGAAGGGGAAAGACGTCTGTAATATCAGGTTTAAAGCCAGGTTTCTGTGAGTTAATGATTAAATATTTTTGGAATAAAAGGGAATTTGGTAATGCTGTGAGGTAAACAAAAATTTTGCTCCAGGATCTGAAAATAATAAAAAAAGTTATGTTATTTCTGCACTGAGAAATTTCCCCTTTGCTTGGTCGCTGTATATAAAAAACATTTGCTGTTTGTTCATGTAATTAAATTTAAAAAAAAAGGGTTTATATCGGGATCTATGCCTGTAGTTATAAATGGAAGTTTTTAAACAAACGATTTTTTTGAGTAAAAAATTAAAAAGACTTATTTTTGAATCTACAACTAGACTTATGAATAAGCTCTGAAAATTATTCAAAAAATTTTAAAAAAAAAAATTAAAAAAAAAAGAGATTTTTAACAGAATCCCAAATTTTCATTTTAAACACTTAAGCATTTAATCCACCTTAATTTTTTTAAAAAAATTTGAGTTTAAAAAAAAAAGGTTGTTTTACACAAAAAATTGGGGAGCTAATGAAAAAACAATAAAGAATGAATTAAAAACAAAATCATACACCTGGGGTATTCAATAGCACCTAAAAATTTTTTAAAAGAAAGACAAAGACAAGGGGGAAAAAAAAAAAATTATCCCCTTTAAAGTACCCCTTTTAAAAATTGTTAGAATTTACGAGTAAAAGCGTTTTACTGAATAAAGGGCAGTACAATGTATTGGTAAATAGAGAATTATTTTAGGAGTTTTTTAAGAAGGGACAAAAATTAAAGGGTATGGTAAAAAACCCTTTTAAATATATAGTAAACCTATGATATGAACCATCCCCCCCGGGCCCGGGATTGAACCCACGGCATAGAGTCTAAAAACTCCCACCCCGTCGCGTTAGGGCCCGGGGGGTATGGTTTGTTTGAAAATCGTTTTCCTTTAAACATTTCTTAAACACAAAAGATATGAAATTATTCTAAGAGTGGGATTTAAACTTATAGCATAAAGCCCTGAGCAATTAATATCACGTAAAATAATATTTGAATAGTTGAACTACTAGTAAAGGGTTAGAAAAGGGAAATTTGCACAGTAGGGGTATAGAAAATAAAACATAAGAAAAAAAAAAATGTAGGGAAAACTGCAGAAGGCCTACTGGGCCCCGGAGGCAGGTCCTTACAACACGATCTCTACCTAAAGCTACCCAAGAAAAACCCCCCGTACCCAATACACCATTCAAAACCCCCCCCTCCCACTCATTTAAAAATTTTTCCATCTCTTCTTAAAGCTACCCAAGGTCCAGGGCCCCTAATTTCCTCCCTGAGAAGACTGGGTTTCCCCGCATCTACAACTCCCGTTAAAAACCAGTACTTTCCTGGCCTTTTCCCAAATCTAAATTTTTTCCAAAATTTAAAACTATAAATTTCTGGTTTTTTTACCTTTTTCAAAACCCTCAGTACTTTATTTAATTTTCTCCCTTGTTTTTGCCCGTCAAACCACTTATAAAACTTCAATGAATCCCCCTCATTCACCGGGCCCTCCAGAAGTGGAGATTTAAAGGGTTTTTGTCTATCTTCACACGGGGGGTTCCTTACACAGCAAATCATTTTTGCATTCTTCTCTGTATGTTTTTCTAATTAAACTAATCCATCCGAATAAGGGGACCAAAACTGAGCACATAAACTTTAAAAGAGGGCCCCACTAGTGTTTTATAAGCTGTAAAATAGCTTTTAGGGTTTGTTAAATTAACTTCTTGAGATAAATCCCCCAAAAAGTTGAATACGTTCAGGGTCCCAAAAACCCTAGATCTACCCCCCAAAATTCTACCCGGCGGGCAAATTTTTGCCGAGAAAACTTTTAGGCCACATCTGAGAGAAATTGGGGCGGGGGGGTCAGGTGGGGCACACTAAGAAAAAATCTGGGCGCCCCCATGGCATTTTTGGGAAAGCTGGCAAAAATAAGCTTGTTTTAACATGCCTGGCAGCAAAAGGGAAACTCTCCTCCCCACCCCACTCTTTTTGGGGGAATTCCCGCTCCCCCCCTTCACAACTTACAGCCTAAGACTGATGGAAATGGAGCTGAAGGGAATTCCCATGGTTTTGAACCATATGGGACCATTTTTGCCATATGGTAAAATGGGAAACCCTAAAGGTACAGGGGATCATATGGTTTTAATGGTACCATAAGGTACAAAAAACAAATAAGTACATTTTTCCATATGGTACATTTTACCATAAGGACAGGGAAAAGGGACCCTAAAAGGGAAAAAAGCCTGGGCTGACTTTTTTGGGTTTTTCCTAGGTTTTTTTCCCCCCAATGCTTTTAAAAAAAATTTTATGAACTTTATTTTTGTATGCCAAAAAAAACTTTTCTTAACGATGCCACATGCACTTTAATAAGTTTTTTCAGTTGGGACAGAAATACAATTACTTTCATAGATTATCATACAAATACATATATAAAAAAAACCTAAAGGGAAAACCCAAAAAAATCAGGGGGACTTATTTCCATAGTTAACCCTGTAACTTAACCAAATTGGGGTCCTGTACTGTATGGTACCCTGTGCCATTGGCCCCCGGGGCCATATGGGGAACCCCGAACCATAGGAAAAAAAAAAAAGGCACAATACCGTGACTGGAAGATATACCAAAAAACCCCCACATAAAAAAAGAGAACCTTTTTGACACGTTTTGGTCCCCACTTGGACCATTTACAAAGTCCCCACTAATCAAAGTGGAGCAGGGTTGGGTATAAAATAGGCAGGAAGAGGTGGTGGAAAGTAGTAGTATTTGTAAAAAGAAATTGGGGAAAAATACCGACAAAAATGAAATTAAGACCCATGCGCAACACCTGGGGCATCCCTACCGTAGATGTTTTTGCTATCCACCCAGCCACTGATGGCAAAAATCCACAAAAAAGACAACCGAAACGCCCCCACACATGTCTTAATTTCCCTCAGTAGCAGTAGTATTTAAAGTATAGAAAGGGTGAAAGGAAAAGTAATAGGTTTAGTAGAAAAAAAAGAAAAGAGCAGGAAGGGTAAAGAAAAGGGGAGTCTTTCAAAGTTTTTTATGCAAATTGCCATAGTGGGTAGGAAAAAATGGAAATAGTTTAGATTTTTGCTATGCCCGGTAACGTTGATGGAATTTTCCCCTTTAAAAGAGACGTGGTTTTTAAATTTAAAAAGTCGGGGCAAAGCCTTTTGGGAAAGTCATATTCCCGGGGTTTTTAAAATTTTTTCCCCAAAAAAAGAAAATTTGGGGAGGGGGGGGGGGTTTGGGATTGTATTTCCGAGATCGCTTGAACTGTTTTTTCAAAAAAAAAGGGAAAAAAGGGCTGAAGAAAAACATACAGATTTTGTTTTTGGGTAGAATTTTCAGAGGGGCATGAAAAACGATTTTTTTGGGGTGATATAAACCCTCCCCCTAAACTTTGATAGGGACCAAGGGGAAAATACTATTGGAGGAAATTGGGTTTAAAAGGGCCCCAAGGCACGATAAAGTATAAATTTTAGGAGACTTTTAAATTTAAATCATGTTTATTGGAAATTTTTTTTGACGGGGGAATTTTTGAATCAACGACTTTTTAAAAAAATATTTTCAGGAAAATTTTTTTTTTGAAGGGAGTTTAAAAGACAGAACCCAAAAAGGGAAATAAAACCCGCTTTACTTAGGTAATGGCAAACAATGAATCCCTTATTTTAAAAATTTAGAAATTTTAGAGGGAAATGGGGGCTAGCGACCCAAAAAAATCAATTAAAATTTAGCATTGAATGGAAGTACGATTTTAACGATAACTCATAACATCCCAATTTTTTGCTTACAGATTACGGTGGGGTTAGAGAACACTTATCATCTGTTTTACGGGGTAAAGAAAGAGAGCTATCAATATGACATTTTTTTGAAAAACAAACAAACGCTCCCAAAAAGCGATTTATTTCCCCTAAAAAGAAATTAAAACAAATTTGAAAAAGACCCAAAATGGATGAACAATAGGGACAAATATCTCCCAGGCCATAAAAAGGAAATTTAAAAGGGAACCCAAAAAGGGGGTGGGGTCAACTTAAAAATCAGTAAATTTTTACATTAAAAAGGGGCATTAAAAAGGGGATAAAAAAGGGTAAAAGGGACTATGAAAATTTAAAATTTTCAAGGGATTCAAAAAATAACCCAAAAAATTTTTTTCCCCGGTCTTAGAAAAAAAAGTTGAGATAAGAAAGGTCCCCCTTTTTTAAAAAAACTATGGGCACCTTACTGACAAAGAGGGAATTTTTAAAGTGCTTTATTTTAAATAAAATTTTTTCTTCCCCAGTTTTTTTTTCCGGGAAAACACAAAAAAATTTCCCCCAATTAATTTTTTTCAGGGGGTAGAAGAAGATAAATTTAATTTTAACATCACAGTCACTAGTGAGAAAGGTTTTTTGAAGCAGAAAGACAACGAAGCAAAATAAGGGCGCCAGGGCCCGATGAGGTTTTTTTTAAGGGTTCTTAAGGGAAAAACCCAAAAGGAACCTTTAACCAATTAAATAATATTTTTAGTTTACCTTCAAACAGTGTAGGGGTCCCGAAATTTTGGGAAGATGGCTAAAGTAAATTTCCAAATTTTTAAAAAAGGGGGACAAGCCTTTTCCGACAAATTCCCCAAAAGCCTGAAACCCCAATTTTAGGCAAAAAAACAGAGTCAATTTTAGCTTTAATTAAAAGAAGCCCTCTTCGAAAAACATAGCTTGATTAATGAAAACTCCCGCATGGGTTCACAAGAGGGGGTCTTGCTAAAATAATTTATTAACTTTCTTTTTGGTAAAGCTTTTTAGGGTTTTGACCACAATAAAGAATTTGACATTATTTTACTTTGATTTTTTGTAAGGCTTTTTATAGAGTTTTTTTGCACCAAAGACTTTAAAAAAAGTGGCAGCTCATGGCTTTTTGGGGGAAAAAGGGGTCTCGTGGATCGAGTCAAGGGTCCCCTTACCGGAAACAAAAGAGTGTCCATAAAAGGGGTTAAACCCAAGTGGGGATCTGTAACAAGTGGGGTTCCACAAGGGGGTCAGTCTTGGGCCCGTTTGATTTTTTATAATAAAATAATGATCTGATAAGGGAATTTCAGTGATATGACAAATTTGCCCAAAACACAAAGATAGGTAGGTAAATTGGGTTCAAACGTAGATGTTTGGAAATTCAGGGGGATTTAAAAAAAAACCCTATTTTTGGCCCGAAAAGGGGGAAAAGCAGTTCAAATTTGATAAAACAAGGTTCTGAAGCTTGGGTGCCCTAAAAACCCAATTTTCTTAAAAGTTTTAAAAGATGTAAACTTTGCCATAAAATTGGTGAAAAGGACTTGGGGTTATGGTTTACAGCACCTTAAACCCAAAACAGCAATTTCCTAAGCACAAAATAAGGCAAAAGATTTTCTGGGGTTTTTATCAAGAAGTGGGAAGCAACAGAAGTCCGGGTCATAATGCGCTTTATACATCATTATTTAAAGGGCCCCACCTAGATTTTTGGGTTTATTTTTGGTCTCCATAATTTCAAAATGGGTATAAATTCATTAGAAAACATTCAGCAAAGGGTGACTTTAAAAATACAAGCATTAAAAACCTTTTTATTAAGAAAGATTAAACTCTTTTAAATTACAAACCCCTTGTTAGAAAGAAGAAGAGGGGAAAACCTGATCGAAGGATAAGGAAGATAGGAAAATTAAAAAAGGGGATATTAAAAAGGTCTTGAGGGTGCTCCCAAGAGAGAACCCGAGTAATGGATTTAAATAGATTAATTTAGATTTAAAAGGACAAAGGAAAGTATTGGTTTGGGAAAAAGGGTAATTGATGAAATGGAACAGTCCAAACCCAGTTGGGTTATTGAGGGGTTTGGGAAATTTTGGGGAGTTTTCAAAACCGGGGTTTTGGGTAATACATAGTGGGGGGTTGGATTTGAAATGGGACTTTTACAAACAGGGCTTATTTCTTGGGGGGCAATGAAATTGGGGGTTTGGGGAAAAGTTTTTTTAAGGGAATGAATTGTAAGGGCCTGCCCAGTATGGGGGCCAAACAGGGCCTTTCCGCATGTTCCTCCTTTCTTATGTTTTTTTTTGTTTATGTAAGTGGGGAATAAGGTGGAAAGCCAGTCAAATACCCAAAGGGGGAGCACTGCAAGAGACTAAGGGGCCCCCAGAGGGGGAGCAAAACGCACAGAGGTGCTAAAAGGGGGAAATTGGGGAAATTAAAAAAGAAGGAACAAAAAAACATAACAAAGAGGGGAAAGACAACCCAGAGGGGAAAAAGGAAAGAGGAAAAAGGAAAAGGGGGAAAAGGGAGAAAAAAAAAGAAAAAAAAAAAATGAGAAATTTAGGTTAATCACGGTTTTCTGAAATTTTGGAGCATTTTTTTTCAATTAGTGGGAGAGGAAGGGGATCTACAGAGATGAAGCCAGGGCTAATATTCAAACAAGGGAAAATTTTTGTAATTTGAGGGATTCAAATAGACGGCCCACTTTAAAAGTTTTGGGAAATGGGAAAAAACAGTTTTAGCAGACCAGTCAATAGGATGGCTTAAAAGATCTCTGACGTGACAAAAAAAGAGCATTGTTTGTGTCGGGAAGGGCCAAAAACCCATTTTTGTGCCCCAAAATCTGTCCAGAAAAAAGATCGACCAGTTTCTCCGAAGTATTGAAGAGGACAGGAGGAGCAAGAAATAGAGTAGACACCAGGAACATCTGTAGAGGGAGGAGGGGTAGAACGAGATTAGTGCAAAGTGTATCGGGGGAAGGTAAGCTTGATGTCTAAGGGACGGAGAGAATTGTTGAGATTAGAAAGACCGGAAAAAGTAGGGAAGGGACAGGATAGAAGAGCTTCCCAGGAGTAGAGAGTTTGGGGGAGAGAAATTGCGTTTTGCACGTGAGAGGGCAAAAGTATAAAGAAATGGGAAGGGTAACCAAGGGCGGAAAACGAATATGAAGAAAGGAAATTTCTGCTGGAAGGAAAATGAGGATCACAGATGGGAGAGAGCATGGAGAAAGAGGTAGATAAGAACACTTTTCTTGACAGGGGAAGCATGATAGGAAAAGTCGTGAATGTACATGGGCCCCTGTGCAAGGTTTTCGGTAAACGGAAAAGGAAAAACCTGTATCTGACCGGTGGACATGGACATCAAGAAAGGAAGCAAGGAATTAGATTCCCATTCAGCTTTAAAAATTTAAAGGAAGGGGCAAGATTATTAAGAGTTTCAAGAAAAGGTTGGAAGAGACTGGGGTCATGAGGCCACAGAGCAAAGATGTCATCCACATGGCGGAGCCAGAGTGAAGGTTGCAAACCCAGGGGTAGGAAGAAGAACAGTCCGAAGTATTCCATGTAACGATTAGCAAGGGCAGAGAGAGAGGAGACCCCATAGTGACACTGAAGGTTTGAGAATAATATTTCCCTTGGAAGGAAAAGGAGTTAAGCCCACACAGAGCGGATAAGATCAAGAAAGACATCAGTAGGTATAGGGAATGTAGAAACCCTTCATGGGCCTTCTCTCTAAGGAAATCAAGGACATCATCAAGAGGGACCATGGTAAGAGGGACTCAACGTCAAGACTAAGCATCTTACAGGTTGGGAGAGAGCGAACCCGTTTCAATGAAGTCCTGAGAGTGACGGAGGTAGGCAGGAGAAAAAGTACCAAAAAGGGAGTGAGGGATTTAGACCAGCCAAGACGCAAGAGAATAAGAGACAGAACCATAGAGATATGATAGGACGAAAGAGGAAAATCCGTTTCTATAGTTTTGGGAAGGCCATAGAAATAGGGAAGAGAGGGACAGATGCACGAAACCGTTGAACAAGGTCAAAGTCAGGAGGACAGAGGTCAGCGAGAGTCCATAGGGTTATTTATTCTTGTTGAAAGTTCTCTAAGTGCGATCAAGAGGGGTTGGAAACGAGAGGAGTGTAGGTTAATGTGAAGTCAGAGAGCAAGACATCAGCGTTATGGAGGAATACCTCGCGATCAAGGATAACTAACCGAATTACCTTTGGCAGAAGATATAGACAATGTTAGTGATGGTTTAAAGAAGAAAGGGCAAGTTTGTAATATGCGTGGAAGGTGGTGATTTTTTAGAAAACAGACTAACAAGAGCAGGAAGGAGATGCCACGAAAAGTGGACAAGTCCAGGAAGATTAAGGGATCGAGATTGACGAAAGAATCAAAAAGAGCTAATCAGGGCAATAACAGCCAAGGAGTAGGCGAAGTGGCAAAGAAAGGGCCAAAACCAAGAAGTTCAAGCTCATACTGAGGAAATGAGACAGAAGACAGGTTAGTAACACAGCCAGTGATGAGAATTTAGACTCAAGGCTAGCTGAGAAGAGAAGTTGAAGTTTATTCTGTAAGTGGAGGCAGGAACAGCTAATATAGGCAGGAATAGGTTGTGGTATAGTAAGTAATCGTAGTAAAGATATTATTAAATAGTTATAGTAGTAGTCGTAGTAGTAGTAAGTCAGTAGTACAAGAATGGTCATATAATACTGACCAAGAATGAAATTAAGACACATGCACAACACCCGGGCAATACCCTATCGTAGATGTTTCGCCATCCCAGCCAGCAACTGATGCGAAACCGTCTACAACAAAGACAACCAGACGCCACACATAAATGTCTTAATTTCAACTTGTCGGTATTATAAACCATTCTGGTACTACTACTAATACTACGACCACCACCTCGTTTTCTGCTATAATATAGAGGTCCTGCTCCACTAATGCTAGTGTGACCTTTGTAAATGGTCCAAAGTTTGGACTGAAACGTCATTGAAAGCTTCTCTCTTATTATTGTGCGGTTTATTTGTGTATCAATCCAGTCACGGTATTGTGCCTTTTTTTGTTATTTTAAGGAACCCCGCAGTTAAGCGTCATATTCTCTCCAAACTTTTTTAATGTTTCTTCCCTGTTTTAAACCCCTCTTGTCGATCTAGAGGCTGCTCTTATGCTACCATCGTCGTAAATGAAACAGCTTTTGCTTTCTACATGACTGTCTTGCTGACCAAGTATTCTGCCTCCTTCCTTCTCCCCACTTTCCTTAAAACCAGCCCACTGGCACCTCCTTTCCCTGATCAACATGCCGTCTCCTACTACTTCAACAGCTCATTCTTTCAACTAAAAACAGGTTGAAAGATGCCTTTCTTTTTACTTTCCGTCAATGTCACACTATGCACTCTTGCGGCTCTACCACAGGATTCTCTGTAACCTTCTCTCTACAATTGCCTTTGGACACTGCTCACCTGAAATACACAAATTCCAGTCTTTCTAAACTAACTACAGAATAAACTTCGCGTCCCCCCTCATCTCAGCTAGCCCTTGGTCTAAATTCTTCCCTCACTTGTTACTAACCCTGTCTTCCTGTCTCCTTCTCATATGAAGCTTGAACTTCTTGGTTTTGGGTTTTGGCCTTTCCTTTGCCACTTTCTCCTACCCTCGCGCTGGTATTTCCCCCTGATTAGCCTTTTGAATTCCTTTTGTCAATCTCAATCCCGTAATCCCTGACTTTGTCCACTTTTCGTGGCACGACTCCTCCCTGCTCTTGTTAGTCTGGTTTTCTAAAGAATCACCAACTTCCATGCGCATTACCAACTTGCCCTTTCTTCTCTTAAATCCAACACTAACATTGTCATAACTATCTCTGACAAAGTGATTCGGTAAAAAAAAAAAAAAAATATTATATCCTTGATCTCGGAGGATTACTCCGTAAAGCTATGTCTTGCTCTCTGACTGCATGTACCTACACTCCCTCGTTTCCAACCCCTCTGATCCCATAAAGAGAACTTTCAACAAAAACTAAGGACTCTCTCTGACCTCTGTCACTCCTAGACTTTGACCTTGTTCAATGGTTTTGTGTCATCTTGTCCTCTCTTCCCTATTTCTATGGCCTTCCCAAAACTCATAAAACCTGATATTCCTCATCGTCCTATCATATCCCTAGAGTTCTGTCCTCTATTCCTCTTGCTTCTTTGGTGTCTGGCCAAAATCCTCACTGACCCATTCTTGGTACTTTTTTCTCCTGCCCACCTCCGTCACCTCAAGGCTTCACTGAATGGGTTTGCTCTCTCCCAACCTGTAAGATTCTTTAATCTTGATGTTGATTCCCTCTTCACCAATTCCCCTCTTGATGATGTCCCTTATTTCTTAGAGAGAAGGCCCATGAAGGGTTTCTACATCTCCCTATAACTACTATGTCTTTCTTGATCTTATCCGCCCTCTGCGAGGACTCTACTCCTTTTCCTTACCAAGGGAAATATTATTCTCAAACCTTCAAAGTCGCTATGGCTCTCCTCTCTCTCCTGTCATTGCTAATCTTTACATGGAATACTTCGAGACTGTTCTTCTTCCTAACCCTCGATGTGCAACCTCCACACTGGCTCCACTATGTGGATGAACATCTTTGGCTCTGTGGCCCTCATGATCTCCAGTCCCTCTTCCACCTTATCTTGAAACTCTTATAATCTTGCACCTTCCATTAAGTTTAAAAAAGCTGAATGAATCTAATTCCTTGCTTCCTTTCCTTGAGTTCCATGTCCACCGGTCCCAGATACAGGTCTTTTTTTCCTTTTCCGATTAAACCGAAAACCTATGCAGTTCATGTACATTCACTACTTCTCCTATCATGCTCCCCTTGTCAAGAAAAGTGTTCTTATCTCCCTCCTGCTCTGTTGCCCTCCACAATATCTGTGATACTCAGTTCCTTCCAGCAGAAATTTCCACTCTTCATAATTCGTTTTCTTCCTTCTCCCCCCGTCTTGCAAACCTTCCATTTCATATACACTGCCCTCTCACGAGCTTAAACGCAATTCCTTCTCACTACCAAACTCTCTACTCCTTTGGGAACTCTTTTAATCCTCTGCCTTCCCTATACATTTCCATCTTTCTAATCTCACAATTCCTCTTCCATCCCTTAGACATCAGCATTCCTTCCGCCAGACTAACACTCTTCGCACTAATCTCATTCATACCCCTCCTCCCTCTACAGATGTTCCTGGTGTCTTCCTATTTCTTGCTCCTCCTGTCCTCTTTCAATACGTTCGAGAAACTTGGTCGATCCTTTCTGACAGACTTAGGGAGCCACAAAAATAGTGTTTAGGCTTGCCGACACTAACCAGGCTTTTTTCTGTCACATCAGATATCATAGCCATCCTTTGACGTGGTCTTCCTGCTAAAACTGTCTTCCCTACATCCAACTCGAACAGTCGCCGCTAGTTGAATTCTCTCAAATACACACTTTTTTCCTTGGATGAATCTTAGCCCTTGCTTCGTACTCTGTAGATGCCTTTCCTCCTCCCACACATTGTAAAATGCTCCAAACTTCCAGAACACCCGTGACTTAACCTGACTCCTCATATATTCCTTTTTCTTTTTCTTCTTCTCCCTCTCCTCCTTTCCACTTTCCTTTTTCTCCTCTGGGTTGTCTTTCTCTCTCATGTCTCGTGTTTCGTTCCTTCTTCATTATTTTCCCACTTCCTTCCCCTTTCATGCACCTCTGTGCGCTTGCCTCACTCCGTCTGAGGGCACCTAGCTCTCTTGCAGTGCTCCCCTTTGTATTTGACTGGCTCGTCCTCCTTATTCACCACTTCTACAACTAGCCACTACACTACCCTCCTTCTGCTACTACTACTACGATGAAATTAAGACACATTGCGGGTGGCGGCATCTGGTTGTCTTTGTTTGTTGACGTTTGCCATCCAGTGGCTTGCTTGGATGGCCGAAACGTCTACGATAGAGGATGCCCGGGTGTTGCGCATGGTCTTACATTTCATCTTGTTGGTATATAATACCAAACAAGATAAAATTATATACCATTTCATTGTACTAACTACTAACTACTACTACTACCACCACCTTCTTCCTGCCTATATATAAGCCGTCCAGCTCCACTCTGGTTAGTGTGACTTTGGATAATGTCCAAGTCGGGACCGAAAACGTCCGTCGTAGCTACTCTCTTTTTATATGCGTGTTATTTGTAGTACCATATGTACCCTTACCATATGGACATATATGGTACTATTGTTTCAACACAATAACCACACTAATATTTCATTCATTTTGTCTACAATTAAACGTGTAAGCAAGTTTTTGTAAGCAATATAATTAAACAAATTAGTGCAGTTATTGTGTTGAATACAATGAGTGTACCTTATATACAATATACATTATACTGGTCTACAACCACAAATGTTTTATTAGAAAAAAAATTTATTAAAGAAAAAAGTATAAAAAACAAAAAGAAAAAAATGGGATTTTTGCGGAAGTTACTGAATGTTGCCGCCACCCCCGGTCATTTTGGGTCCAACTTCCTGCCGGCTGAGTATCTCGGTAAGTACTGATCAAAATTTTTTTTTTGGTTTTAACCTTCACAAAAATATTATCTTTAATCCTGTAAGAAAATTTTATTTTTTTTTTTTTTCAAATTTTCTTCTTGGACACTGGAGGCAGCACTTCAATTTGGCCTTGGACACCTGAAAGATTTTAATAGATGAAACTTATTAAGATCTTTTTTCCTGTCTTATGTGTGAAATCCGAGCAACGACACGTTTTCTAGCAATGGATTCCCTAAGTTAACAGTGATTCTGTTTATTTCTGACACTGGTACATTAATCTGAAGTGGTCAGTAATATCTTTAGAGTTGTAGCCATGTTACCATCACAATTGCCAGATCCACCTTCCTCTTGGCAGAACCTAGATGATCTGACGATAGGGCTCCATTAATGTTACCCATAGAATCAGGTTTGCTGTTTGGGGAGGTAACCTTTTTAATGAGGGTGTGTAACATGCTCCTGAATAAAGGTTACGACTCTTTGCATGCCACAACTGGCTTCAAAGGCATACCAATTTATGAGATTGAACCCAAAAAGGTTAAAAGAAATGTCCCCAAAGTTAATGTAATAAATCATTTAAAAAAAACATGCAGGGATTCTAAACAACCCTCCTTATCAAGAACACTTACTGAAACGATTTTTTTTTATTTTCCTGATATTAGTGTGCAAAAATTGAAGAATATAATACTGTTTATAAAATGTAGTGTTGATGTGACTATCAGAAAATTTCACATAACAGAAGAACCAACACTCACTGAGAGTGCAACATAAAATGGAGGACAAACGTAAAACGGTGGTGTATCAGCAATAACTGGGGCAGCAGCGATAGAAACAAGATCCCTGCTTCTCTCTTTTTCTTTCACCTGAGGTTCCTAACAACACTGTGATGGCCTAGTAAAGACCCACATAACACTGACATGTGTGGAGATCCACAATGATATAAATCAACTGCAGAAATCACCTAAAAATACACAATATTACCAACTAAGAAGACTCGTGTTACCACCACCACCTACCCCACTGCCAGGCGAAGTGAAACTCCACAGCATCTTTCCAACTTTGGGGTTCAACTGCAGCAACACACCTAAAGCCAATAATAACCAAACAATAAGCCGCAGTAAGAATAATCACTAAATCCCATCCCTGGCAACACACTCCACACTCTTCATAGATCTAAACTTACTCCCTGTTCAGAACATCCACACTTACTACTGTGCTATCTATATCTACAGGACCTTAAATTCCAATATTAACCTTGACCTAAAATGCTTTCTTGATAGTTGTGACAGGATCCACAGGCATAACACCAGACACAAACATCTCTATGACATTCCCCATGTTCGACTAAACCTTTACAAAATTCAATGTATTTCAAAGGACCTAAAATCTGGAACACCCTACCTGAAAACTCTAGAACTGCAGACACATTCATCACTTTCAAAACTACAGTTAGAAAACATCTTATCTCCCTGATACACCCCAACAACTAACTACATGATAACCACCTGATGGTTCACAATTACACTCACTCACCCACTGACAATAAACCCAGAAATACTAATCTTAATCTTAAAATAATAAATCCTAACTAGTCATAAGTTTGCCTATGATACTCCAATATAGGCACTTTGTATTGTGCCAAAACAAAAGCATTCACATTGCTAAACTCACAAATTATGATGTAGTCACTTAGCCTTAATACCATAATCTGTAAGGATTTAATGTTAAGAATTAATCTAAGTCTGCCCAAAATGCCTAGCCATGCTAGGTGTCCTAGTGGCCCCCTCTGTAATTAGTATTTAATAACTTGTAAACCACACAACACCCAAAACCTGTAAACCCCACATTGTAACCCTTATAGAGAATAAACTTGAACTGAATTGAATTGAATTGAATTTTTATTGTCAGAGTCATATTTTCCTTCAGGAAGACTCAAAGAAAACTGAAGTCAGAACCTTCAGGGATACTAGAGCATATTGCTCACTTATAAGAGAGGGAGTACTTCCCCTTTCTGAACACACTTCCTTACAATCCTCTGTTGTGCTAGAAGCATTTGGAGGAACAATATTTTCTGTCACCTTGCATAGAATCTATATACAGTGCAGATATTACACTGGATATTTGACTGTAGGTGTATCTGGAAGATTTCCTATGAAAGATGCCATGTTATTACTGGGTAATAACATTACCACTTCTAGTGCATGTCCTGAACCCATAATGATTAATTCTTCTCCGGTGTTGGTCATAACTCGAGCAACATCCCAAGGGTTGTCTGGCGAGAATGCTGACTTACCCTTGGATGACTCTGATTTCGGAATAGCCAATTTGTTTTACCAGGTGTTTACAGTGAAACATATAAGTGAACAGTATTTAGATAAGGCTAAAGAGGTTTTTGTGGCATTTATGGATTTGGAAAAGGCATATGACAAGGTGGATAGGGGGGCAATGTGGCAGATGTTACAGGTGTATGGTGTAGGAGGTAGGTTACTGAAAGCAGTGAAGAGTTTTTACGAGGATAGTGAGGCTCAAGTTAGAGTATGTAGGAAAGAGGGAGATTATTTCCCAGTAAAAGTAAGCCTTAGACAAGGATGTGTGATGTCACCGTGGTTGTTTAATATATTGATAGACGGGGTTGTAAGAGAAGTAAATGCAAGGGTCTTGGCAAGAGGCAAGGAGTTAAAAGATAAAGAATCACATATAAAGTGGGAGTTGTCACAGTTGCTCTTTGCTGATGACACTGTGCTCTTGGGAGATTCTGAAGAGAAGTTGCAGAGGTTGGTGGATGAATTTGATAGGGTATGCAAAAGAAGAAAATTAAAAGTGAATACAGGAAAGAGTAAGTTATGAGGATAACAAAAAAGATTAGGTGATGAAAGATTGGATATCAGATTGGAGGGAGAGAGTATGGAGGAGGTGAATGTGTTCAGATATTTGGGAGTGGACGTGTCAGCGGATGGGTCTATGAAAGATGAGGTGAATCATGGAATTGATGAGGGAAAAAAGGTGAGCAGTGCACTTAGGAGTCTGTGGAGACAAAG
The DNA here is from genome assembly GCF_026875155.1 of Cherax quadricarinatus. NCBI lineage: Eukaryota > Metazoa > Arthropoda > Malacostraca > Decapoda > Parastacidae > Cherax > Cherax quadricarinatus. The sequence goes on from NC_069429.1 coordinate 25,031,224, forward strand.
AACTTTGTCCTTGGAGCAAAGAGGGGAATGTATGAGAGTATAGTTTTACCAACGCTCTTATATGGGTGTGAAGCATGGGTGATGAATGTTGCAGCGAGGAGAAGGCTGGAGGCAGTGGAGATGTCATGTCTGAGAGCAATGTGTGGTGTGAATATAATGCAGAGAATTCGAAGTTTGGAAGCTATGAGGAGGTGCGGGATTACCAAAACTGTTGTCCAGAGGGCTGAGGAAGGGTTGTTGAGGTGGTTTGGACATGTAGAGAGAATGGAGCAAAACAGAATGACTTCAAGAGTATATCAGTCAGTAGTGGAAGGAAGGCAGGGTAGGGGTTGGCCTAGGAAAGGTTGGAGGGAGGGGGTAAAGGAGGTTTCATGTGTGAGGGGCTTGGACTTCCAGCGGGCATGTGTGAGCATGTTTGGTAGGAGTGGAGACAAATGGTTTTTAATACTTGACGTGCTGTTGGAGTGTGAGAAAAGTAACATTTATGAAGGGATTCAGGGAAACTGGCAGGCAGGACTTGAGTCCTGGAGATGGGAAGTACAGTGCCTGCACTCTGAACGAGAGGTGTTAATGTTGCATTTTAACCCCTTGACTGTCGCAACCCCCAATCCAGAGGTGTCTCCTGGAGTTGCAAAATTTAAAAAAAAAAAAAAAAATCTTATGAAATGATAGAGAATCTTTTCCAGATTGTAATGACACCAAAAAAAGAAACTTGATGGAAAACTGACGAAATTACGCTCTCGCGAAGTTAGCGACCTCAGCGATATTTACAAATCGGCGATTTCGCCCAGTTTGAGCCCTATTTTTGGCTAATTCCATTATTCCAGTCGACCAAACTCATGGCTATTTCTTTATAACTCCATTTTTTCAATCGATTGAGTACAAGAAACTGCTCATTTACCAATTTCAACTACCCAATAACATGGTCAGAAATTTGCAATTTGGCCAATTTCACGAAAATTAAAAAGTATGACAATTTCAAAACAGGGTCCAGAATGAACAATGCAGACATTCCTGGCTCTAAAATAACCTTTTCTTTGTTCTTCAGTCACATCTCCAAGCCCCACTGATATTACTCTTGCTTTCTATTTTGAATTTTTATTCAAACAAAAAATAGAAGATTTACTATTATGCAGACTACTGCAATATTGTAATAATTGTGTATATAACATCAACCCATTCATGACTGCATATTAGAATGGCTAGTTGGACATTTATTGAACAATGACATTATTTGTTTACTTTTGAACATTGGCAAAAATCAAACATTTCCCTTACTTTGAGCTCCATTTCCAGGTTCTTTTTATAAAAAAAATCCATCAAAATCACCTCTATTTCTATAATATATTTTCCATTCTATCAAATGAGACCAAGAAAACGAGAATACAACCATAAATACTATACGAAAATAGATCACAAATTCGGCATTTTAATTAAAAAAACGGACGGAGTTTTTTTTTTCTCATGCACTGCATGCTCCAGGATTTTTTTTATATGGTGCACACTGACCACACAGACCCATTCTCTCACATGTGGGCCTACCAGCTTTCTCCGTCTTGATTTGAAGCCGCTAGAATTTATGAGTAATATACAGTGGACCCAAGCATAACGATATTAATCCGTTCCCGAGAG
>NC_069429.1:25033355-25059342 GCF_026875155.1 Cherax quadricarinatus
ACTATTTAAAAACTCAGTAAGAGGAGATGCAACCTGAAAAAAATTTTAGGACAAAAAGTCGATAAAAAACCGAATTCCCAAAGGGAACCTCTGTACAGATTTTCAAACTTGAGGGAAAAGGAAACTCAGAAAGGGCCCCTAATTTTTAAATCAACAGGACTCCCCTCCCCCTGACCTAAAAAAAACCCAAGGTATTTTTGGCTTGGCTGCCCCAAACTGACATTTGGGGCTTTTATTTAGGGTGAAGTTGTATTTTTTCTAACTTTTTAAATTTAAGGTTTCCAGGCAAATTAAGTTTTGCCCCCCATTCATTGCTAAAATATAAAAAATCAGATATGCATCCATCCTTCAAAATCTTTGGGTAAACGGTTTTCATCAGGCCAAAAAGGTAGAGGCCGCTTACACAACCCAAGGGCATAACACGTTTAATTGAAAAATCCCCCTTTGTAAGTAAATGAAATTTATTTTTGGGGGCTGGGGGTTAAAAAGGCATTTGGGTAATACCCCCTTAAAAAAATCCGGGGGGGGTTTAAAAATTGGGCGGCCCCTTTAAACCTGTCTTTTTGATCATCAATACGGGGCATGGGAAAACCACCCGGTCCCGTGAGAGCTTTTAAACCTTATGAAAAATAAAGTGCACATTCTAGAATTTCCCATCAGATTTGGGGAAACTAATATACAGGGCGGGCCCAGGGAACTTTTACCCGCTCTATAAATCCAGGGGACAACAAGAATTCTACTTTTTTTTAAAAAATTTGCTTTTTGTTTGAGTGGACTTGCCTATAAGGGGGACTGTTTGCAAGGCTTAGTTTCCTTGTACTTTTAAATTTTTTTAATTCCCAATGTAAAACACCTGGGGACTCATCGAAAAAAACCCTAAAGTAATATCAAGTCTTGATATCTTTCCCGTTTTTTTCAAATAAAGGCCCATAAAAAGGGGTTTTCAAGAGACTGCAATGTTTTCTAAATTTTTTTAAAAAAACTACTTCTATTGTTTTTAGAGATGCTGGGCGGTTACATTTTCAGTTTCGCTAAAGGAAAAACTGCCCGAAATTTGGGTAGTACTAGGGTGGTAAGCCTTAATTTGGGTTTTTAATGTGATAATTTCTTTTTGGTTTTTCTTTCCTGGAGTTTGTTTGTTTCATAATTTTTCCTCATTGAAACCGCTCAATCGCTTCCAAAGGACCTTTGTATCTAGGTTGCAGAGCGTGTCCAGGAAAAATTTCTGTGCCATCACACGTCATGGTTTTTTAAAAAAGGAGAGCTGTTTTTTTTGGGGGAAATTTCCCCCCTTTTGTGACAAATGCTTTTGCATTAGAGTTGGAGTTGTTTTAAATGGGGTTTGATTTTTCCCTTTTAAAGAAACTTTCAGGGAAAGGCGGGGGGGGGGCTGCGTACTTTGTGTTGTAAATTAATTCAAATGGACTTTAAAACCCAGTGCTTTTTGTTTGTTTCCCTTTAAAGGGAACAAGAGAAAGGGATTCCCCCCTCCCAAACTCCGGGGGAAAACTGCTCGGGAGGCACGCTTTTCCCCAAAATTGATTTTTTAAAATTTTTAAAGAAATCATTTTGAGGGCTCCTTTTGACTGAGGGTGATAAGGGAACAGAAAATACGGACTTTAAATTCCCAGGCGAGATAAGGAACGCGAAACATCTTAAGGTAAAATTTGGGAAAAAAGTTTGGGTTGAAAATTTTTTGGGAACCCCACCCCCCGAGAAAAATTTTTTTTCAAAAACCGAAAAAATGATGCAAAAATTTTAATTTTTTTTCAAAGGGATAGCCTCTGGATAAATTTAGTAAAACATCCCTAATTGTAAACGGGTATTGATTCCCTTGTTTTTGTCCTTTGGGGAAAAGGGCCCAAAACAATCTTTTATCAGGCGTGAGAAGGGGGTCACCATTGACGGGGAAACAAATTTTGGGGGAAAAGGTGGAGGTGTGTGCAAAAGGGTTTTCCGTTTACTTGGCAGACCTAAAACCCTTTTTTAAAAACTTTCCCAGTCTCCCATTCCCGGGCCAAGGGAAAAGCTTGGCTATTTTGCCCCGGGATTTTTTTTACCCCCCAAAAAGTCCTCCCATGGGACTATGGTGGGCAAAATAAATAGCCAATTCCCCTAAAGGGTTAGGTAGCACTTCTAGATTTTGCTGGTAGACTGATGATCATTGGAAGACAAAAGAGACTTTTCCTTTCTCATTAATATACCATTAGCAAGATAGTAACAATGGGCCCGTTGTTGTTTATAATATTTACCAATGATTTTGATGGAGGGAATTACTAGTGATATGATGCAAATTCGCGATGACACAAAGATAGTAGGATATTTGATTCAAACTAGATGTTATAGAACTTCAGGAGGATTTAAACTAACTCTATTCTTGGTCAGAAAAGTGGCCAGATGAAGTTCAATGTAGAATAAATGGCAAAAGGTTACTGAAGCTTGGGAGTGCCCATAACCCTAGTTACTTATTAAGTTAAATGATGTAGAACTTGGCCATACAGATTGTGAAAAGGACTTGGGGGTTATGGTGGAGAAGAAGCAAACCTTAAACCAAGGACAGCATTGCCTAAGCGTACGTATTAAGGCAAAAGATTACTGGTGATTTATATCAGAGTGTAAGCAAACAGAAGTCAGAGTCATACTGCAGCTTTATACATCATTAATAATTGCCTCACCTAGATTATGCAGCCAGTTCTGGTATCAATATTAAAGAATGGACATTAATTCGTTAGAAGACATTCAGCGAGGATCGACTTAAATTAATACACAGCATTAGAAATCGTCCTTATGAAGAAAGATTGAAGACCTCTTAAGTTACATTCACTTGTTTGACGAAGAATGAGGGGGAGACCTCATCGAAGTTGTTAAGTGGAAGATAGGTATTAATTAAAGGGTGATAGTAATAAGGTCTTGAGGATGGTCTCTCCAAGAAGAGAACCCGCAGTAATGGATTTAAATTAGATAAGTTTAGATTTAGAAAAAGACATAGGAAAGTATTGGTTTGGGAAATAGAGTGGTAGATGAGTGGAACAGTGTAACCTAGTTGGGTTATTGAGGCTGGACTTTGGGTTGTTTCAAATTTAGGTTGGATAAGTAATGAGTGGGTAGGGGTTGTATTGAGTGGGAACGTTCACATCAGAGCTTATTCTTGGGTGGCATTGGAAAATTGGGTTGGCAAATGTTTTGTTAGTGGGATGATTGTAAAGGACCTGCCTTATTATGGGCCAACAGGCCTCCTGCAGTGTTCCTCCTTTCTTATGTTCTATGTTCTTATGTCAAGTCTTGGGTGTCCGTCTTCTGTAATAGCTATCTCTCGTTTAATTTCTCTGGGGATGGATCAGGAAACTGATCCCGATTATATCTTCTTTCGATAGCATTTTATTATCAGAATCTTGAAAAGGGCCAATCATTAGAAATATTTCAGTTTTGGAAGATCCGCGTTGTAAGGATTGGTCGAACAATAAAACGAGACCTAAATCCTCGCCTTCGCTTAGGCCCTCAGTGACAAAGGATTTTGAGGCGCTCTAGACATTGCTCTAGTTTTAACATTGAGAGGAAATCAGGTAGGGGCATCTTTTCGTGCTTTACGGCATAGTTATTGTCAGTCGGGAATTATCAATAAATAGAGGCTCTGGTTATAACCAGGATAGTCTAGATCATTTGCCTATGAGTAAGTCAACGCCCTGAATAGGAAAAAGTTTCATGGATATACGACGACACAAAGCCAAGTATAGGTTGGTGTTTGGATGGCATTTCCTGTGGAGAGGCACTCTTATAATGGTGCTCCATAGGGGGGGGACTTCTAATAACACATCTAGCTTGGTGTGAGTCTTATCACTTATGGGAAGTATGCTCTCTCCTTTAATAAGGATAAATAACTTTCCAGTTCACTGAAGGAATTAACTTCAACTAATTGAGCCTTGTCTATCCCTACTTTCACTTTAGCAAAGTAGGGACTCTAGCTGAGTGGGAATATCTTGTCTGAAATAGCTCCTGTATTGTGTCATCGAGAATGACTAATGATTCGCTCCTGCGAACCTTGTTCGAGTACTAGGGTTCGTTTCTTTTGAGTTGTCGATGAAGATATTTACTCTTGAGTTGAGAAATGAAGTCGCTCGTTTGCTGGATCCCTTCTCTAGCCAATAACAGTGTTTCCTTAAATCCCTTTTTTATTACAATAAGTGCAGTTCAACTCATGTTATGCCTTAGTGGTTTTTGAACTTTTCCTAGGAGTTAGATCTAATTTATTATTAATGGGTGTGGAAGGCAACATAGGAGGTAGGGGGGACAAGGATTCTGTATGTGGACGTATCTCCTTAAGATTAGATCGTCCTTTCTTAGGTGCATATTTAGCCACTGTTTCCTTATTTTTTGTTTCGCCAAATCAATTGTTGAGATATTTCTATAATTATCGGCTGAGCGAGGCTGTTTCTTGTATATTTACTATGGAGCAACTATCAAATACCTATGCAAGCTTTTCTGGTAAATTATTAAGATATCCTCATGCAGGATCAACTGGGAAAGATTTTCCATTAGTTTTACAGTTAGAAGCTCTTCCACCATCTCTCAAAGCGATTTTTTCTTTTCACATGCAAATTATAGTACATTACGGCTGAGTTGGCTTGGCGTTTTAATGCTTTAAGGTTTTTTGATAACTTACTGGGAGGAGGGATCATAAGCCTCAAGGTATAGCCTCTTAAACGGATTCTAATCCAATAACTTTCTCCAAGGTAACGTAGCCGTACAACTTTGTTGAAGCTTTACCAGACAACCGAAGTATGTAATAAAGTTGCCCCAGTGTTGATCGGGGCCAGCGCATAGCAGTGCTTGATTCTCAAAGACTTCAAAATAAATATCAAATCTCCGTCATTAGACCTTGGAACCATAGAAGCGGCCTTTTTGCATATTGAAAGCATATAGAGGATTCATTACATCTTTCATCATGTTACTTGTTGTTGTTGTCTTATATAGCGAGCGTTTTCCCTTTGAAAGTCTCTTCATTTAATTTACGTTGAGCCTCAATATGAGCACGTCTGTAAAATAAATAGTCTCTCTAATTTCTCAAACTTACTTTGAGAATAGCCCCGCCGGTATCGAAAATGAGGTAGAATTGAACTGGCGGGGTCATGGATATTCCTTTGGACATGCACACTGGTGTGTGACAGACTGACCATTAATAGGAATTCCTTCAGTGACGGGTGAATGCGGAACAGCGGCTGCACCCTGCAATACTTCATCTACTTTACTAGAAGCCAAAGCGGGACCTAATCTATGGGATTCAATTTCAAGATCAACTCCTTGAAATTGTTCTTCTAATACTTCGAATCTCGACTGGTAGCTTACTTGAGAAACTAAACTTTCAGAGTCAGAATCTTCTGCTACATGATCAGAGGTCCCCAGAAACAGTTTGTTTCTAATTATTGCCCTTACGGTATTGGCTGTGTAATATCTATCGTATGGAACTCCCAATTTACGGGCTATCTGCCAGCATGTTTGAAGTTTCAAGGAGTCGAGCTTTGACAATGTTAAATCTTCAAATAATTCTTTAATGTGATCTTCCATGATCAAAATTTTGAAATTAGCTAAAGATAAATTCCTAGTATATAGCTTTAATATTGTTTTTTTGATCAATGTCTTAGAACAACAGAGATCCCGGACAGGTACCCCATTTGTTGCAAATAAGAAATTTTATAAAGAACTTCAGAATGTGGTCTATGCTATTTGCTCTTAAGTATCTGCACACTGTAGTCAAAGCATAATAGTTTTACCATCTTATGAGCAAGAGATTGTAATAACTCACTACAATGGATACATTACAAATCTTTTCATGGAACATTGCTTCCATCAGGAAGCGGTTGCCTGACTTACATCATATTAGTGCAACCAAGAATATTGATGTCATCTGTTTGCAGGAATGTAGATTGAAAGATGGAGCACCTCCACCAAACTTGCCTGGATATGCAGCTTATAACCTAAGGTCAACCAACTGTTGTGTGATGTATGTCAGAAAGAGCTTGCCACATTCACTCCTTTCCTTGCAGAGTCGAGTTAACATGCAGTATCATGGTGTCAAAGTATATGCAGGCGATTTTTCCATAAACATTTTTAATCTCTATGCCCAGCGAACCAGCTTCGACCTGATGCTTTACCAGATCGCATCAATAGTGAACCTACCATCATTCTTGGAGATTTTAATGCCAGACATAAGAATATTGGTGGGTCTATAACAAACACCAATGGAACTAAACTAGTGAGATTGCTAAATTAGCATGATAATGTTCGAATTGTGGGCACTACTGAGCCTACTCACATATATGGTGGGCATACTAATCTGTGTCTTGATTTAATACATCAATACGATGCATGACCTCTGTCATAGTTGATATCTTCTTCTGATCACTTCCCAAGACTATAAACAACTGTCAATCGTTGATCAGAACACATCTCCAGCAATCAAGGAGCCTAAATACAGAAGTATGGAAACTTATTCTCAAACCAGAACACAGAGACGAGGAACAACTTTATTAACCACTTGGGATCAATGGTATAGAGAATTACGAGCCTCATAGGCATCACAAAAATTTAATGATGATTTAATTACCACTATTTAAGTATTCTTTCTCACAGATCAAGTGGGCAGGATAGGAATCAAAAACCTCCACTAATCAATAACAATAAAAACCAATGTAAATACTATAATGATCCACACGTAGCTGCGCAATCTAACACATGCAGCTAGGAGGATTGGTAAAGCAAACCGTGAATGTAGAACCCAGACCTGCTCAGAACGTTTCCAAGCTGCACTAACAAATGCAAGGAATAGAAAGGAAGAACTTAGCAACAGGAATGGGAACAGTTTGTTAGTGGATTAAATAGGTCCACCCCTTTGAGTTTGGTGGCTTGGAAAGTATAAATCAAATAACCAGGAAAAAAGACTGGCAATGTTGCTCATCCCTTTCCGCTTGAAAAAGCAAATGACCTCATAAATGACTGTCCAAAACATCCAGGCATGAAGCCTTCCATCTCATATAGAAAAAATTTAAGAGTACTTCTGAAAAATGTTGAAAGTGATTAATTTTATGAGCCAAATATTGATGAGAGTGATTTGCCTCTTTAACCGAGTATGAATTAGATAATGCATTTAACCAAAGTCGATTCAACTGCTCTGGAGAGGATGGTATAACCTATGATATTCCTCCAGAACTCTAGGCACGTGCCTGAAAACCCTTTGTTGGCACTGTATAATCTCATGTTACATTGAGGGAGTTCTTCCACTTCCTGACCAATAGTCTCATTGTGCCTATCCCTAAGCCATCAACAGCCTGATACATTTAGGCCGATCATTCCTTACTAGTTGTCTTTTGTAAAACTTTTGAAAGAATGATGCTTAACAGACTGTACTACAGAATCAGAGATCAACTTTCCCCCTACCTTCTATGGGTTTCATGAAAGGTAAAGTGTGCAAACTGTATTTCCACCTTTCTCACTGCACACACCTCTACTAGTTTTTACCACTTTTCTTGATTCTAAAATCTGCATTTGATATTGCGAACAGAACCGTTATACTAAATGAATAGCCAAAAAAAAATGAAATATGGTGGTAGCTACTCTGCTGGATAAATAATACCTTCAATAGAGTATCCTCTGTCCTTTACCAAGGCTTCAGAAGTGATTCTATCCTAAAGAAATTGTCTTTAGGTACACCGCAGGGAGGAGTTCTTATCCCCCATGCTACTTAATATTCTGATTAATGCCTCTCCTAATGCTCTACCTGCCTCACCTAAACATATAGCTATAAGATATGCTGATGATATCATGACCATACTACAGGGCAAAGAAGATGAATACCAATCTTAATGAAGTCAAGCCATTTTTAATCGACTAGGCCTCATAATATCTTCCTCCTAAAACTAAGATATTATTAACAAGCAAACACATCCCCCACCCACTTATTTGCAGGTGAAATCATTACTACGTTAAAACTTACAGATATCTGGTGTAGATGTACCTTCAACAAATCCACTATACCACAACTAAACAAGAAATGTTAAAGCTAGGCTAAATGCTCTCAAAAGCTGTTGCTGGCTACAAACCCAACTATGGTGGAAATGTGAGAAATCAGTAATGATGTACATAGCTCTATGTTAGGTCCTCTTAATTTGATTATGCTGCTCACCATGGTTGATATTAGCTAGAGAAAGTTCTCGTCCGACCCTTGGAGTTAATGCAAAATGAAGCATCTCAGATCTTCTTGGATGTCCCAGATCTACAAAAGTTCCTCAACTATGAGGAAGGAGCTTGGTATTTCTAGTATCAGTGATAGGATTGTTTGCAATTAAACACTGTACTCGTATTAGAATGTTGAGAAACGAACCAGACAACTGTCCAACAGTGAACTTACCAAGTGTCTAGAGGTAAATACACACAGATCTAAATGGATTGTGAAAACGTGCAATTGCATTAATTTTATAACTGCATGAACTGTATCACTGTAGGCACAAGAGCATTAGTCACCCCTCCATGGAAGATGTGTTCATTTAAATTATCACAACCTACAAGTCCCTTCCGGCCCAAGACTCATTGCTAGTAATTCCCTTCCTTAAATCTCATTGTTAGAGCAACTGCTCAAGAAGAAATTTCTCACCTAGCTGTGTAACAATTATCACAAGTTAAATACACTGATGACTAAACAAGAGTCTTCTGGCAGGGCTGCATCTGCCTCTGTTGGCCACCATCCCAGTTAAGAACGATATATAATTTGTTGAGTTAGGCATAAGAATTAACAACTAGGCGTCTACACTGGCAACCTGAATTGTTTGCAATACCTAATGGCGCTAAAGCTTAACCTAGACACTGAGCTGTGACTCTATCATCATTACTGGATTCTATGTCATCGCATTGAAGGCATCTTCTCCATATAAACTCCAACAACATGCTCATGTGGGGAAGCCAGGTATAGTTACTCAAAAATTAGGGACAAAGGAATTAATGTACAATGCTATGGATCCCATCACACATTGGATTACTCCTTCATGATAAAGTTGATATGTTAGTCCAAAAGAGTATCAGAAGGAGAATGTGAATATAACTTTGGTATAACTGTGTCTAGCATTAGGAAATAATATTAGGAGAGAAGTAATTAATGAAAATGAGATTGTTAAAGGAATGCCAGTTAGAAGCCTGAGTAAGATCTATAACCCTACATGATAACATGAACGTAGATAAGTTATGTTTATGGAGGGCAACTAGCAAATGTGAACAGACTGACTGATGTGTAGTGGCCAGGCTTAGGCTTGGTTACAAGTACTCTTCTGGACATGTTTGGGAGACCACAGATGATGATCAAACTAAATTAAATTATTGATCAGGCATATGGTCCAATCTCTTGAACCTATGTGCTTAATTGTCCACTTAAATTGAGGAATACAGAGACAGACAGTATAATAACCTATGTGACATGTCAAGATATCTTATTAATGAAAATAAGATACCAGATATACTAAGCAAATTTCCTAAATTTGCTTGTAACAGATAAGTGAACTATAGATATGTAGATATAAATCCATATGTATTCCTGTTAACCCTTTGGGGCCTAGTTCCTAGGCCTTTTGTGTATCCATATGCTCTCGCGCTACCGTCCACAGGATGGATATGGGGTGCACAATAAACTAGCCACTTCGGTGGCAAAATCTAAAAAAAAAAATCTGGTCTGTTACTATTATTTTTATGCAACATGATTTTGGATCCGAGTTATTTAAAGGTACTTTAGAGTCTAGGGGAAATAATTTCAACTGGGAAACTCCATAGAATAATATTCAAATTTATTAAAGTATTTAAACACAATACCTTATCTTCTCTCTGTAGTTAATGTAACTTAATACTTTGTACAATAAATTTACAATATACATTTAGTTCTAAATCATGGAAATACCACATTAATAAGGAAGATTAATTATTCTTCCTGTAATTAAGTCTTCACTAACATTTATGTCTGTCTTAACAAGACTGTGTAAACTCAAACTACAAAATATACAAGATTCAACAAGACCTTTGAATCTGGCCGTAAAGGAAGTAGAAAGCAAGAGTTTGTCTGAGAAGACTTACCTCTATGGATTACTGAACTGACCAAGAATGTAAATATCAAAAGAATCTTCAGAGCAATGAGGAACAAACTGAGTCAGCTCTAGAGACTACAGTGGACCCCCGCATACCGCTTGCTTTAATCGCAAAAATTTTGCCTCGCATACCGCTTAAAAACCCGCTCACCAATGTTCGTCCGAGACACGTCCAATGTGCGCCCTCAGCCAGCCTCACATGTGCCGCCGGTGGCATTGTTTACCAGCCAGCCTCCGCGGTAACATCCAAGCATACAATCGGAATATTTCGTATTATCACAGTGTTTTCGGTGCTTTTTCTGGAAAATAAGTGACCATGGGCCCCAAGTAAGCTTCTAGTGCCAACCCTACAGCAATAAGGGTGAGAATTCCAATAGAGATGAAGAAAGAGATCATTGATAAGTATGAAAGTGGAGTGCGTATCGCCGACCTGGCCAGGTTGTACAAGAAACCCCAATCAACCATCGCTACTATTGTGGGCACCATAAAAGGCAATCAAGGAAGCTGTTTCTTGCCAAAGGTTTAACTGTGTTTTGGGAAACAAAGATCCAATTTTATGGAAGATGTTGAGAACTCTTATTGGTGTGGATAAATGAAAAACAGCTAGCGGGAGATAGCGTCTCTCAAGCGATCATAAGCAAAAAGGGCTAGGAAGTTGCATGAGGATTTAATTAAAAAAATGCCTGCAACTAGGGGATGATGTGAGTGAAATTTAAGGCCAGCAAAGGTTGGTTTGAGAGATTTAAGAAGTGTAGTGGCATACATAGTGTGATAAGGCATGGTGAGGCTGCCATTTGGACCACAAAGGGGCTGAAAAATATGTGCATGAATTCAAGGATACATAGAGGCTGAAGGACTGAAACCTGACAAGGTTTTTAAATTGTGATGAAACAGGCCTTTTTTTGGAAGAAAATGCCAAGCAGGACCTACATTACTCAGGAGGAAAAGGCACTCCCCCAGGACATAAGCCTATGAAAGACAGGCTTACTTTGTTGATGTTTTTCCAATGCTACTGGTGATTGCAAATTTAAGCCTTTATTAGTGTATCACTCTGAAAACTCCCAGAGCATTCAGGCAAAAGAATGTCCTAAAAGGAGAATTTGTGTGTGCTGTGGAGGGCAAACAGTAAGGCATGGGTCACTAGGGACTTTTTCTATGACTGGTTACACCATGCATTTGCCCCCAATGTGAAAGTTTACCTAACTGAAAAGAAATTAGAACTTAAGTTGCCTCCTGGTGTTAGACAATGCCCCTGGTCATCCTACAGACTGGAAAGAGCGACTTTATGGGGACATGAAATCATTAACATCAAGTTTTTGGCCTCCTAATACCACTCCTCTCCTGCAGCCCATGGACCAGCAGGTTATTGCAAACTTCAAAAAACTGTACACAAAAGCTCTGTTTGAAAGGTGCTTTGTAGTGACCTCGGAAACTCAACTGACTCTAAAGAGTTTTTGGAGAGAGCACTTTAATATCCTCAATTGTGTAAACCTTTAAGGTAAGGCTTGGGAGGGAGTGACAAAAGAAGACCTTGAACTCTGCTTGGAAGAAACTGTGGCCAGAATGTGTAGAAAAAAAGGGATTTTTGAAGGGTTTGAGGCTAACCCTGAGAGGAATTTTGCCAGTTGAGGAATCCATTGTGGCATTGGGAAAGTCCTTGGGTTGGAGGTTAGTGGGGAGGATTGGAAGAGTTGGTGGGGGAGGACAATGGAAGAACTAACCCTGATGAGCTGATAGATCAACTTCCCAAAAGCAAGAGGCCAACCTGAGGAAACTGGTCAGGAGAGGGGAGAGAGAAATTGAAGAAGTTTTCCTACTACAAAGATTTAAAAAAATGGGGCAATGTGGCTGAAAGTGCAACCCTTTTTGAATAGAATCACCCTCACACAGCTATTGCAAGCCGTGTTGGCAACCTGTACACTGACAATGTTGTGAAACACTTTAGGGAAGTCATAAAGGAACGAGAGGGACAGGCCAACATGGACAGATATGTTGTCGAAGGAAGTCCAGTGACTCTGAAGGGGGTCCTAGTGGCAAATTAAAAAAAAGAAGGGAAGTAACCCCCGAAAAAGACTCACACCTCAAGTCTTAATGGAAGGGGATTCCCCTTCTAAACACAACACTCTCCCCTCCCCTCCTCCCATCCCATCAATCATCACCAGATCTTCAATAAAAGTAGTGCATGTAAGTGTGCATGCCTTTTTCAGTTTGTGTGTATTAAAATTAACCCTTTCATGTGGGAAAAATTTTTTTTTTATACTTTTGGGTGTCTTGCACGGATTAATTTGATTTTCCAATTATTTCTTATGGGGAAAATTCATTCGCATAAACCCATTAATTTTTGCATACCAATGACCCCTCTTGCACGATTAAAATCGGGATGCCCGGGGGGCCACTGTAATTCTCAAACCCATTCAAACTGTACAAACCCTAAAAAGCCCAAAATATGATCAGTTGTCAAGGCCAGAGCAGGGGGCCCCACTGACTACCTGCCAGTCTGTTGACCTGTCTCAGGTTGGATCACCTGACCCAAACGTCAGTCAGCCAGACATAAACAATTGAACAATTCACCAGATGGTTCCGAGACTTACCTCTATATACATAATAATCCTACCTAACAATAATAATATAATAAAAATAATATAGGGATAGTACCATGGTATTTTTTATATATTTTAACAGATAAAAATATAACGCCGAAAGTCATTTTAGCTATAAACAGGGACTTTTTAAAGCTATAATATTAAGTGATAACATATTCTCTTTACAATATTTTAAATATCAAAGGATACCCAATCTCCAAGGAAGGATGTAAATGTCTACTTTGAGGATTTGGAGATCTTGGAGTTCCAGCTGTTCTAGAATGTCACTGCCACATGTCTGGAAATTCTGTTGGATTATGGTATGGGCAGAAAAACAGTACCACTACAAGAATTGAGGGAATGATTTTTTTGATAGTGACAGGAATAGTAATCGATATGTGAAAGAAGAGAAAGATCACAAGCTTAGATGGCATTCTGGACAGTGATGATGTGGGGACCGCTCTTTAGAGTGTGAAAGGAAATATCCCTACCAACGTGGCATAGGAGTGCCTTGCCAATACTATGGTCGGAAAGATAGGCAATAGAGGAAGTAAAGTAAAGAATTTAGTCCATTGTGCATCCCGAAACTGAGCGTGGAAAGGGAGAGCACAACATGTTGGTCTTTTCTGAGTAGAAAAGAAAAGTGGCACAGAAGTATCATCAGACAATTGTCGTTGGCATTTAGGAGTGGGACCAGAGTTGGTTTCCCACATGGGACGGGTTGGCAATTCGAAAATTGTCACAACGTAGAGGGAGAGGCCAGAAGCATAGTCAAAGGAGAGCAGAGGTCAGACAAATCGAAGGAGTCCCGTCAAAGCCCCCCCGGCACCTGAAGCGGGGGATGAAACAGCCCAGCAAGAGGTACAGGAGCATTAGGAGTGTCCCCAAAGTGGTCAAAAGACAAGGCGGGGTCAGAACAGGGTGCAGTAACAAGAAGGGGCTCCGGGGTAGTGTTTTTATGGATTGGGTCCTCCATGGTTAGGTTACTCCTTTCTATTTGTTTTTAAGAAAAAAAAAAGAAAGAAGAAATGAAAATAAAAATAAAAAAAGTACGTATAAAAGGAGGGACTGGAGAGGGATAGTTTTCCCGGGAGGAATGAAAGGACCAGAAATCCCCCCATGCCCAAGAGGACCTCAGCACTGCAAGTACTGCAGATGCAGCATGGAACCTGTGCCATACCCTACCCTTCATGCCAGTAAACCAGCAATCTGGGATAGCAACTTCACATCTGCTGAGCTACCTCAGAGGACAAAAGAGAGGGCGGCCGGATATATGTCACAAAGCACACCACCTTTGGCCACCACCCCCGGAATCCAAAAGGCAGCCTCCAGAGATACACCCGTCGCCCGAAAGATACCTGAAGCCACACCTCTGGAGACCAGAGAGGGATTGGGACATCCCCAGGTGATCCAGATGCCACAGCAAACTACACCACCACCAAGAACCTCACCAGAATGGGATGGACCCCGGTACCCTTTCCCCTACCCAGGAACTAGCGTGCCTGTGGGAAAAATCCCAAAGGCCAAAAAGAGGAAGGGTAAATGGAAGGGGTAGGGCAGAGGAGGAAAAGAAAAAGGGAGGATTGGGAGGATGGGATAGGGAAGGGAGGATTGGGGGGTAATTAGGTTCAGTCTGAGGAAGGAGACCAACAGGTTTAATTCCTCAGATCAAGAGCCTCTTCACCACGACAAAGAGCCCCCCTTGAAGTGGCCCAGGAACTCAAAGGTCTGTTATCCTGGGTGTAAAGGGAGCAAAATAAACACAGCAGAAAAACTTTGACTTGTATCATTCTTCACCAAGTATAAACAGAAGTATGTACACTATATACACTATGTACATCAATAGGTATTAGTGCACACCAGGGTAATCAAGGCAGAATTGATGCCACTATAGAACAGACCATGCTTCAACCAGCTCTCAAATGGAAATGACATGGGTGAAAATGTGAGTTGTAGCCACATCACCTTCACAACTGCCAGATCCACCTTCTCACTGGCTCAACCTAGATGCTGAACTGATAATAGGGCCCCGTCATCTGACCCTTAGTATCTGGTTCGCTGGTTGGGGAGGTAACCTTTTAATGAGGGTGTGTACATGCACCGAATAAAGGTTACATACTCTTTGCATGCCACAACTGGCTTCAAAGGCATAATATTATGAGACGGACCCCAAAAAGGTTAAAAGAAAATGTCCCCAAAGTTAGTGTAATAAGATCATTAACCCTTTGAGGGTCGACAGGCCCTCTCCGAGACTCGTTCTCAGGGTCGGCCAAATTTAAAAAAAAAAAATATTTTTTCTTATGAAAAGATAGAGAATCTTTTCCCGATCATAATGACACCAAAAATATGAAATTTGATGGAAAACTTACAGAATTATACTCTCGCAAAGTTAGCAGTCTCGGCGATGTTTACGGATTGGCGATTTTGCCAAATTTGAGCCCCATTTTCAGCCAGTTCCACTGTACTAATCGACAAAAAACATGAATATTTCGCTAGAACTCCATTTTTTCTATTGAAAGAGTGCAACAAACCACCCATTTACCAATTTCAACTATCCAGTACAGTGGTCAGAATTTAGCAATTTTGCCAATTTCACACAAATTTCAAAAGATGCCAATTTCAGAATACCTGGAGTTTACCTGGAGAGAGTTCCGGGGGTCAACACCCCCGCGGCCCGGTCTGTGACCAGGCCTCCTGGTGGATCAGAGCCGGATCAACCAGGCTGTTGCTGCTGGCTGCACGCAAACCAACGTACGAGCCACAGCCCGGCTGATCAGGAACTGACTTTAGGTGCTTGTCCAGTGCCAGCTTGAAGACTGCCAGGGGTCTGTTGGTAATCCCCCTTATGTGTGCTGGGAGGCAGTTGAACAGTCTCGGGCCCCTGACACTTATTGTATGGTCTCTTAACGTGCTAGTGACACCCCTGCTTTTCATTGGGGGGATGGAGCATCGTCTGCCAAGTCTTTTGCTTTCGTAGTGAGTGATTTTCATGTGCAAGTTCGGTACTAGTCCCTCTAGGATTTTCCAGGTGTATATAACTCATGTATCTCTCCCACCTGCGTTCCAGGGAATACAGGTTTAGGAACCTCAAGCGCTCCCAGTAATTGAGGTGTTTTATCTCCGTTACGCGCACCGTGAAAGTTCTCTGTACATTTTCTAGGTCGGCAATTTCACCTGCCTTGAAAGGTGCTGTTAGTGTGCAGCAATATTCCAGCCTAGATAGAACAAGTGACCTGAAGACTGTCATCATGGGCTTGCCTCCCTAGTTTTGAAGGTTCTCATATACCCATCCTGTCTTTTTTCTAGCAGATGCGATTGATACAAGTTATGGTTCCTTGAAGGTGAGATCCTCCGACATGATCACCCCAGGTCCTTTGACGTTGGTGTTTCGCTCTATTTTGTGGCAAGAATTTGTTTTGTACTCTGTGAAGATTTAATTTCCTCATGTTTTACCATATCTGAGTAACTGAAATTTCTCATCGTTGAACTTCATATTGTTTTCTGCAGCCCACTGAAAGATTTGGTTGATGTCCGCCTGGAGCCTTGCAGTGTCTGCAATGGAAGACACTGTCATGCAGATTTGGGTGTCATCTGCAAAGGAAGACACGGTGCTGTGGCTGACATCCTTGTCTATGTCGATAGAGGATGAGGAACAAGATGGGAGCGAATACTGTGCCTTGTGGAACAGAGCTTTTCACCGTAGCTGCCTCGGACTTTACTCTGTTGACGACTACTCTCTGTATTCTGTTAGTGAGGAAATTATAGATCCATCGACCGACTTTTCCTGTTATTCCTTTAGCACGCATTTTGTGCGCTATTATGCCATGGTCATACTTGTCGAAGGCTTTTGCAAAGTCTGTATATATTACATCTGCATACTTTTTGTCTTCTAGTGCATTTAGGACCTTGTCGTAGTGATCCATTAGTTGAGACAGACAGGAGCGACCTGTTCTAAACCCATGTTGCCCTGGGTTGTGTAACTGAGGGGTTTCTAGATGGGTGGTGATCTTGCTTCTTAGGACCCTTTCAAAGATTTTTATGATATGGAATGTTAGTGCTATTGGTCTGTAGTTCTTTGCTGTTGCTTTACTGCCCCCTTTGTGGAGTGGGGCTATGTCTGTTGTTTTTAGTAACTGTGGGACGACCCCCGTGTCCATGCTCCCTCTCCATAGGATGGAAAAGGCTCGTGATAGGGGCTTCTTGCAGTTCTTGATGAACACAGAGTTCCATGAGTCTGGCCCTGGGGCAGAGTGCATGGGCATGTCATTTATCGCCTGTTCGAAGTCATTTGGCGTCAGGATAACATCGGAATAGGCTTGTGTTAATCAAATTTTGTGGCCTCTCTCATAAAAAAAATCATTTTGATCTTCGACTCTCAGTCTGGTTAGCGGCTTGCTAAAAACTAAATCATATTGGGACTTGAGTAGCTCACTCATTTCCTTGCTGTCATCTGCGTAGGACCCATCTTGTTTAAGTAGGGGCCCAATACTGGACGTTGTTCTCGATTTTGATTTGGCATAGGAGAAGAAATACTTTGGGTTTCTTTCGATTTCATTTATGGCTTTTAGTTCTTCCCGCGATTCCTGACTCCTAAAGGATTCTTTTAGCTTAAGTTCGATGCTTGCTATTTCTCTGACCAGTGTCTCCTTATGCATTTCAGATATATTGACCTCTTTTAGCCGTTCTGTTATTCTTTTCCGTCGCCTGTAAAGGGAGTGCCTGTCTCTTTCTATTTTACATCTACTCCTCCTTTTTCTTAGAGGAATAAGCCTTGTGCATCTATCGAGTGCCACCGAGTTAATCTGTTCTAGGCATAAGTTGGGGTCTGTGTTGCTTAGTATATCTTCCCAGCTTATATTGGTTAGGACTTGGTTTACTTGGTCCCACTTTATGTTTTTGTTATTGAAGTTGAATTTGGTGAATGCTCCCTCGTGACTAGTCTTATTATGTCGGTCTGGGGCTCCACGCATACATGTCTGAACCTCAATTATGTTGTGATCTGAGTATATTGTTTTTGATATGGTGACATTTCTTATCAGATCATCATTGTTAGTGAAGATGAGGTCTAGTGTACTCTCCAGTCTAGTAGGCTCTATTATTTGCTGGTTTAAATTGAATTTTGTGCAGAGATTTAAAAGCTCGTGTGAGTGTGAGTTTTCATCAGAGCTGCCTCCTGGTGTTATTACTGCAACAATATTATTTGCTATATTCCTCCATTTTAGGTGCCTTAAGTTGAAATCCCCCAGGAGTAAGATGTTGGGTGCAGGAGCTGGAAGATTTTCCAGACAGTGGTCAATTTTTAACAGCTGTTCCTGGAATTGCTGGGATGTTGCATCCGGAGACTTGTAGACTACCACAATGACTAGGTTTTGGTTCTCGACCTTTACTGCTAAAACTTCCACTACATCATTTGAGGCATTAAGCAGTTCTGTGCAAACAAGTGACTCTGCAATGCACAGGCCAACCCCCCCCCCCCCTTTTGCCTGTTCACTCTGTCACATCTGTATAGGTTGTAACCTGGGATCCATATTTCGTTGTCCAAGTGATCCTTTATGTGGGTCTCAGTGAAAGCCGCGAACATTTGCCTTTTCCCTCTGCAAGCAGTCCAGAATAACAAGGGTCCAGAACAACAAAAATACATCCCTGGCACTAAAATGACATTTCCTCTGTTCATTAGTCACGTCTCAAGGCCCTTCTCACATTCTTTTGCTTTCCACATTGAATTTTTATTCTCACAAAAAATAAGAAGATTACTGTATGCAGACTACTGCATTAGGTAAAAAAATGATATGAATCATATTGGTGCACTTGCAAAAGAATATTAGACTCACCATTGGTGTGTATTGGACGCCTGGCATGTTTGTTTACTTTTGAACTTTGGGTAATAATCGAACAATTCTGAGCTACTTCGAGCTCAATTTGTCAAGGTACTTTCTCCATTGTAAAACCAGTCAAAATCATCTCAATTTCTATGATATCCCCTTCCTTCCTATAAAATGAGACCAAGAAACTAAATACAACAAATAAATACCATAAACGAAAAAACAAAGTCGCCGCTGTTTTAATTCAAAAAAACGGTCCAATTTTTTTTTCTCATTATGCACTGTGTGCTGCAGTATTTTTTTTTATACCATGCACACTGACCACATAGAACCCCCCATCTTTCATATGGTGGCCTACCAGCTTTTTCTTCCTGCTCCCATATAATTTGAGGGGCGCTAGAATTAGGTGTCTAACGTCAAAAAACCCTGGGTCGTAAGCGTACTAGTACGTCCGAAACCCTCAAAGGTTAAAAAAAATATCATCAGGGATCTAACAACCCTCTTATGCTAGAAGGCTTATGAATTAATTTTTCAAAAGATTTAGAGAGCTGTGTAAGTTTAGATATTTGGTCTAATATTATTACAGTCAGCTTGGTCCACCTCCTTTGTGGTGATCGGAGTGACCCTCGCTATTTTGAGGATTTGTTGGGAAAGGTAGATGATCCAATGGATTAGTTAAAGAGTGTTGCAATATGTGTTGCAATACTTGAGAAGCATTTTTGTGTACATAAAAGCATGCAAGTTGTTTATGTCTCCTGCCTTGTTTTTAGGGTGTTTATGATAAGCGTAACTTGTATTGGATTGATTGGAGCTAGGAATAGCGTATTTGGGTATGTACCTATGATGTAGTCTGATATACGGGTGTTGCCTTGTATTTTGTTCACTAGATATTTTCTCTATGGAGAAGCAAACAATGAGGTCTTTTACTGTTTCAGTTGGTGTGAGTATGGGTAAAGTCTGATTTTGTTAGTTTTAAATTGTTTTGTTTAAGGATAACTTTTTTAGGTTCCAAGAATTTCAGATAGTTTCCCAGGTTTTTTTTCATATCACCTTTGGATGTATGTAATCAATTATCATAAACATTTTTTAAGATCTTATCATGCTGGTAAGACTGACGAGTAATCGTGATTAAACTGTTCTCTAGTCTTTGACCCATTCTGTACTGTTTTTCATATTTGTGCTTTGTGTAATGGACTTTGGAGGATGCTGGTGTTAGCCAGGGATTATTCAGTTCTCTTTGCTGTGATCTGTTTAGTTTTTTCTTTCTGGGCAATGTTTTGTTATATAGGCTTTGTGGGCTTTTTTTTAGAAAATTTATTATACATTTCATTCATATCTGTAATGTGTCGAGCTCATTTGCCAATTCGATGTTATTCTAGGCTGCATAAAGTTTTTAACTGCTGTCTTGTAGTAGTCTGAAGGTTACTTTTAGTAATGCTTGTGGATTGCCCAAGTTAGTTATTGAAAAAGGTTTGGGTAATTGTCTGTAGAGTTTTCCTGTGATTATGACTTGATTTTAAAGGGGGATATGGTGTTGTCCCAGATGTGTGTCTATTAAGGAGATGCCTGTCTTGTGATTCTTTTGTAGGTTTTAGATATTGCTGGTAGTAACAGCAGTAGCTCATTGTGTTTGTGAATTTGGTTATCTTTGTGGGTCAACAGTTTGTGTAGTATGTTATGTTGAAATCTCCTGTTAGTATTAGGTGGTCTTTGTTCATGTGTGCATCAGTAATCTTATTTCCCAGTTTTTTCACTAAAGTGGTAAATGTTTGACTGTGGAACTCTGGTAGATGTTTATAACCTGAGGGGTTTCTCAGGTCTTTTGATTTAAAATTTGCTATGAAAATTTTCCATGTTCATCCCTTGTGCAAGATTTATTGATACATTTGAGTTGATTTGATAAGTGTATAGCTAGTTTCTTCCTCCCCCCTTGCCTGGTGCGTGTTTCTACAGTTGTGTATGACCATAGTAGCCAGGAAATGGGTATAGACCATCTGTAATATCAGGCTTAAGCAGGTTTCGTGAGTGTAAATGATTGATTATATTGGAAGTGAGGGAACTGAGTAATGCTGTTGGCATCATAATGTTTGCTCCAGGATCTGACATTATAAGTTAAAGATTGATTATTTTATTTGTGTTGCACTGAGTAATGTCTTGCTGGTCTGCTGTGTAGTAATTACAGTTGTCCTGTTTGATTCATGTAATTCATTATAATAAAAAGTTTATATCAGGATCTATGCCTGTAGTTATATGATGAGAATGATTTTACAAACTAGATTTTCTGAGTAAAATATTATAAGATTTATATTGAATCTACAACTAGACTTATGAATAAGACTCTGTAATTATTCTAAAAACTTGTAAAAAATTTAAAAGAAAAAGAGATTATTACAGAATAGATAATTCAGTTAAACACTTAAGCATTTAATACCACCTTAATTATTTTAACAAAATTGAGTTTATGAACTATGGTTGATATTTACAGCTAAAATTAGGGAGCTAATGAATATAACAATAATAGAATGTATTAAAAACAAAATCAGTAGCACCTGAGGTAGTCAATAGCACCTAGAGTATTTTAAAAGAAAGTGACTATATGGACAAGAGGGAAAAAAAAAATTATCACCTGAAAGTAGCCCTTTAAATGTTGTTAGAACTACGAGTATAGCGATTACTGAATAAAGGGCAGTACAATGTATTGGTATATAGAGAATTATTTTAGGAGAAATTTAAGAAGGGGGCTAAATTAAGTAGTGGTAAACAACCTTTAATATATATAGTCACTATGAATGAAATTAGTCTAAGAGTAGGATTTGAACTTATGGCATAAAGTCTGAGCAATTAATATCACTATGGAATAATATTTGAGATAGTTGATACTAGCTAGTGAAGGTTAGTACAAGGAATTGCACAGTAGTGTAGTAGAAACATAAGAAACATAAGATCAGAAGAATGTAGGACACTGCAGAGAAGGCCTACTGGCATGTGAGGCAGGTCCTTATCAACACGACTCTACCTAAAGCTACACAAGAAATAATTCCCTGTACCCAATGTAACCATTCAAACCCAGCCCCTCCCCACTCATTTATTTGTCCAGTCTCTCTTAAAGCTACCAATGTCCTGGCCTCTATTACCTCACTGAGAGACTGTTCCACGCTCTACAAACTCTGTTCCCTATCCCACCGAGAAAACCAGTACTTACCTATGTCCTTTCTAAAATCTAAATTTATCCAACTAAATCTATAAATTTCTGGTTCTTACCTGTTCGATCACCTCAGTACTTTATTAATATCTCTGTTTATGCCCGTCAATCCCACTTACACTCAATGAAATCTCCCTCATTCTAAGCCTCTCCAGTGAGTGGAGATTTATGGCTTTAAGTCTATCTTAACACGGGAGGTTCCTTACACAGCAAATCATTTTAGTCATTCTTCTCTGTATGTTCTCTAATGAGTCTATATCCATCCTGTAGTAAGGGGACAAACTGAGCAGCATAATCTAAATGAGGCCTCACTAGTGATGTATAGAGCTGTAAAATAGCTTTTAGACTTCTGTTACTTATACTTCTTGAGATAAATCCAAGTAGTTGAGATACATTCAGGGTCAAAACCGTAGATCTACGCCAAAATTACTACTGGCATCAAATTTAGCGCGAGAAAGCTTGTAGACCTACATCTGAGAGAATGGGTCGGGGTGGTCAGTGTGCACACTATAGAAAAAATCTGGCAAGCCCCCATGGCATTGTGGGAACGCTGGCAAAGTAGTTTTGTTCATCATGCCTGGCAGCAAGGAAGCTCTCACTCCCCACTCACTCTCTGGGTGAATTCTGACTCTCCTCTTCACAACTTACAGTTCTAAGACTGATGGAAATGGAGGCTGTAAGAGTAAAGTGGAAATTCGATGGTTTTGAAACATATGGTACCATTGTGCCATATGGTACAATGGTACCATATGGTACAATGGTATCATATGGTTCAATGGTACCATATGGTACAATGTACAATATAGTACATTGTTCCTATGGAATTATAACATTGGGGACAGGGTACAGGGACCCTAATGGAAATAAGTCTGTCTGAACTTTTGCGGTTTCCTTAGGTTCTCCAAACCATGAAGAAGAGGAGGACTGCTGTGGAAAACTCCTGTGGAAAACTCCAACGCATTCTCGGTGCGACCCGACGAATGTGAGGTCTACTACTGGATAGTCACGAGTACGTCAAACTAGGAAGGTAAGAATAATTGTTGTTGGTTGGGGATAGCCAGGTTAGATACATGGATAGGGCATTCTGGCTTGAGGACAGGAAGTAGGAGACAATGGGTAATGCTTTTCCTGGGGCTGGGATGGAGGTGACATTGTTAGCCGGCTTGACATCATCTGAACGGTTAATGGGATCAATCCTATTATTTGCATCTGTCCTGGAGGGCAATGATGTAGGGCAAGCGTTAAGAACGTGAGGATTTAGTTAGAAAGTTCAGTGACAGCTATAGACATGATTAGGAGAAGGGGGGTGCCCTGTAATATGTGGCATTTTGCCAAGATGAGGTTGTTGGTAATGAATGGTTGTCCAGAGCAATGGTATTAATTGTTGGATGGATAACCACTTTAAAGGATAATGCGTACCATTTCATTGACAACTGGGACAACTTCTTGGCCGAAATGTCATGTATGCCAGGGATGGGGTTCATTATCCTGGGCTGGTGTGGGTTTTTTGCTCAACTCAGTTGAGGGGGTTGTCAGGACTTTAAAATAGGAGTAGTTAGAGGTATGGGTTTAGAAATGATTAAATATTGAATATGGGAATATATTGACTTATGCCTATATTAAGAATCTTAATAGTAAAACTGTCATGGAGTAACTCTGGGCAATGATTAATTTCAGAAAATTGTGTAAAAAACAAAGATGGGAATTATGAATAGGAAGAAATGTGCAGAAGAAAAAAACATATGATGGTATTTTATGCTAACAGCGAAGTGCAAAGAATAAAATATTGACTTCGTTGGTAGCATGTGCTGGAACTTTTGATTATTATTGCATTAACTTGAATATAACGTGGTAGAATTAAAGAGTCGGGAATGACTGCTGAGTGTATATTCAGGGATTTAAGTTATTCTATGTGGATAGATGTAATAGGAAGGGGGGAGGTAGTTGCATTGTATGTCGAGAAAAGAAAATATTAATTGTTGGCTTAAAACAGGTATAAAAATAGATGGAGCAGTAACAGAGATCTGTTTGGGTAGAGGCTCGATGGGGGGTCAAGAAAAACCTAATTCTAGGTGTTGTAATATACCGGACCTCCAGGCTTGGATCACGATAGAGGGAGACTTCTTTGGGCGAAATTGCTAGGGCTTTGGACACCGTACGTTAGTCATAGTAGGGGATTTTAATTTAGCCAAATTGACTGGAATCTTTGACAGGTAATCTAGGTCCAGTTGACTTCATGGAAAAAAGTGCCAGGACTGTTTTCTGAAAACAGAGTGTAACTGAACCTACCAGGGTATTAATTTGCTGACCTAGTCTTGTCAAATAAGGTAACACTCGTGAATAATCTGGAAGATCATTGAAGGCTTGGCGCAAGTGATCACAAATCCACACCTTTAGCATTATTTGGGAATGCAAGAATAATGATAATACAGTAAAAATCCCGATTTTCGTTCTGCCGATTATATTGGACTTAGGAAACATCTGTCTATTCTGATTGGGGAGTTATTAGCTAAGGATTTTATTGACGATAATCTAATTATGAATATGAAGGATCTGCTTTTTATGATTGTTTTCTTAATATAATGTACACAGTGCCCAGAGTATATACATTCCCCAGAGAGAAATTAGGTCTAATAATAAACGATCCCAAATGGGTTGACACAGGGGGCTAAAGCATCTATTAGGGGCGAGAAAATGGTGAAATTTTAGGCGCCATCTCGAAGAGGATAGGTTAACCTTATGACAATATGTTCAGCTTAAACGAGAAGTAAAAAGGCGATAAGAAGGTAAACGTGACTATGAAATTAGAGTTGCTAATGAATCCAAAGACTAATCCAAAGGGGTTTCTTTCAATGAGTGTTATTATAGGACGAAGGTGAAGGGAAAAAAGTAGGACCTCTGAATCTGGGAATGGACAGCTGACGGATAATGAAACTGGAAATTGTTCCTTATTTAATGACTATTTTTTGTCAGTTTTTACACAGGAAGATATGTAAAGGAGATTCCAGTAATTAACAATTATTTAGTTCATGATGAATGTTAAGTTAACTATATTTACTGTTCACGAGGGACATGGTTTATTTTTTTTTTTTTTTTTTTATTATCACAGCGCCGATTCACTACCAGGCAGGGGTGGCCCGAAAAAGAAAAACTTTCACATCATTCACTCCATCACTGTCTTGCCAGAAGGGTGCTTTACCTACAGTTTTAAACTGCAAACATTAACACCCTCCTTCAGAGTGCAGGCACTGTACTTCCCATCTACAGGACTCAGTCCGGCCTGCAGGTTTCCCTGAATCCCTTCATAATGTTACTTTGCTCACCACTCCAACAGCACGTCAAGTATTAAAAACCATTTGTCTCAATTCACCATATCAAACCACGCTACGGCATTGCCTGCTGGAAGTCCATGCCCCTCGCACACAAAACTCCTTTACCCCCTCCTCCAACCCTTCCCCAGGCCGACCCCTACCCCGCCTTCCTTCCACTACAGACTGATAACCTTGAAGTCATTCTGTTTCGCTCCATTCCTTTCATGTCCCGAACCACCCCAACCCTTCCTCAGCCCTTGGAAAACAGTTTTTTGGGAATCCCGCACCCCCTCTAACTTCCAAAATACGTTCTCTGATTTATTCACACCCACAAATTCCCCCCAAAATGACATCTCCCTGCCCCCAGCCTTCTCTCGCTCAAATTCATCACCCAGCTTCACCCCATAAAGAGGTTGGTTAAAAAATATACTTATACATTTTCCCCTCTTTGCCCCCAAGGGCAAAAATTCTTTTTCCCAAGACTCCTAAGTGCACCATTCACTTTTTCCCCCTCAATTCTATGATTCACCTCTTTTCATGACCCTCCCTACACGTCCACCCCAAATATCTGAAAACGTTCCCCCTCCATACTTCTCCTCCAATTGATATTCAAACTTTCACACCTAAACTTTTTGTTTATCCCATTTAACCTTCCTTTCTGTATTCCCTTTAATTTTTTTTTTTTGCACACCCTACCAAATTCATCCACCAATTCCCGCAAAATTCTCTTCAAATCTCCCAAGAGCCAGTGTCATCAGAAAGGACTGTGACAACCCCACTTTTTGTGTGATTTTTTATCTTTTAACTCCCGCCTCTTGCCCAAGACCCTGCATTTACTTTTCTTACAACCCCATCCTATAAATATATTAAACAAACCCGGTGACATCACCATCCCTTTCTAAAGGCCTCTTTTTGGGAAAAATTCCCTCTTTCCTACATACTTAAAATTGAGCCT
>NC_069429.1:25059842-25086457 GCF_026875155.1 Cherax quadricarinatus
TGTTAGTGTCGGGGCAGCCCTAACAACTCTAATTTTTTGTGCTCCCTAAGCGTCAGAAAGAGATCGACCAGTTTTCTCCGAATATTGAAGAGGACAGGAGGACAAGAAATATAGGAATACAACCAGAACAACTGTAGAGGGAGGAGGGTATGAAATGAGATTAGTTCGAGAGTGTTAGACTGGCCGAAGGTAATCTTGATGTCTAAGGGATGGAGAGAATTGTTGAGAATTAGAAAAGACTGGAAATGTAGGGACGGCAGAAGGATAAAAGAGTTCCCAGATAGAGGTTTGTAAGAAGAAAGTGGCGTTTAGCACGTGAGAAGAGCAAGTATATGAAATGGAAGGGTTGCCAAGACTGGAATTCGAATTATGAAGAGTGGAAAATTCTGCTGGAAGGAACTGAGGACACAAATGTGGGAGAGGCACAGAGAATGAGGAGATAAGACACTTTTCTTGACAGGGGAAGCATGAAAGGAGAAAAGTCGTGAATGTACAATGCCACTGCATAGGTTTATCGTATGCGAAAAGGAAAAACCTGTATCTTAACCGGACATGGACATCAAGGAAAGGAAGCAAGGAATTAGATTCCCGATTCAGCTTTAAACTTAATGGAAGGGGCAAGATTATTTAAGCGTATCAAAAAAGGTTGGGGGGGAAGAGACTGGAATCATGAAGCCACAGAGCAAAGAAGTCATCCACAAAGCGGAGCCAGAGTGGAGGTTGCAATCATCGAGGGTAGGAAGAAGAACAGTCTCGAAGTATTCCATGTTAGATTACATGACAGAGAGAGAGAGAGCCCATAGCCGACATTATAGAGTTTTGAGAATAATATTCCCTTAGGAAGGAAAAGGGTAGAGTCCACAACAGAGCGGATAAATCAAGAAAGACATCATAGATAGGAGATGTAGAAACCCTTCATGGCCCTTCTCTCTAGGAATCAAGGACATCATCAAGAGGGACATTGTAGAAGGAGGGACTCAACGTCAGACTAAGCATCTATATAGGTTGGGAGAGAGCAAAAAACCCATTCAGTGAAGTCTTGAGAGTGACGGAGGTGGGCAGGAGAACAAAAGTACCAAGAAAGGGATGAGGATTTTGGCCAGCCAAGAAGCAAGAGAATACAGACAGAACCTCTAGAGGATATAAGGACGAAGAGGAATATCAGTTTATGAGTTTTGGGAAGGCCATAGAAATAGGGAAGAGAGGGACAGATGACACAAAACCATTGAACAAGGTCAAAGTTCAGGAGGACAGAGGTCAAGAGAGTCCCTTAGTTTCTTTGTTTGTGTAAAGTTCTCTTGATGGGATCAAGAGGGTTTGGAAACGAGAGGATGTAGGGTACATGAGTCAGAGAAGCAGACATCAGCTTTAACGGAGGTAATCCTCGCGATCAAGATAACTACCGAATTCACCTGTCAGAAGATAGTATGCCAATGTTTAGTGTTGGATTTAGAGAAGAAAGGCAAGTTGGTAATGGCATGGAAGGTGGTATTCTTAAGAAAACACACTAACAAGAGCAGGGAGGAGAAGTGCCACGAAAAATGGGACTTGTCGGAAGGATTTACAGGATTGATATTGACAAAAGAATCAAAAGAGCTAATCAGGGAAATACCAGTGCGAGGGTAGGCGAAGTGGCAAAGGAAAGGCCAAAACCAGAAGTTTCAAGCTCATGGACTGAGAAGTGAGACAGAAGACAGGTTTAGTAACCCAGTGAGGGAGAATTTAGACCAAGAGCTAGCTGGAGATGAGAAACGCTGAAGTTTATTCCTGATTAGAAGAAAAGAGATTTGTGTATTCAGGGTGAGGCAGTGTCAAAGCAATGGTAAGAGAGAAGGTTAACAGAGATCCTGTGGTTAGAGCCGCAAATGAGAGCCATGTTGACATTGACGGAAATAAATAAGGCATCTTCAACCTGTGTTTTTAGTAGAAAAGAATGAGCCAGTTTGAAGAGTAGGAGACAGGGCATGATCAGGAAAGGGAAGTGCACAGTGGGCTGGTTTTCAGGAAGTGGGAGAAGAAGGAGGCAAACATGTTCAGCAAGACATCCATGTAGGAAGCAAAGCTATTTTTCTTACGACGCCTGGTAGCAATAAGAGCAGCCTAAATAAGATCGGAAAGAGGGGTTTGGAGTGGACGTGTCAGCGGATGGGTCTATGAAAGATGAGGTAATCATAGAATTGATGAGGGAAAAGAGTGAGTGGTGCACTTAGGAGTCTGTGGAGACAAAGAACTTGTCCATGAGGCAAAGAGGGGAATGTATGGAGTATAGTTTTACCAACGCTCTTATAAGGGTGTGAAGCGTGGTGAATGAATGTTGCAGCGAGGAGTAAGCTGGAAGCCGTGGAATGTCATGTCTGGAGAGCAAAGTGTGGTGTGAATAAATGCAGAGAAATCGTAGTTTTGGAATGTAGTAGGAGGTGCGGGATTACCAAAACTGTTGTCCAGTAGGGCTGAGGAAGGGTTTGTGAGGTGTTCGACATGTAGAGAGAATGGAGCAAACAGAATGACTTCAAGAGTGTAATCAACTGTAGTGGGAAGGAAGCGGGGTAGGGGTCGGCCTAAGAAGCGTTGTAGGGAGGGGGTAAAGGAGGTTTTTGTGTGCGAGGGCTTGGACTTCCACAGGCATGCGTGAGCGGGTTTGATAGGAGTGAATGGAGACAAATGGTTTTTAATACTTGACGTGCTGTTGGAGTGTGAGCAAAGTAACATTTATGAAGGGATTCAGGGAAACCGGCGGGCCGGACTTGAGTCCTGGAGATGGGAAGTACAGTGCCTGCACTCTGAAAGAGGGGTGGTTTAATGTTGCAGTATAAAAACTTTAGTGTAAATCAACCTTCTGGCAAGACAGTGATGAGTGAATGATGGTGAAAGTTTTTCTTTTTCGGGCCACCCTGCCTTGGTGGGAATCGGCCAGTGTGATAATAAAATAATAAAAAATAAAGAACATTAAAAAAGTTGGAGAGAATATGATGCTTAACTGCGGGTTCCATAAATAACAAAAAAAGGCACAATACCGTGACTGGAACGATACACAAATAACCCGCACATAAAAGAGATAGCTTACAATGACGTTTCAGTCCAACTTGGACCATTTACAAAGTCACACTAGCCATAAGTGGAGCAGGACCTCTGTATATAGGCAGGAAGAGGTGGTGGTCGTAGTAGTAGTAGTACAAGAATGGTATATAATACCGACAAGATGAAATTAAGACATATGTGCGGCGTCTGGTTGTCTTTGTTGTGGACGTTTCGCCATCCAGTGCTTGGCTGGAAATGGCGAAACAATCTACGATAGGGATGCCCCGGGTGTTGTGCATGTGTCATAATTTCAACTTGTGCCAGTATTAATATACCATCTTGTACTACTACTACTACACTACTACTACTACTACTGACTACTATACCACTACCACCACCTCTTCCTGTCCTATATATAGATGTCCATGGCTCCACTTACAGAATATCACTTCAACTTCTCATCTCACAGCAGCCCTTGGTCCTAAATTCTCCTCACTGGCTGGTTACTAACCTGTCTTCTGTCTTCACCATCCTCAGAATGAGCTTGAACTTCTTGTTTTGGCCTTTCCTTGCCACTTATGCCTACTCCTTGTTGCTGGTATTGCCCTGATTAGCTCTTCTTGATTCCTTTCATCAATCCTATACCTTCCCGTAATCTTCCTGACTTGTCCACTTTTCGTGCGTCTCCTTCCTGCTCTTGTTAGTCTGTTTTCTAAGAATCACCACCTTTCCACGACTGTTACCAAACATGCCCCTTACATTCTCTTAAATCCAACACTAACATTGTCATACTATCTCTGACAAAGGTAAATCGTTAGGTTATCCTTGATCCGAGGAATTACCTCCATAAAAGCTGATGTCCTTAGCTCGCAGACTCACGTAACACTTACACTCTCCTCTCGTTTCCAATCCCCTTGATCGCACTAGAGAACTTTCAACAAGAAAAAAAAAAACAAAGGACTCTCTCTGACCTCTGTCCTCCTGACTTTGACCTTGTTTCAACGGTTTTTGTGTCATCTGTCCCTCTCTCCCTATTTACTTCCTATGGCCTTCCCAAAACACATAAGACCTGATATTCCTCTTCGGCCTATCATATCCTCTATAGGTTTCTGTCTTTTACTTCTCTTGCTTCTTGGCTGGTCAAAAACCCTCACTCCCATTCCTTGTACTTTTTCTCCTGCCCTCCCCGTCACTCACAAGACTTCAATGAATGGTTCGCTCTCTCCCAACTGTAATATTATTAGTCTTGACGTTGAGTCCTCTCTTCACCAATGACCCACTTTGATAAGTCCTTGATTTCCTTAGAGAGAAGGCCCAGAAGGGTTTCTACATCTCCCTATACCTACGAGGTCTTTCATTGATCTTATCCGCCTCTGGTGGGCTCTAACTCCTTTTTCCTTCCAAGGGAAATATATTCTCAAACCTTCAGTGTCACTATGGGTCTCCTCTCTCTCCTTCGCTTGCTAATCGTTACCATGGAGATACTTCGAGACTGTTCTTCTCCTACCCTCGATGTGTCAACCTTCAACTCTGCTCCGCCAGTGGATACACTCTTCCTGTGGCTCATGCTCCGTCTCTTCCAACCTTTTCTTGAAATTCTCTTAATAATCTTATCTTGCCCCTTCCATTAAGTTTAAAGCTGAATGGGAATCTAATTCTTTCTTCCTTCCTTGATGTCCATGTCCACCGGTCAGATAACAGGCTTTTCCTTTTCCGTTTATCCGAAAACCTATGCACAGTGGCATGTACATTCACGACTTTTCCTATCTAAGCTTCCCCCAGTCAAAGAAAAGTGTTCTATATCACCTCTTCTCCATGCTCTCCTGCATCAGTGATCCTCAGTTCCTTCCAGCGAAATTTCCATTCTATCATAATTCGTTTTCCCTGTCTTGGTTACCCTTCCCACCACCAATAATTTTTTCCAATATACTCTGCCCTCTCAACGTGCTAAATGCAATTTCTTCTCTCCAAAACTCTCTACTCCTGGAAAACTTCTAACCTCTGCCTCCCTAACATTTCCCGGTCTTTCTAATCTCAACAATTCACCCTCCGTCCCTTAGACATCAAGCTTACTTTCCGCCAGATAACACTCTACGCACTATTCTCGTTCAACCCCTCCTCCCTCTACAGATGTTCCTGTGTCCTACTCTATTTCTTGCTCCTCCCTGTCCTCTTTATCCCCCCAATACTTCGGAGAAACTGGTCGATCTCTTTCTGACAGACTTAGGGAGCCCAAAAAATAGTGTTAGGCTTGCCGACACTAACCAATGCTCTTTTCTGACACGTCAGAGATCATTGCCATCCTATTGACTGGTCTTCGCTACAACTGTCCTTCCCTACTTCCACCTCGAACAGTTCGCCGTCTAGTTGAATCCTCTCTTAATACACAACTTTCTTGTATGAATTTAGCCCTGGCTTCATCTCTGTAAGATGCCTTCCTCTCCCACTACATTGTAAAATGCTCCAAACTTCAGAACAACCTGACTTAACCTGACACCCCCATTTTTTCTTTTTCTTTTTCTCTCTCCTCTCCCTCTTTCCCCTTTCCTTTTCCTCTTTCCTTTTTCTCCTCTGGTTGTCTTTCTCTCTCGTCTCGTGTTTCTGTTCCCTTCTTCATTTACTGTCACCCACTTCCCCTTTTTATGCACCTCTGTGCGCTTGCTCTCCCTCTGTGGGCACCTACTCTCTGCAGTGCTCCCCTTTGAATTTTGACTGCTCATCCACCTTATTCCCCACTTCATAAACATAAAACATAAGAAAGGAGGAACACTGCATGAGGCCTGCTGGCCCATACTAGGCAAGGTCCTTTACAATGTCAATCCCAACTAACAAAAACATTGCCCAACCCAGTTTTCAATTGCCACCCAAGAAATAAGCTCTGATGTGAAAGTCCCCACTCAAATCCCAACCC
Organism: Cherax quadricarinatus; assembly: GCF_026875155.1. Taxonomy (NCBI): domain Eukaryota; kingdom Metazoa; phylum Arthropoda; class Malacostraca; order Decapoda; family Parastacidae; genus Cherax; species Cherax quadricarinatus. The sequence continues at coordinate 25,065,772 of NC_069429.1, forward strand.
CATCCCACTCATGTACATATCCAACATTGATTGAAACAACTCCAAAGTCCCAGCCTCAATAACCAAACTAGGTAGACTGTTCCACTCATCAACTACCCTATTTCCAAACCAATACTTTCTTTGTCCTTTCTAAATTCTAAACTTATCGAATTTAAATCCAATTACTGCGGGTCTCTCTTGGAGAGACATCTCAAGTGCCTTATTAATTATTTTTTATTACACACCGGCCGATTCCCCACCAAGGCCAGGGTGGCCCGAAAAAGAAAAAACTTTCACCATCATTCACATCCATCACTGTCTTGCCAGAAGGTGCTTTAACACTACAGTTTTTAAACAGCAACATTAACACCCCTGCCTATGTCAGAGTTTGTCTAGGGCACTGTACTTCACCATCTCCCAGACTCAAGTCCGGCCTGCCGGTTTCCCTGAATCCTTCATAAATGTTACTTACTTCTCACACTCCAACCGCACTTCAAGTATTAAAAACCATTTGTCTCCCATTCACTCCTATCAACACGCTCACGCATGCCTGCTGGAATCCAAGCCCCTCGCACGACAAAACCTCCTTTACCCCCCCCTCCAACCCTTTCCAGCCCCCCGACCCCCAACCCCCCCGCCTTCCTTCCACACAGACTGATACACTCTTGAAGTCATATCTGTTTCGCTAGCCATTCTCTCTACAATGTCCCGAACCACCTCAACAACCCTTCCTCAGCCCTCTGGACAAGCATTTTTGTAATCCGCACCTCCCCTAACTTAACTTCCAAACTACGAATTCTCTGCATTATATTCCACCACACATTGCCCTCAACATGAACAACATCCACTGCCTCCAGCCTTCTCCTCGCTGCAAATTCATCACCCACGCTTCACACCCAAATAAGAGCGTTGGTAAAACTATACTCGCATAACTTCCCCCTCTTTTGCCTCCAAGGACAAAGTTCTTTGTCTCCACAGACTCCTAAGTGCACACTCACTCTTATTATTCCCCATCAATTCTATGATTCCACCTAATCTTTCATAGACCCATCCGCGACACGTCCACTCCAAAATATCGTGAATACGTTCAACCTCCTCCATACTCTCTACCTCCAATCTGATATTCAATCTTTCATCACCTAAACTTTTGTTATCCTCATAACCTTACTCTTTCCTGTAATCACCTTTAATTTTCTTTCTTCTTTTGCACACCCTACCAATATTCATCATCCACCATCTCTGCAACTCTCTTCAGAATCTCCCAAGAGCAAGTGTCATTCCGGCAAAGAGCAGCTGTGACAACTCCCACTTTTGTGTGATTCTTTATCTTTTAACTCCACGCCTCGATGCCAAGGACCCCTCGCATTACTTCTCTTACAACCCCATCTATAATATATTAAACAACCACGTGACATCACACATCCTGGTCTAGGCCTACTTTTACTGGGAAAAAATTTCCCTCTTTTCCTACATACCTAACATAGCCTCACTACCTCGAAAAAACTCTTCACTGCTTTCAGTAACCTACCTCCTACACCATACACATGCAACATCTGCCACATTGCCGCCCCCTTATCCACCCTGTCCATACGCCTTTCTCGCCAATCCAAAATTGCCACACAGACCCTCTGTAGCTTATCTAAATACTGTTCACTTATATTTACACTGTAAACACCTGGTCCACACACCCCCTTTTCCCTTTTCCCCTAAAGCCTCCTTGTTCATCTGCTACCCTATTCCCTTTCTTACTCTTAATTCTTTCAATTATAACCAAAACCAACACTTTACCGGGGTCATCCCCCCGGATTTTACCCCCCCTAAATTTTTGCACTCTCTTTTATCCCCTTTCCCTTTTATACAAAGGAACTATGCATGCTCTCTGCCAATCCCTGGGGCCCTTCCCCTTTTCCCATACTTTTTATTAAAAAAATTTGCCCCAAACCCACCCCAAAAACAAATCCCCCCCGGGTTTTTAACATTTCTATCTTTACCCCATCAACCCCGGCTCCCTTTTACCCCCTTTTTTTTTCCCTTTCTGCCTCACAAAATTTCCCCCACACTCAAAAACTGGTTTCTTCCCATCCTACAAGATGTTTTTTCCTCCTTGCCCAAAAAAACCCCAAAAAAACACACCCCCCCCTATCTTCTCAACTTTTTAACCCAATTCCTCAAAATTTTCCCTTCCCATTTCCCCAAATCCTCTCCCTCCATTTAATAACTCCCTCCCCTTTTTTAAACCCTGAAAAAACCCTTTTTTCTCTGGGCCCTTTCTTAACTTTTTAAATTTTTTCTCACTCCAAAAAATTTTTCTTATTTTTAACAAAATTTTTTTGAAACATCTCAACCCCTCTCTCATTTGCTCTCTTTTTTTTTCATTGCTTTTACCACTCTCTTAACTTCTCTCTTTTTTCCATTACTCTGCCCCCCTTGCATCACTTTTTTTTGTAAAAATTTTCCAAAATGCTAACTTTTTCCCCCCCTTACTACTCTCTTTTTTATCATCATTCCCCCCAATCCCCCCTCTTTCCCCCTGCACCCAAATTTTCCGGGGGCCCAAACTTCCCGCTGGGAAAACTCTAAAACTAAAATTTTTTTAAAACCCACCCCCTAAAATCTTCGACCCCCTTGCCTATTCCTCATTCCCATTATCCTCCAATAGCTGTTTATATCTTTCCCCTAACTGCCTCCTTTTTTTAGTTTTTAAAACTCACCCCTCTCTTCCCCCCGAAGCTTCTAAATTTTCCCTTTTATCCCATCTACCTTTTAAATCCCCAGTGAGCTACAACTAGAAAGTTTATCTGATTTTATCTGTGGCCCCCCTATAAACAGTAACCCCCTGAAAGTCTACTCAACCGTCCTTTTTACCCCACCAATACATTAAACCAACAAACTAAATGTCATTTTTGCCCTACACATATCGGTATACTTATTTTTCCCCTTTTTTTTAAAATATGTATTACCAAAAACTAAACCCCTTTCCCTTTAAAAAAGTTTTAATCAAAGGGCTCCCATTTCCTTTACACCCCGGGACCCCCAAACTTTTCCCACCACCCCTCTCTAAAAGTTTCTCCTACTTTAGCATTCAAGTTTCCCCCACCAAAAATTTCTCTCCACTTGGTTCAAAAAGGGTCCCATACTTTTACTTAAATCCCCCCAAAAACTCTCTCTCTTCCCTGCATTCCCTCTTCTCCAGGTGCATACCGCTTTTTATGACCCCTTCTCGCATTTCCAAACCTTTTTCTTTAATCCACATAATTTTTTGAAAAATTTTCACCCTTCATATTCTCTTTTCTCCTTCCATAACGATCTTTTAAAAATTCCCGCTACCCCTTCCTTTGCCCCTAACTCTCTCAGATACTCCAGATTTTTAAACCCATTTATTCCCCCCCCTGAAACTCTCCTACCCCCTTCAGCTTTGTTTTGCTTTTGGGCCAGGACACCCAAATTTTTTTTCATTCATAACATCAAACAATCATCTTTTTTTGTAAACCGGGAAATACATCCACGCACATTTTAAACAACCCCCGTTTTTTAAAAGTTTTCTTTTTCTTTTTTTTTAATTTAATACAAAAATACTGGGACTGTTACTGAGTTATCGCTACTATGTAATTCCATTCACATGCTACAATGTATTGAGTTGTGGTCGCTAGCACCAGTTTTTTTCCTCTGAAATTTCTAAATTATTTACAAGGGATTCATTGTTTGCCATTACTAAGTCAAGCAGGTTATTTCCTCTTGTAGGTTCTGTCACAAACTACTTCCAAAAACAATCCTGAAATACTTCTAAGAAGTCGTATGATTCTATTTCCCAGTCAAAGTAATTCCAATCAACATGACTAAAGTTAAAGTTCCAGAATTATACATTATCGTGCCTTGTTGGGCCTTAAACAATTTCTCCCATAGTAGTTTCCTTGGCCTATTAAGTTTGGGGGACGGTATATAACTCCTAAAATCAGTTTTTCATGCCCCCTCTGAAAAAATTCTATCCAAATCAGTCGCTGTAGGTTTTACTTCAGACTTAATACCATTTTTTTGCAACAGTTCAACGATCTGGAATACATGCACACCCACCCCCCTCCCAATAACTTCTATCTTCTTGGAACAATTTTAAACTGATTATGTACATTCCACAGCATGTCAGACTTTTTGAATTAAAACCACGTCTCAGTTAAGGCAAATACATCAATGTTACCTGCACTTAAGCGAAGCAAAACTAATCTCAAAACTGTCCATCTTATTCCTAGCACTATCGGCAATTTGCATATTAAACATTGAAAGAACTTCCTTTCTCCTTACCCTTCCTGCTCTTTTCTATTTTTCTACTAAACTATTAAGTCCTTATCACCCTCTTCCTTCTACTATGTACTATACTGACCGATGAAATTAAGAACGTGTGCGGTGTTGGTTGTTTTGTTGTGGACCTTTTGCCATCCAGTGGCTGGTGGATAGGAAACGTCTACGGTAGGGCTGCCGGGTGTGCGCATGTGTACTTAATTTCATCTTGTCGGTATTATATTCCATTCTTGTACTACTTCTACTACTACTACTTCACCCACCTCTTCCTGCCTAGATATAGCCTCCTGACTCCACTTCTGATAGTGTGACTTTGTAAATGGTCCAAATCGGACCGAAACGGCGTTGTAAGCTTCTCATTTTTTATGTGCGGGTTATTTGTATATCATTTCCAGTCACGGTATTGTGCCTTTTTTTGTTACATATGGTCAGGGTTACCATATGGCACAGTGGTCACCATATGGACAGTGTACCTTACAGTACAGGACACATATGATACAGATACAGGGATAACTATGAAATAAGTCACCCTGCTTTTTTGGGTTTATCCCAAGGATATTATATATATGTATATGGTATGATAATCTATGTATGTAATGTATTGCTGTACACCTGATTGAAACTTTTTCAAGTTCTTTGGCATGTAAGTCTAGTTTTATTTGGCATACACAATAAAGTTACATAGAATATCCATACTTAAAAGCATGTTTGGAAAACTGGATAACCCAAAAAGTCAGACAGACTTATTCCATTAAGGGTCCCTGTTACCTGTACCATATGGTATAATGTACAATATGGAACAATGTACTATATTGTACATTGTACCATATGGTACCATTGAACCATATGATACCATTGTACCATATGGTACCATTGTACCATATGGCACAAATCGGTAACAATATGGTTCAATACATAGAATTCCTCTTCCAGCTCATTTCCATCAGCTTAGAAACTGTAAGTTGTGAAGAGGAGAGTCAGAATTCACCCAGAGAGTGAGTGGGGAGTGAGAGCTTCCTTGCTGCCAGGCATGATGAACAAAGCTACTTTGCCAGCGTTCCCACAATGCCATGTGGGCGTCCAGATTTTTTCTATAGTGTGCACACTGACCACCCCGACCCATTCTCTCAGATGTAGGCCTACAAGCTTTCTCGCGCTAAATTTGACGCCAGTAGAATTTTGGCGTAGATCTACGGTTTTGACCCTGAACGTATCTCAACTACTTGGATTTATCTCAAGAAGTATAAGTAACAGAAGTCTAAAAGCTATTTTACAGCTCTATACATCACTAGTGAGGCCTCATTTAGATTATGCTGCTCAGTTTTGGTCCCCTTACTACAGGATGGATATAGACTCATTAGAGAACATACAGAGAAGAATGACTAAAATGATTTGCTGTGTAAGGAACCTCCCGTGTGAAGATAGACTTAAAGCCTTAAATCTCCACTCTCTGGAGAGGCGTAGAATGAGGGGAGATATCATTGAAGTGTATAAGTGGATGACGGGCATAAACAAGGGAGATATTAATAAAGTACTGAGGGTGTCGAACCAGGTAAGAACCAGAAATTTATAGATTTAAGTTGGATAAATTTAGATTTAGAAAGGACATAGGTAAGTACTGGTTTTCTAACAGAGTTGTAGATGCGTGGAACAGTCTTCTCAGTGAGGTAATAGAGGCCAGGACCTTGGGTAGCTTTAAGAAGAGACTGGACAAATAAATGAGTGGGAGGGGCTGGGTTTGAATGGTGTCATTGGGTACGGGAGTTATTTCTTGGGTAGCTTTAGGTAGAGATCGTGTTGATAAGGACCTGCCTCACATGGGCCAGTAGGCCTTCTGCAGTGTTCCTACATTCTTATGTTCTTATGTTCTTATGTTTCTACTACACTACTGTGCAATTCCTTGTACTAACCTTCACTAGCTAGTATCAACTATCTCAAATATTATTCCTACAGTGATATTAATTGCTCAGACTTTATGCTATAAGTCAAATCCTACTCTTAGACTAATTTCATATCATAGTGACTCAAGAAATCGTAATGACACGATTGCAAACAAACCATACCCCCGGCCATAACGCGACGGGCTGGAGTTTTGAGACTCTATGACCGCGGGTTCAATCCCGGCCGGGGGTATGGTTCATATCATAGTGACTATATATTTAAAGGTTGTTTACCACTACTTAATTTAGTCCCTTCTTAAATTTCTCCTAAAATAATTCTCTATATACCAATACATTGAACTGCCCTTTATTCAGTAATCGCTATACTCGTAGTTCTAACAACATTTAAAGGGCTACTTTCAGGTGATAATTTTTTTTTTCCCTCTTGTCCATATAGTCACTTTCTTTTAAAATACTCTAGGTGCTATTGACTACCTCAGGTGCTACTGATTTTGTTTTTAATACATTCTATTATTGTTATATTCATTAGCTCCCTAATTTTAGCTGTAAATATCAACCATAGTTCATAAACTCAATTTTGTTAAAATAATTAAGGTGGTATTAAATGCTTAAGTGTTTAACTGAATTATGTATTCTGTAATAATCTCTTTTTCTTTTAATTTTTTTACAAGTTTTTAGAATAATTACAGAGTCTTATTCATAAGTCTAGTTGTAGATTCAATATAAGTCTTATAATATTTTACTCAGAAAATCTAGTTTGTAAAAAATCTTTTCATCATTGACTCAGGCTAGATCCTGATATAATTTTTTTGAAATGAATTACATGAATCAAAACAGCGCTGTAATTACTATTACAGCAGTCCAAGCAGACATTACTCAGTGAAAACAAATTACATAATCATCTTTAACTATAATGTCAGATCCTGGAGCAAACATTATGATGACCTCACAGCATTACTCAGTTCCCTCATTCCAATATATCAATTCTTAAATCTCACAGACTACTGGCTTAAGCCTGATATTACAGATGTCTTATTCCATTCTGGCGACATGGTCATACACAACTGTAGAACAGACCAGAAGGGGGAAGAAACAGCTATACACTACTCAATCAACTCAAATGTATCATATATCGTGCACAAGGGATGGAACATGGAAAATATTTCATAGCCAATTTAAATCAAAAGACCTGCCAAAAAACCCCTCACGGTTATATAAACATCTACAGAGTACAACAGTCAAACATTTACACTTTAGTGAAAAACGGGAATAAGATTACTGTTGCACACATGAACAAAGGACCACCTCACTACTAACAGGAGATTTCAACTAAACATTACTACACAAACTGTGACCCACAAGTAACCAAATTTCACAAACTCAATGAGCTTCTGGCCTGTTACTACCAGCAATATCTAAACCTTACAGAAATCACGAGACAAGCATCTCCTAATTAGACCCACATCTGACAAAACACCATATCCCCTTTAAAATCAGTCATAATCACAGGAAAAACTCTACCAGACTATTCCCAACCTCTTCTCATAACTAATCTGGAAAAATACCAGAGACATTACTAAAGTAACTTCAGATACATAAACAAGACAGCAGTTAACAACTTTATAGCAGCTATGAATAACATCGATTGGCAATATGAGCTCGCCACATATTACAGATATGAATGAATGTATAAATAATTTTCTAAAAAAAAGCCCAAGCCTCTATAACAAAACATTGCCCCAGAAAAACTAAACAGATCACAGCAAAGAGATGAATAATCCCGGGAAACCCAAAAGCATCCTCAAATCCTTAACAAAAGAAAAAATATAAAAAAATACAGAATGGGTAAAAGAAAAGAGAACAGTTTAATCTTTCTCGTCGTTCTTACCAGCCTGAAAGTCAAAAAAAAATGTTTATGATAATAGATTAATAACATAAAAGGTGATATGAAAAAACCTGGGAAATACTGAAATTCTTGGAACTAAAAGTTACCCAAAACAAAAAATTTCTAACAAAAATCAATTAACCCATACTCACACCAATGAAACGTAAATAGACTAAAGTTTTTTTTCCAAGGAAAAAATCTAGGAACAAATACCAAGTGCAAAACCCGTCCACAGACTCCCCTATGGGAAACCTCCCCAATACGCTTTCCTAGCTCCAATCAATCAATACAAGTTGCTTATCATAAAACCCCTTTAAAAAACGGGCAGGAGACATAAACAATTGCCTGCTTTTATGTACAAAAAAAGCTTCTCAAGATTGTCCCCAATTTGCAACACTCTTTAACAAACCCATTGAATCATTCCCTTCCAACAATCCCAAAAAAGCGAGGGCACCCGCCCCACAAAGGAGGTGCCCAAGCTGTTTGAAAAATATAGACCAATATTAACTTACCACGTCTCAAAAAATCTTAAAAAAATTTAATTCAAAAGCCTTCTAGAAAAAGAGGGTTGTTTAGATCCCTGCATGATTTTTTTTAAAACCCTTTGGGGTTTCGGACGTACTAGAAAACCTTACGACCCAGGGTTTTTGACGTACTGTACCCTAATTCTAGCGCCCCAAATCTAGTGGAAAAAGGGGAGGCCTCCTATGAAAGAATGGGTTATGTGGCAGTGTGCGGGTAAAAAAAAAATCCTGCAGACCAGTCAAAGGAAAAAAAAAAAAAATTGACCTTTTTTTTTGGAAAAAAAACAGCGACTTTGCACTGTTTTTTGTATGGTATTATTGTTGTATTTTTTTTTGGTCTCTTTTTTTTAAATGGAAGGCATATCAAAAATTGAGTGATTTTTGACTTTTTTTCAATGGAATCCTTGAATTGGCTCGAAGTGCAAAAATTTTTCGATTTTTATAAAAGTTCAAAAGTAAAAAAAATCGCCAACGTCCAATACCATCAAGGGTGAGTCTAATATCTTTTGCAAGTGCCCCAAATATGATTCATACTTTTTTTTTAAACAAATCAGTAGCTGCATAACAAAAAAATTCTTCTATTTTTTGTGAGAAAAAAATTAAAGGGGAAAGCAAAAGAAGTGAGGGGGGGCCTTGAGACGTGACAAATAACAGAGGAATGTCATTTTAGGCCAGGAATGTTTTCTTTTTTTGTTCTGGACCCTTTTCTGGCTCTTGCAGAGGAAAAGGCAATTTTCGCGGTTTCATGAGACCCACTAAAGGTCACTTGGACAACGAAATATGGATCCCGGTTAAAACCTATACAGAGTGAGAGTGAACAGGCAAAAGGGGGGGTTTGGCCTGTGCATTGCGAGTCCTTTTTTTGCACAGAACTGCGTATGCCTAAAATATGTAGTGAATTTTAGCAGAAAAGGTGGGAAAACCCAAAACCCTAGCATTGGGGGTAGTTACAAGTCTCGGTGCAACATCCAGAAATTTCCGGGAAACTGTTAAAAATTGACCCCTGTCTGGAAAATCTTCCAGCTCTGCACCCAACATTTTCCCGGGGGATTTCAACTTAAGGCACCCAAAAAGGGGAATATAGCAATAAAATTGTTGCAGTAATAACATCGGAGGGAGCTCTGATGAAAATTCACACTCACACGAGCTTTTAAATCTCTGCCCAAAAAATTAAATTTTAAAACCCGCAAAAAATAGAGCCTCTAGACTGGGAATACACTAGCCACTTCCTAGCAAGTGTTTATAAAATTCACATATCAAAAACAATATACTCAGATCACAACATAAATTTAGGTTCAGAATGTATGGTGGGGCCCCAGACCCACATAATAAGACAGATGAGGGGGGATTCACCAAATTCAACTTCAAAAACAAAAACTAAAGTGGGGCCAAGTAAAACCAAAGTCCTAAACCCATATAAAGGGGGAAAATATATAAGCAACACAGACCCAACTTTGCCTAGAAAAATTAAAATCAGTGGCACTCATAAACCAAGGCTTATTTTTCTAAGAAAAAAGGAGTAGAGTAAAAAAAAAAGGGCACCCCTTTACAGGCCACGGAAAAAAATTAAAAAAGGGGTTTAAAAAAAAGGGAATATTGAAAATTTAGAGAAGGGAAGAAATCAACATCAAAATAACAAAAAACCAGGGTTAAATAGGGGGAATAAAACCTAATTCGGAAAACCAGTTTTTTTTCCTTTCCCCTCAAAATCGGAACAAGTCCTATTGGGGCCCCACCAAACAAATGGGCCTAGAAGGGAAACAAGGAAAGAACTTAAGCCCCAAAAAATTTTTGGGCCCCCCAGGAATCCCGAAGATCAAAAGAAATTTTTTTTTTTTAAAAACCCAAAATTTTTTCCCCCCTATCCAAATCCAAAATTTGAAGGGAAAACTCCAGATTGCCCCCCACTTAAAATTGGTTTTCCCAAAAACGCAAAAAATAGAGCCTTTTCCCTCCATAAGGGGGAAAACAGGGGGTTACCCAACTAAAAAAACAAATGATTTTAAAGGGGGAAAAGCCACAAAAATTTTAAACCAAGCCTTCATTTATCTAAAAATTTTGAAAGGGGCCCCAAAGAAGCAGGATCACCCCCCATCAAAAACCCATCAGTTAACAACCAGGGCAACGGGGTTTAAAACGGGTCGCCCCTGTCTTTCAACTAAGGATCCTACGAAAAGGTCCAAAATCCCTAGAAGACAAAAAGTATGAAAGGAAATTATAAGACTTTGAAAAAGCCTTCGAAAGTGTGCCATGCCGAAATACGCACAAAATGGTGCAAAAGGAAAAACGGGAAAAGTGGTCGATGGATCTATAATTTCCTACTAACAGAACCAGAGAGTAGTCGAACAGAGAAAAGTCGGGCAGCTACGGTGAAAAGCTTGTTCCACAAGGCACGTATTCGCTCCCATCTTTTTCCCTCATCCTTTTACCCGACATAAACAAGGTGTCGCACAGCACCGTGTTTTCCCTTTTGAGTGACACCCAACTCTGACAGGTCTTCCTTTGCGACACTGCAAGCTCCAGGCGGACATCAACCAAAAATCTTTCAGGGGGCTGCAAAAAACAATATAATTTAACGAGGGGAAATTTTCGTTACTCAGTTTGGTAAAATGAGGAAATTAAATCTTATCAGGTACAAAACAAAAATTTGGCCCAAAATAGAGCGAAACACAAACGTCCAAAAACCCGGGGGTGTCATGTCAGAGGTTCCCTTCAAGGACCATAACATTGTTCAATCGCCTGCAGAAAAAAAGACAGGGTGGTAATGGAACCAAAAACTAGGAGGCCAAGCCATGATACACTCTTTAGGGAATGTTTATTAGGCTGGAATATTGCTGCACACAAAAGCACCTTTTCAAGGGGTGATATTGCCGACCCAAAAAGTACAGAGAACTTTTACGGCGGTTAAAGGGATAAACCCTCAATTACTGGGAGCGCTTGAGGTTCCTAAACCTTATTCCCTGGAACCGGGGGGGGAGAGATACATGATTATATCACCTGGAAATCCCGAGGGATAGTACCGAAATTGCACTGAAATCACCCCTAGAAAAACAAAAGACTTTGGGAGACGATGCAACATCCCCCCAATGAAAAGCAGGGGTGTCACTAGCACGTTTAAGAACCATACCAATAAGTGTCAGGGGCCCGAGCTGTTACTGCCTCCTCAGCACACATAAGGGGGATTACCAACAGACCCCTGGCAGTGCTTCAAGCTGGCACTGGACACGCACCTAATGTCAGTTCCTGATCAGCCGGGCTGTGCTCGTCCGTAGGTTTTGCGTGCCATCGCAGCAGCAACAACCTGGTTGATCCGGCTCTGATCCACCAGGAGCCTGTTCAAAGACCGGGCGCGCAGGGGTGTTGACCCCCCGGAACTCTCTCCAGGTAAACCCAGGTATTCAGAAATTTGGCATCTTTTGAATTTGTGTGAAATAGGCAAAATTTGCTAAATTCTGACCACTGTATACGGATAGTTGAAATTGGTAAATGGGTGGTTTCTTGCACTCATTTCAATAGAAAAAATGGGAGATCCGTCGCGAAATATTTTCATGTTTTTTTTTCGATTAGTTACAGTGGCACTGGCCGAAAATGGGTGCTCAAAAATGGGCAAATCTCGCCAATTCCCGGAAACAACGCCGAGACCGCTAACTTTGCTAGAGCATAATTCTGTAAGTTTTCCATCAACTTTCATATTTTTTGGTGTCATTATGATCGGGACAAGATTCTCTATCTGTTTCATAGAAAAAAATTTTTTTTTTTTAAATTAGTGGCCGACCCTGAGAACGAGTCTCGGAGAGGCCTGTCGACCCTCAAAGTGGTTAATGATTCATTATTAACCCTAAATTTGGTGACATTTTCCTTTTAAAAATAAAACCTTTGGGTGGTCCCTTCTCATAATATTATGCCTTTGAAGCCAGTTGTGGGCATGCAAAGAGTATGTAACCTTTTATTCGGTGCATGAAAATCGACCCTATTAATAGAGTGGATGTTACCCTCCCCAACCATCCAGCGAACCAGAAAAAAAAAACTAAGGGTCGGATGACGGGGCCCCTATTATCAGTTCACATCTAGTTTGAGCCAGTGGGAAGGTTGATCTGGGCAGTTGGTGAAAGGATGTGGCTACAAACTCACATTTTCACCCATGTGCATTTCCTTCGGATAGCTGGTTGAAGCATGGTCCTGTTCTATGGTGCATCAATTCTGCCTTGATTACCCTGGTGTGCACTAATACCTATTGAATGTACATAGTTGTATATAGTGTACATACTTCTGTGATACTTGGTGAAGAATGATACAAGTAAGTATTGCTGCTGTGTTTTTTTTGCACCCTTTACAACATAGCACCCAGGATAACAGACCTTTGATTTCCTGGGCCTCTTCAAAGGGGGGCTCTTTGTCGTGGTGAAGAGGCTCTTGATCTGAGAATTTAAACCTGTTGGTCTCCTTCCTCAGACTGAAACCTAAATACCCCCCAATCCTCCCTTCCCTATCCCATCCTCCCAACCTCCCTTTTTCTTTTTCCTCCCTGGACCCTACCCTTCCTTTACCCTTCCTCTTTGGCGCTTTGGGATTTTTCCCACTGGCAAAACGCTAGTTTCCTTAGTAGGGGAAAGGGTACTGGGGTCCATCCCATTCTGGTGAGGTTCTGGTGGTGGTGTAGTTTGCCGTGGCATCTGGATCACAACCTGGGGATGTCCCATCCCTCTGCCTGGTCTCCATAGGGTGGCTTCAAGGTATCTTTTCATGCGACGGTGTATCTCTGGAGGCTGTGCTGCCTTTTGATTCCAGGGTGGTGGCCAAAGGTGGTATGCTTTGTGACATATATCCGGGCCGCCCTCTCTTTTGTCCTCTGAGTAGCTCACAAGTGAAGTTGCTATCCCAGATTGGCTGGTTTACTGGCATGAAAGGGTAGGGTATGGGCACAGGTTCCATGCTGCATCTGCAGTACTTGCAGTTGCTGAGGTCCTCTGGGCATGGAGTGGAGATTTCTTCAGGTCCATTCATTCCTCCCAGAACTATCCTCTCCAGTCCTCCTTTTATAAGTCTTTTTTTATTTTTATTTTCATTTCTTCTTTCTTTTTTTTCTCTTAAAAACAAATAGAACGGATTAACTAACCATTGGAGGACCCAATCCATAAAAAACACTAGGCCCTGTAGCCCCTTCCTTGTTACTGCAAACCCTGTTCTGACCCCTCCTAGTCTTTTTGACCACTCTTCGGACATCTCCTAATGCTCCTGTACCTCTTGCTGAGCTGTTTCCATCACCCGCTCCAGGTGCCCGGAGTCTTTGACTGACATCCTTTCGATTTGTCTGACCTCAGCTCTCCTTTGACTATGCTTCTGGCCTCTCCCTCGTACGTTGTGACATTTTTCGAATCGCCCAACCCGTCCCACGTCGGACCACTCTGGTCCCACTCGCTAAGAAGCCAGACGACAATTGTCTGATGATATTATCTGTGCCACCTTCTCGATCTACACAGAAAAGACCAAACATGTTGTGCTCTCTCCCTCTCCACGCATCAGTTTCGGGGATCACAATGGACTCAATTCTTTACTTTACATTCCTCGATTGCCTATCTTTCCGACATATATTGGCAAGGCCACTCCTCTGCCACGATGTAGGATATTTTCCTTTTCACACTCTTCAAGAGCGTACCTCACATCATCCACTGTCCCAGAATGCCATCTAAGCTTGTATCTTTCTCTTCTTTCAACATATCGATACTATTCCAGTCACTATCAAAAAACATCATTCCCTCAATTCTTGTAGTGGTACTGTTTTTCTGCCCCATACCATATTCCAACAAATTTCCAACATGTGCAATGAACATTCTAGAACAGCTGGAACTCCAAGATCCTCCAAATCCTTCAAAGTAGACCATTTACATTCCTTCCTTGGAGATTGGGTACCTTTGATATATTAATGTGTAATAGCAAATGATCATCACTTAATATTATAAGCGAAAGTCCCGTTTATAGCTAAAATAGACTAATTCGGCGTTATATTATTAATCTTTTAAATATATAAAAAATACCATGGTAACTAACTCTATATTATTATTATTATTATTATTATTTAGGTAGGATAATTATGTATATCGAGCGAAAGTCTCGGAACCATCTGTGTAATTGTTCAATTGTTTAGTCGCTGACTGACGTTTGGGTTCAGTGATCCAAACCTGACGACAGGTCACAGACTGGCATGTAGTCAGTGCGCTCCTGCTCACTTGACAACTGATCTTATATTTGGCTCTCTTATGGTGTACAGTTTGAAATGGGTTTTGAGATTAGTCTCTAGAGCTAACTCAGTTTGTCCTCATTGCTCATGAAGATTCTTTTGATATATATATTCCTTGGTCATTCATGGTAAGCCAAGAGATAATCTTCTCAGACCAACTCTTGCTTCTACTCCGTTTACGGCCGGATACCAAAGGTCTTGTTGAATCTTGTATATTTTGTAGTTTGAGTTTTACACAGTCTATGTTAAGACAGAATACGTAATGGTATGAAGACATAATTACAGGAAGAATAATTAATCTTCCTTATTAATGTGGTTTTCCATGGATTTTAGGAACTAAAGTATATTGTAAATTTATTGAACAAAGTATTAAGTTACAATAACTACAGAGAGAAGAAAAAAGTATTGTATATAAAATGCTTTAATAAAATTGAATATTATTCTATGGAGTTTTTCCCAGTTGAAAATATTTCCCCTAGACTCGTAAAAACCTTTAAATAACTCGGCATCTAAAATCTTGAGTTGCAATAAAAAAAAAAATAGTAACAGACCACCTCTGAAGTTCTTTATAAATCTTATTTGCAACAAATGGGGTACCTGTCCGGGGATCCGCTGTTGTCCTAAGACAATGATCAAAAAAACTATACTAAAGCTATATACTAGGAATTTATCTTTACTAAGTTTCAAAATTTTGATCATGGAAGATTCACATAAAGAATTATTTGAAGATTTAACATTGTCAAAGCTCGACTCCTTGAAACTTCAACATGCTGGCAGATAGCCCGTACACAGGTAGTACCATACGATAGATATTACACAGCCAATACCTAAGGGCAATAATTAGAAACAAATTGTTTCCGGGGACCTCTTGATCATGTAGCAGAAGATTCTGACTCTGAAAGTTTAGTTTCTCAAGTAAGCTACCAGTCTAGATTCGAAGTATTAGAAGAACAATTTCAAGGAGTTGAACTTGAAATTTGAATCCCATAGATTAGGTCCCGCTTGGCTTCTAGTAAAGTATTAAGTAATTGCAGGGTGCAGCCGCTGTTCGCAATCACCCGACACCTGAAGGAATTCCCTATTAATGGTCAGACTGTCACACACCAGTGTGCATGTCCAAAGGAATATCCATGTACGCCCCGCCAGATCCAATTCCCCTCATTTTCGATACCGTCGGGGCATATTTCTCAAAGTCATTTTGCGAAAATTAGAGAGACTAATTTATTTTACAGACTGGCTCGCATATTTGAGGCTCAACGAAAATTAAATGAAGAAGACTTTCAAAGGGAAACGCTCCGCTATATAAGACAACAACAACAAGGTAACGTGAGTGAAAGATGTAATGAATCCTCTAATGATGCTTTCAATATGCAAAAAGCCGCTTCTATGGTTCCAAGGTTTAATGACGGAGATTTAGATATTTATTTTGAAGTCTTTGAGAATCAAGCACGTGCTATGCGCTGGCCCCGACAACACTGGGCAACTTTATTACATACTTCGTTGTCTGGTAAAGCCAAGTTTGTACAGCTAGGTTACCTTTTTGAGAAGTATGTGGATTAATGATTCCGTTAAGAAGCTATCCTTGAGGCTATGATCTCCTCCCCAGAGTAAGATTAATCAAAAACCTTTAGAGCAAAAAAAACGCCATGCCAACTCAGTCTATGTAGATCTTGCACATGAAAAGAAAATCGCTTTTGAGGAGATTTAGAGCTTCTAGACTGTAAAACTATGGAAAATCTTTCCCAGTTGAATCCTGCAAGAGGATTTCTATAATAATTTACCAGAAGACTAGCATAGTATTGATTAGTTGCCCATAGAAAATATACTAGAAACTGCCTTGCTCGCCGATAATTATGAAATATCTCAACATGATTGGCGAAACAAAAAGTAAAGGAAACAGTGACTAAATAATGCCCCTAAGAAAGGACGATCTAATCTCAAAGGAGATACGTCACATACAGAAACCTCCTTGCCCGACCTCCTATGATTGCCTCCCAAAAACCCATTAGATAATAAATTTAGATCTAACTAGAAAAGTTCAAAACCCAACTAAGGCATAACAGTGAGTTGAACTGCACGATATTGTAAATAAAAAAGGGCATTTAAGGAAAAACACTGTTATTGGCTAGAGAGGGCTAACCAGAAACGAGCAACTTCATTTTCCCCAACTCAAGTAATATAGCTTCATCACAACTCAAAAGAAACTGAACTCCAAGATACCGAACAAGTTCGCAGGAGCGAATCAGTTAAGTCATTCTAGATGAAACATCAATACTAGAGCTATTTCAAACAAGATATTCACTCAGCTATAGTCCCAACTTGCTAAAGTGAAATAGGGGATAAGACGAAGGGCTCAATTATTTGAAGTTAATTCCTTCCATGATACAGGAAGTTTATTTAAAACTTATTAAAGGAGAGAATACTTCCCCAAAATTGATATGACTCACGAACCAAGCTAGATGTGTTATTAGAACCTATGGAGGCGCCATTATAAGAGTGCCCTTCCACAGGATATGCATCCAAACACCAACATACAGCTTTGTGTCGGTAGGTATATCCAGTGAAACTTTTCCTAATCAGGCAGGGGCGTTGAACTTACTATAGGCAATGTATCTAGACTTCCGTAAAGAGCCGAGAGCCTCTAGTATGATTAATCTACTGACAAAAACTATGCCGTATAGAAGCTCGGAAAAGAGGCTCCTACCTGATTTCCTGATTTCCTCTCAATGTTATAACTATAGCTATGTCTAGAGCGCCTCAAAATCCTTTGTCCAACTGAGGGCCTAAGCGAAGGCGAGTGATATAGGTCTCGGTGTTATTGTTCAGAAGGCCCCAATCTTAACAAACCCGGATCTTCTAATTGAAATATTCTAGATCGCCCTATTCAAGATTCTGATATTAATATGCTATCGAAAGAAATTATTAAGGGATCAGTGTCCTTATCCAATCCCAGAGAAATTACGAGAGATAGCTATTACAAAAACTCGCCCAAGACCTTGACATAAGAACAATAAGAACATATAAGAAAGGAGGAACACCTTGCAGGAGCCTGTTGGCCCATATCTAGGCAGGTCCTTTAAACAATACATCCCACTACAAAAACATTGCCCAACCCAATTTTCAATGCATCCCAAGAAATAAGCTCTGATGTGAAAGTCCCACCAAAACCAACCCCTCCCACCATGTACTATTTATTATTATTTCTACACACAGCCATTCCCACCAAGGCAGGGGTGGCCCGAAAAAGAGAAAACTTTCACCATCAATCACTCCATCACTGTCTTGGCACCAGAAGGTGCTTTACCACTACAGTATTTTTAAACTGCAACATTAACACCCCTCCTTCACGAGTGCAGGCACTGTACTTCCCATCCTCCAGACTCAAGTCCGGCCCTGCCGGTTTCCCTGAATCCCTTCATAAATGTTAGCCTTGCTCACGACTCCAACAGCCTCAAGTATGTAAAAACCATTGTCCTCCAATTCACCCTATCAAACACGAACACGCATAGCCTGCTGGAAGTCCAAGCCCCTCGAACACAAACCTCCTTTACCCCCCTCCCTCCAACCCTTCTAGAGGCCGACCCCTACCCCGCCTTCCTTCCACTACAGACTGATACACTCATGAAGTCACTCAGTTTTCGCTCCATTCTCTCTACATTGTCCGACCACCTCACAACCCTTCTCAGCCCCTGAACAACAGTTTTGGTAATCCGCAACCTCCTCCTAAACTTCCATAACTAGCGAATTCTTGCATTATATTTCACACCACACATTGCCCTCAGACATGACTCTCCACTCCCTCCGCCTTCTCCTCGCTGCAACATTCATCACCCACGCTTCACCCCCATAAAAAGAGCTTTGGGAAAAAACTTATCCTCAAAATTTCCCCTCTTTGCCCCAAGGCAAAGTTCTTTGTCTCCACAGACTCCTAAGTGCACCACTCCTTTTTTTTCCTCATCAATTCTAGATTCACCTCATCTTTCATAACCCATCCGCTGACACGTCCACTCCCAAAATTGAAACGTCACCCCCTCCATACTCTCCCCCCTCCATCTATATTCAATCTTTCATCACCAATCTTTTGTTATCCTCAAAACCTTACCTTTCCTGTATTCACCTTTAATTTCTTCTTTTGCACCCCCTTAAAAAATTTCACCCACCAATCTCTGAACTTCTTTTCAGAATCTCCCAAGAGCACGTTTAAATCACAAAGACGCTGTGAAAACTCCCACTTGTGGTGATTCTTTATCTTTAACTCCCCCCGCCTCTTCCAAGACCCTCGCATTTACTTCTTTTACAACCCCATCTATAAATATATTAAACAACCCACGGTGACATCACACATCCGCAAAGGCCCTACTTTTACTGGGAAAAAATTTCCCTTTTTCCTACATACTCTAACTTAGCCCCCCTATCCCGAAAAAATCTTCAAATGCTTTCAGTAACCTACCTCCTACCCATACACTTTCAACATCTGCCACATTGCCCCCCCCACCCCCTGTCATACGCCTTTTCCAAAACCCTAAAACCAAAAAGACCTCTTTTTGCCTTACCAAAAACTGTTCACTTTTTAAAATTTTTTCTGTAAACACCTGTCCACACACCCCCTAAACCTTTCCTAAACCTCCCTTGTTTTATCTGCTATCCTTTCCCTTTTTCCCCTTTATCTTAATTCTTTTCAATTATAACTCACCAACACTTTACCAGGACACTCAACAACTTATCCCCCCATAATTTTTGGGCCTCTTTTATCCCCTTTGCCTTTATACAAAGGAACACAGCTCTCTGCCAATCCCTGACCTTCCCTCTTTTATACATTTATTAAATAATTGCACCAACCCCTCCAAAACTATATCCCCACCTGCTTTTAAAAATTTCTACTTTTTTCCCACAATCCCGGCTGCCTTAAAACCCCCCTTTTATTTTTCCTACTCCTCACGAACTTTCCCCCACACCACAACTGGCTCTTCCTCACCCTACAAGATTTATTCCTCCCTTTCCCTATACACGAAATCACAGCTTTTCCCATTTCATCAACATTTAACAATTCCTCAAAATATTCCCCCATCTTCCCCAAAACGTCTAAATCCCATTTTTAAAAACTCTCCCTCCTTTTTAACTGACAAATCCATTTGTTCTCTAGCTTTTTTAACTTGTTAATCTCACTCCAAAACTTTTTTTTTTTTCAACAAAAATTTTTTTGATAAATCTCCCCACCTCTCATTTCCTCTTTTTTTCATTGCTTTACCACCCTTAACTTTTCCTTTTTTTTCTCCATATACCCCTTCCCTCCTTGCATCACTTCTACTTTGTAAAAACTTTTCATATGTAAAAATTTTTTTCTCCCTTACTACTCTCTTTACTCATCATTCCACCAATCCTCCCCTTTCCTCCTGCACCCACTTCCTGTAACCACAAACTTCTGCGAACACTCTAACACTACATTTTTTAAACCCACCCCATAAACCCCTTCGACCCCATTGCCTATGCCTTTTCCCTTTTGCCCCTACCCCAATAGCTTTTTTTTTAAATACTTAAACCCCAACCCCCTCCTCTTTTAGTTTAAAACCTTCACCCCCTCCTTCCCCCGATGCTTCATTCTCCTTGTATCCCATCTAAACCCTTTTTACTTCAGTTTAGCTACAACTAAAATGATCTGATAATCGTGGCCCCTCTAAAACATTAAAACCTGAAGTCTACTCAACAGTCTTTTATCTACCAATACATTCCCAAACCAAATTTTAAAATACCCAAAGTCCCAGCCTCAATAACCCAAATAGGTAACTGTTTTTACCATCACTACCCTATTTCCCAAAACCCAAAATTTTCCCCATGTCCCTTTCTAAATCTAAAAACCTTTTAAAAC
>NC_069429.1:25086957-25138242 GCF_026875155.1 Cherax quadricarinatus
TCGAATCAAAAATCGCCGAGACCGCTAATTTTGCGAGAGTAAATTCTGTAAGTTTTCCATCAAATTTAATATTTTTGGTGTCATTTAGGGGAAAAATTTCTCAATCTTTTTTAAGAAAAAATATTTTTTTTTTAAATTTTGGCCACCCTGAAAAGGGTCCGGGAGGGCGTCGCCCTCAAAGGGTTAATGACTTATTACACTAACTTTGGGGACATTTTTTTTTAAACCTTTTTGGGGTTCGTCTCTAATTTATCCCTTTGAAGATTTTGTGGCTGCAAAGAGTAGTAACCTTTTTTTGGGTTTGCTGTACACACCCTCATTAATGGGTTACCTCCCCCAACCGCAACCAGATACAAAGGGGTCAATACGGGGCCCTATTATCGTTCACATCTAGGTTGAGCCATGAAAGGGGGATCGGGCGTTGTAAAGGGTGATGTGGCTACAACTCACATTTTCACCCATGTCATTTCCATTTGAGTGGTTGAAGATGGCGTTTATAGGGCATCAAATCTCTTATTCCCCGGGTGGCACAAACCCTATTGATGTACTATTATATAGTGAAAATTACTTCTGTTTTTTCTTGGTGAAGTTTGATACAAGTCAAAGTTTTTGCTGTGTTTATTTTGCTCCCTTTACCCCCAGGTAACAGCCTTTGGTTCCTGGGCCCCTTAAAGGGGGGGCTCTTTGTCGTGGTGAAGGGGCCTTGATCGGGGAATTTAAAACCTGTTGGTCCCTTTCCTCAGACTGAACCTAATTCCCCCCCCAACCTCCCTTCCCTTTCCCACCCTCCCAATCCCCCTTTTTCTTTTCCCCCTCTGCCCTCCCCTTCCTTTTACCCTTTCCCTTTTTGCCTTTTGGGGATTTTTTCCACAGGCACGCTAGTTCCGGGGTGGGGAAAGGGTACCGGGGTTTCCCCCCCTTCGGGTGGGGTTCTTGGTGGGGGGTGTATTTTGCCGGGGCCGGCACTGGGGTGCCCAATCCCCTTGGTCCCCAAAGGGGGGTGGCTTTCAGTATCTTTGGGGCGAGTGTGTTCTTGGGGCTCCCTTTTGGATTCCCGGGTGGTCCAAAAAGTGGTATGTTTGTGACAATATGGGCCGCCCTCTTTTTTTGTCCTCTGAGGTACCTCAGAGTTTGGAATTGCATCCCAATTGCTGGTTTTGGCAAAAAGGGGTAGGAAATGGCACGGGTTTCCAGTGCTCCGTACTTGCGTCTGGGGGTCCTTTTGGGCATGGAGGGAGTTTTGGTCCTTTCTTCCTCCCAGGAACTATCCCTCTCCAGCCCCCTTTTATCGTATTTTTTTTATTTTTTTTTCTTTTCCTTTCTTTTTTTTTTTTAAAAAAAAACAAATAGAAAGGAGTAACCAAACCCCATGGAGACCCAATCCAAATAACACTACCCCCCGGACCCCCTTCTTTTTGCTCACCCTTTTCTGACCCCGCCTCGTTTTTTTGCCCACTTTTTGGGACACCCCCTAATGCCCTGACCTCTTGGGGAGTGTTTCACCCACCCCTTTCGGGTGCCGGGGGTTTTGACGACTCCTTCGATTTGTCTAAATTTCTCCCTTTGACTTGCTTCTGCCTCCCCTCTCGTTGTGAAAATTTTTCAAATCGCCAACCCGTCCCTGTCGGACCAACTCTGGTCCCCCTCCTAAATGCCAACGAAAATTGTCTGATGATACTTCTGTCCCCCTTCTCGTTCTACTCAAAAAAGACCAACATGTTGTGCTCTCCCTTTCCACCTCATTTTCGGGATGCACAATGGACAAAAATTTTTTACTTATTTCCCTCTATTGCCTATTTTTCCGACCATAGTATTGGGCAAGGCACCCCTATGCCACTTTGGTGGGGGTATTTCCTTTCACATTCAAGAGGGGTCCCACTATCAGCCAAAATCCATCTAAGCTTGTGATTTTTTCCTTTTTTCCCAAATATCGATACTTTTCCCTGTCTCTATCAAAAAACTCTTCCCTCAATTCTTGTAGTGGACTTTTATTCTCCCCATCCATAATCCAACAGAATTTCCAACAGTGGCAATGCATTAAGAACAGCTGAAACCCCAAAGACCCCCAAATCCTCAAAGTAGACTTTTACATCCTCCTTTGGGAGATTGGGATCCTTTGATTTTTAAACTTTTGTAAGAGAAATGTCATCATTAATATTTAGGCGAAACCCCTGTTTATAGCTAAAATAGACTTTGGCATTTATTATTATCGTTAAAATATATAAAAAATACCATGGTACTACCCCTTTTATTTTATTTTATTATTGTTAGGTAGGATTATTATGAATAGAGCGTAATCCCCCGGAACCACTGGTGAATTGTTCAATTGTTTATTTTGGCTGACTGCTTTTGGGCAGGTGACAACCTGACGCAGGTCAACAGATGGCAGGAGTCGTGCGCCCCCGCTCTGCCTTAAAAATGACATAATTGGCCTCTTACGGTGTACATTTTGAATGGGTTTAAATTACAGTGGACCCCCGCTTTTACCGTTTTTAATCCTGCAAGAGGGCATTGGATGCAAATAATGGGTATGCGAATGAATTTTCCCCATAAGAAATAAGGAAATCAAAATTTAATCCGTGCAGAACCAAAAGTAAAAAAAAAAAAATTTTTACCACAGAAAAAAGTTTTTTTTAATATACACAAAAAATGAAAAAAAGGGATGCACCTTACATGACACTTTCTTTTTTTGAAGCTGGTGATGTTTTATGGGGTGGGAGGGGGGGAGAAGATGTTAGTGTTTAGAAGGGGAAAACCCCTTCCATTGATTGAGGGGTTTGAGCCTTTTTTGGGGTTTTTCTTCCCTCTTTTTGCCCCAGGACCGCTTCGAGTCCTGGTTTCCCCTTGCACAACAAATTTTCCATATGCCGTACCTCTCGTTCCTTTATGACTTCCCCCAGTGTTTACAAAAATTGTCGTGTACAGGTTGCCAAAACGGCTTTAATAGCTGTGTGAGGGTGTTCTCACCCTAAAGGTTTGCACTTTCACCCCATTGCACAATTTCCTTAATTTTTTAGAGGAACTTTTTTCAAATTTTTTCCCCTCCCCTCCTCTGAACCAGTTTCCCCAGGTCTGGCCTCTTTCTGTTGAATGATCTTAGCTCATCATGGGTTTGTTTTTTCATTGTCCTCCCCCCAATCTTCCACTTTCCCCACTAACCTCCCAACCCCCCAAGGGCTTTCCCAAGCCCCAATGGGTTCCCAACGGCCCTATCCTCTCAGGGGTTTCCTCAAACCCTCAAAATCCCCTTTTTTCTACCTTCTGGCCACAGTTTCTTTCCAAGCAGAGTTAAGGCTTTTAACAATCCCTCCCAACCTTTCCTATAAGGGGTTTTCACAATTGAGGGTATTAAAGTGCTCTCTCCAAAACCTCTTTGGTCAGTTGGTTTCTGGGTACTACAAAGCACCTTTCAAACAGAGTTTTGGTACATTTTTTGAAGTTTGCAATAAACCCGCGGTCCATGGGTGCAGGAGGGAGTGGTATTAGGAGGCAAAAACTTGATGTTAAAAGATTTCATGTCCCATAAAGTCGCTCTGCCCCTCTGTAGATGACCAGGGGCATTTTCTAACACCAGAGGGACTTTAAATTCTAATTTCTTTTTTTAGTTTGGTAATCTTTCAATTGGGGGGGAAATGCTGGGACCACATAAAAAGTCCCTAGTGACCCATGCCTTACTGTTTGCCTCCAAGCCCAACAAATTCTCCTTGGGACATTTTTTTCCTAAGCTTTTGGGGTTTCAAGTGATACACTAATAAAGGTTAAATTTGCAATCACCCGTACATTGGAACCATCAACAAAATAAGCCTTCTTTCATAGGGGTTATTCCTGGGAGTGCCCTTTTTTTCCCATAATGTAGGTCCTGCTTGCATTTTCTTCCAAAAAAGGCCTGTTTCATCACAAATTAAACACTTGTTCGGTTTCGTCCTTCACCCCTATGTACCCTTGAATTCATGCCATATTTTTTTAGCCGCTTTGTGGTCCGAACTGGCAGCCTCACCAGCCTTTTCACACTATGTAGCCCCTAACTTCTTAAATTCTCAACCAAACCTTTTCGGCCTTAAAAATTTACTCCTCTCACTAGTTTCAGGATTTTTTTAATTAAATCCTCATGCAACTTCCTAAACCTTTTCAAATTTTGACGCTTGAGGAAAGCTATCTCCGCTAGTGTTTTTTCTTTATCCCACCAAAAAGAGCCCAACCTTCCATCACTTGCATCTTTTTTTCGAAAACACAGTTTTAAAACCCTTTGGGAAGAACAGCTTTCCTTGATTGCCTTTTGTGCCCAAATAGTAGCGATGGTTGTTGGGGTTTCTTGTACAACCCGGCCAGGGCGGCGATAAGCACTCCATTCTACTTACAATGATCTCTTTTCATTCTTTGGGAAATTTTCCCCCTTATTGCGTAGGGTTTGGGACTAAACTTTCTTGGGGGGCCCTGGTCACTTATTTTTTCCCGAAAAAGCCCGAAAACACGTGATAATACGAAATATTCCGATTGTATGCCTTGGATGGTTCCCCCGGAGGCTGGCTGGAAAAAAATGCCACCCGGGGGCACATGTGAGGGTGGCTGGGCGCACATTGGACGTGTCTCGGCGACATCGGGGGCGGGTTTTTTAACGGATCGAGGGAAAATTTTTGCGATTAAAAAAAGCGGTAGCGGGTTTAAAGTTATGTGAGCCAACGTATGCGGGGCCTGTAGTTCCCCAGAGCTGACTCAGTTTGTTCCTCATTGCTCGAAGATTTCTTTTTTAAAATTTTTTTCTTTTTCAGTTCAGTAAACCATAAGTAAATCTTCTGAGACAAAAATCTTGCTTTCCCACTTCCCTTTTCGGCCCAAATTTAAAGGTCTTGTTGAAACTTTTTTATTTTTTAGTTTGAGTTTACAAGCTTGTTAAGAAGACAAAATGTTTTTGAAGACTTAATTACAGGAAGGGAAAAATTAATCTTCCTTATTAATGGGTATTTCCATGATTTAGAAATAAATGTATATTTTAAATTTATTTACAAAGTATTAAAATTTCATTAACTACAGAGAGAAGATAAGGTATTGTGTTTAAAAAACTTTAATAAATTTGAAAATTATTCTATGGAGTTTCCCAGTTGAAATTATTTCCCCTAGACGCTAAAATACCTTTAAATAACTCGGATCCAAAATCTTGTTGCATAAAAAAAATAGTAACAGACCACATTCTGAAGTTCTTTATAAAATTTCTTATTTGCAACAAATGGGGTACCTGTCCGGGATCTCTGTTGTTCTAAGACATTGATCAAAAAAACAATATTAAAGCTATATACTAGGAATTTATCTTTAGCTAATTTCAAAATTTTGATCATGGAAGATCACATTAAAGAATTATTTGAAGATTTAACATTGTCAAAGCTCGACTCCTTGAAACTTCAAACATGCTGGCAGATAGCTCGTAAATTGGGAGTTCCATACAATAGATATTACACAGCCAATACCGTAAGGGCAATAATTAGAAACAAATTGTTTCCGGGGACCTCTGATCATGTAGCAGAAGATTCTGACTCTGAAAGTTTAGTTTCTCAAGTAAGCTACCAGTCGAGATTCAAAGTATTAGAAGAACAATTTCAAGGAGTTGATCTTGAAATTGAATCCCATAGATTAGGTCCCGCTTTGGCTTCTAGTAAAGTAGATGAAGTATTGCAGGGTGCAGCCGCTGTTCCGCATTCACCCGTCACTGAAGGAATTCCTATTAATGGTCAGTCTGTCACACACCAGTGTGCATGTCCAAAGGAATATCCATGTACCGCCAGTTCAATTCCCTCATTTTCTATACCGTCAGGGCATATTTCTCAAAGTCAGTTTGAGAAATTAGAGAGACTATTTATTTTACAGACTGCTCATATTGAGGCTCAACGTAAATTAAATGAAGAAGACTTTCAAAGGGAAACGCTCCGCTATATAAGACAACAACAACAAGGTAACGTGAGTGAAAGATGTAATGAATCCTCTAATGATGCTTTCAATATGCAAAAAGCCGCTTCTATGGTTCCAAGGTTTAACCCTTTCAGGGTCCGTCCCGTAGATCTACGGCTTTTCGGTGAGTGTCCAAACCGTAGATCTACGCCAAAATTCTAGTGCCGTCAAATTTAGTGTGAAAGCGCTCATAGGCCTACATGTGAGAGAATGGGTCTGTGCCATGGGTGTGCGCCATAAACAAAAAATCTAGGCGCCTGCATAGCATTGTTGGAACGCCGGCTTATTCACCCTTGTTCACCATGCCTCGTCGCAAGTCAGCTCTCACTCCCCGGAAAATTGGGACTCTCCTCTTCCTGTCTGATAGTTCTGACACTGATGGAAGTGGAAATGAAGACGAATTCTACGGCTTTGATAAGTTAGTGACCGAAAATAATGACCAGGATATCGATAATAGTGCAGAAAACCCCGACGATCCTCGACCTTCTACCTCTGGTGTGGGCACTCGTGACTCATGGTCGGGTGTTCCTAAACGTAAGAGAAAACTAATATTTTCCCGTGGCCAGGCCTCTGACTTCAGTAATGACGATGATTCTGACGTGGATTGTGATTTTATTGCGCTCAACGATCATTCAAGTAGTTATAGTGAGGAAACATATTCACCAGTGAAGCGTCAGTATGTTCGCCGCTGCATGCGCTCGGGTAGTGTACCCTATGCTGTGCCCAGGGGATGGAGTACATCCCGGAGTACATCCCGTGGCCCTACACCCGTTTTAGGTAGTGATAGTGAGGATGATGTGGCTACACTTGGCATGGATGGGCCACAGGCATCAGTGGATGGTGTTAGTGGTGCTGGTGGTGGTAGTGGCACCGCCATGCGTGACTCACTGTGCCACGCGGGGACCCACGCTGCTGACTCGTCAGTTCAAGGACAAAGTGGAGCGTCAGCCACCAGCCCGCCACAACCACAACCACACGTACAACCAGCCTATGATGTCCAGTATCCACCAGCAAACCGTATCTGGGATTGGCAGCAAAATCCCAATTTTGTTCCCAGCCCTCACCACTTTGATGACTCAAAGTGGAATTCTACCTACCTGTCCCCTTGGAACCACGGCCAATGAACTGGAATTCTTTGAATTATTCTTTGACCAGCCATTGATGGAAATTATTGCCAGGGAAAGTAATATGTATTTTCAGTACACCATGGCAAATACGATCTTATCACCACAGTCAAGTCTACACAGGTGGAAAGAGACGACTGTTGCAGAAATGTATTTGCTTTTTGCAACAATAATGCTTATGCCTCACGTCTATAAGCATAATATAAAAGCATACTGGTCCACAGATCGGCTAATTTGTACCCCATCCTTCAGTGAAATAATACCAGTGAACAGGTTTATCTTACTGTTACGTATGTTGCACTTCTCTGACAAAACCAGGCCTGACAGAAGTGACAGGTTATACAAGATTAGAAATGTTTTCATGTATCTCTAACAAAAGTTCAGGATATACTTTTATCCATTCAAGAATCTTGTAATTGACGAGTCTTTGATTTTGTTCAAAGGTAGACTGTCATTCAAGCAGTATATACTGAGCAAGAGGAACCGCTTTGGTATAAAATTGTTTGTACTCTGTGATTGTGACAGTGGCCTGGTATTGGATATTGTTGTATACACGGGTAGTAAAACATTGAAAGATACCAAGATGTTATTGGGTATCTCAGGTGACGTAGTGAGAAACATGATGGCACCTTATCTTGGTAAGGGCCATACATTATATACCGATAACTGGTACACAAGCCCATTACTCAGTGATTTCATGCGAGTGAACAAGACAGATGTGTGTGGCACAGTGCGTTCTAATCGTAAACATATGCCCAGGCTCAACGCAGGTGTTCGTGGTGATGACGTGCAGGTGTTTACTGCCAATGACATCATGGCATTACGGTGGCATGACAAACGAGATGTCACATTGTTGACAACCATTCACCGTAATGAAATGCAAGACAATGGCAAAGTTGATCGAGTGACTAATGAACGTATTCGAAAACCAGTGTCAGTGATTGATTATACACAAAACATGCGCTTGGTTGACAAGTGACATGCAGATTGGTTTTTGTTGACTGTGTTCATAAGAGTTACAAGTGGTACATGAAACTTTTCTTCCATCTCATGGACATTTCAATGCTGAATGCATATAATATGTACCAAATAAAGACTGGTAACAGGCCACCGTATGGTGAATTTTGTTTGTCTGTTGTCAGACAACTCATAATGAAGTACCAGGTAACAACACCTGCAATACAACATGGTCCTCGAATTCATCACAATATACCCAAGCGTTTGAGGAGAGAAGGTGATCATTTCATAATACAGCTTCCTTCAACTCAAAAGAAATTTGCTCAGAAGAGGTGCATTGTCTGTGCACAAACAAAACGACGGCAACAAAGACGCAAGACACTCGGTTTATGTGTGAGGAATGTAAGGTGCCTCTGTGCATGGTGCCTTGTTTCAAGGAGTTCCACAAGCTCCAGCAGTTCTAAAACCATGTCCAGTGATTGTAAATATGTAAATATATGATAAACATTAGTATTATACAATATTTGTGCATGTTTATTGTAATAAACAACAGTGGTAAACAATAATATGATAATAACTTTAGTGCGGTTATTGTGTTCAATACAGTCAGTATATATATATATCAGTTATAACACATTGGTCTCTAAAGGCCCCAAATTTTTAGTGGAATAAAAAAAAAAGGGAAAATAATATAATACCGTATGTGGAAATTCGTCGATTTTGCCACCCCCCATTTTTTTTCCTAAAAAACCCCTTGGCACGGAATCTGGGTAAGTACTGATCAGATTCAATTTTTTTTTTTTAAAAATTCCCTTTCCCAAAAAAAATATGTTTTTTTAAATTTCTGTAAGAAAAAATATTTTTTTTTTTTTTTCTTTTTTGGCCACTGGGGCATGATTTTCAGTTTTTGGGCCCTTTGGACCCTAAAAGGGGTTTTTAAGGGAGGGGAGATTTAGATATTTATTTTGAAGTCTTTGAAATCAAGCTGGGAAAAAATGCGCTGGCCCCCCGAAACACTGGAAACCTTTATTACAAATTTCCCGTTGTCTGGAAAACCCAAAAAGTTGTACGGCAACTTTCCCTTTTTAGAATTGTGGATTATGATTCCGTTAAGAAGGCTATCCTTAAAGGCTTATGATCTCCCGGGTAAGTTATAAAAAAACCTTTAGAGCATTAAAACACCAGCCCCAACCAGCCTTATTTTGATTTTCCCATGTGATAAAAAAAATCCTTTTGAGAAAATTGGTAGAGCCCCCCCTAACGGGTAAAACAAGGAAAAACTACCCCTTGATCCTGCATGAGGATAGCAAAATAGCCCCAAGCATTTCTTTTCCCCCAGAAAAGGGAAGACTGTGGAAAGCTACCCCCAAAAAAGGTTGTCAAGTCTGCCAATTTCCCGGGGAAAAACCCTTCGCACACACCTCCCCAAATTTTCCCCCAAAAACATTCCGGGCCCCCGGTCAATGGGGACCCCTTTCCCATCCCTGATAAAAATTGTTTGGTCCTTTAAACCCGGACTAAAAAAGGGGAAAATAATATTGTTTACAATTTAGGGATTCTTTAACTAAATTTCCAGGGGCTATCCCTTTGAAAAAAATTTAAATTTCTTGCATCATGTTCGAGCTTTGAAAAAAAATTTTCTCTCGGGGTGGGGTTTCCCCTTCGAAATAATTCAATCCGATCAATTTTTAAAATTTTAAACCCTAAATTTTTCGCAAACCCTTACTTGCCTCGGAATTTTCCCTTTTTTTCTTTTGCTTATCCCCCCCCAGCCCACAAGGACCCCTCAAATATTTATAAAAATTTAAAAAATCAATGTTGAGAGCGTCCCGAAAGCATTTTTCCCCCGGTTTAGACGGGGGAATAACCTTTCTCTTTTTTCCCCTTTAAAGGGGAAAAGAACAAGAAACCCACTGGGTTTTTAAGCCCATTTGAATTAATTTACGAACCCCCAAGAACGCAGCCCCCTCGCCTTTCCCTGAAAGATTCTTTGACGGGAAAAAACAAAACCCCTCATTTAAAAACAACTCCAACCCCTAATGCAAAAGTTTTTGTCACAACTGAGGGAATTACCTCAAAAAACACACGCCCCTAAAACTTTTTTAAAAACCGGGTGACAGTGTGTTTGGCACAAAAAATTTTTACCTGGCAAAACCTGCAACCTAGATACAAAGGGTTTCCCTTTTGGAACGATTGGGGGCCAATGAGGTAAATTATGTACTACAAACTCCAGGAAAGAGAAGAAAAAAACGAATTTTATCACATAAACCAATTTTAAGGCTTACCCCCTATTCGTCCCAAATTACGACAGTTTTTCCCCTTTCCCTGAAACGAAAATGTACATTTTCCCAGCATCTCTAAAGCAAAGAAGTATGTTTAAAAAATTTCAGAGACATTGCAGTCTCTTGATATTTTTCTTAGGGCCTTGATCTAAAAAAAAAGCAAAGATATCAAAAACTTGATTTTTTAACTTTATGGGGTTTTTTATTCGTACGCCCAAGTGTTTTACTTTGGGAATTCACAACTAGATGTACAAGGAGCAACCTTGCAAACAGTCGCCTTATAGGGCAAATTCCCCCCTCAAAAAAGAAGCATTAAACAAAGAAGCAAATTCTTGTTGTCCCCTGGACTTCCCTAGAGCGGAGTAAAAGTCCGTGGGGCCCCGCCCGTAAATTATTCCCCCAAATCTGAAAGGAAATTCTAGAATTTTGGGACGATTTTCTAAAAGGGTTTAAAGCTCTCACAAATACCGGGGTGGTTTCCCACCCCCGCCCCCCTATTGGGTGATCTAAAGACAGATTTAAACAGGAGCCGCCTAAGTTTCCCGCCCGGAATTTTTTAAGGGGGTATTTCCAAATGCCTCTTACCCAGCAGCCCAAGAAAAAATCTGCATTTTCTATACAAGGCGGATTATTCAATTATCTTTTTTTATGCCCTTTGGGTTGTGTAAAGGGGGCCTCTACCTTTTAGCGCCTGAAAAAACCTTCTGACCAATGATTTAGAAGGGTGGATGCTTCTAGATGATTTGTTAAATATACCCAAAGGGAAAAAGGGGCAACACTTAATTCCCCCCTGGGAAAACCCTTTTTTAAGAAGTTAAAAAGTACAACTTCACCCCTAAATATAGCCAAGTTTTCTTTTTGGGCAAGCCCAAAACTAAGTTTCCTCGGGTTTTTTAAGGTCCCGGGGGAGGTACTTCCCGTTTTATTAAAAAATTAGGGCCATTTCTGAGTTTCCAAACCCCAAAAATAGAAAGTCTGTTTCAGAGGTTCCTTGGGGAAAACGGGGTTTTTATCGACGTTTCCCGTCCTAAAATTTTTTTCCCGGGGTTTCATCTCCTCTACTGAGTTGACCATAAAAGATGAAGTTTTTGGGTTTTCGAAAAAATTTTGGGGATCCTTTTTTCGTTGAAGCGGTTCCCTTTTTTTCGTTTCCCCCCAAATTTAAAAGTCCCGAATTTAAAACAACCCTTCTTTTACATAATTTATGCCCCGCGGTTTTTTGCTGTGGGGGCTGTGTTTTTCTTCAGAATCCCCCCCCTACTGAATTTTGCATCCTATATCTTATTTTTTTTCAAAGTTGAAACTCGCCAAAAGAAATTTCCCCCTGGGGGAGAAAAAAAGCTCTTGCCCTAGTAATATCTTTGGAAAAATTTTGAGTTTATCTGGGAAAACCCCTTTCCCCCCCCTAAAATTATGGGATTTTTCTGATTACAAAACCCCTTTTTTTAATTAATTTTTATGAGATCAAAGAACAAAACCCCCCGGGTCCTCAAAGGGGGGCTCTGAGGATCCAAAACCCTTTTTTGATTAGTATTCAACACTTTAAGGGGAAAACCCTTTAAAATAATTGGGGGATGCCCTTTCTTGCCCCTGAGAAAAAAAAAGTAAACCTTAAAATTTAAAGTTAAGAGATAGTACCCCTTAAAAACCTAATTTATTTTAATTTTTTTTTTAAAGTTTTCTTTTTTATTTACATAAAATTATGAAAAACCCTTCGTTGATGGGACGAAGTATTAAGTCCACATGGAAAGACCCCTGACAGTCATAGCGAGACTCCTATTTTTCAAAATTTTATTTAAAGCCACTCCAGAAAAGTTCTTCTGGCCATTGTTCCAAAGCTTCCCCCCCTGGCAAAAACCCCCTGGGTGATCGAGTTCTTTCCCTTTCCTTTTTTTTCCGTCGTCCTACATGCCTTTTTTACCAAAAGGGAAAGCTTTCTAAAAAGAAGATATTACCCTGGTGCTTGAAAATCCCTACTGCGACCTATTGTCCCTACAGGGGGGGGGTTTTTCTTGGGGATTTTGGGTTTTCCTTTGAAAATTTAACTATTTTAAGAGAATAAAAATTTTAAAAAAATTAATAATTTTAAATGCGAAAGCCCCATTTATAGCTAAAATAGGGCTTCAGCGTTATATTAAAATTTCTGTTAAAATATATAAAAAATACCCTGGTATTACTCTTTTTATTATTATTATTTTTTATTTTATTGTTTGGTAGGGTTATTATGTATATAAAAACGAAATCTCGGGAAACCCTCCGGGGAATTGTTTAAGTTTTTATGTCCCGGCTGACTGACTTTGGGTCAGGTGATCCCAACCCGAAGACAGGGCAACAAAAATGGGGATAGCCCGTCCCTCCCTGCTCTAGCCTTGACAACTGATCCCTATATTGGCCCCTTAAAGGGGTACAAATTTTAAAGGGGGTTTTAGAATTAAGGGGTGAGAAAACCGTTGCCCCCAAAGAAGCTGAAGGTCTCCTTTATTTTAAGGCAGTTTTCAACTGCATCTCCATGGGGGACTGCAGCGTATTTCTTATTCTCTTGTTTCTAAGCATCCCCCCACTTCCGCAATCCCATCTTCTACAACTTCCTATGTGGTCACCCCTCCCATAGTCACTCCTGTCTCTAATTCTTTTGCTGTCCTGGGCTCAGAAGTCCCTACTTCAATACCTCAGTCTGTTCTCGCTTCTTCGTGTTCTCCCTCACAAGCCCCGGTATCGACAAGACTTCATACAACACCTCCTCCCAATTGTCCCTCTACTTCTCGAAAGTCCAAAAAATCTCCATTGCTCAAATCTACTTTAACCCCTCCATCCCTTCTTCCTCCTCCTCATTTTACCTTCCTGGTCTCTGTACCTGACCCTTCCCCTCTCAATAACTCTGTTACAAGTGTGGAGGTTCACCCTCCTCCTCGTACTGTACCTTCCTCCCCTGCTCCCTCCCAAGTTTCTTCCTCTTCTGCCACCTCCCAGGTTTCTGCCTCTTCTATCCCCTCCCACACTTCTTCTCCAGTTCCCTCCACCCTTTCACCCCCCCCTTCTTTGGTACAGTCCATTACTGTTCCAATCTTTACTCATCCTCCTCCTTCCATCTCCAATATTGTCTCCCATATAACGTCTTTGAATTCCAAAACACTTGAAGCTATCTCTGAATATATTGCAGAGACCAAACCATCAATGGACACTGATCCACCCCCTGTTCCTTCTCTTTCCACTCCTCCATCTGCGCAACTCCTCTCTTTGCAGCACACCGCTCCTTTGCTGCTTGAACGTTTTCCGCTGCCACTGCATGTAGACTTTTCTAACCCCCCTAGTCTGTAGGTACCCTTACCTGTGGATTTATGTTATCTTTATCATTGCCTATCATGGCCTACTTACAGTGGAATATACGCGGCCTCGGGTAATCGGGGTGAGCTTCAGATGTTCCTCCCGGTTTTCCGTTGTTGGTGTTTGCTTACATGAACCAAAATTACACTCTGCTGTTATGTATCCCATCTCAGGCTATAATTTATTGTACTTTTCGGATCCTTTTTCTGACGGGACCTTTAATGAAAGTGCCCTTCTTCTACGCACTGATATTCCATACCATCAGCTATTTGTTTGTACTTTGCTGCATTACACAGCAGCCCGTATCCACTTGCATAAGTGATATACACTCTGTTCTTTTGTATCTCTCTCCTTCTCGGGCATTATCTATCCCGGATGTTGCCTTTCTTGTTTCATCCTTACCACCACCACTTCTGTTACTTGGTGATTTTAATGCCTATCATTTCCTCTGGGGGTCTCACTGTGATTCCTGTAGCATTCAGTTGGAGGCTTTTCTTGCTTCCCCACCCCGCCATGTTTTAAATACAGTACCACACCCATTTGATCCTCGACTCATACCATCTTGCTTTGATCTCTAATCTGCTCTTTCCTGCCACACTAGACCCACCTGGTCGTTTCCCCGGGATTTACATATACAATCATTTTCCAAATAAATCTTACTTTTCCTTAAATTTCACCACCCTCCGTACCCACGCTGAAATTTTGTCAAGAAATTAGGCCCTTTTAACCTAACTGACGTTTTTAGTGGGGTTCTTCGTCCCTTTATGAGCTTTTACACCTTTTCTCGTCCTCGTTTTAAAACCCAGCTTCTCATTTTATACCCCAACCTCGGCGGGGCTTCTCATAAATCTCCCTTTGGTCCCTGCTTTTTTTTGTGCATAATTTGAAACAACCGCGTGGGGCGGGTACCAGCAAAAAAACCACGAGAGACTTCTTGTTTTTAACAGAAGCTCAGCCACTCACCGTTCATCTGTGATGCTAAACGCCTTTGCTGGCGAGATTAAGTTTTTCTACCACACCTCGTTCTACGAGGCAGCTGAAAAAAATGGGGAAAATTAAAAATAAATCCTCCTGCCCCGGGCTACGCTAGGGGTCGCAAATTTTTGAATACAAACCCTCTTGAGTTACAATTGAAATTGGCAGTCACTGGTCTGTATTTCGGGTGGCTCCATTAGCCCCCGTTTCTTTCCTCAGGTCTGCCAGAAATTTAGCACCCTTGGGATTTTTCTTCTCTCAAGAACTATAATATCCCCTTTTAAACCTTCAGGAACGGGAGCAACACTCCAGCTTGCGACATCGCAGCGGGGCCCTGATGACTCCAATAGGATTTTAAACTTTTACGTCATCAGCCCTTGCAGTCATCTTACATCTTTTCAATCTTTTTTGGCACAAGGATTTTTCCCCACTGGAAACTCCCCATTTTTTCTCCTTTCCACAAACGGGTACTACGGGACTGATCCTCCACATCACCCATTGCCTTCCCCGTGCAGTTTGAAAAGGATGGAATGTCGGGTAATAATGTTAATTTTTTTTTTTAAAAGGACCACAACATATCTCCACTCATCAATATGGTTTTCGTAAGGGCGTTCTTTCCATAGACCCATTGCTCCCTTTGGGATACATAGTTCATGATGCCTTTGCAAAAAACCAGTCAGTTATCGCCATTTTTTTTTATTTTTAAAGGAAAATATGACACAACTTGGGGATAAAAATTTGGCCCAACCCCACCCTTAGGCCTTGAGGCAATCTACCACCCTTTCCCTTTTAAGAACTTTTTAACGACAGACATTTCCGGGTTTTCGGGTTAATAATGTCTCTCCCCGGATTTTTATCCAACTGAAGGTGTCCCCCGGGGAAATTTTCTAGCACAGCACTTTCTTTTTGCTATAAATGTTTTGGCCCTAGTTTTCCCCACCAAATTTGGGTCATCGCTCTAATTGTGGCTTTCGCTGTTGCTTGTGCGGCACTGACTGTCCCTCTTTTGGGGCTTTTCTCCAGCATGCATCACTGTGTTTCCAATTGGGCCACCCAATGGGTTAAATTTTCCAGTACCAAAACTCGCCAGATTACTTTCACTAGACCTCTGTCATCTCCGATCATCCTTTGACCTCTATTGTCCCTTCCCTGAACTGAACAGTCATTTCTAGGCCTTCTTTTTCACCATGGGTTTATCCTGGAAACCCACATTACCTCTCTAAAGGGCAACTTGTCACCCCGGCTGAACCTTCTAAAACCCTTGCTCGTTTTTCTCAGGAGCTGATTGCCCAAACTCTCTTTCACCTACTTTCCCCCCTCTTTTTAAATCAAAATTGGGTTAGGGTGACCAACTATTCAGGGCCTCCCCTGCACTCCCTTACCCTTTAACCCCCATCCATCCCCAAGGATTACTTTTAAAAACCTTTCGTGTTTTTTCCCCTTTTCCCTTTAAAGGCCTCATGCAAAGCAAACTTTTCCACCCTTTGTCCATGGCCAGATCCCATTGCCTTTACTACTATGTAGCTCTCAGATCTCCGCAATCCTTCCATTTATAGAAATGGTCACTGATTTAGAGACATTTTTTTATTTGTTCCCCCCCCCCCTTTTTCCCCTCCTCCCCCCCCTTTTTTGCCTACTTTTGCTTTTGTCTTTCTTTTTATTTTCCCCTTTTTATTTTTTTGTAGCATCTCACTTTTACTAACCCCCTGGAATTTCCGCGTTTTGATCTGTTCTTTCTCCCCCCCTTGCTCGAAAGCCCAAACGCCATGGTAGCTTCCCGCTCTTTTTTTTCTTTCCAATTCCACTCTCATTTCCACCACGCATGTAAAAAGATGCTCTAAGTCTTCTGATGGGCGATTCACACGTGTTTCCAAACAGCACGTGCGGGGGAAATTGCTACCTTCGGCTAGCATTTTTACTTCTAAATTTTAAAAGCCATTCTTGCAGCACTTACCGTATTGCATCATGCCTTTGCACATTTGGGGTTGTCCAATTCCCTTTTGCTTTTCAGGCATACAAAAATTTTTGGGACACCTCACCCTAAGTTCTCCCCTATCCAACGTTGGCATGCCGGGCTCTACCAAGCATAAAGAAATTTTTTTTTTTTGGTAGGTAAGACACAAGGGAACATTAGCAACTTTATTCCAAAACGTTCGCCTACACATAGGGGTCTTTAGTCGAAAACAAAAGGGCAGGAACAGTAAGTGTGAAGAGATGAACATCCATCACCCTTTAAGTCATAAATTTTAGGTTTTTCATTTCCCCCGGCCGGAGAAGCAGTTCAAGTCGGAAACTCTCTGAAGATCAAGCGACAGTGTGGAACTAAATACTGTCGGAAGGAGAGGTCAAGTAGTAAGTAGTAGTGAGAGGTAGCCACTGAGAGGTCATCCCTCTCAATCCAACAGTTCTCACTTGAAAGGGGTTTTCTAAGGCGTTTTCTGTACCAAAGGCCCCTGTTACAAAAAAAACCTTAGACAACCCCTTTTAAAGGGGAACTTTTGGTCTTGAGGA
The DNA here is from genome assembly GCF_026875155.1 of Cherax quadricarinatus. NCBI lineage: Eukaryota > Metazoa > Arthropoda > Malacostraca > Decapoda > Parastacidae > Cherax > Cherax quadricarinatus. The sequence goes on from NC_069429.1 coordinate 25,104,071, forward strand.
CCTAATCTCTCGTGGCTACACTCTCACTACTACTACTACAACACTCTGCACCTCCCTTCCATAGTATTTAAGCTCCCACGGGGGGCCGCTTGAAAAAACTTCCCGGCCGAAGAAACCCAAATTCTAAACCCCACTCAAGGGTTTTAACTGATTACATTCGCTTCACATCTCACTGTTCCTGCCCACTTTTGATTCGATAAGAAACCTACTTTTTAGGGGAAATGTTTTGGAATAAAAAAATTTTCCAACGTTGCCTATTTGTCCTTTCCACCAACCTGTCGGTATTATATACCATTTTGATGTTCATAATTTTTTTTTGTTGGTCCCTGGGCATGTTGACGTACAGGGCATGAAAAGGAGACACTGCTGCACGATCCATACATTACCTACCAGTTTTTTATAAGGTGGTTTCCCTTTATGAATAAAAACCCCCACATAAAAGAGAGAAGCTTTCGCCGTTCGGTCCCCACTTGGACCATTGCAAAGTCACACTAACCAGAGGGGGAGCAGGGGGCATATATAGGCAGGAAAGGGGGTGGTATATAGAGTACAAGAAGATAAATTCAAGAATTGTATATAATACAATTTTTGTACACTACAAACTACACTACTAATACCACCACCTCTTCCTGCCATATATAGCCTCCTGCTCCACCTGGTTAGTGTGACTTTGTTAATGGCCAAGTCGGACCGAAACGCGTCGTAAGCTTCTCTTTTTAAGCGGGTTATTTGTGTATCGTTCCCGTCACAGTATTGTCCTTTTTTTTGTTATTCCTTTATTTACTATTTTGCGTAAAAGCTACCCACCTTTACACCCCGGGAACAACATTGATCTCTCTGCTCTGTAACAAAGTTCAGTCTATTAAACCCGATATAGGTTTTCTGGGCCCTATTCTTTCACATGTCGAGGTTGGGGGACTACCTCCCCCTTTTTTGCATTGGCTACACTCATATTTCTCATGGGGTTTTTCATGGAGAGGACCCCTGTTCCCTGTGTGAGAATATCATTCCATATCGGTACCACATTTTGTTAGACGTCCTCCAACAACGAGCATGCGATTTACCTCCAAAATTTTTCTCCCCCTCTACATACTTTCTTTGCCTTTCCCCTTTCCCAAAGATGGACCCTCCATTAATCCTGACTCCTCCATTTACTTTAAAATTTACATGCTGATTACTCCACAAACTCTGATGATGATAAATTCGCACCTCCCCCTCAGCCCTTTCTACTCAATCTCTTTCTACCCTCTGGCCCTTCACTATCCACTCCCTGCTGTTTTTCCAACCTACTAATCACCCTCTCCCTTTTACCACCTGATAACCCCCACTTCCTTTCCCGCCCTGCAGCTTGTATAACCCCTTTTGGGTTTAGCACTTTTTTTTTTATAAAAAAAAATAGTTCTTGGGTTTTAAAGCCAGTGTTGGTTTCCCTAATACTATACCAAAATTCAGCGGGTTCCATCTTTTTGAAGAAATTGGTAATCCTGTATTGAAAGATTGGGTCTGTGTACAGAAAAAAAAAATCCTGTACACATATTCATAATGAAAAATAAACACAACCCTTTTTAAGGGGTAAAACAGCAACTTTGCGGTGTACAGGGGAATCTCGCCCAAGGGTTTAATCTGTTCCAAGAGTAGCCTTGAAATTTGCGTTAGTCGAATTAATTTTCCCCATAAGAAATAATGGAAATAAAATTTAATCGTTCCAGACACCCAAAAGTATTAAACAAAATATTTTTTTTTTACATGAAATATACATTTCCCTATGTAGAAATGAATGGTGCATGCAAACTAAACAATAATTAAATGCCACTTACCTTTATTGTGGAGTAGTTGATGAGTGATGTGCCAGTAGCAGGGGAGATTCAGCTGTTCTATTGTTTGGAAGGGGAATCCCCTTCCATAAAGACTTCAGGTACCAAGTCCTTTGCTGGGGTTACCTCCCTTCTTGGTTTTTAATGCCACTAGGACCAGCTTGAGAATCACTGGACCCCTGTCGGGCAAAATATTTGTCCAAATAGCTCTGTTTCTCACGTGCCCTTAGGATTTCCCTAAAATGGGACACAAGAGTGTCATTGTACATGTTGCCAATATGGTTTGCAACAGCTGTGACAGGATAAAATTCATCCATAAATGCTTGTACCTTTGTAAACATTGTACACATTTCCTTAATCCTTGATTAAGGCAACTTCCTCCATCTCTCTTCCTCCTGTTCTGAAGCACATTCCTGAGCTGTGATCTGTTGCTTTTGCACCTTAAGCTCTTGCAGCTCTGCAATGGTTAGTTCTTCAACGTTGTTCTGCACCAGCTCTTCCACATCCTAGCCACAAACCTCCAACCCCATGGACTTCCCCAATGACACAATTGATTCCACAACTGGAATAGACTCCTGAGGGTTAGCCCCAAACCCTTCAAAATCCCTCTCTTGTACACATTGTGGCCACAGTTTTCTCCAAGCAGAGTTAAAAGTCCTGGAAGTCACTCCCTCCCAAGCCTTACCTATAAGGCTGATGCAATGGAAGATAGTGAAGTGATTCCTCCAGAACTGTCTTAGGGTCAACTGAGTGTTTGAGGTCACTTCAAAGCACCTTTGAAACTGCTTTTGTGTAGAGTTTTTTAAAGTTTGAAATGGCCTGCTGGTCCATGGCTGGAGGAGGAGTTGTATTAGGAGGAAAAAATTTAACTTTTATGAAGTTAAACTCCCATGTAATTTGCTCTTGCAAATCCTGAGGATGAGCAGGAGCATTGTCCATTATCAGGAGGCACTGGAGTGACAATTTCTTTTCCAGGAGGTAATTTTTCGCAGTGGGGTCAGACACATAAAACCAGTCCAGAAAAATTTCCTTAGTGACCCATGCCGTACTGTTTGATCTCCACATCGCACACAAATTACCCTTGATGATATATTTTCCAGAACACACTGGGAGTGTCAGAGTGATACATGAGTAAAGGTTTCACTTTGCAATCACCACTAGCATTACTGCATAACATAAGTGTGAGCCTATCTTTCATAGGCTTGTGTCCTGGGAGTGTTTTTTCCCCTCCTATAATTGGGTCCTGTTTGCATTTTTTCCATAACGGCCGTTTTATAATTAAGCACTTGTTTGGGTTTTAAAATTTTCACTCTCAATGTACTCCTTAACCCTTTTGCTGTCAAAACCCCCCAAATCCTGAGGTGTCCCGGTTCGAAAAATTTTAAAAAAAAAAAATTATTTTTCTTATGAAAAATAGAGAATCTTTCCCGATTGTAATGACACCAAAAAAAAAGAAATTTTTGGAAAACTGATGGAATTAATCTCTTCCCCCGCGAAGTTAGCGACCTAGGCGCTGTTTTACAACGGCGATTTCGCCCATTTTGGCCCTATTTTCAGCTAATAACATTGTTCCAGTCGCCCAAACTCAAAGCTGTTTCTTTAGAACTCCATTTTTTTCTATAGACTGAGTACGAGAAACTGCCCATTTACCGATTTTACTACCTAATAATGTGGTCAGAAATTTGCAATTTGGCCAATTTTTCACGAAACTAAAAAAATATGACAATTTCAAAATAAGGTCCAGAATGAACAATGCAGACATCCGACTCTAAAAATAACATTTTTCTTTGCTTCATCAGTCATGTCTCCAGGCCCCTCTGAAAATAACTCTTGCTATTACATTACAACCCAGGATACCAAATGGGGCCAGGGGGGGGGGGGGGGGGGGGGGTGGGGGGGGGGGTGTTATCCCGGTGTAATGGAGCAAAACAAACAACAGCAGAAAAAGTTTAGACTATATTATACCCTTCACACAATTTAGAACAGCATATGTACACTATGGTACAGTGATAATTATAGTGCCACTCCACGGTAAGCAAGGCATAAATAGAGCCACAAGATATCAGACCGTGCTTCAAAACCAGCTCTAGAATGGGAATGATAAGGGCAGACAAGAGAGTGGTACCTACATAACTCTCTGCGATTGCCAAAACCAAAAAAAAAAAAGCTATCTTATAGGCTAGAAACCCTGGTCACTAGTTGAACGATTGGGCCCCATCATCATCACTTAGCACCTGGTTCGCTGGTTGGGGAGATAGCCTGTATATGAGGGTGTGTACATGCGCCGAATAAAGGTTACATACTCTTTGCATGCCACACCCCCACCCCGAGAAGGCTCAGGGATTAGGCTGCCACCTCCCAGTGTAACCTGCCGCCATGGCACACAATAATGGGACCCCTGCCGCCTTTCCTCTCACACCATCCAACCTAGATAGAGTCAGCTTTTCACGTGACAAAAAGCCAAACCCTAAACTCAGAGTGAGACAAGCAGTCAGTCAGGCTAGCCAATGAGGACAAGGATACAGTGCGACTTGTACTGCATCCCCTCACTAAAAAAAACCCCACACCAGGTGATAAAAAAAAAGAGCGAGAAGGGGGTTACCACAAATAATGTAACATCCTAACCTAAATAAATAAAAATATTAGACTCTAGAATCAGAAGGGTTTTCCCACCCCCCGCCCAACACATTTTCTTGCCGGCAATATATTTAATTTGAGTGAGTATGGGTTTGCAGTCTAGCGTCCAGCGCATGAACCTTATTGTTGTGGTTCTTCATGCTGGAAGATATACTAAAAGGATTGTGATCCACTGTAACTGTGACCACCTGGCGATGTCTGGCCGACATAAACATCGAAAAGCTCCAAACCAGTACCGAGCGCAAAGGGCTTCCTTTTTTCAATGTAGAAAAGCCCTCCTAATGTGGCTGGAACTTGGCTGAAAAGTATGCTACAGGCTGCAACCTCCTCATTCTCGTTTAGTAATGTATGCTCCAACCCCAGACTCACAAGCATCAACCTGTTTAATGAAAAAGGTTGGAGAAGTCGAGACAAGAGAATGGGTGCATACACAATATCTTTTTGCTTTTCAAAAGAAGTTTTGCCACACTCTGGGCTCCAATTAAAGGGAACTTTGTGAACTGGTAAGGAGGTAATAGGGGCTACAAATCTGAGAAATTTCTTACAGATTCTTCTGTAAAATCCTATCATTCCTAGGAAACGTTGAAGAGATTCCTGTCATGAGGAACTGGATAATCTTTAATAGCAAGAACTTTAGCAAGTTTATGTGCAACTTTACCACTACCTACTTCAATGGCCTAGAAAAGTGACAGAGCCTGGCCAAAGGAAGATTTTGTGATAAATTAACTCTTAAATGGGAACTCTTAAAGTCTCAAAAGAGCCTTAAGCTAAGTAGGTGTTGATCCCGAGTATCAGACACCACAACCGATATCATTATGTACGCTGCCGTGCCTACAAGTCCTTTAATTACCTGATGGAATAAGTTTCTGGAATGAAGAGGGGGAATTTTCATCCGAAGGGTGTAACTGTGTATTGATAATGACCTCCTGGAATTACGAAGCAGAGATTTCCTTCGCCATATCCTCAAAGGTACCAGTAAGGAGATCTAACCTTGGACACAAAAGTAAGCCGCCTTGCACCACAAAGTCAATTGATTCATCCAGACGAGAAGAGGGTAAGCAACTGTAATTGTATCATTACCTTACGGTAGTCTGTACATTACGAAACCCTCCATCAGCCTTCTTCACAGGATGCACGGTGAAAGGCCCAAGGACTATGATGACTCCTCCACTAAACCATGCCTTTAAACAAAATCTAGCTTCCTGCTGAATGTAAACCTTTGCTTTCAGGATAGCTCTGTAGGGAGAGTTTAATTGGTTTAGAGTTTCCTCCCACATCCACAACATGATAACCTAACGTACATTTTATCGGCACATCCGAAAAAATATTAGATTGACTGTAGAAAGCTCAGTTAAATTTTGCTTGCATTCATATAGTTTCCCTCTCCATTAAAGAGCTAGAACCTTTAGAGGACAGAATTAGACAAAGTTTAATAATAATTTCAGAGATATGAGTGCAAAGAGTCCAGAGCCACCCTCAGAGGTAGAGACAGTCATTACAGGGTACTATCTGTAGTATGAAATATTTTTAATCGATTAAAGTTGTAAGTATTAGTTTTTGAGGTCTTATCAATGGGAGCTATCCACATAATTTACATCAGATAATCTACTTTACAATCTGCAGAAGGACCGTAAATCTAGCTTTCAAGTGTGGCCCGATATAGGTTCCTGCACCAACACCTTGTCTCCTGGATGGAAGGAGCGTATAGTGCACTTCTGTCATACCTCTGTTTCATCTTACTTTGAGCTGACTTTAGGTTAGGCCATGCTAACTGACGTTCCACCCTGCAACCTTGAAGACTTTGAGCACCCGGAGGACCTCGAACAATGTGCCCAAAGATCAGCGTCTCTAGTGCTGAGAAAAGCAACAAAGGTATGATTCATCCCAGTGTAGGAAAGTGCATGCAAAAAGTTCTCATCGTGGTTTTAATTTAAACGTCTGAGACGGAGAATCTTTCCAAGGCGCCTTGACTGAGGATGATATGCAGTGGATAAGTGTGGATTATCCTAACCGTGGGAAGTAGGCCGTAATCTTTGGCAGTAAAGTTAGTACCTTTGATCACTTTGTATAGTTTTAGAATGCCCAAAAAACAAGAAAGAAATGAATTTGGTTAAAGCCTTTGACAATAGCTTTAGTTTAATACTACGCATGGGAATGGGGGGGCAGTTATAGATCTGGGACTTATCCATAATCGTAAATAAATATTGATTTCCGAACTTTGACCTAGGTAGTGGACCTCACATCTCTATAAATTAATCTGCGAAAGGTTCTCCATCACAGGTATAGGTTGGAGAGGTGCAGGTTTAATGAATGTCCTGGTTTCCCTAATTGCAGACATTCCTCTGCAACTAACTAAATGATTCCTTCATCTTTCTATAATTTTAGCCATAAAATTCCTTTTGTGATCTATACAAGGTTTTTGTAATTTCCTAAGTGACCTCCTAATGAAGTATTATGAGCTATATTTAATATTTGAGGTCTAAACTGGTTGGAACCACTAACCTGTCATACAATTGCCTGGCCCTCTAACCTCCTTACCAGTCACAGTGCAGATCAAATAATCGTTTTAACTTCATACTAGACCGGATTACCCCCAAAGAGGATTTACCCATGGCTGCCTGAAAAAGCGAATTTTTAAAGAAGGGCCTTTCGTTGTTCCTCCCGAAGACAGTCCCTCGGGCATGGAGAAAAAACAAGACATCTGGCAATCCTGCAACCTGGGAATAGGAAGGCTTGATCGGGGTCCTGTCACTTGATTTACGATGCCTCCGGCCTGTGTGCCTCATAATCAACCATGGCTATTCCCGATATCTGAGACGTCCAGGATAGGTCAACATTCTCTCCAGACAACCTTTGGGATGTTTGCCCGAGTTATGGCCAGCACCGGGAAGAATTACTCATTATAGGTTCAGAACACGCACAACAGTAGATGTTATTACCCATTAATAACATGGCATCTTTCATGTGGAATCCCTTTTTGGAGACACACTACAGTCAATTAAACCAGTTAATATTGCCCTGTACATAAATTTTTAATGCAAAGGGACAGAATATATAGCGCCTCCAAATGCTTCCAATAAAAACAGAGGAATTCAAGGAAGTGTTTCTCTGAAAGGGTAATATTCCTTCACTTACAAGAGAAGCAATAGCTCCAGTATCTCTAAAGGTCTTTACTTCATTGTTTCAGAGTTTTCCTGAAGGGAAAAAAGACTCTAGCAATAATAAGGGCCATATCTTTTTACTTCTCTCGGACATGTTACTAGGGCTATTAAGAGATTTTCTCCCAGTTGGGTTGGGGTATGATGGGGGCAGTTGACGGATAATGACCTACTTTGTTACAAAGGAAGCAGACGACAGCTTGCCCCTTTCCCCGCGGACGTTGCAACCTGGTGTTCCCTCTGGCCTGTTGTCTCTTGGACACTTGTTGTCAAGATGCACCATGTTTGAGTAGTTTGTCTCTCAGCAGTAGACCAAAGTTTGGAGAAGCGTGGCAACACACAGGTGACTTAGTGAGCTGACGTAAACATTCTCTCCTCTCGGCTGGCACTATCATTCTCCCAAGGTTGATGATTCTCTGCTCATGCCAGGCTGTTGAAAAGAGAGACGGGACGCTCTGACAAGGAGCGTTAGTTTCGAAGTATCAGCCACCTGGCTGCCTCCAATGCAGTGTAAGCCTCCGATCCTGCAAGAAAGACATCGAACCTCTGGACCCACAAGGACTCCAGCAGGTTATCAATCAGAATAAGCAGTACTAGCTCCTCAAAAGTAGAGACACCACTTTCTTCATACCAGCTGGTAAAAGCTTTGGTTTGCTGTCTCACAAAGTCCACTAGGGATTGACCAAGCTGTTGTCTGCCCAACTTGAAAAGTTTTTTATATTTGGCTGGGATACATGTATATGCTCCCAAAACTGTCGTCTTCACTACATGATAATCAGAAAATTCAGTGTCATTTAATACTGACGTAAATTCCTGTGCCTTACCAAACAATGCTGCATGAACCAACGATGCCCAATGCTGTTCTGACCACCTCAAGGCTCGAGTCTGATTTTCGAAGCTTTCGAAAAATTGTTCTGGTTCGGCCTCATTGAAGCGGGGAACAAACTGTACTGCTTTCTGTAAACTAAAATTATTTACAGAATGCGAAAACTGCCTCCTTTCTCTTTCCCTATCAAATTGTTCCCTTGTGAATGCTCTCTGTTCCCTAGTTTGCTCAAGATTGATTTTTGCCAGCTCAAGTGCCAACAACACTGATTCACCTTGAGACAACCCAGCTGCCCTATACTGACCATTTTGCTCCGTAGGTGTATCATCTTCCTCCTGCGAGAACATAGTAGTTTTTGCCCTAGCTCCCATAAAGGGAGGAGTCTGATGTGCCATCTCTTCTTCTATAAGTTTGTCAGCAATCAGTGAATGCAGTTGCGCAGCTGTGAGGGTACGTTTGTATTTAATGCCAATGGAATGAGCAATTTTCCAACAACGCTGTAGGGACAATTTAGGTAGGTTATGCAAAGTATATGCCGACACCAGGCGTCTGACTCGTCTAGGTGGCATAAGTTATTTGCTATTCATAGTACGATTGCAGAATACCCCAACTTAACATGTTAATTTGCAGAACACGCTTAGCTATGCACAGTACAATTGCAGAATATGCATACAAGCAAAGCCGACTGCAAAATTCTTCACACCGAACAGGGTAGTAACAACTGACACGCAAAATTTGTAAAGCAATGCCAGACAGCTACACTGTTCTAGAAGATTGACCATAGCAAAGTGAGCACACCAAACAAGCTAGTAGTGAGCTGTTGAACGATCACACAATAGCAAGGCTGACCATAAAGCAACTGACACGCAAAATTTGTAAAGCGTAGGCAAGGCTAATGCAATGCCAGACAACAAGCTGCACAATGTTCCTGCTACGAGCTTCACCCTAAGCTCAACCGTTTCTCTAAGTCCAGCTCCAGCTCTCGGACTGGCTACCCATATTACAACCCAGGATTCCAAATGGCCTGTTATCCCGTGTGTAATGGGAGCAAAATAAACACAGCAGAAAAAGTTTAGACTTATATTATCCTTCACCAATTTAGAACAGCAATATGTACACTATGTACAGTGATAAGTATAGTGCACTCCACGGTAAGCAAGGCAGAAATAGAAGCCACAAGATAGCAGACCGTGCTTCAACCAGCTCTAGAATGGGAATGACAAGGGCAGACAGGAGAGTGGTACCCACATAACCTCTGCAATTGCCAAAACCATCTTCTTATTGGCTAGAACCTGGTCACTAGTTGAATGACGGGGCCCTATCATCAACTTTTAGCAACCTGGTTTGCTGGTTGGGGGAGATAGCCTGTAAATGAGGGTGTGTACATGCGCCGAATAATGGTTACGTACTCTTTGCATGCCACGCTTGCTTTCTATTTTGAACTTTTATTCAAACAAAAAATTGAAGACTTACTATTATGCAGACTACTGCAATACTGTAATAATTGTATAAATAACATCAACCCATTCATGACTGCATATTAGAATGGCTAGTTGGACATTTATTGGACAATGGCATCATTTGTTTACTTTTGAACATTGGCAAAAATCAAACATTTCCCCTACTTTGAGCTCCATTTCTAGGTTCTTTTTATAGTAAAATCAATCAAAATCACCTCTATTTCTATAATATGTTTTCCATTCTATCAAATGAGACCAAGAAAACGAGAATACAACCATAAATACTGTACAAAAATAGACCACAAAGTCGGCATTTTAAATAACAAAAAGGCACAATACCGTGACTGGAACAATACACAAATAACCCGCACATAAAAGAGAGAAGCTTACGACGATGTTTCGGTCCGACTTGGACCATTGACAAAGTCACACTAACAGAGGTGGAGCAGGACGGCTATATATAGGCAGGAAGAGATGGAGGTAGTAGCAGTAGTACAAGAATTGTATATAATACCGACAGGATGAAATGACACATGCACAACACCCGGGCATCCCCACCGTAGATGCTTCACCATCCAGCCAGCCACTGGATGGCGAAACGTCCACAACAATGACAACCAGACGCCGCACATGTGTCTTAATTTCATCAGTAGTTGTAGTAGAAGAAGAAGAGGTAGTAGTAGTGGTAGTGGTAGAAGTGGGAAATAAGGAAGACGAGCCAGTCAAATACAAAGGAAGGGGAGCACTGCAAGAGAGCTAGAAACCCACAGAGGGAGAGCAAGCGCACCGAGGTGCGTGAAAGGGGAAGTGGTGAAATAAAATAAATGAAGGAACAGAAACACGAGACAGGAGAGAGAAAGACAACCCAGAGGAGAAAAGGAGAGAGGAAAGGGGAAGAGGAAGAAGAAAAAAGAAGAAGAAGAAGAAGAAGAAGAAGAAAAAAAAATGAGGATTCAGGTTAAGTCACGGGTGTTCTGAAGTTTGGAGCATTTTACAATGTAGTGGGAGAGGAAGGCATCTACAGAGACGAAGCCAGGGCTAAGGTTCATACAAGGAAAGTTGTGTATAAGAGAGGATTCAACTAAACGGCGACTGTTCGAGTTGGAAGTAGGGAAGACAGTTTTAGCAGAAGACCAGTCAATAGGATGGCTATGATCTCTGACGTGACAGAAAAGAGCATTGTTAGTGTCGGCAAGCCTAACACTATTTTTGTGCTCCCTAAATCTGTCAGAAAGAGATCGGCCAGTTTCTCCGAAGTATTGAAGAGGACAGGAGGAGCAAGAAATAGAGTAGACACCAGGAACATCTGTAGAGGGAGGAGAGGTATGAACGAGATTAGTGCGAAGAGTGTTAGTCTGGCGGAAGGTAAGCTTGATGTCTAAGGGACGGAGAGAATTGTTGAGATTAGAAAGACCGGAAATGTAGGGAAGGCAGAGGATAGAAGAGTTCCCATGAGTAGAGAGTTTGGGAGAGAAGAAATTGCGTTTAGCACGTGAGAGGGCAGAGTCTATGAAATGGGAAGGGTAGCCAAGACGGGAGAACGAATTATGAAGAGTGGAAATTTCTGCTGGAAGGAACTGAGGATCACAGATGCGGAGGGCACGGAGAAAGAGGGAGATAAGAACACTTTTCTTGACAGGGGAAGCATGATAGGAAAAGTAGTGAATGTACATGCCACTGTGCATAGGTTTACGGTAAACGGAAAAGGAAAAACCTGTATCTGAGCGGTGGACATGGACATCAAGGAAAGGAAGTAAGGAATTAGATTCCCATTCAGCTTTAAACTTAATGGAAGGGGCAAGATTGTTAAGAGCTTCAAGAAAAGGTTGGAAGAGACTGGAGTCATGAGGCCACAGAGCAAAGATGTCATCCACATAGCGGAGCCAGAGTGAAGGTTGCACATCGAGGTAGGAAGAAGAACAGTCTCGAAGTATTCCATGTAAAGATTAGCAAGGACAGGAGAGAGAGGAGAGCCCATAGCGACACCGAAGGTTTGAGAATAATATTTCCCTTGGAAGGAAAAGGAGTTAGAGTCCACACAGAGGCGGATCAGATCAAGAAAGACATCAGTGTGGATAGGGAGATGAAGAAACCCTTCATGGGCCTTCTCTCTAAGGAAATCAAGGACATCATCAAGAGGGACATTGGTGAAGAGGGACTCAACGTCAAGACTAAGCATCTTACAGGTTGGGAGAGAGCGAACCCGTTCAATGAAGTCTTGAGAGTGACGGAGGTGGGCAGGAGAAAAAGTACCAAGAAAGGGAGTGAGGGTTTTGGCCAGCCAAGAAGCAAGAGAATAAGAGACAGAACCTCTAGAGGATATGATAGGACGAAGAGGAATATCAGGTTTATGAGTTTTGGGAAGGCCATAGAAATAGGGAAGAGAGGGACAGATGACACGAAACCGTTGAACAAGGTCAAAGTCAGGAGGACAGAGGTCGGAGAGAGTCCTTAGTTTTTTGTTGAAAGTTCTCTTGATGCGATCAAGAGGGTTGGAAATGAGAGGAGTGTAGGTGCGTGAGTCAGAGAGCAAGACATCAGCTTTACGGAGGTAATCCTCGCGATCAAGGATAACTACCGAATTAACCTTTGTCAGAAGATAGTATGACAATGTTAGTGTTAGATTTAAGAGAAGAAAGGGCAAGTTGGTAATGGCGTGGAAGGTGGTGATTCTTGGAAAACAGACTAACAAGAGCAGGAAGGAGAGCACCACGAAAAGTGGACAAGTCAGGAAGATTACGGAAGCGAGATTGACGAAAGGAATCAAAAGAGCTAATCAGGGAAATACCAGCGCGAGGAGTAGGCGAAGTGGCAAAGGAAAGACCAAAACCAAGAAGTTCAAGCTCATATTGAGAGAGTGAGACAGAAGACAGATTAGTAACACGTCGTCGTAAGCTTCTCTCTTTTATGTTTCGGCATTTTAATTTAAAAAAACGGTCAGAGTTTTTTTTTTCTCATTGTGCTCTGCATGCTCCAGGATTTTTTTTTATATGGTGCACACTGACCACACAGACCCATTCTCTCACATGTGGGCCTACCAGCTTTCTCCTGCTTGATTTGAAGCTGCTAGAATTTATGAGTATATATACGTCAAACACGGTACCTCGTAAGACGTATATACAGTGGACCCCAATTAACGATATTTTTTCATTCCAGAAGTATGTTCAGGTGCCAGTACTGACCGAATTTGTTCCCATAAGGAATATTGTGAAGTAGATTAGTCCATTTCAGACCCCCAAACATACACGTACAAACGCACTTACATAAATACACTTACATAATTGGTCGCATTGGGAGGTGATCGTTAAGCGGGGGTCCACTGTATATGGCCGCGACAGTCAAAGGGTTAAAGTCCTGCACATATTATTCAGCCATTTTTTTGTCTGAAATGGCAGCCTCACCTTGCCTTATCACACTGTGTATGCCACTACAATTCTTAGCCCTTTCAGGGTCGACATGCCCTCTCAGAGATTTGTTCTCAAGGTCGGCCAAATTTAAAAAAAAAAAAAAATCTTATGAAAAGATAGAGAATCTTTTCCCGATTATAATGACACCAAAAGTATGAAATTTGATGGAAAACTTACGGAATTATGCTCTCAAGAAGTTAGCGGTCTTGACGATGTTTACGCATTGGCGATTTTGCCCAATTTGAGCCCTATTGTCAGCCAATTCCACTATACTAGTCGACAAAAATCATAACTATTTCGTTAGAACTCCATTTTTTCTATCGAATGATTACAAGAAACTACCCATTTACCAATTTCAACTATCCAATACAGCGGTCAGAATTTAGCAATTATGCCAATTTCACACAAATTTCAAAAGATGCTAATTTCCGAATAGGGTCCAGAATAAAAAAAAAGACATTCCTGGCCCTAAAATAAAATTTCCTCTGTTCATTAGTCGCGTCCCCATGCCCCTCTTACATTCTTTTGCTTTCCACCTTGAATTTTTATTCTCACAAAAAAATAAAAGATTTACTGCTATGCAGTATTAGTGTAGAAATGGTATAAATAACATCAGTGCACTTGTAAAAGAATATTAGACTCACCAGTTGATGTGTATTGGATGCATAGTGTTACGTTGTTTGTCCCTTATTACTTTGAGGGTAAGGTTCTCACTACATGCTCTAGTGTGGGGTAGCTTTTACTTAATGGCCTTATTTGTCTAGGGGTAATACTTACATCATGGCTGATCATCTTGAGTGTCTCTGATACCCTTTCACCAGCCCTCTTCACAGGTTATGTAAACTACTACTATAAAAATATAACTGTATTCTCAATAGATATGTACAGAATATACAATCACAGCCTCCATTTTCAAAACAAAATCTACACACTCCATGCCTGAGCTCCACATGGTGTGTTGCAACAACTCTTGTCCTTCACTCTTCCTGACATAACTCTGGGCTAACCCAGTGTTTTGACACACTTTAGTCACCCTGGGTATGGTGGCCAAAACTTAAATTATAAAAACTCCCCCATGGAGAAACACATGATGCCCCAAAAGATAGGAGAAGGACCCAGAGATCCTGCCAGGTTGAAGGTCAGCCACAGAGAGAGAGAGTCAGTCAGAGGGGGAGAGAGGAGCTGGCTAAGCTCCTCTCACCAAAACAAAAGACTGTTGCCAAGCACACTTCTCCAGTTACCACAATTCTACCACCTCTTAACTTTACTTTACAAAAGAAATACAAACTTTATAAACTACTTATTTAAATTGGTGTTTTATGTGTCTATTATATAACCTATTATTTTGGGAGAAAAATAGGTTTGACCCAGCTGCCTCTCAGTCAAAAGGTTGATCAGTCCTTCTGACATTTAGAGCAAAGTCCCCATAAATTTTCAATATAATTAGTTTTCCCCAGATTAACTGTTACTTTAAAATACATGTTGGGCCCTATAGCCCCATAACACCCCCACCTCCAGACGAAGTCTCAAAAAAGCTAGCCGTGTCCCTCAGGAAAACGGCTAGTAAAAAGTATATTGCTTAAGTCTGAAGGCGGTAAACAAGACTACTAGAAATGCTCATATTTCCTACACCATAACTACTCTTCACTTTACTGTTATTTACAACAGATTGCAGAATTTTTTAGAAAAGCATTTTAACCATTACCCATATACTCAAGGGTTTGTAACTATTTACAAATTTTGTGGTTTTTAAAGCAAAACACATTACAATGAAAAAATTTGCACACAATGCCCACTGTGAAAGCCCGCACCAACAGGCCTGTGCCTCTGCTCGGTAACCCAGCAAGCAATTGGTACTCCAGGGTGGCATCTTCCTGATCAGGAGACGAGAGTAGACCCCAAACCCAGAGCAGACAGGTGTACACCAGGCAGGAAACTTCACAAAACATGTCAAGGTGTCTCTCACTTGGTGGCCGAACCAAACAGTGAGACTTCCAGTCAACACTCACGATCCTTAACATGGTCAGGCACTCAAGCCCATCTTCCGAGGCCCACTCCCCCCCAACAGATCCCCCCAAATTTTTGAAGAGGAGGCTGTCAAAAGAACATGGGGGGGTCCAGGGACCACAAGGGCAAACTGTCGGGCCTTTTTTTATAATAGAGCACACCAAGACACCACATCACATACCTTCCTGAACGTCTCATGTTACCGAAGGTTGTCAACCACTGCCTCAACTCACTTTTTAAGTAACACCCTGACCCTCGTCACACTTTTGGCTCTGACTCGACTCCTTCACAGTCAGTGGCTGGTAGAGAGTACTCAGGCTCGCTGAGAGTTCACCACTGCAAAAAAAACAAGGTCAGCAAAAGGGAAAAAACACTATGTACAAAGTACGCACCATGCATCTACATGAAACATCTAGGAGAGCATCAGCAACCACATTCCCTCTGACCCTTTTATTATTTAACTTTCAAATTAAAAAGGGCTGTAGGAAAAAAGCCCATTTTAAAGAGTCTTTGATTGTGGTTTCTCATTCTTTGCAAAAACCTCAGAGGGTTAGGGTCACTATACACTATTACAGGATGTGGGGATGCACTGATATAAACTTCAAATTTCTGCACAGCCAACACCAAAAGCCAAAGTCTCTTTCTCTACATTTTGCATAACCACGTTAAATGCTTTTTTTTAATTTGGCTGAATGGAAAACAAACTGGCTGAAGGCTATCTCTCTCATCACCCTGCAACAACACTGCACCTACCCCTACATCACTAGCATCCACTTGTAGAGAGAAGGGGCATTCAAACTCAGGACTTTTCAAGATAGGAGCATTCCCTAATAACATTTCACATTTCAAAAGCCCTGTCACACTTGCTGTCCCAGTTAAATTTTGAACTTTGGGACGGGTCAAAGTTGTCAGTGGTGACGTTACCTGGGAGGGGTTTGGGGGCAGAATCGTCTGTAATAACCACCATGCCCAGGAACCTCATCACTGCCTTCCGATTCTGTGGTCTGGAAAATTTATAATGGCCCTCCACCTTAGCATGAATTGGGGCAACTTTTCCCTGACCAACTACTATCCTAAGAATTGAAACACTGGCTTGGCCAAACTCATTTTGCTCAAATTGATGGTTAGATTGGCTTGGGATAGACATTCAAACAACTTTTGCAATCTTACCAAGTGAGTTTCCCACTGGTTACTGAAAAACCACAATATCATCTAGATAGGCCCGCACACCATCCAACCCCCTTATGACAGTATTTATACGACGCGGGAAGGTGGCAGGAGCATTTTTTAAACCCATAGGAAGAACATTATATTGAAAAAACCCCAATCTGGAGTGACGAAGGCTGAAATTTTCTTGGCTCGTGGGTGAGGGGTATCTGATATACCTTTAAGTAAGTCCAGTTTGCTCACAAACTTTGCCCCCCCACAGCATAAATTTCACATCATCCCATACGTGGCAAAGGGTAACCGCCCAGCCTTCGTTACTTCATTTACTCTGCGATAGTCAGTGCACATACGCAAGATCCATCAGGTTTGGGAAACCATCAGGCATGGAGATGCCCACTGACTCTCGCTAGGCACTACAAACTGGTTTTGAAGGAGGAATTTCACTTCTTCCCCCATGTGAAGTTGTTTTGTTGGGTTCATGCGGTAAGGAGCCTGCTTTATTGGAACAGCTTCCCGACATCCACATCATGGGGAGGCAATTTACTTACTTTGGGTACATCCCCAAACAAATCTGGAAATTTTTGGAGTAACTGAACCAAGTCACAGGCTCCCTTTTACACTGAGTCCCTTCATGTGTGCCAAGGGATTTTGCAAGATGGCTGAATTGCACAGCCTTACTTCTGTTTTTTACAGGAAGTTTTTCAGTATCGTCACACTCAACTTGAATAGTGGCAACTCCTGCCCTAGAATGGTATTTTTTCAACCTGTTAATGGGGCACAGTCCTTTCTGATTTGCGACGGCCAGGCATTTTAAATTACATAATTGGGGCCAGACCTGCCTGTGATGACAAAGGGTCCATCAATCGTGCAGCCAAGGCATGTCCCGGAACCGGCTCCCAAAGCTAACACTTCCTCTCCAAAACTGAAGGAGCGAGGGGCTGCCCTTTGGTCGTACCGCTGCTTCAGGGCCCCTGACTAGCTTTGAGGTTGTCTGCTGCCATCTGTCTCGCCTGGCCCAATCTTTTTTCCTGAAAAAAAGAACGTCTTCCGGCGGGAAGCCTCATTTTAAAACCACCCAGCCAATGCTCTTTGAAAAATAGTCAGTGGCCCCCCTCACTGGATGACCATAGACAAGCTCGAAAGGGCTGAAACTGAGAGATTCTTGGGTGCTTCCCGTACGGCAAACAAGAGAAAGGATACCCTTCATCCCAATCACTAGTGTTATTCATACAATAAGCTCGCATCATTGTCTTCAGAGTTTGATGAAATCTCTCTCACACTCCCTGAGACTGAGGTGATGGGCCCAGTTGAAAATTTGGGCTGTACATCAAACCCCCTTTAACACATTCCTAAATAATTCGAGGTAAAGTTAGACCCTTGATCTGTTTGTACCCCCCGAGGAAAACCAACATGAAAAGAACTTCATCAAAGCCCTAAGACCACTCGAGCTGTTATCCTTGCGTAGGGGGATTGCTTCTGGGTACCTGGTAGTGGAGCAAATTATTGTTGTAAATAATTTTTTCCCCATTTGGTCCTTGGGAGTGGGCCAACGACATCCACTACCAGCTTGCGGGAAGGGTTCACCGGGTGCTGAAATTGGCTGAAGGGGGACAGGTTTAAGGCTTTGATTAGGTTTTCCTATAATTTGGCAGGCATGACAGGTCTTTATATAATCTCCCACCGTCTCCCACAGCCGAGGCCAGAAGAAGTGCCTGGAAACCCGGGATACTGTTTTGGGCAATACCTAGGGTGTCCAACCTAGAGGTGTGTCATGCACTAAGCTAAGAACATGGTTTCTATAAGGCTCAGGCACCACGACCTGGTGACAAAAACTTGGCTCTCCTTCTACTGGTACTGCAACCGAAGGTGCCTTCTTCATGAGTATACCTTTCCTGAAATAGAAGCATTTATTTAACGTAAAGATTCCTCCTCAGTCACAGCTGGGCTCTGATCGCCCTTAAGTGTGTCATCACACCCCTGTGCAGAAATTTTAACCCTGCCTCATAGTAGGCCCAATCTCCTCACACTACTTCCTTGATCTCTGCACTGATTAGGCTCAACTCGGGTTGTGGTATCCTTTTCTTTAGTTGACTGCAGTTCAACCTCAGAAAATAGAGTTTCAAAACCCTAAGTCCTCACCATCCTCATGAGAAATATAAGGATTACCCTTGGTATCCTGGTCACGAGACATACTTTTTGTGATGGCACCAACAGGGAAAAGGTCTGGCAGGGTCTCCCTACCTTCTTCTCCCAAACTTTGGGGCCTGGTTGACCCCATATAGTGGTTCTTCCCCTATCTAAACAAGCCCATCACATTTTTCCCTAATAAGAGGTCGACCCCTTCGAAGGAATTTCATCTGAGATACCTACGGGAGATAGCCAAACTTGGTATGCAGATTCTACCCATAATTTGTGTACTGGTGTCCTTATGGTTGAACCGTAATACCCTTCAATAATACATCTACTCCAGTAAAAGGTATCCTTAGACATTGGCAAAAACTCAGCACGTACAAGGAGTAGGTGTACATCCATCTTCAAGGACACTATATTCTCAACCCTACCCACATCCTTATGCAAAGCAACTTTTGGACTTACTAGAAAATACCTGCATCCTGGGGTCTAGACCTAAGGGTACTCCTCACCTTGCTTTGAAATACAGGAAAATGGATGTGTGTCTACAGTTAGAGTCCTCTGGGGTGGTTCCTCCCTTTCCTGATCTCGCTGCCTTGACCAGCAAAACTTTTGTGTGTGTCCAGTTTTGTTACAGTAGTAACAGGCATAACTCTTAAAGGTATTTTTACCATTTGGTGTAGGACTGGTACGTTTACTCGAGGACCTGAAAAATTATCTGATTGTTTCCTAGGTAAACTTTGAGCTCCAGCTGACTTTTCCTTTTTCTTTCTATTTTAGAGGGTGCCTCAGCCTTCATTTGTCCCTGAAAATTCTTGTCCCACTTACCTTTATGACCATGGACTTGGGGTAAGATTTAGAACGAGTGGGGAAAATTTTTAGGAGCATGACTGTTTTTACTTACCAAATTCCCCGCGAGCCAAGAATCGGTCACCTAGATCCAGTGCTTCTGAAAGATTATCTGGGTTTTTGTCTCCAATATTCTCTGAGATCAAAAGGGATTGTATTGTACAATTCCTCATGAACCATCAGATCTACAATTTGTTTTTAGTCTTTATTAACTCCTTTAGAACAAGCCCATTTCTTAAAAGGAACAGTTTCTCATTCCCAAACTCAGTTAAGGTCTGCCCATCCCCAAATTTTTTTTTTCTGAAATTTTGTCTAATTTCTCAGGTATCATTTGGTAGGCAAGCAATACTTCCTCTTTAATCTTATCATAATCAGAAAAATCTTGCCCCTCCAGAGTCTCTACTCTTTTGGGAAACCTTTTCTACAAGTGTTTTGTGCGAACTAGGGTGCCCACTTCTGTTTGGGGCCATCCTTGCTCCAAAGCAGTCTTCCCAAAAAAAGAAAAATACCTATCTGGTCACTCTCTGTAAACTTAGGGACAAAATTTGCAGCTTTTGTTATGTTAAAGTACTGCTCAGGCTCTTGTTCTGAACCTCCTAAACCCTTTGACGTTCTTTCTCCTTAGCTTTCATTAATTTCATTTCAGCCCTAGTACAGCTAATTCGTCCATTCTCTCCTTTCCTATCACCGAGTAGGTATTCCCATCTTCCTATTAACAGGCATTTTACTGATGATTATTACCTCTCCTGAAGCCAAAAACTGAAACCAACTTCTGACATAGTTTTATCTTTAAACACTGCTTCCTCTTACAGTATCAGTGAACAAGTTTTCCCACAGGCACATAAAAAACACAAATTGAAAGTTAAACTATGCACATTTGCACTTACCATAACCACAACAAAATGTGTTACTTAACCTTTCTCCCACCTTAGGAGAAAAACCACCTGTAAACTAATATATGAAAACAAACACTTCCACTGACACCACCTTGGTAAATCTTCTACCAGAAACAAGCAACTGTTTATTTACCCCAATACCAGCACATATAGTTCAAAGAATGTTTTGAGTTATTTTAGCAGTCAAATAACTCTCCCAGTCAAGCTCCCATGTTATGTTGGTTTCCCTTACTACTTTGATAGTAAGGTTCTCACTACATGTTCTAGTGTGGGGTAGCTTTTACTTAATGGCCTTATTTGTCTAGGGGTAATACTTACATCATGGCTGATTTATCTTGAGTGTCTCTGATACCCCTTTTACCAGCCCTCTTCACAGGTTAGTAAACTACTACTATAAAAAATATAACTGTATTCTCAATAGATATGTACAGAATATACAATCACAGCCTCCATTTTCAAAACAAAATCTACACACTCCATGCCTGAGCTCCACATGGTGTGGGTTTCAAAACTCTTGTCCTTCACTCTTCCTGAACCCTAACTCTGGGCTAACCAGTGTTTTGACACAAATTTAGTCACCTGGGTATGGTGCCAAAACTAAATTATAAAAACTCCCCATGGAGCACACATGATGCCCCAAAAGATAGGAGAAGGACCCAGAGATCCTGCCGGTTGAAAGGGCAGCCACAGAGAGAGAGAGAGAGTCAGTCAAAAGGGGGAGAGAGAGAGCCCGGCTAAGCTCCTCCCACCAAACCAAAAGACTGTTGCCAAGCACCTTCTCCAGTTACCACAATTCTACACCTCTTAACTTTACTTTTACAAAAAGAAATACAACTTTATAAACTACTTATTTTAAATTGTGTGTTTTATGTGTCTATAGTATAACCTATTATTGAGAAAAATAGGTTTTACCCAGCTGCCTCTCAGTCATAAGGTTGATCAGTCCTTCTGACATTTAGAGCAAAGTCCCCATCAATTCAATATAATTAGGTATTCCAGAGTAACTGTTACTTATAAATACTGTTGGGTCCTATAAACCCCATAAACACATAGCATTGAATTGTTTACTTTTGAAATTTGGTAAAAAATCAAACATTTCTGCTAAAATTGAGCTCAATTTTTAAGTTACTTTTCATTGTAAAAACTAGTCAAAATCAATTAAAAATTTTTAATATGTCTTCCATTCTATAAATGAGACCAGGAAAACTAGAATACAACAATAAATACCATACGAAAATACAGTGCAAAGTCTTTTGTTTTAATCCAAATAACATGGTCAAAGTTTTTTTTTTCTCATTACACACTGTGTGCTGCAGGATTTTTGTTATACTGTGCACACTGACCACATAGACCCATTCTTTCATATGTAGGCCTACCAGTTTTCTCTCATTAGATTTGAGGCGCCCAGAATTTAGGCTTACTAGTACGTCAAAAACCCTGGTGCATAAGCCGTACTAGCACGGCCAAAACCCTGAAAGGTTAAATCTCTCAAACCAGCCTTTGCTGGGTTAAATTCATCAATATCATCACTATTTGCTCACATTTTTTAATGAGATCATATGCAACTGCCTTGCCTTTTCTCATATTATTGATGAGAAGCACCATCTCCTGACAATTGTTTTTTGTTTATCCAACCAACAATAGCTCTTGACCTCTTCAATTATTGTGATCTCCATTTTGAAAACACACTTGACCTTTTACAACAACAGCTTCCTTGTTGTGTTACTGTTTGCCTTTCCAACTCAGACATATGTGCTCCTCTTTTATATTTTTGAATGATCTCTTTTTTTCATTTCTATTGTTATTCTCACCCTTTTTACCACAGGCTTTGGGACAGAAGCTTTCTTGGGCCCACGGTGGCTTATTTAGCAGTTACAAGCACTAAAAACACGGGAATAATACAAAATATATCGCAGGTACATGTGGGATCGACTGAAACGGCTTGTAAAAAACTGTCAGTACATGGAGTCTTGTGGGTTTGGGGGGGCCCGCCAGGTCGCGCTCCTGCCGCATGGACATGTTCAGGAAAGAAAGCCATTAGACAAGTTTTTTAGCATTGGTAGAGCCAATTTTTTTTATGCCAAAGAACGCCGTTAGTCAATTTTGGTGTTTTGTCAATGCTTCCATTGTTGAGGGTCCACTGTATTTTCATATGGATTTATATTTAAAGTCTCAGTTTCTTTGGCCTCATTTGATAGAATGGAAAATATTTTATAGAATTTGAGGTTTCTGTAAACTAAATTCATTTCACTCGGGTTTGAGAGATTGAGATGGAGGATGATTGCCAAACATTTGCAGACTAAAAGTAGCTTGAAATTGAGTTCGAAGTAGCGGAAATGTTCAATTTTTCCTAATGTTCAAGAGCAAACAAATCACGTTGTGCATCCAAAGCAAGCAACTTGGGGTTTAAATTTGGGGTCTTGAATGGGTTGTTTTTACCCAATATCAATTTTTTTCTTTTCAGCTGAGTCTTTGGATTATGTACTGTGGAACCTCAAATTTTGAACTTTAATTATTCCAGAGTAGTTAAAAATTTGAAAAATTTTAAAAAATGAAAGAAATATTTCCCAAAAGAAATAAGGAATACAATTAATCCTTTCCCAAAAACCCAAAAAAATATTCACAAAAAAAATTCATTTTATGAGATTAATTTGTTTTACATAACCAACAAATAGTGTTAAATTTTTGTACATACAAAAAAATTAAAAAAAACATATAAAAAACATTTTTCCCTCCTTTATTAGTTTGGGTGATGGCATCTGGAAGATAGAAGGAGGGGGGGAAGAGAGTTGGGGTTAGTTTTTGGAAGGGGAACCCCCCTCCATAAGGATTTTAGGTATCAAAGCCCTCTTTGGGGTTCTTCCTTCTTTCTTTTAATGACATAGGCGAGCTTGAGTGTCATGGCCCCCCTGTCTCAAAAAAAAACTGACACAGCCCTCTTTTTCTGGCACCTTTTTAAAGTTTTCCCTAAAAGAGACATGGTTCTGTCATGAACTTTTTGAAAAGATGGTTGTTTCAGCTTGCTCAGGGGGGTTTATTTTCCCCAAAAACTTTTGGCTTATTCCATTTGGTGAAAAATCTCCTTAAACCTTTGAATCGGCATGCAATTCCTTGCCTTTTCACAAAAAATTGTTCTAAAAACACTATCCCCTCCATCTCTTTATCCTTGATCCCACCGCAAAAACTTCTAAACCTGATCGATTGTCTGTGGCTTTTTTTTGGTTAGTATATTAAACACCTTTCTTCTCTTTTTTCTTAGTAAATGTTTAAGGAGAAGGGGTTATAGCCCATTGTTTCAGCTTTTTAGTCCCCTCATATGACAGAATGGCTTACAGGGGAAAAGATTTTTTTCCACTCCCATAAAACAATAGAAAAAAATAAAAAACAAAAGCTATTAAAAAAAGGGGGGGAAAACTACTTTAAATGTACAGTGGACTCCCGCCCTGATGCCCCCAAAACCTGTGTTGAAAACGACCTATGTGCTTTTCAGCATAAAAATTTGACCCGAATTTTTAAAAAAACTTGACTTACGCATTCATCCTAAACCCTGCCCATTGGTCTGTCTGGCCCAGAGGCCTCAGCTGAGCTTGTGTGACATTTTTTCAAGCCAGGGCGGACGGTTCATGTACTTTCGATAAATTTTGTACTATTCCATTTTTTTTTTAGTGTTTTTAAATGTAAATAGGCCACCATGGGCCCAAAGAAAGCTTCTGTCCCAACCGTGGTAAAAAGGGTGAGAAATATTTTTTGAAATGTATCGTCCCACGGTCAGCTGTGCTGGTGTACTTTTGTCAGCTGTGCTGGTGTTGTTGTCAGCTGTGTGCTGCGTACTTGGTTAGCTGCTGCTGCTGTCGACAGTCAGCTGCTGCTGCTGTGCTGTGGCACCGCTGCTGCTGCTGTACCACAGTCGCTGCTGTTGTTGCTGTACCAGTCAGCTGTGCTGCAATGGTCAGCTGCTGCTGTGATGTACCATGGTCAGTGCTGCTGCTGCGTCCACAGTCAGCTGCTGCTGTACCACAGTCAGCTGCTGCTGTGCTGCTGCCCACGTCAGCTGCGCTGCTGCACCCACAGTTGCTGCTGCTGCGCTGCCCACAGTCGTGTTTGTGCTGCTGCTGTACCACAGTCAGCTGCTGCTGCTGATGCACCAGGTCAGTGTGCTGCGCTGTACCATGGTCGTGCTGTGCTGTACCACAGTCAGCTGCTGCTGCTGCTGCACCACGGTCGTGCTGTGCTGCCCATGGTAGCTGTTTTGACACAGTCAGTGCTGTGCTTACTGTGGTTACCTGCTCTGCTGCTGCTGCTGTACCACAGTCAATGCTGCTGTTGCTGTACCAGTCAGGCTGCTGTGCTGCACCATGGTTGTGCTGTGATGTCCCTTGGTCAGCTGCTGCTGTGCTCTCCCAAAGTCAGCTGGCTGCTGCACCATGGTCACTGCTGTTGCCCCCTGTCAGCTGTATACTCGAAGATGGGAGGATGTTAGTGGTGTGGTTTTATCAAGAGTACTGGAAAAAAATTAAACCCCCAGAGGGTTAAACCCCCCAGGATAACCCAAGAAAGAGTGTGTCAAAAGGGATGTCTAAAATTTCCTTGGGGCCCTTAATCTTGCCCCCCCGTCCCACAACAGTTGACTAACACCCAGGTGAACAGGAAAAAAGCCTGGAAAGTGTCATATTGGTAAATTTAAGGGAAAAGGTTGGTTGAAAATTTAGAATCATAGTGAATAACAGTGGATAAGGCCTGTTCGGGAAAAGAAAAGCCAACCGGGCCCTACATTATCGGAGGAAAGGCACCCCCAGGAACCACAGTGTCTCATCATACATCTTCAATAAAGGTAAGTGTCTGTATTCTTCATTTAGTAGAGTTACTGCAAAATAAAATTTTGTGTATTTACTACTCTACTACTGTGTGTGTATCCTTCTTTTTGTGTGTTGCAAAATCTGTTTTTATGTGGAAATTTTTTTGTTTTTTATACTTTTGGGGTCTTGAACAGATTAATTTGGTTTCCATTTTTCTTATGGGGAAAATTGATTCAACCTGGACATTTTGCCCTTTTCGTTTGGGGTCTCAGGAACAGATTAAAACTTAAGTCGGGGGTCCCCTTATTAATATGATATGTATATGTCGGCCGAAAATATGAAAATGGAATTTCAAGAACTCATTTAAAAAATTTAAATCCTTTCTAAAAAATTTTTCTTATCGTTTAAAGAATTTTTTTTCATAAATGTTGATGTATAAATTTATAATTTTGCACCAAAAGGAACTTAGAAAAAAATTCCTAACCCTTTTTATAACAAAACAATTTTTTTAGCCTAACTCAAATAAAAATTTTTTTAGATTTGTTTAAATAAATTTTTTAAAATAAAAAAAACAAATCAAATATATTTTTTTTCGTTTGGGTTCAAAAGATTTTGGCGAAAAGACACAAATTTTCTTTTCCTATATGGGAAGATGAGCATTGCTATTTAAGCAAGATCGCAAATTCCCCCTTTCAGCACGAATTGTTTATATATAAGTGGACCCCCCGGGTTAACATATTTTTTTCACTCCGAAATATTTCGGTGCCAGTACTGACCGAATTTGTTCCCCTAAGAAAATTGGAAGTGGATTAGTCCCTTTCAGACCCCCAAACATACACGTAAAACGCACTTACATAAAAACCTTACATAATTGGTGCATTCGGAGGTGATTTATGGGGGGGTCCCGTATTTTATATATATATATAATATATATAATTATATATATATATATATTATTATATATATATATATATATAATGCAGTGCATGCCTGTGAAATGTGCCCAAGTGTTTACCTGGGACCTGGAGAGAGTTCGGGGGTCAACGCCCCCCGGCCCCGGGTTTTGGGCGGGCTGCGGGAAAAGACAACAGCAATCCTCCATCATGTAAAACAGGGACAGGTTTTGTTTACAGTCATTGGCAGAACGGTAGTACCTCCCTGGGTGGTTGCTGTCACCAACCTACTTGGAAAGAGAGAGAAAGGAACGAAACAGAATGCTTCAAGTGTGTATCACTCTGTGTGGAAAGGAAAGGCGGGGGGGAGAAGTCGGCTAGGAAAGGTTTGGGGGAGGGGGGGTAAAGGAGGTTTGTTTGCGAGGGGGGTTGGATTCAGCAAACTGTGTGAGCTATTGTAAGGTGAATGGGACAAAGGGTTTTAATATTGCATGCTGTTGGAGTGTGAGCAAAAATAAATTTATGAAGGGATTTAGGGAAACCCGGGCGGACTTTAGACTGGAGATGGTAAGTACAGTGCCTGCCTTGAAGGAAGGGTGTTAATGTTTTCAGGTTTTTTAAATGTAGTGTAAAGCACCCTCTGGCAAAACAGTGATGAAGTGTGTGGGGAAAAATTTTTTTTTCAGGCCCTGCCTTTGGGGAGAATCGGATGTTTGTTAATAAAAAAAAAAACGCCTTTTTTGCAACATCAGTTCCTTTATTTGTTCGTTTTTGCGGTAGAAGCGATGTCGACTTGTTTTTTCCCTAATCCTGGGAAGCCCAACAAGTTTCACACCACTCTAATCTTTGTATTATTTCCTTCTTCAATCTATGGTGTTCTCACTTTCTTTACCAGGGGGTACACTAGGAGTTTCTTTGGGCCCCTGGTAATTATTTACGTCCCTAAACACGAAAACAATGAAATTTAAACGTAAAATGTTGAATGAGAGCAAGGTTAGTGTTCACTCAAGCATCAACAAAGCCACACTTTCCCCATGGTGCCCGCTGGGGAATGGACAGTGGGCTGGTGGACAGGTCCGGTACCCGGCATTTTAAAAATAGGGGCGAGTTCAGAATGGGACAAAGTTGGGGCGGAAAAAAGCTATTTATTTTGAAGTATTCGAAAAAAATTTAGGTTCCAGTATTTAGAGTATTTTGTTGCAGTTTCAAAGCGCCATGTCATGCCTAGGCATTTGGGCAGACTTAATTTTTTGGCTTACGACTTTTTAATGCTTAAGAAATTTTCATAGTTTAAGTTGTACAATAGTTTCATGTAAAATTTTTATAATTTACTTTGTAAGACTAAGAAAAAAAATTTTTTTTTTTGTGTATAAAAATTTTTAAAAGAAAAAAAAAAGCTTATAAAAAGTTCTGGAGAGATGACTAATGAACAGAGAAATTGTTTTTTTGTGTCGGGAAAGTCTTATTTTTTATTCTGAACCCTATTTGGAAAATGGTTTTTCTTGAATTTTGTGTGAAATTGGAAAAATTAGTATTATTGATCATTTACTGAGTAGTTGAAATAGGTAAATGGGCGCTTCTTGTACTAAATCGTAGAATGAAAGGGTTCAAAACATCATAATATGATTTTGGGTTTGGGGAGGAAAACCAAAAATTGGCCAAATTATGGCTGAAAAGAGGCAAAATCATGAAAATAAATAGCATGACTATAAATTTGTGAGAGCGTAATTTCCCAAAAAATTTTTCCATCAAATTTTTGTGTTTTTCGGTCACAATTTTTCCTGCCGTACCTTTTGCCCCACTCTAAAAAACATTAGCTCTGCCCTTTGTATATTCCTTCTTTGCACAGTTCACCCGCGTGTCTATGACCTTTTAGGTTTAGCACCTTGATTTATTTTTGTTTCTCCTCATAAAACAACAGATTCCGTTCCTAAGACCATGTTGGTATAAAAATTTATGCTAAGTGGGGAGCATAATAAAATGATAGGGGGTTTTTGTGTAAACCAGTTTGACATTTTTTTAATGTATCTTTGCTCCTTTTATTAATTTCTGGTATTTTTTTTAAATGTTTATATATAGTGTACTGTAATTGTATAAACAGAATACAGGAAATCAGCTCTAATAACATTTTTTGGTATATACTGGTCAGAGACCCCATTTTAAGTCTGAGGTTTTGGTTTTAAACGAGTAGTCGCTAAGGGGAAAATGCTGTTTAAATTTTAATACTCCAAAATATAAAAAAAATTTAAAGTTTTTGTGTTGAAGTCATATTTTTTTACTCAGTTTTTATTTAAACCCATAATTATTATACAGAACTTGTGATTTATCTTAAAGATTTTTCGGTAAACATTTAAGTGACAATAGAGGAAAAATCTTTTTTTTTGAGTTTTTGTTTTGGTAATTGGGGAAATTTTGCGTACTGAACTCAAGTTTCTTTGCCGATTTTGTAAAAGACACCGGTTGTGTCTTGCCAACACTTATCTTCAGTACTTCAAGAAGCACCATTTAAAGTGTCTTAAAACAACAACTGTTTTGCAAAAGTATTTTGGGAAGACTCCCGGGTTGTGTTTCCCAACACTATATTTCAGTACTTAAAGAAGCACCAGTTAAGTGTCTTGAAAACAACTGATATTGCAGAAGTTTTTTGGGGAAAGACACCAGGTTGTCTTGCCAGACACTTATCTTCAGTATTTAAAGAACCACCAGGTAAGTGTCTTGAACAACAACTGATATTGCGAAGTATTTGTGGAAGACTACCGGTTGTGTCTTGCCAGACACTATTCTTCAGTATTAAAGAACACCAGTGAAAGTGTCTTGAACAAAAAACTGATATTGCAAAAGTTTTTTGGGAAGATACCGGTTGGTTTTGCCAGACACTATATCTTCTACTTCAAGAAAAAGGAAACGTGTTCTTCTTGTAAATTTTTAACTGTTATTACTAATTAAACGATTTTGCTTTTGTTTTGGGGAATTCTAAAAACATGGCAGAAATTTTTGAGGTTCATTTTGTATTCTATGACTTTTATGGGGGCCGAGCTGTAGTATGCAACATGAGTCGCTTACTCAGATAAGCTGTGACATAAATTTGGGCCTAAAATATGAGAGAATAACCCTTGTGGTAAGTGTGCACCATATAAAACAAAGCCTGCAGCAGGCAGTGCTAATGAAAAAAAAAAAGTGCAAATGTTTTTTTGGATTAAAAGAGCAAATTTATGGTGTTTTTCATGTGTTTTATTAGTAGCATTCACTGTTTTTTGGTCTCATTTGACGAATAGAAGATGTATCAAAAATGTTTGATGGTTTTTTAGTGAAAGAAAATAACTTGAAATTGAGTTCAGGTAGTAGAAATGTTCTTTTTTTTGTGTATTTAGAGGGTAAACAATCACATTATGTGTCCAATACACATCAGGGGGGTTAATGTGTGCTGCTAAATGCACTGATATTATTTTAAACAATTATTACAATATTGAATAACAGAAATTTTCTTTTTTTGTAGTGTGCATAAAAAAAAATTTGTGAATAAAAAATCAAAATGAAATTCTCTGTAAAGCCTAAAAATGTAATAAATGTATAGATTGGTTTTTAAATCCGGTTCCCTGTATGATTATTCTGGCCCCTATTTTGAAATTGGAATATTTTAAAATTTTGTGTGAAATTGGCCATATTTCCAATACCAGGTTGACTGCATTGATAATTCTGGACCCTATTTTGAAATTGGAATTTTTGAATTTTTGTAAATTGGCCATTTACCAATCCCAGGTTGCTTGTTTTGATTATCTGGACTTATTTTAAAATTTAAAATATTTTTGAATTTTTTGTAAATTGGCCATTTTCCCAATTTCCATCACTTATTGGGAAGTTAAAATAGTTGAATTGGGCAATTTTATCGTTTAATGTAATTGGACCCAAATACTAGTGAAATAGCTAAAAATTTGGGTCTAATGGAACTACAAAAATTGGCCAAAAACATAACTCAAAACTGGGCAAAATTGCCAGGCATAATTTTTCTGACACAGCAAAATTTTGAGGATTTAAAACTTCATAATTCTTTAAAAAATTATGTACTTTTTATTTATTACTTTATTAATACATTTCTATGTTTTTCCTAAGCCCCGTGGGGAATTTTTCGCCCGGGGTCTAAACCCTCAAAGGGTCAAAAAAAAGAATACAGAAAAAATTGTTTAAACACAAGGGCAAAAAATAATAATAATAATAATAATATTGTTGATGTCTCTGCAGTGTTCTAGTACATCTTTAATTTTTTAAAACACAAAACAAAATTAGAAGTGTTTTAACAAACAATATGAACTTTATTAATGCTCAAAAGTAGGAAAAATTTTTTGTCTAAATAAATTTTAAACAGGGGAAATATGTTCAAAAGGAAAAAACCATGTGTTCAGTGCCCAAAATTGTTAAAATCTGAAATAATGGTGTACTAAGGAAGATTAACTTACCACTGTTGTATGACTAAAAAATTTTTTAAATGAAATACCCTTTATTTAAAAAATATGGAAAAAATAAAAAAAATAAACCCTTTGAATTTCTGAGTGTTGAAATGTTTTTGCAAAAAAACCATCTGTGATACACATGAGAGAACTACAGGAGATAAACCTACCATGTTCTGAGTGTTGAAATGTTTTTCAAAAAAACCCTCCTGTGAGACATATGGAGTTCATAAGGAGATAAAACATATCAGTGTTCTGAGTGTTGAAAAGTTTTAGTAAAAAAAACAGTTTGTGAAAAAATGAGAGTGCAACAGGGGGATAAAACCATATCAAAGTTCGTGTGTCTGAAATGTTTTGGTCAAAAAAAAACCTCTTGTGGACATATGGAGTTCAACAGGAGATAAACTTCAATGTTTGAGGTTTTTAAATGTTTTAGTCAAAAAAACCATCTTGTGAAAAATATGAGAGTTCAACAGGAGATTAAACCTATAGTGTTTTTGAGTGGAAAATTTTAGTGAAAAAAACAGTCTTGTGACACTATGGAGTACATAAGGAATAAACCATACAAGTTTGATGTCTTAAGTGTTTTTTGTGTAAAAAGCCTCTTTTGACACCATGAGAAACATACAGGAGATAAACCATACCCAATTTCTGGTGTCTTAAGTGTTTTTTGTAAAAAAGCGTCGTGAAATTTGAGAGTTCAACAGGGGGATAAAACCCTACAAAGTTCTGGTGTCTTAAGTGTTTTAGTGTAAAAAGCATCTTGTGACACATATGAGAGTACATACAGGAGATAAAACCATACCAAGTTCGAGTGTCTTAAGTGTTTTAGTGTAAAAGCAAACTTGTGACACATATGAGAGTGCATACAGGGGATAAAACCCTATCAATGTGCGAGTGTTTGAAATGTTTTAGTAAAAAAGTAATCTTGAGACAATATGAGAGTACATACAGGAGAAAAAACCATATCAATGTTTGAGGTCCCGAAATGTTTTTAAAGTGAAAAGAAGTTTGTGACACACATGGAGTTCACCGGGGAAATTTTCCGGGAGGGGTTCCCGGGGGTTCCCAAAGCCCCCCCGGCCCCGTCTGGACCAGGCCCCCTGGTGGATCAGAACCTGATCAACCAGGTTTACTGCTGGGTGTACGCAATCCCAAAATACAAGCCCAGCCTGGCTGGTCACATACTGACTTTTGGGGCTTGTCCAGTCCTGTTTTAAGACGCCAGGGGTCTATTAGTAATCCCCCCAGTAGCTGGGAGGCAGTTGAACAGTCTTGGGCCCTGACACTTATTGTATTCTCTTTACGTGCTAGGACACCCCTGCATTTCATTGGGGGTATGTTGGGGGATCATTGCTGAGTTTTTGCTTTCGTTGTGAGTGATTTTCATGTGCAATTCGGGACTATCCCTCTGGATTTTCCCCGGTGTATATAATTTTTGTATCTTACCGCCTGATTCCGGGGGTACAGGTTTGGAATTCAAACACTCCCAGTAATTGAGGTGTTTTATCTCCAATGGCACCATGAAGGTTCTCTGTACATTTTCAGGTCAGCAAATTTTCCCCGCCTTTAAAAGGTGCTGTTTGGGCACAATATTCCCGCCCAGAAGAACAAGCAACCCGATGAGTGTCTCATGGGCTTGGCATCCCGTTTTGAAGGTTTCATTATCCATCTGTAATTTTCCTAGCAGATGCGAGATACAATGTTAAAGGGCCCTTTAAAAGAATCCTCCCACATGATCACTCCCAGGGTTTTTAGTTAGTTTTTCACTCTATTTTGTAGTCGGAATTGTTTTGTTTTCTTATAAGTTTTAGGGGGCCACAGATATATCAATCACTTTCTATTGTAAGCTACACTGAGAGTAAAAAGGGAGATGGGTACAAAAAGAATAGAAGCCAGGGAAAGGGAGAGGTGAAGTTTATAAAATAAAAAGGAGGCAGTTAGGGTAAGATATAAACAGTATTGGAGGATAGATGGGGTAAAGAGAGCATAGGGAATGGGGCGAAGGGGTATGGGGTTGGTTTAAAAATGTAGTGTTAGAGTGTTCAGAAAGTTTGTGGTTACAGGAAAGTGGGTGCAGGAGGGAAGAGGGCGATTGGTGGAATGAATGTAAAAAGAGTAGTAAGGGAGAAAAAGTTTGCTATGAGAAATTTTTACAAAGTAGAAGTATGAAGGGGGGAAGAGTTTAAAGGAGAAAAAGAGGTTAAAAGGGGGTGAACAATGTAAAAAGAGAGGGAAAAAGAGAGTGGGTGAGATGTTATCAACAAATTTTGTTGAAAATAAGAAAAAGTTTTTGGGTGAGATTAACAAGTTAAGAAAACCTAGAGAACAAATGGTTTGTCAGTTAAAAATAGGGGAGGAGTGTTATTTAAAAGGAGATTTTGAGGTATGGGGGGAAAATGGAGGGAATATTTTGAGGAATTTTAAATGTTGATGAAAATAGGGGAAACTGTGATTTGTGTATAGGGCAAGGAGGAAAAATATCTTGTAGGGGTGAGGAAAAAGCCAGTTGTGAGTGTGGGGGAGTTCGTGAGGCGTTAAAAGGTTTGGGAAGGGAGCCGGGATTGATGGAATAAAGATAGAAATGTTTTAAAACAGGTGGGATATAGTTTTGGAGTGGGTTTGGGCAATTATTTAAAAATGTATGGAAGAGGGGAAAGGGACCAAAGGGGTTGGCAGAGAGCATGCATGTTTTCCCTTTTTATAAAAGGGAAAGGGGATAAAAGAAGGGAAAAAATTTTAGGGGGGGAAGTCTGTTGAGTAAACTGGTAAAGTGTATGGTGAATTTAATTGAAAGAATTTAGAGTAAGACGGAGAATAGGATAGCGTGAACAAGGAGGCTTTGAAAAAGGGGGGGGTTGTGGACAGGTGTTTACAGTGAAACATATAATTTTTTTTTATTTTTATTTCACACTTTGGGCCATTCCCCCCAAAGGAGGGTGGCCCGAAAAGAAAAACTTTTTACCATCATTCACTCCATCACTGTCGCCAGAAGGGTGCTTTGCACTACGTTTTTAAACTTTAACATTAACACCCCTCCTTTAGAGTGCAGGCATGTCTTCCCATCTCCAGGGCTCAAGTCCGCCTGCCGTTTCCCCGAACCCCCTTTATAAATTTACTTTGCTCACACTCCAACAGCACGTCAATATTAAAAAAAACCCTTTTTCTCATTTTATCCTTCCCCAAAAACGCTCATGCATACTGCTGGAATCCAAGCCCCCCGCCCAAAAAACCCTTTTTCCCCCCCTCTCCAACCTTTCCTAGGCCGACCCCTACCCGCTTTTCCCTTCCCCCTACAGATGATAACTCTTTAAGTCATTTGTTTCGCTCCATTCCATATTTAGATAAGGTAAAGAGGTCTTTTGTGGGATTTATGGATTTTGGAAAAAGGGGTATGACAGGGGGGGTAGGGGGGGAATGGGCAGATTTGCAAAATGATGGTGGGAGGGGGTAGGTTACTGAAAGCAGTGAAGTTTTTACGAGGATAGTGAGGCTCAAGTTAAGTATTAGAAAGAGGGGGAAATTTTTTCCCAGTAAAAGAGGCCCTTTGACAAGGATGTGGGATGTCACCTGGTTGTTTAATATATTTTTAGTGGGGTTTTTTAAGAGAAGTAAACGCGAGGGTCTTGGCAAGAGGCGTGGAGTTAAAAAATAAAAAATACACACAAATGGGAGTTGTCAAGCTGC
>NC_069429.1:25138742-25164222 GCF_026875155.1 Cherax quadricarinatus
TTGGGGGTGGGGGTGTGGGTGGGTCGTGGGCAGTTGTATTTGCTGTTCCCCTGAAGTTGCACTTCCCTGTCTTTCAGTACCTGTTTCTGTGTCCCCATCATGCCTCTGGCATCTTCTTACTCTCTCAGTTGTTCTCGTTTTTTTTTTTTTTTTTTTTGTGGCAGTCAAGTACACTTGCTAGTATTTTGGAGAATCCTTTAACTGTTGTTTTTCTCTGCAGGATATTGTTTTCATGCCATTTTTGTCTTGAATGTCAAGTACCAACCAAGTCTCTGAAAATTTGTCATTTTTGGGCCATGCCCCTTCCTGTTACTATGATAATGCTTTCAATCTCTTTTAACTCTTCTTTCATCATAGGTATTCCCTTCTGCCTCATGGAGCCCATGAATAATAAGCAACCTCTCCCTCTCCTCTTACCTTCTCATTTCCCCTTCCATATCTCTGAGTCCAATTTAAGTGTCCCCTCGGTTGTTTCACTTATTGTCTCACAGATGTCGCAGTAGAATGATAACATATCCTCAAGGGCTTCTTTATACCTTCCACTTCTTCACTAATCTCACTGTCCACTGATGTTCCTGCACATAGCACCTTGCTCCCATCATTCCACTCAGCATTTCCAGTTCATATGCCAGGCTCTATACCTTTGCCTCATCAGAAAGAGTTCATAATTCCCAATTCTTGAACTCTCTAGATATCTTCTACTCCACTTTGTTTTTCCCCATTCTCGTTCCATTGTGCTGATGACTTTTCTGAGCGCGTGCGCTCGTGTGTGTGTGCGTGCGTGTGTTGTGTGTGTGTGTGTGTGTGTGTGTGTGTGTGTGTTTTGTGTGTGTGTGTGTGTGTGTACTCACCAAACTGTGGTTGCAGGGGTTGAGGCATAGCTCCTGGCTCCTCCTCTTCACTGATCGCCACGAGGTCCATTCTCCCCTGATCCATGAGCTTTATCATACCTCTTCTTAAAGCTATGTATGGTACCTGCCACAACAACCTCACTTTCCAGACTATTCCACTTCCTGACAACTCTGTAGCTGAAGAAATACTTCCTAACATACCTGTGACTCATTTGAGTCTTCAGCTTCCAATTGTGGCCCCTTGTTGCTGTGTACCATCTCTGGAACATCCTGTCTCTGTCCACCTTGTCGATTCTTCTCAGTATTTTATATGTTATCATGTCCCTCCCCTGTCCCTCTTGTTCTCCAGTGTCGTCAAGTCAAGTTCTCTTAACCTCTCTTCGTAGGACATGCTCCTTAGCTCCGGGATTAGTCTTGTTGCAAACCTTTGCACTTTCTTTAGTTTCCTGACTTGCTTGGCCAGGTGAGAACCCCAAAATGGAGCTGTATATTCCAATATGGGCCTAACGTACACGGTTTTACAGGGTCTGGAACAACTCCTTACTGAGATGTCGGAATGATATTGTTATGTTCACTACTCGCCGTATGCTGCAGCAGTTATTTGGTTGATGTGCGCCTCAGAAGATGTGCTCGGTATTATAAACACTCCCAAATCCGTTTCCTTGAGTCAGGTTTGTAGTCTTTGGCCCCTTAGATTGTACTCTATCTGCTGTCTTCTTTACCCTTCATGACTTTGCACTTGGTGGTGTTGAACTTCAGGAGCTAGTTGCCAGACCAGGCTTGATGCCTGTCTAGATTCCTCTGTAGTTCTGCCATATCCTCCTCGACTGATTCTCCTCATTAACTTCACATCGCCTGTAATAATCAAGGACACTGAATCATTTCCTTCCATCATATCATTCACAATACCAGGAATGGCACCGGTCCTAGGACTGACCCTTATAGAACCTTGCTCGTCACAGGTGCCCACTGTGACACTTTATCATGTACCGTGACTGGCTGCTGCCTTCCCATTAGTTATTCATCTGATCCCTTTCAGTGCCTTCATTGTTATACCTGCCTGGTCCTCCAGCTTTTGCACTAGTGTCTTGTGTGGAACTCTGCCAAAAGCCTTCTTACAGTCCAAGATAATGCAATCTACCCACCCCCACTCTCTCTCTCCGTTGCCATACTGCGTCACCTTGTCATAGAACTCTAGTAGGTTTGTGACACAGGATTTCCTGTCTTCTACATCACTTTGCATACTTTGCTGCTGCGTGTCTGTGCCCTTTTTAAAAATTTTGACAACATTTGCTATCTTCCATACCTCAGGTAGTCGCCCTGTTTCGATAGATGTGTTGAAGATTGTTGTTGGTGGTACACAGAGCGCTTCTGCTCCGTCTCACAGGGCCGAAGGAGAGATGTTATGCGCCATCGACTTTGAGATATCTAGTTTGCTTAGCAGCCTCTTCACCTCCTCGGTTGTATGGACTGTGTCCAGCACTTGCTGGTGTATCCCACCTCTCCATCTTTCTGGAGTCCTTTCTGTCTCCACTATCAATACTTCTTTGAATCTCATGTTGAGCTCCTCACATACTTCAAGGTCATTTCTTGTAAACTCCACCAATTCCCTTCCTCAACGTGATTACCTGGTCTTTGACTGTTGCTTTCTTCCTGATGCGAATGTACAACAGCTTTGGATCAGGCGGGCTTTCGATGCTATGCCTTTCCCTTTATTGTCGATGGGCCTCCCTCCTTACCTGTGTCTATTCATTACCTGATCTTCGACTATTTACCTTGTTCTCCTGGGTCCTTTGCCTTCTGTACTTCTTCAATTCTGTAGCACACTTGGTTTTAGCCTCTCTATGCCTTTGGGTAAACCAAGGTCGTCCGGGCCTTTCATTATGTTTGTTCCCCTTGGTACAAACCTCTCGCCCTGCTTCCTTGCAAATTGTTGTCACATTTTGCATCATCTCATTTACTTTTTTCGCTGCTAGTTCTCTGTCCCACTGCACCTCGTGCAGGAAATTCCTCATGCCTGTGTAGTCCCCTTTCTTGTATTTTGGCTTCATTCATCTTGTCCTTCCTGGTTTCCCTCCCCAAACATGATTCACTAGCTCCAGAAAGGGGCATTTTGTATGTGATGTCCTCAGTCTCTGCACTGTTCAAGGTGAATACTAGGTCGAGTCTTCCTGGTTCATCCCCTCCCCTCTCTCTGGTAATGTCCTTAACGTGCTGATGAATGAAGTTTTCCAGTACCATCTTGAACATCCTAGCCCTCCACGAATCAAGAGATGTGCTCGGTATTATACTCACCCCAAGATCCTTTTCCCCTTTTATGAGGGGTTTTCAGTCTTTGGCCCCTAGCCTGTACTCTGTCTGTAGTCTTCTTCGCCCTTCCCGATCTTCCATGACTTTGCATTTGCACTAGGAGCCAGTTGCTTTTACCAGGCTTTCAGCCATACCAGGTCCCATTGTAGACCTGCCTGATCCTCATCCAATTTAATTCTCTTCACTAACTTCACCTCATCTGGAATTACGGACACATCCGAGTCTATCCCTTCCATTATGTACCATAAACAGCACCCGTTTCCCAGGACTGACCCCAGTGGAACCCTGCTCATCACAGGTGGACACTCTAATACCTCGTCACATTCCATGACTCACTGTTGCCTCCCCGTCAGGGATTCACTGATCTATTGCAGTGGGCTTTCGTATTATACATGCTTGATCCTCCAGCTTTTTCACTAATCTCTTGTGTGGAAGTATCAAAAGCCTCTTGCAGTTCAAAAAATGCAGTCTAACCACCCTTTTCTCTTTTCTCATGCTTACTCCTTTACCCTGTCATAAAACTCCAGTTTTGGGTTTGTGGCACAGGATTTCTCTTCCCTGAAACCGTGCTGGTTGTCGTGTATGAGCTTGTTTCTTTCAAGGTGCTCCACCATTCTCCTCCTGACAATCTTCTCCATGACTTTCCATACTATACATGTCAATGACACTGGTCTGTAATTTAATGCCTCATGTCTATCTCCTTTCTTAAAAATTGGGACTACATTTACCATCTTCCACACCTTAGGTAGTTGCCCAGTTTTAATAGATGTATTGAAGATTGTGTTAGTGGCACACACAGCATCTCCACTCCCTCTGTAAGGACTCACAGAGAGAGGGTGCCTGGTCCCACCACCTTGAAGTATTTAGTTTACATAGCAGCATCTTCACCTCCTCCTCAATTGCGTGTATTTCTTCCAGCACTTGTTGCTGTAGTTCTTCTTGGTGTACCCTACTATTCCAGCATTCTGGACTCCTTCCTGCATTCAGTGTAAATATTTCTTGAAATTCATGTTGAGCTCCTGACATACATCTGTCATTTCTTGTGAACTCCCCTCCTTTCTTCCTCAGCCTGTTGAACTGGTCCTTTATTTTGTTTTCCACCTGATGTGCTATACAACTGCTTTGGGTCAGACTTGGCCTTCGATGCTATGTCATTTCATATTGTCACTGGGCCTCTCTTCTTATCTTATTGTTTCTGGCTCTTTAACTAATCTTTTCATTTTCCTTGGTCCTTTGTCTTCTGTACTTTTCTATGCTGTAGCACACTTAGTTTTTGGCCTCTCTACACCTTTGCGTGAACCAACTGCTCATTCTGTTTTTCCTATTATTTCTCTTGCCCTTGGGAATGAACGTCACCTCTGCCTCCTTGTATTTTGTTTTCACGTAGTCCATCATTTCGTTACTGCTTTTCTCACCAGTTCTCTTTCCACTGTACCTCTTGCAGGAAATTCCTCATGCCTGAGCAGTCCCACTTTTGTAGTTTGGTTTCTCCCATCCTACTCCTGTTTCCCTCTCCACTTGTAATTCTACTCTGTATTCGAAGCTCACATCAACGTGATCACTAGTTCCAAGGGGACTTTGGTATGTGATGTCTGAACAACTCTTAAGTGAATACGAGGTCTAGTCTTGCTGGGTCGTCCCCTACTCTCTCTCTGGTAGTGTCCCTAACATTGTGATGCATGAAGTTTTCCAGTACCACTTTCATCTCAGCTCTCCATGTGCCGGTTCCCTCATGTGCTCCAGGTTTCTCAGTCAGTCTTCTTGTGAATGAAATTAACCCATAACTAGTAACTCTGCCCTACCAATGTGAACCCTTCTGGCTGCCTCAGCTAGCATGTCCTCCATTGCTCTGTTGCGCTCTTCATATTCTTCTCTTGGCCTCCTGCTGTTCTGTGGAGGTTATAATCATCACTGCAATTATCGCTCTATGGCTCCTAGACTGATTGTTCCTACAATGAAGTCCTTTCGCTCATTCTGTTGATTCCTTCCATTTCCACAAATCCCCAGCAGTTTTTGATGATGGAATTCTTCCTTCCCCTCTGCTCCCTTTATCTTTCCTCAGGTCTGATATCCAGATGGAAAGATTGCATCTGTTATCCCATGAGTTTTGCTCTGTGAGTGCTATATTGTCTGGGACGTCTTCATTCTTTCGTGCCACTTCCTACACATATGTGTTATTCTTTCTGTGTTTGTGTACCAAACCTTCAACATCTTTTCTTATACTGTGGTCTGGGGGGTGTGCTGGAGTTGGGGAAGCAGGAGACCTTGTGAGGTACTATGGGAGGGTGCTGTGAAGGTGGAGTTTGTTTTTGGGGGTTGGAAGTTTTGGGATAGTGTGCTTGATTACATTGGGGCTGTCAGGTGTGAGAGCCTTCTGTACATGGTTCTGAGGAAGGTTGTATTTGCTGTTCTGCTGAGTCTGGGTTTCCTGCCCATCTCCATCCTTGCCTTTTTTTTCCTCCTTGCCTCTCTCTACCCTCTCTTTCAGTTTGTCTTTCTTCTTCTGTCACAGTCAAGGTACACCTGCCGGTACATCAGTGTGTGCCTTAGCTATGTTTTCACCTACAGGATCTTGTTTTGTGTCGTTTCTGATTTGAAAATCGCTGTGGCCTGTTTTTCCTTTTGCAAACCAACCTATTCTCAGAAAATTTGTCTGTTGGTTATATCCTCCTCTCCTATTGCTTTCATGATACTTTCAATTATTTTTTCTCTCCTGTTGTCTTACTTTGTATTTCCCCCCTATGACTTCCTGGAGCCAATAAAGAAAGGCTGACCTCTTCCTTTCATCCTCCCACTGCATTTCCCTTCGTATCACTTGATTTGAT
The DNA here is from genome assembly GCF_026875155.1 of Cherax quadricarinatus. Classification (NCBI taxonomy): domain Eukaryota; kingdom Metazoa; phylum Arthropoda; class Malacostraca; order Decapoda; family Parastacidae; genus Cherax; species Cherax quadricarinatus. The sequence goes on from NC_069429.1 coordinate 25,144,729, forward strand.
TAAATTACCTTAATTGCAGCTTTCCTTCAATCCCCTCTCTGTGTGTTGTACCTGTATCCAGTGGCCTGTTATTTTCCTGCCTCATCTTTTCCGGGTACTGCTGTGGTCTGTTAGGACTTCTGTGCATAGCTCAGTCCTTTCATTCCCATCAGTTCCCTCATTTGTTACTGGTATGCTCCTTTTCTTTTCCTGGGCTCCACAGTGGTTTGATAGAGCCTCTACATATGGCTGAGTGCCATTGTTTCTTTCAGTCCCCTCATTTGTTACTGATGTAGCAGTTCCTGAGTCATCCCCATAGGGCTCTTTGGTTCTTTAGACTGTTTCAGGTTAATTTCTCCTCTAAGCTCTGTATCCTAGCCTTTGCTGCTGTGGCTTGTGGCACCCACTTCCTGCTCTCTGCAGCTATCCTCTCCTCCATTTTCTTGCTAAGCTCTTCAAGCTTCCTTCCCCACTCCTGTTCCTTTTTCATGAGCTCTGTTACCCAGTTTTTTCTTCCCAGACTCATCCTCCAGTCCCCTGGTTTTCTGTCCTGCTCTCTGGTAACCTTTTTTTTTTTTTAGTTATACACAGAATGTAAACTTAAGTACTTTTGTGTGATCGTTTGTGGTGTGTGGTTGAGTTTGTGTGTGTGTATGTGTATATGTGTGTGTGTGTGTGTGTGCGTGTGCATGTATGTGTGTGTGTGTGTATATATATATATATAATATATATATATAATATATATATATATATATATATATATATATATTATATATGGAGATGGGTAGTACAGTGCCTGCACTCTGAAGGAGGGTGTTAATGTTGCAGTTTAAAAACTGTAGTGTAAAGCACCCTTCTGGCAAGACAGTGATGGAGTGAATGATGGTGAAAGTTTTTCTTTTTTTCGGGCCACCCTGCCTTGGTGGGAATCGGCCAGTGTGATAATAATATAAATATATATATATATATATATATATATATATATATATATATATATATATATATATATATTATATATATATATATATATATATATATACGCCTCAGATGTACTCGTATTATACTCACCCCAAGATCCTTTTCCTTGAGCGAGGTTTGCACTCTTTATCCACCTAGCCTATACACACTCTGCGGTTTTCTTTGCCCCCACCCGATATCATTACTTAGCATTTGGTGGGGTTAAATTCGAGGAGCCAGTTGCTGGACCAGTCTACCAGCCTGTCCAAGTCTATTTCGTCTCATTTAATTCTCCTCATTAACTTCACATCATCAGCAAACAGGGACACTTCTGAGTTTATCCCTTCCGTCATGTCATTCACATATACCAGAAATAGCACTGATCCTAAGATCACAGACGCCCACTCTGTTACCTCGTCACATTCCATGACTCGTTGTTGCCTCCCTGTTAGGTATTCTCTGATCCATCGCAGTGCCCTTCCTGTTATGTGTACCTGATCCTCTAGCTTTTGCACTAATCTCTTGTGAGGAACTGTGTCGATGGCCTTCTTGCAGTCCAAGAAAATGCAATCTACCCACATCTCTCTCTCGCTTTCTCTCCCTTTCTCTTTCTCTCTCTCTCCTGTCTCGTGTTTTGCTTCTGTTACCTTGTCATAAAACTCCAGTAGGTTTGTGACACATGATTTTCCTTCCATTAGCCCGTGCTAGTTGTCGTTTATCAGCTTGTTGCGTTCTAGGTGCTCACCACTCTCCTCCTGATAATCTTCTCCATGACTTTGCATACCATACACGTCAGTGTATGGTATGCAAAGTCTTCTTTCTTAAAAATGGGGCTACATTTGCTGTATTTCATACCTCAGGTAGTTGCTCAGTGTGTGTTTGGGTGTGTTATGATGTGTTAGTGTATACGGTTCGCGTGTTACAGGTGATGCTGCTATGCTTCTGATCTGACGTGAAGCAATAACCGCCTATACAACACTAGGCCTGCCATCTCTGACTTAAGCCGCCAATATGACTTTCAAGTTCACTTATAAAATTGTGGCTCTCCCCACACTTATCTGACACAACGCAACTTATAAAACACTTCAGGGGTTGTTTCACTGTCATATAGCACTATCCTCGGGTAGTCCACAAAACGCCTAAATTATGTTGTGTGACTCCCGTGCATGTGTTCTTGTACTCACCTAATTGTACTCACCTAATTTGTGGTTGCAGGGGTCGAAACTCAGTTCCTGACCCCGCCTCTTCACTGAACGCTACTAGGTCCTCCCTCTCCCTGCTCCATGAGCTTTATTATACGTCGTGTTAAAGCTATGTATTGTTCCTGCCTCCACTACATCACTTGCATAGACTATTCCACTTCCTGACTACTCTATGACTGAAGAAATCTTCCTAACATCTCTTTGACTCGTCTGAGTCTTCAGTTTCCAAGTGTGACCTCTTGTTAATAAATAACAAAAAGGCACAATACCGTGACTGGAACGATACACAAATAACCCGCACATAAAAGAGAGAAGCTTACGACGACGTTTCGGTCCATTAGTGTGACTTTGTCAATGGTCCAAGTCGGACCGAAACGTCGTCGTAAGCATTCTCTCTTTTATGTGCGGGTTATTTGTGTATGTGACCTCTTGTTTCTGTCTATCTTGTCTATTCCACGCAGTATTTTGTATGTCGTTATCGTGTCTCCTCTAACCCTCCTGTTCTCCAGTGTCGTCAGGCCGATTTCCCTTAATCTTTGTTCGTACGACATTCCTCCTTAACTCTGGAACTAACATTGTCGCAAACCTTTGCACTTTTCTAATTTATTGGTGTGTCCAGTCTGTTGTCTGTCCGTCTGTCTGCCTGTGTCTATGAACGTGTTTGTATGTATTGTGTATGTGTGTTTACTAACCTAGTTGTGGTTGCAGGGGTCGAGTCACAGCTCCTATGAAAATCAATGTGTGACCAGTGAAAGAAGAAACAGTAAATATGAATAAATTATATATAATTAAGAAACAGAGGTGGAGGTACTACTCCAGGACATTACAACGAGCTGGACAGTCTACAAGCTGCTTTGCAAGTGTTCACTTATGCTGGTTTGGAGGAGTCGGATGTGTGGGTTCCAGGTACCGCCAGCTGTTTTTTGAAGGGTTTCACCCTCTCTTTGTATAATAAGGAATATGTGGAGAAAATTCTCCAGAAAGGGGACTCTGCCCTCTCAGTGCTCTCAGCCCCCTTCAGCCCCCTAAGGGACTTTAGGGACTCTCTTGCTTTCTGATCCACAGTGTGATTGAAAGTATATGCGGTTACCAGCGTGTACATGATCATAGTCACGCCACCTCTCCTTGCACCTTCTTGTACCACAGTGTTCGTTTGCAGTACAAGGGACAGTGAAACGAGATTATGACTCGCTTTCCCTTAGCAGGAAAATTACAGAAAAAACCTGCACCACTTTACCTACATTGTGGGACATGATGAACTGTCGTCTATTATCTAGATAATAAGAAATCGACCATTTTGTATTGAATACTGTGACGGTGTTAAGCATGGAGAGAAATCATGATGAAGTCAGCATTTTAGGACCTGCCTTTGGGCGAAGTGAGCAGCAGGAGCTCAGATTGCTTCACAAATTGGAAGGGAAAACTCATAACGCGGGCATTACGCTGGGACAAAAGTGATCAGTGCGTTCTCGACTCTTGCTCACTGACAATCTCAGAAATTCGTGGTAGAAGTATTACACAATGAATTGTAATCTTCCTGTTGTGAAATTGCCACGGCACTAAGACAAATCTTGGACTGAACTGTGTGAATGTAAGCAGAACAATCCAGTGGAAGACAGTGCGGCATTCCTCGAGAAACTCCAGCTCCAAGCAAGATGCCTATGTCTGGATCAAATTTTCCCTACCACAAGCCAGGGAAAAAATTTGGGTCAGTTACAAATCCCCGGTAAGTGTAGACACAGTTGCTCCTATTTAGGCTGGCTGCAGCTGATAGTTAAGGTGGGTCTTGCCTGGATTTACCAATAGATCCCGTTATGGTTGGGCATCGAGCCCAAACAAGAGAGTACACTCAGCATTTCGTGTCCAGTGTGAAAACGCTGAAATATACGCTCCGTTGGGGTAACTACTTACTCGTAACTTATTCCTCAACAGCTAAGGTCTGGGGAAAACCTGATTCCCATCGGAGGGACCAACCCGGGTGCAACTGCTGGGAGGTCGAATCTGTACTGAAGCTTAGTATCTTTCTTTATGTCTTTACAAAGACTTAGCTTGGTAATAAATTCCCAAAAGAATAGGGGAACAGTAATTGGAAATATAAAACAAGCCTGACGGGTAGATAGGTGTCTATTAGACTAGAGCCTATAGGAAGAAGGATAAGCATGAAAGTTAAGACACATGTGCAACATCCGGATATCTTTATTGTAGACGTTTCGCCATCCAGTGGCTTTATCAATGCAGATTCTAGGACATAATAGGAAGACAGTAGAACTATATACAAAAGATGAGGTAATCAGTTCCTCGCCTGGGAGTGTGTTCACAGCATCGTGGTGGAGGAGAATCTGGAGCAAAGGCAAGAAGACTGGCGGTTATATAGGCGTCAGTGGATAGGACGGGCAGCAGACGAGGGCATAGTCACTGGCAGGCGGGATTCCCCAGTGGAAGTAGGTCCTTCCCAAAGAGATGGGTTAGTTGCAGCAGCCGTGAAGAAGGTCTTCTTCACGGCTGCTGCAACTAACCCATCTCTTTGGAAGGACCTACTTCCACTGGGGAATCCCGCCTACCAGTGACTATGCCCTCGTCTGCTGCCCGTCCCTATCCACTGACGCCTATATAACCGCCAGTCTTCTTGCCTTTGCTCTCGGCACACACACCAACTCATTCATTGGACACACAGCTCCATCGACGAACGATCTCGCCTCTCTAATTACCCCGTGTTGAGTGTGTGACTATCCTCAGAGTGGTGGTTACTAACCTTCGTCTTCACCTTCAGGATTGGTGCTTCGGTGGTTGCCTACCCAAGGGCAGGAGCCTCCCTCTGCACTCCTGTTGCTGTCTGTAGCCTCCACGCTCCAGACTGTGCGTGTAGTCTACACGCTATGCAGGCAGTGTTGCCTCTCCTCGCCGTTGTCTGAAGTCTCCACGCCTCAGCCTATATGTGAAGTCTGCTTGCCATTCAGCTAGTGTTGGCTCTCCTCATCGCTCACAGCCAGAGTTGTTCTCTTCACCGAGTGGTGGTTACTGGACCTTCATCTTCACCATCAGGATTGGTGCGTCGGTGGTTGCCTACCCAAGGGCAGGAAGCCTCCCTCTGCACTCCTGTTGCTGGCTGAAGTCTCCACGCCTCAGCCTGTATGTGAAGTCTGCTCGCCATTCAGCTAGTGTTGGCTCTCCTCATCGCTCACAGCCAGAGTTGCTCTCTTCACCGAGTGGTGGTTACTGGTCCTTCGTCTTCACCATCAGGATTGGTGCGTCGGTGGCTGCCTACCCAAGGGCAGGAAGCTTCCCTCTGCACTCCAGTTGTTGTCTGAAGTTTCCACGCCTCAACCTGTACGTGTGGTCTGCACGCCTTACAACCAGTTCAGGGCATACAGTCCTCCATCAAGCTACAGCTCTCCTCCTCATGTCCTGCCTCCAGAGACGGACTCCACAAGAAACTTAAAGTTATAGCCAGGCAAGTACTAGTAGTCTACTTCACACGATACTTGCCTAGCCAATTTTTCTACAGACTTGGCCCACACATCTAATTTACGAAGCCTGAATGCCTTCCACCATCCTTTACTCCTTATCACCTCCTCTACTGCCAACAACCTGCCTCTACTCGCCTACTCCTGCTTCTAAGGCCTCCCTGCCCTGCCTCTTCCAAGCCCCATTCCTCTCTCGTATTAACCTCAAATACTCTAAATCTGATCATGCCACTATCTGTCTGGAAATTTACTGTACCAGATCACTGGCGCTCCTCAGTATAAAGTCTTTAAAACCAACTCTGGATTCAAACTACTTCTTGACAGACATTCTTACGAAACGTACACCTCAACCGAGACCAGACAAAAACTTTTCAATGCAGGCTTCACTATTATTTGGACTCCTGAGCACCGCGCCAAATGCACAGTGATCGCAAACACGTAGCCTATCTCTCCCTGACTGCCTATGACACAAGACAAAGAAACTTAATCTAAGACATTAGTACTAAGAAACAAAGTCTCTGTTGACGATAATTATAGACCTGAAAACTCTACCATCCTCAAAATACGCTGTTCAACTCCTTCTGACGCCTCTTACACTCTTCAATCAAGGAATCCTTGCCAAGACCATCCGCATTCCTCCAAACACCCTCTTCACTCCAAACTTTCACCCCATCACACAATGTCTGAAATGCTACAGATTCGGCCACGACAAATCTCATGCACTTCCACACAAAACCTGCTCCAGATGTACAGCAACTGGCCACTTCTGGAACTCTTGCAACCTCCCCTTAAATGTTCTAACTGCGGTGGGTCACACACTGCAGTTGCAAATTCCTGCCCGACTAGAAAAGACATTCTCTCCACCCTCAAGAAACCAACCTCCCCCCTCCCCAACCCCTTCCCTGCACCTTCCCCTCCTACAATACCTTCCACCTCTACCCCCCATGCCTGGTTACCCCACGCACTTGGTCTACCCCTCCTACTCTACACACTTCAAACACCACACACAGACTACAATCACCTCCCTTCTACACCACACCCACACAGACTACAAAACTAACTGCCAACTCGCCTGCTGCCCACTCTGCGATGGTAATTCTCAAGCCTACCAATCAGACTACTCACATGTCCTTAACCTAATCTTGTCCGCTAACAATCTTCCCTCTTTAATTATCCCTCCTCCTGCTTCTCTTCTAAGCCCCCTACAACCTCTACCTCCTCCCTCCCCACCCCCCACTTCCTACACCCACCAGCATCTCCTCCCCCCCTACCCCTCTCTTCACTCTTCCACCCCTCCCACCAACACCCCTACGGCTGCTGTTACGACCACCCCTCCCCCGACCTCCTTACCCACTTCCTCATCCCCTACCAAAGCTTCTGCTTCCTTACCCAGTACCACAGCTTCCACTTCCTCATCCCCTACTAAAGCTTCCACTTCCTCTGCATCTACCTTCGCCCACTCCTCCACCACAACCAAAACTTCATCCAGGTCCAACTCCACCTCCTCCAGACAAAAATCCACTCAAACCTAAAGCTGCCCCAACTTCTGACAGACATACAAAAGAACATAAAAACAGATCCATCTCTTCCTCCCCCTCCAGGAAACGGGTCCGTAACACCTACAAACACACATCCACTGATGGCACCACTATCACGAGTTTTAATCCAAACTCCTTCGACATTAACTTTGCTATGACGAAACCATTAAATCATGTTTAAAGTGATTCAGTTCAACGTACGTTCTTACTTCACTATTAGACACCTACTGGCCGAGCTCCTTGAAGCAGAGAGACCAGATATTGTTTTGCTAAACAGTACCTACCTCAAAACCCCTCAACGTATCTGCCATTATGGTTATACTGCACTACAGTCCCCCTATGATCCCCACGATGGGGTTGCCATCCTTGTCAAATCCAACATAAAACACGAATCTCTCCCAATCCCTTTTATTCACCAACACTGTCTTGCAGTCAGAATACACACCCACCTTGGCCCCTTTATCTTTTTCACCACCTATGCTCGCCCAAACACTATTCTCAACATACACGACCTTTCCTTAGTCTTCAACTACACCAACACACCAACATACTACTAGCTGACATGAATGCCAAACACACCGCCTTTCATCACACCAGTAAAACCAACTTGGTCACCATTACTCAACTTCACTAACCATAAACACCTAATTCATCTCGGCCCAGACTTCAATACCTTCTTCAATCACACGGGCCAAGGCAAACCAGACATCATCCTGGCAAATCGAGCCAGTTTTCAATTTCAACACTACATCTCACCTGGCCCTATTACAGGCTCTGATCACATTCCAGTCATCTTGTACATCTCCTCCAACCCTATCCTCATTCCAACCACACCTTCCTTCTCCTACAAGAACGCCGACTGGGATGCTTTCAAACAACACATAGACAATATTAACCTCACCTATGATACTAACAACAAACCTATCTCTGACATCGATACTCAACTTGATCTCATCCAGGACACCATTACACAAGCTGCCAACAACGCAATATCAAAGAAAACTCACACCACTCGTTATTCCTTCAAACCGTCACTCAGAACAAGAAGACTAATTATCTGCTACCACAACCGCTTCCTCTACAACACACACAGATTTAATCAAGTTCGATTAGATCTCACTTACCTTAGAAACAACATTCTACACAGTCTAGACCAAGACCACAACAATCACGGTCACACCTCATACAACAAGCTGACAAACAGCGTATTAAAAACACTAAAGCCTTCTGGAACTTTATCAAAAAAATAAGAGGCACTACTCCCACCAACAAATTCAAACACATCACCCACAACAACACACACATCTCAGACCCCAGGCTGCTACCAACATCTTCAAACACATCTGGGAGAACATCTTCCACCCTCACCGACCTCACCCTAACGTTATTCAACACATTCAGAACATAGAACATTGGAACACTGCACACACACAAGATACAACACCAGATAGCCACATTCATCTAGACTCTCTTACCTCCTCCCAAGAACCGACACTCCTTTCACCAACACAGACATTAAAACTCTCCTCAGACACCTTCCTCCCAAGGCCCCTGGTGCCTCTGGCCTAAACCATATTATCCTGAAACACCTTCCTGACTCTATCATTACTGCCTACACAAACCTCCTCAATGCCTCCCTTGCCTCTGGATACTTCCCTTCCCTCTTCAAAGCTGCTACTGCTATCCTCCTTCCTAAACCCAAAAAAGACCACTCTGATCCTAGAAACTATCGCCCTATCAGCCATCCTCGAAACTTTAGGTAAACTCTTTGAAAAACTCATCAATCATCGCCTTCGCAGATACCTGGAACACAACTCTTTACTTTCTGATGGTCAGTTTGGCTTCAGAACACACAGATCCACACAAGATGCCATTAACATCATTCTCAACTACATCCACAAACACAGAACAAAGAAACAGGATAGCCCTGGTTGCAAAAGACGTTGAAAAAGCTTATGACACTGTCTGGCACCAAGGGCTCAAGTACAAACTCTGCACTAACTTTAACCTGCCTATCCCTACTCGTAAACTCCTCTGCAACTTCCTAGACGGGCCGTACCATGAGAATCAAATTCCAAGGCTGTTACTCTGACTACTTCACACTAAATGCTTGAGTACCCCAGGGATCTGTCCTCTCCCCTACCCTCTACATTTTATACACTAACGACATTCCAACACCTGTATACCAAAACTCCATCACACTAGCCTATGCAGACGACATTACACAACTTATCACTCATGCCAATATAGATACACTCACACACAAAACACAAAATGAGGTCGACAGGATAGCCATCTGGAACAAAAATGGAGGATCAAAACCAATGCAGCTAAATCCAGCATTACATATTTTAACTACAGAAAACGTGATCCTCCATTACCTGTCGAGCTCAGAACAGCTGACACCCGCACTTACATCCCCATGACACAATCTGTCACTGTCCTTGGCGTAATCTTGAACTACCTTCTACGCTTACATGGACACATTCACTCAAGGCATGCAATAGCTAGTAAGGCCCTTGCGGCCTCTACAAGCTGAAACATGCCTCTCAACGCACCAAACTACACCTCTACAAATCCCTAATTCGCCTCTGATAACTTACTCTCCTCTAGCCCTCTCTCTTGCAGCAAAAACAAACTTACTTAAACTGCAGCGTGTCCAGAACAAGGCGCTGCGCTGGGTACTTGATGTCAGATGGAGGACTTCGCCACATCGAGTCTCTACATGCCCAGTTAGACATCCCTGCGCTGAATCTGTACTGGAAGACGCTCTGTGACAGACAGATTGACAAACTTGTGACACGACATTACTACTGGACCTCTCTCCTTGACGAAGACATTCGCAGACCCACAAACCAACACAACCTTTTCTACTCCTTGCATGATCCTGCTCCTAACCCTATTTACAAATAACCTTGGATTCTCCGAGAGGTACCTTCTATGACAGGTACCACTCTCTGATCCACGTTCGCCTTACCCTTTGGGTTAAGACATGGCTCAGTTCTACACTCCTCTCTAGCTCTAAACGTGGCATGTCCCTTATTCCCGCTCACCCCACCGGAGTCCCAACAGAAGAGCCTGAATTTCTCTTCTCAATATCTGTCCCACGATCGCCTCGCTGCTGGGTTAAGCCCTGGCTCTATTTCTACGACTAAGAACACTCCTCTCCAGCACTATTCTTCGTCTGTCCCGTCTTCCCCCGCTCATCCCATTGGGATCTTACCTGAACTTTCGTTCGTTCGTTCGCCTTTGCTCCAGATTCTCCTCCACCACGATGCTGTGAACACTAACTCCAAGGCCGAGGGACTGATTACCTCATCTTTTGTATATAGTTCTACTGTCTTCCTATTATGTCCTAGAATCTGTATGATAAAGCCACTGGATGGCGAAACGTCTACAATAAAGATATCCGGATGTTGCACATGTTCTTAACTTTCATATTGTCGGTATTTTATACCTTTCTTGCACAACCTTGTCAGACACTGCAACATCATGGAATCTTGGTTTAGAGGACATCTACAAGACCTTCACGGCTGCTGCAACTAACCCATCTCTTTGGGAAGGACCTACTTCCACTGGGGAATCCCGCCTACCAGTGACTATGCCTCGTCTGCTGCCCGTCCCTATCCACTGACGCCTATATAACCGCCAGTCTTCTTGCCTTTGCTCCAGATTCTCCTCCACCACGATGCTGTGAACACTAACTCCAAGGCCGAGGGACTGATTACCTCATCTTCTGTATATAGTTCTACTGTCTTCCTATTATGTCCTAGAATCTGTATTGATAAAGCCACTGGATGGCGAAACGTCTACAATAAAGATATCCGGATGTTGCACATGTGTCTTAACTTTCATGTTGTCGGTATTTTATACCTTTCTTGCACAACTTGTCAGACAACTGCAACATCATGGAATCTTGGTTTAGAGGACATCTACAAGACCTTCTTCACGGCTGCTGCAACTAACCCATCTCTTTGGGAAGGACCTACTTCCACTGGGGAGTCCCGCCTACCGGTGACTATGCCCTCGTCTGCTGCCCGTCCCTATCCACTGACGCCTATATAACCGCCAGTCTTCTTGCCTTTGCTCCAGATTCTCCTCCACCACGATGCTGTGAACACTAACTCCAAGGCCGAGGGACTGATTACCTCATCTTTTGTTAGGTAAAAACACATATGCAACAGTTAGGTATCTTTATTTCGAAACGTTTCGCCTACACAGTAGGCTTCTTCAGTCGAGTACAGAAAAGTTGATAAAGCAGAAGATACTTGAAGACGATGTAATCAGTCCATCACCCTTAAAGTTTTGAGGTGGTCAGTCCCTCAGTCTGGAGAAGAGCATTGTTCCATAATATGAAACAATATGGAGAAGAAGTGACAGGATGGAGCTTTTTATAGCGCCAAGAGGTGAGACGTAGGCCACTAGGAGAGGTAAGAACTCAGATGTTGAGAGGTCAGGTCCCTCTCAAATACAGACCTGCAATCAACTTCGACAACTTCCACTAGTGAAAGGGGCTGGATTTGAGAGGGACCTGACCTTTCAACATCTGATTTCTTACCTCTCCTAGTGGCCTACGTCTCACCTCTTGGCTCTATAAAAAGCTCCATTCTGTCACTTCATCTCCATATTGTTTCATACTATGGAACAATGCTCTTCTCCAGACTGAGGGACTGACCACCTCAAAACTTTAAGGGTGATGGACTGATTACATCGTCTTCAAGTATCTTCTGCTTCTATCAACTTTTCTGTACTTGACTGAAGAAGCCTACTGTGTAGGCGAAACGTTTCATAATAAAGATACCTAACTGTTGCATATGTGTCTTACCTAACAACCTGTCGGTATTTTATACCATTTTAATGTTCGGTCTCCATATTACAGAATGGACATAAATTCGTTATAAAAAATTCAGCGTAGAATGACTAAATTAATACATAGCATCAGAAATCTTCCTTGTGAAGAAAGATTGAAGACTCTTAAATTACATTCACTTGTTAGACGAAGAATGAGGGGAGACATGATCGAAGTGTATAAGTGGATATAAGAAGATATTAATAAGGTCTTGAGGATATCTCTCCAAGAGAGAACCCGCAGTAATGGATTTAAATTAGACAAGTTTTGATTTAGAAAGGGACATAGGAAAGTAATGGTTTGGAAATAGGGTAATTGATGAGGTGAACAGTCTACCTAGTTTGGGTTATTGAGGCTGGACTTTAGGTAGCTTCAAATTTAAGTTGGATAAATATACGAGTGGGAGGGTTGGATTGATTGGACTTGCAAATGAGTGGATAGATTTTATCAAAACGTTATTTCTTGGGTAGCATTGAAAACTGGGTTGAGAAAAATTTTTTGGGTTTAGAAAGACACGTAAGCAAACACTTAACCATATTTATTAGAAAACGTTTCGGCCTGGACCCTTGAGAATGATCAAGGTTCCAGGACCGAAACGTTTTCTAATAAATATGTTATAGTGCTTTGCTTACGTGTCTTTCAAAACCAACTTGTGGGTATTTATTACCAAGGTTTATACCAGCATATGTTTTGCTAGTGGGATGGATTGTAAAGGACCTGCCGAGTATGGGCCAACAGGCCCCTGCAGTGTTCGTCCTTTCTTATGTTCTTTTTTAACATGAGGAGAGGGGTGGAGCACCTAGAACGCAACAAGCTTATAAACGGCAACCAGCATGGATACAGGGAAGAAAAAGTCCTGTCACAATCGTGTGTGTGTGTGTGTGTGAAATCATAGCAAAATTTATTTCCATTGTTATATAGGTAATAAACATGGTTTTTAAAAATTTTTTCAGATAGGAGAATGTAATAGTGGAGATGACGTAAATTATAAGTACAGACTTCAGAACATGGATATCTAGGAGGGTATGTAAACCTACAGTGTGGGGAAGGAGTAGTTAGTTTCCTTCAATAAGTTTTGGGAAAGAGGATGCGAAGAATTTTATGAGCGCTAGTGGCGTGAACATCTAACAAGCTTAAGGGAGCATAGTAGATCGTAGTGTGTAGTTTTCAAGGGGCTTTTAAATATTTGAAGTGCTGTTGGAGGGTTACCAATTTAAACGGGTTAGACGGACTTAAAATTTGATCAAAGATACAATGTCTTCACTCTAAATGGTGGGCGAGTACGTAGCTGTTTGCGGGCACTTTTTGCTTATCTTGTTCGGAGGTTCCATCTCTTCATGATCTTACATGACACTTACTTGCTCGCTGTAAGGTTACGTTGTTTTTCAGAAGTCTTAGCAACTTTACGACCCAGTTATCTGCCACACACCAGACAGGAACGGGCAAGCTAACTTACAGTGAATAAAACCCTCAACACAAACTTTAAAGATATTTAATCTTCTATAATGTCATCTCTAAAACTGCCCCAAAGACAAGATTTAGGATGCTTCTGGACAAGGACAACGACCGCTATATTTTACTGACTATCTGCCAAAAACAGTAGAAAAGGCTTTTAACCGAGAGGACTCGGGATAGAGATTCGGGCGAGAGATGATGTTCAGCAGGCCTCGATACAGCTACTACAGGTGTTTATCTTGCGTAAGCAGTATGAAGAGCTAGGCCTCATTACAGCTGGTTGTGATCTACACGTAGAAAGTAATAAAAACCTGCGAGTTAGCTCACTATTGTGTAATGTTACGTAAGAAAAACAACTGAAAGTGTAATACGGAAAATAAACTACACTGCTCAGCTATCTTCATTTAAACCTGCATTAATAATTGTTTTATCCTAGGTTAGTAACGCTTTGTTTATTTCCTTTGGGTTTAAAAAGTCTGTTTATCCTGGGTTAATAAATTTGTTTATTCTTCAGTAATAATTCGTTGTTAATCCTGGGACGATAGCGTTTTTATTCTACATTAAAAACTTTGTAAAGTAAAAGGACACAAGTGCAACTAATGTGACATTTTATTGTGGCAACGTTTCGCTCTCCAGGAGTTTTTATCAAGCTCCTGGAGAGCGAAACGTTGCCACAATAAATGTCACATTAGTGCACTTGTGTCCTTTTACTTTACATATTGTCGTAATTTACCAACTTTTTACATTAAAAACTTTGTATATACTGGGTGAAAAAATTTTTTTTATCCTTCATTATTTATTTTACCCTTTTCATTATTTATTGTTTATCCTCATATGAAGGCTTACTCAGCACTGAAAAGATCTTTTTGTTAGTGCTACAAAGGGTTGGCTCCTCCTTAGGAAAAAATAGAAAAAATAACACAAATATGAACGTTTTAAATTGTAAGAACTGACAATGTAAAACACGTAAACACGAGCTTTCATCCTATTTGAAAGAGAATGAAAAATGAAATAGAGAAAATAACTGAATTCAGCGCTAATTTGTACAGTTGAAATGGTAGATCATGTTGCTGATGATGTGAGGTGGGGGGGGGATTTCACGGCTGGCGAGTGTCAACCCAACGACTTTTCAGTCTCAGTATGTCTAGCCTTGTATGATCCGCCCATGATGATGGGAACGCAGGTATTTCACCACTGTAGAGATGGGGGTGCTGCATGGATGTAGCTACAATATGGTACGTAGGTCGTGGGTGACGTCTCATAATCTTTTTAGGTTTCTCTCCTTCAAACTGTCTCTATAGTCGCCAGATGACCCTATCTGGCAGTCCAAGCTAGAAAGAGACAAAAGTTAACCACTGCTCGATAAATCACTCTCCATAAGTAAAACATTTATAAGACTGATGAGGATTTAAACATGAAAGTCAGACATGATAAACTAAGTCTCAAAATTTTATTTACAAGTGAAGCTTTTAACCTATAAATCCATTAAAAAAAGAAGCACAGGAAATTTACTTACAGTTGTGTTGGCAGCTGAGAGCCAAGTGGTTGTCCATTTGGTCGGAGCCTCGCATGTCACCTTTCCAGGTGGAGGAGGAGGGGGGATAGGGGGAGCTAGACACTGACACTACCTTAACAAACAGACTCCAATCAAACTATGTCACCATATTCCGCTCGCTACTCCAATCTGTTGAACTTTTCCTCACATTCTTTAAACTTTAGCCTTCATTATTTTCTTTATCCTTCTTTAAGAACTTTCTTTATCCTTCATTATTTGCTTTGTTTATCCTTCAATAAAAATTTTTAGCGTGATGATAAAGAGGAGAAAGTTTTCTTCATCTTCTGAAAGGAAGATTAAATGTGAAAGAAAGTTGTGCTTTCTTAGAAGAAAAAATTTAAAATTTGTTGAAACAGAAGGTAAGCTGAGGCTCCAGGAGTCTCCAGTGGGGGGCTCATGGAGTCTCCAGGAGTCCCCCAAATGGAGGTTGCAGGAGTCTGCAAATAAAGGCTCTGGGAGTCTCAGGGAGTCTCCATAGGGGAGGCTCCTTGAGTCTCAAGAGTGGAGGCTCCTTGAGTTTGCAGAGTGGAGCTCCTTGAGTCTCCAGAGTGGAGGCTCCTTGAGTCTCCAGAGTGGGGGCCCTTGAGTCTCCAGAGTGGAGGCTCCTTGAGTCTCCAGAGTGGAGGCTCCTTGAGTCTCCAGAGTGGAGGCTCGTGGAGTCTCCAGAGTGGAGGCTCCTGGAGTCTCCAGAGTGGAGGCTCCTTGAGTCCTCCAGAGTGTAGTCTCCAGGATTCTCCAGATTTGGAATCTTCGGTAGCCTCCAGAGTGGAACCTCCACGAGTCTCCAGAGTGGAGTCTCCACGAGTCTCCAGAGGGGAAAATCTCCACGAGTCTCCAGAGTGGAGACTCCAGGAGTCTCCAGAGTGGGGCTCCAAAGTCTCCAGAGTGAAGGCTCCAGGGTTTCCAGAAGGGAGGCTCCAGGAGTCTCCAGAGTGAATGCTCATGAAGGTTCCGGGAGTCTCCAGAGTGAAGGCTCCAGGAGTCTCCAGAGTGGAGGCTCTAGGAGTCTCCAGAGTGAATGCCCCATGAAGGTTCCAGAGTGGAGGCTCCAAAAGTCTCAAGAGTGAAGGCTCCAGGAGTTTCCAGAATGGAGGCCCCAGAGTCTCCAAGTGAATGCTCATGAAGGTTCCAGGAGTCCCCAGAGTGGAGTCTCCAGGAGTCTCCAAGTGGAGTCTCCAGGAGTCTCCAGAGTGGAGTCTTCAGGATCTCCAGAGTGGAGGCTCCGGGAGCCCTCCAGAGTGGAGGCCCCCAGGAGTCTCCAGAGTGGGGGCTCCAGGAGTCTCCAGAGTGGAGGCTCCATGAGTCTCCAGAGGGGAGGCTCCAGAGTCTCCAGAGTGGAGGCTCCAGGGGGTCTCCAGAGTGGAGGCTCCAGAGTCTCCAGAGTGGAGGCTCCAGGAGTCTCCAGAGTGGAGGCTCCGGGAGTCTCCAGAGTGGAGGCTCCAGGAGCCTCCAGAGTGGAGGCTCCAGAGTCTCCAGAGTGGAGGCTCCAGGAGCCTCCAGAGAGAGGCTCCAGGAGTCCCCAAAGAGTGGAGCCTCCAGGAGTCTCCAAAGTAGAGGCTCCAGGAGTTTCCGGAGTGGGCCTCCAGGAATCTCCAAAGTGAAGGCTCATGGAGGCTCCAGGAGTCTCCAGATGAAGGATCCAGGAGTCCGAGTGGAGGCCCCCAGGAGTCCCCAGAGTGAAGGCTAAAGGGAGTCTCCAAAGAGTGGAGACTCTGGAGTCTCCAGAGTGGAGGCCCATGGATCTTCTGAGGGGAGGCTCATGGAGTCTCCAAATGAGGCTCATTGAGTCTGCAGAGTGGAGCTCCTGGAGTCTGCAAGTAGAGGTTTCTGGAGTCTGCAGAGTGGAAGCTCATGGAGTCTGCAGAGTGGAGTCTGCAGAGTGCAGGCTTCTTGAGTTTGTAGAGTGGGGGCTCCTTGAGTTTGCAGAGTGGAGGCTCCTTGAGTTTGCAGAGTGGAGACTCCTTGAGTTTGCAGAGTGGAGGCTCCTTGAGTTTGCAGAGTGGAGGCTCCTTGAGTTTGCAGAGTGGGGGCTCCTGAGTTTGCAGAGTGGAGGCTCCTTGAGTTTGCAGAGTGGAGGCTCCTTGAGTTGCAGAGTGGAGGCTCCTTGAGTTTGCAGAGTGGAGGCTCCTTGAGTTTGCAGAGTGGAGGCTCCTTGAGTTTGCAGAGTGGAGGCTCCTTGAGTTTGCAGAGTTGGGGCTCCTTGATTTGCAGAGTGGAGGCTCCTTGGGTTTGCAGAGTGGAGGCTCCTTGAGTTTGCAAAGTGGAGGCTCCTGGTGTCTCCAGAATGGAGGCTCCTGGTGTCTCCAGAATGGAGGCTCCTGGAGTCTCCAGAATGGAGGCTCCTGGAGTCTGCTGTGTGGTCTCCAGAATGAAGGCTCATGGAGTCTGCTGTGTGAAGGCTTTTGGGGTCTGCTTTCGGGAGGCTTCTGGAGTTTGCTGAATGGAGGTCCTGGAGTCTGCTGTTTGAAGGCTCCGGGAGTCTGTTGTGTGAAGTAAAACCTGGAGGATATTCCGGGGATTAACGCCCCCGTGACCCGGTCCATGACCGGGCTTCCTGGTGGTCAGGGTCTGATCAACGAGGCTGTTACTGCTGGCCACACGTAGTTTCCCAAAGTACGAACCATACAGCCCGGCTGATCCGTCACTGACTTTAGGTATCGGGCCAGCTCCCTCTTGAAGACAGCCAGGAGTCTATTGGTAATTCCTCTTTTTGGGTTGTGGGAGGCTGTTGAACAGTCTTGCGCCCCGGACACTTATTGTGTTTTTTTTTTAGTGTACTAATGGTTCCCCCCACTTTTCACTGGGGGTATGTTGCAAACGCCTGCCAAGGCTTTTGCTTTCGTAGGGAGTGATTTCTGTTTTGCAGATTAGGGACCAGTCCCTCCAGGATCTTCCAGGTGTAGATTATGATGTATTCCCCGCCTGCGCTCCAGTGAATACAGGTCAAGTACTTCCAAGCTTCAAAGTAGTTAAGGTGTTTGATGCAACTTAATGTGCAGTAAAGGTTCTCTGTACATTCTCTAGATCTGCAATTTCACCAGCCTTGATGGAGATGCTAATGTACAGCAGTATTCCAGCCTGAGAGAACAAGTTTTTTTAAAATGGATCATCATTGGCTTGGCATCTATTGCTTGAATGTTCTCATTATACATCCTGTCAGTTTCCTAGCAGATGTGATAGTGACACAGTTGTTATCCTCGAAGGTGAGGTCTTTGGACATTACCACACCCAGGTCCTTCACATTACTTTTCCGTAGTATACTTAGTTCTAGTTATTTTTTCCTCCAGTTTCCATAACGGGGAGTTAAATGGAATTTGTCTTCAATGAACTAAGTCTACTGGTTGGAGGCTTTTTGAGTCTGCTGTGTGGAGTCTCCTGGAGCCTGCTGTGTGGAGGGTCCTCTAGTCTGTTCTATGGAGGGTCTTTTAACCTGCTGTGTGGAGGGTCATGGAGTCTGCTGCAGGAATTATTCTTTTTCTGCTGTATGGAGGCTCCTGGAGTCTGCTGTGTGGAAGCTTTTGGGGACTGCTGTGTGGAGGCTTCTGGAGTCTGCTGTGTGGAGGCTCCTAGAGTCTGATGTGTGGACGCTTTTAGTTTCTGCTGTGTGGAGACTCCAGGCGTCTGTTGCGGGAAAATTTAAACTTTTCTGTGTGAAGGCTCGGGAATCTGCTGCAGAAAATGTTATTTGGCTGCTGTGTTGAGGATCCTGTAGTCAGAGTGATCGGATCAGCTAGCACAGTAGTCAGAGGGGCCTACACCAACTAGCAAAATATTTAGAGGGACCGACACCAGCTAGGAAAGTAGTCAGAGGGACCGACACCAGCTAGCAAAATAGTCAGAGGCACCTACACCAGCTAGCACAGTAGTCAGAGGGACCTACACCCGCTAACAGAGTAGTCAGAGGACCAACACCAGCTAGCACAGTAAATCAGAGGGACCTACAACCAGCTAGCACAGTAGTGTGTCTTGGTGATATCTGGCACTTCCCTGATATGTGTGTCTTGGGTGATATCTGGCACTTCCCTGATATATGTGTCTTGGGTGATATCTGGCACTTCCCTGATATATATGTCTTGGGTGATATCTGGCACTTCCCTGATATATAAAGTCTTGGGTGATATCTGGGACTTCCCTGATATATATGTCTTGGGTGATATCTGGTACTTTCCTGATATATTCTTGGGTGATATCTGGTACTTTCCTGATAAAATATTCTTGGGTGATATCTGGTTATTCCCTGAT
This sequence comes from Cherax quadricarinatus, assembly GCF_026875155.1. NCBI lineage: Eukaryota > Metazoa > Arthropoda > Malacostraca > Decapoda > Parastacidae > Cherax > Cherax quadricarinatus. The sequence continues at coordinate 25,163,970 of NC_069429.1, forward strand.
ATATATGTCTTGGGTGATATCTGGTTACTTCCCTATATGTGTGTCTTGGGGGATATCTGGTACTTCCCTGATATATATGTCTTGGTGATATCTGGTACTTCCCTGATTGTTGTCTTGGGGGAACTGGTACTTCCCTGTAGTGGTCTTGGGGGATATCTGGTACTTCCCTATTTATATGCTTGGGTGATACTGGTACTTCCCTGATATATTTTTCTTGGGGGATATCTGGGACTTCCCCGAATTGTTCTTTGGG
>NC_069429.1:25164722-25205968 GCF_026875155.1 Cherax quadricarinatus
TGGCTTGAAAAAAAAACTTCACCATCATTCACTTCATCACTGTCTTGCCAGAGGGGTGCTTTACACTACAGTTTATAAAACTGCAACATTAACACCCCTCCTTCAGAGTGCAGGCACTGTACTTACCATCTCCAGGTCTCAAGTCCGGCCTGCTGGTTTCCCTGAATCCCTTCATAAATGTTACTTTGCTCACACTCCAACAGCATGTCAAGTATTAAAACCCATTTGTCTCCATTCACTCTTATGAAATATGCTCACACAAGCTTGCTGGAAGTCCAAGCCCCTCGCAAACGAAACCTCCTTTATCCCCACCCTCCAACCTTTCCTAGGCCGACTTCTACCCCGCCTTCCTTCCACTACAGAGTGATACACTCTTGAAGTCATTCTGTTTCGTTCCATTCTCTCTACATGTCCAAGTAGGTCGGTAGACAGCAACCACCCAGGGAGGTACTACCATCCTGCCAGATGACTGTGAAACAGAAACCTGTACCTGTTTTACATGATGGTAGGATTGCTGTTGTCTTTTCCAGCAGCCCGGTCACAGACCGGGCCGTGGGGGCGTTGACCCCCGGAACTCTCTCCAGGTCTCCAGGTAAACACATAGGTCACACTTCACAGGCAAGCACATGCATATATATATATATATATATATAATATATATATATATATATATATATATATATATATATATATATATATATATATACAGGAAGGCCCCGCTTTACGGCGTTTCACTTTACGGCGTTCCGCTAATACGGACATTTCAAATTATGACCAAAACTCGCTATACGGCTCCCCCCACCTGACTTTCTAATACGGTCACCGTGCCCCACCCTGTTTGTTTACATTCTCCATGAGCTCAGTAAGCACTAAGTCTCTCCATTTTGTCTGGAAACTCCAAAATTTCAAATGTTTTTAAAAGTTATTTCATATTTTATATATACTCTGATAATTATACTTATGTATACCAGTACCTAAATAAACTTACATACTGTGCTGGCATGCAGGTACACATTAAAATTGGTAAGTGTCTTATGTCTCCAGACCTCATATTAGTAATGATAATAATAATCATCGAGTCATTTAAATGTCGTATATTACGTTAATATACACATTTTCATTAATCCATCCATGATATTTTTTTCAAAATTATATAATAAACACGATGCATAACATATAAATAAGATAAATAAACCCCACAGTAGAATAAATAAACATAAATGTGAGATGTGGTAGCAGACGACTTGCACAAGTGACGCCATATTAGAAATGATAATAATAACAATACTCACCGAGTCTCATTAAATGTCGTATATTACGTTAATATACACATTTTCATTAATCCATCCATGATATTTTTTTTAAATTATATAATAAACACGATACATAACATAAAAAGATGATAAATACACCCCACAATAGAATAAATAAACATAAATATAAGATGTGGGAGCCACATAACTTGTACAAGTGACGGCAAGAATAACATTTTCTCTAATCTAACATAAGAGAAAATGTGTTACTGGGGGTAACTGTAGAAAATTATTCCTTTCGTATGTATGTAAGTAAGTTTATTCAGGTATACACAAATACAGTTACATAGATTATCATACATAACAACATACGTGTAGAAAAACCTAGGATAACCCAAAAAAGTCAGTGTGACTTATTTCCATTGCCTTCACTCAGAGCTTCATTTTTCTCAAAATGATGTTACATGAGAATGGGAGTGTTCTTCTTTATTAATTTACCGTATCAATGTAGAGACAACCTGTACACAATGTAACTTGTACACAAACCAGACGTGTACACTTCGTTTGTTTACAAAACTTACCTTCGCCTGGTTTGTTTACATAACTCTGCGCCTGCCCCTCTCATGTACTCATTCTTTCTCTCTCTCATTTATTCGTTTTATCTCATTTACTTACTCCTGACCCTACATTAAGACTACAAATATTTTAAGGTAAGTAATGAGTGAGCTGTATATACATTTTATCGCTCTGGGATGCTTAAATATCATAGAATAGTATGTGTGGGTGGGGTGGCCTGGTAAGGTACCCTGGCTATTCCCATACGTACCACACTTGATTTCTTACAATAAATACTACTTGTCTCACCCTAGATTAAGACTATAATATTTTAAGGTAAATAATGATTTGCACTATGTGTGTATTGTACTTTTTTATTGTTTTTTGATGCCTGGTTCTATTGCTAACTTAATATATGTTAGTGTAAATTGTTATCTAGTGTTTGTATGCATTTATAAGTGGGAAAAAAAAAAGGGTGTTCCACTTTCGGCGATTTCCGCTTTACGGCGGTAGCCTGGACCTAACCTGCCGTATAAGTGGGGCCCTCCTGTATATAGGATGGGGTCCACCTCTGGTGTAAATTGTGGGACCCATAGCCTCGGATAAGTGGATAAAAAGGCTTCAAGGAAAGAATATTTGGATTTCTTTCCTGAAGCCATTTAAATATTCCACTTCCCCTACCACCCATTTTTTAAACTATTTTTTTTTTACCAATAAGGAATATTTTATTACATAATATGGCACAGAAGATTTAAGAGATACATTGTTGATATAAAGGTGGCATATACGGTACATGTTGTTCGTTGGTATCACCGATTATAAGGCGAAATCTCATCCAGCTCCTCAGAGCTGGGGGGGGTGTGCCCAAAAATGCAGCATGCATTCCCCCTTTGAACAGCCGCACTGAGCCGCTGGAACAGAAAACTAGCTGCCCTGGGATCCCTAGTTACCCTGATGAGTCTTTTTCCAGTCCTTAAGGAAATTAGATGCACTCTTTCCCATGACCCAAGGGTCTCTGACCCTATGGGAACAAACATATAATGATGGGCAAGTTCTCCATATTTTCTAGACTTTTGGGACTCCCTAAAGCTGGCAGTTTGCCCCTCCTTCCTCCCTGGGGGTATTGGAGATAGGTATCAGCCAAGGTAGATGAAACATGTATAGTCCACACCCTGCTTCCATCTGTCCAGGCTTGAAGGGTGATACCATCTGGACGCTTTGGCTCCCAAATCAGATCTGCATAGTTGGGGGGGCTCCCTTACTGCTGGGCATCCAGCTGTTGTGAAGCTCCTCTTGATAATGTTATTAACCTCCTCATGTCTTGCAATCTTTCCCTCGGATTTACGGCACACAAGACCTGGTACCGAATCGGTCTGCTGCTTCACTGCCAAAATACACCTGTGTTCGGCGAGAAAATAGGGGGGGGCAAGTCGAAGGGCAACCCCGAGGGCGGATGGTCTGTGGGTCGAGGCGTGTGCCAGGCTGGAGTTGGGAACGGGCCAACAGAAAGTCCCCAGCATCAGGGGCTCTCACTGCCAGCAGGCGGGCTCTATCCTTCCTGAACACTTGAAGCATCGTTGAGGCTATTTTTTCCACTATTGGACCATCCAGTGCGATTGTTTGTAGTTGTTGGGAGGGAGAGGTCTGGTTTCTGAGCCCGTTAGATTATCCCAGATCATTGCTCCGTCAATGAATTTTTTGGTCCTGGGCCCCAAATCTTGTCCCTAAGATGTTCAGGGAGAATCGCTGCTACAAGCTCTCTGGATGCAATACACGAGGACAGAAAGCAGGTAACGCAATCTGTGATGACTTGCGGACACCAATTCCCCTCCTAGTCTGACTGGAAGTGTAGCTTGGTTCCATGCCCGTCTTCTAGAGTAAGGTTAAGTATTTCGTAAAATCTGCCTCAGAATACTGTCATATTCGTGCATTTATAGGGTTATCATATGAAGGTGCACATCTTAGGAAATATGTAAACCCTGGGCAGACTCAAGCACTTTGTGAGAAGGTACAAGGGATCGTGGGTGTCCAGATTGCCTATTCGTTGTTCCATTTCCTTAGCTTTCCCAAATTTTTTCTAGAATTGTGTCAATGGCATTGTTCCCAGAGGTGCTCCTAGCAAGACACTATTTGTGGGGGCAATGACTGCTGCTCCTGGTAGTTTTGATCCACTGCATTTATCACTTGTTGACTGACTGAGATTGATTTCACATTTGGATGGATTCAGGATGAGACCCATTTCCTGTCCCGTGTCATTACCTGTGTAGGTTTTTTTTCATGTAGGAGGGACTCCTTTGTACCTGCTAGTGTGCCATCATCTAGGGGGGAACCCGATGTTTAGCTCGCTGGTCAGTTGACTGTGATTTCCCTAACTGCAATACGAAGAGAAATGGTGCAAGAGGATCTCCTTGTTGGACACCCTCCCATGATGTGATTTCATGCTCTCCCAAAAAGAAGCATTGATTTCCCTTGCTATTTCCCAGCTGAAACAAAGGGAAGGACCAGGGAAATGTTCTTGTATGCTGCTAATACCACGTCTCTTTTCAGGAGATTGAACGCATTCTTGAAATCTAAATTTTACCACTGCATTGTCCTCAGGCAGGTTGTTGATATTGCCCTTGTTGCTGAACCGCTGCTTCACTTCTTGAGAGACCCCAAAGCCAAGTGGTTTGGTTGAAGCATCATGGCTGCCCGTGCACGAATACTTCGGACAGCAGCTTTGGATACGAGGCAGCGTAACGTGTTGCCTACTGCAATTGGCCGAATTCCTCCCATCCCTTTTTTTTAAGTGCACAAGTGTTGCACCAAAAAAGAAAGGTCTAATTTCATCAGGAATCAGACCAGCCAAGGAATTGTTGGGCGAACCTTGTGATCTCTGAAAGCAGTGTCTCTGCAAATTTTCCCCCAAAAACTGGATTAACCCTTTCCTTTAAATGCTGTGGCCTTATTCCCGTGTAACCCCAGCAGAGCCAGATGGGAACGACATTATTGCTTTGTAAATGTTGAGTCTTCCACAATCAAAAGGTTCCATAGTGGGGACAGAGGTGTTGGAACTGTTGGTGCCCCTGGTTTCCCCGGCCGGGTGTTTCCTCTAAGTGCTTCAGCCGTGTCAGCATCCCTGGGAGCAACTGTATCGTCACTGGTAATAATTTGATTGCCCCCACTGGTTGCCCTCTTCAATTTTCTTGCTCACCTGGACTCTGACTTTTTCACTGTCAGTAGAAATGAGTGGGGGTTCTGGGCCCCTCCCTTTTTTGTGTTGACGGGGAAGGTGAATGAGGTTATCAACTCTATTTATATATTATTTTATAATATATATATATATATATATATATTATATATATATATATATATATATATATTATATTTTATATATAAAATATGTCATGCCGAATAGGCAGAACTTGCGATCTTGGCTTAAATAGCAACGCTCATCTTGCCATATAGGACAAATGAAAATTTGTGTATGCAATAATTTCGCCAAAATCATTCTGAACCTAACGAAAAAAATATATTTGATTGTGTTTGTTTAGTATTAAATTATTGTAAACAAATCTAAAATATATTTAGTTGAGTTAGGCTAAAATAAACTGTTCTTGTTATAATGTTAGGTAAGTTTTCTAAGTTCCTTTTGGTGCAAAATTATAAATTTTTACATCAGCATTAATGAAAAAATATATCTTTAAACGTATAAGAGAAAATTTTAGAAAGGACTTAATTTTAAAAGAGTTCTTGCTAATTGACCAGTTTTACATATTGGCCGAATTTTAACGCTGGAGGCGCTCTGGCCAGAAGACCAGAGGGGAAGGTTGAGGATGAAGCTGTAAGTCAATTTTTTAAAACGTATGTGGGGCAAATTTTTTATGCGGGAAAAAGCATCATAGGCGGTTTAAACACGGGTTTGGGGACTCTTTTGGTCGGGGTTTTCCCGTACATTTGTAGGTTTTCCCCCTTTTTTTAATAGCTCTTGTTCTTTATTTTTTCTATTGTTCATGGGGATGTGGAAAAAAATTTTTCCTCCGTAAGATGCATGTCTATAGGCGACAAAAATGCTGAAAGCAATGGGCTAGTCCCCCCTTCCCCTGTAAACATTTACTAAGAAAAAGGAAGAAGGTGGTCACAGAGGTGCTGTGCAATTTCCTATGGTGTAGAAATATACTTTTGGGGTGAACTTTTGTGGTAGCTGGTCTAGTGGCAACGCGACGGGTGGGGGTTTTGAGACTCTATGCGCGGGTTAAAATCTGGGCCGGGGGTATGGTTTTTTTGGTCGTTTTAAATATAAAACCCAAAAAAAGACCCCAGAAAAATCGATCGGTTGAAAAGTTGTTGGGGTGTGGTAAAGGGATAAAGAAAAGGGGGTGATAGTGTTTCAGAGCAATTTTTTGTAAAAAGGAAAGGAAGTTGCATCCCATTCAAAGGTTAAGGAGATTTGCCCCAAATGGAATGATGCCCAAAATGTTTGTGGAGAAGTACCACCCTGGCAAGCTGAAAAAAACCCATCTTTGAAAAGTTCGTGAAAAACCCATGTCCCTTTTTTGGGGAAATTTAAGAGGTGCCGAAACAGAGGATGTGTAAGTTTTTTTGTGGACAGGGTCCGTGACACTCAAGCCCCCTAGTGTCTTTTAAAAGACAGAAAAGGGAAGAACCCCAAAGGGGCTTTGATACCTAAAGCCTTAGGAGGGGGTTCCCTTCCAAAAACCCAAACCCCCCAACCTTTCCTCCCCCTCTCTATTTCCAGATGATCACCAAATCTTAAAAAAGGTAGGTAAAAATGTTATTTTTAGTTTTTTTTATTTTTTGTATGTACATAATTAAACCCTTTTGTTTGTTTATGAAAAAACTAAAATTTAAATCTCTATAAAAGATTTTTTTTTGTGAATTTTTTGGGGTTTCTGGAATGGATTTAATTGTTTTTTAAATTTTCTTATGGGAAATTTTGCTTGCTTTAAAATTTTAAAATTTTTTGAACTGCTTCGGGAAACGATTAAGTTAAAAAATTTGAGGTTCCACAGTACATAATTAAATGTACTCAGCTGAAAAGAAAAAATTGATATTGGCTAATATAAACCCCTTTCTGACCTCATATTAAACAGCCGTTGCTTGCTTATTGGATGACAACATGATTTGTTTTGTCTTGAAAATTAGGAAAAATTGAACATTTCCGTCTTCGAATCAATTTCAAGCTATTTTAGTCTCCCAAATGTTTGACATCATCCTCCATTCAATCTCTCAAACCCGAGTAAAATGAAATTTAGTTACAAAAACCTCAAATTCTATAAAATTTTTTTCCATTCTATAAAATGGGGCCCAAGAACGGACTAAAAATCAATATAAAAATACAGTGGCCCCTAAAAAACAGAAGATTGACAAAACCCCAAAATTTTGACTAACGGCGTTTTTTGGCTAAAAAAAAATTGGCTCTCCATCGAAAAATTGTCTAAGGGGGGGGCTTTCATCCTGAACATGTCCCATGCGGAGGATTTGCGACCTGGGGGGCCCAGCACACAAGACTCCATGTCTGACGTGTTTAAAACCGTTTCAGTCAATCCCACATGTACCTGCGATATATTTTGTATTATTGCAGTGTTTTAGTGCTTGTAACTGCAAATAAGCCACCTTGGGCCCCAAGAAAGTTTGGGCCAAGCCGTGGTAAAAGGGTGAGAAAAATAGAAATGAAAAAAAGAGATCATTGAAAAATATGAAAGAGGAGCAATATGTCTGAGTTGGGAAAAGGAAAACGAACGCAATCAGGAAGCTGTTGTTGTGAAAGGTGCAAGTTTTTTTTCAAATGGAGATCACAAAAAATTTGAAGAGGTAAAGGGGGAAAAAATATTGTTGGTGTGGATAAACAAAAAAAAATTGTCGGAGGGGGTTTTCTCAGTCAATAATATGGAAAGGCAGGCAGTTGAGAGTTCATTAAAAAATGTGAGCAAATAGTGTGTTTTGATGAATTTAAGCCAGAAAAAGGTGGTTTGAGGTTTTAAAACCCTTTTTCGGGGTTTTTGGGCCCGTGTTAGTACGGCTTATGCCCCAGGGTTTTTGACGTACTAGTATCCCTAAATTCTCCCCCTAAAAATCTAATGAGAGAAAGTGGTGGGCCTACTATGAAAGAAGGGTTATGTGGTCGTGTGCACAGATAAAAAAAAAACCCTGCAGCAAAGTGTGTAATGAGAAAAAAAACTTTGACCATGTTATTGGTTAAAAAACAGCGATTTGCCTGTTTTTTCGTATGGTATTTATTGTTGTATTCTGTTTTCCTGGTCTTTTTTATAAAATAAAAAGCTTTAGAAAATTTAGTATTTTGACTGGTTTTAAAAATGAAAAGAAACTTGTTTGGCTCAATGTAACAAAAATGTTTATTTTTACCAAATTTCAAAAGAAAAAAATTTCATGCTTTTTGAACCCAAAATAAATCAAGGGTGAGTCTAATATTCTTTTACAGTGCACTGTGTTTTTAAATTTCTACACTAATACAGTAGTCTGCATAACAGTAAATCTTTTTTTTTTTTGTGAAAAAAAAATTAAGGGAAAGCAAAGAATTAAGGGGGGCATGGGGGCGTGATAATGAACAGGGAAATGTTATTTTGGGGCCCGGGAAATGCTTTCTTTTTTTTCTGGCCCCTATTCGGAAATTGGCATCTTTAAAATTTGTGTGAAATTGGCAAATTCCTAAATTCTGACGCTGTATTGGATAGTTAAAATTGGTAAAGGGGTGGTTTCTTGTAATCATTCGAAAAAAAAAATGGAGTTTAATGAATAGTTATGTTTTTTTGTATAGTACAGTGGAATGGCTGAAAATGGGGAAAAAGTGGGAAAAATTTCGCCATCGTAAACAGTAAACATCGTCAAGACCGCTAAACTTTTAAAGGCATTTTCCCCATAAGTTTTCCATAAAATTTTCTATTTTGGGGTCATTATGTCGGGAAAAGATTCTCTATTTTTTCAAAAGTTTTTTTTTTTTTTTTAAAATTTGGGCCCCGCCTTGAGAAAAATCTCTGAAAGGGCGTGTAGACCCTGAAAGGGCTAAGAATTGTAGTGGCATACGTGGAAAAGGGCAAGGGAGGCTGCAATTTAACAAAAAAGGTTTAAAATTTGTGCAGGACTTTAACCTTTGACTTGCGGCCTTACGTGGCCCCGCAAACGATCACCCCCCAATGCCCCAATTATGTAGTGTATTTATTAAGTGCGTTTGTACGTGTATGTTTGGGGGCAAAAGGGGACAATCTACTTCCAATTTCCCTTTATGGGAACAAATTCGGTCGTACTGGCACCTGAACATACTTCGGGAATGAAAAAATACTTTAAATTGGGGTCCACGTTTATACGTTTTACGATTTCCGTGTTTGGTTATAACTTTTAAAATTTTAGCAGCTTCAAATAAGCAGGAGAAAGCTGGTAGGCCCCCAGTGAGAGAATGGGTCTGTGTGGTCAGTGTGCACCATATAAAAAAAATCCCGGGACGCAGAGCATGAGAAAAAAAAAAATCCGACCGTTTTTTTTAATTAAATGCGACTTTGTGGGCTATTTTTTTACAGTATTTATGGTTGTATTTTTCGTTTTCTTGGTTCATTTGATAGAATGGAACTATTATAGAAATAGAGGTGATTTTGTTGTTTTACTATAAAAAGAACCCAGAATTTGGAGTCAAGTAGGGGAAAATTTGTTTTTTCCCCGTTCAAAAATAAACAAATGATGCCATTGTCCAATAAAGTCCAATGCCATTTTTAATTTGCAGTATGAATGGGGTTTTGTTATTTATACAATTATTAAGTATTGCGTGTCTGCATTTAAAAGTAAGTCTTCATTTTTTTTTTGAAAAAAAATTCAAAATAGAAGCAAGGTAGCTGCAAAGAGTACGTAACCAATTTTGGCGATGTACACACCCCTCATTTACAGGTTTCCCCCCAACCAGCAAAACCCGGTTTCTAAAAGTTTATGATGGGGCCCCGTTGTTCAAAAAAGTGACCAGGTTTAGCCAATAAGAAAATGGTTTTGGGAATCCAGGGTTTGTGGGTACCCTCTCCTGTCTGCCCCCTTTTCATTCCCCTTTAGAGTGGTTTTAAGCACGGTCTCTATCTTGTGGCTTCTATTTCTGCCCTTTCTTCCGTGGGTGACTAACTTATCACTGTACATGTGTAATATTGCTGTTTAATTTGGGGAAAGGATAAAATTTAAATTAAACTTTTTTCTGCTGTGTTTTTTTTGTCCCCTTACACACGGGGGAACAGGCCATTTGGAACCGGGTTGTAATATGGGTAGCCAGTCCCGGGGCTGGGGGCTGGGCTTAGAGAAAGGTTGAGCTTGGGTTTTTAAACTCGTAGCAGGAAAAATTGTGCGTTTTTGGCGGGATTGCATTGCCCTTTCCCACGCTTTACAAATTTTTGCGTGTTTCCCGTTGCTTTATGGTCAGCCCTTTTTTGTGTGATCGTTTAACAGCTCATTAGCTTGTTTGGGGGTGCCCCCCCCCCCAAAAGGGTTTTCCCCATAAAGATCCCAAATTTTAAATTACGGGGGTAATAACATTACTGTTAGTGGTGTCCTAACCTATAATGATTTAATTTTTTTCCCCCGTGCTGGCCAAAAAATCGGGAAAACCACCCCCCAAGGGTTGTCTGGAGGGGAATGTTGACCTATCCTTGGGAAGGGATTTTCCGTTTCTCGGAATGGGCCCATGTTGTTTTGGGCAACAGGGGAAAAACGTTAAATCAAGTGAACGGGACCCCGATAAAGGCATTCCTTTTCCCAGGTTGCAGGATTGCCAAAAGGGGTCTTTTCCCCATGCGCGGGGACTTTTCCTTCCGGGGGGGAACAAGGGGAAAGGGACCCTTTTTTAAAAACCCTTTTGGGGGTTTTCCTCTTTCTAGTACTTTCTTACCCCTTTAGGGGTTTTTTTTTCCCGTACTGGTACGCAAAAATTTCTAGGGGCCCTTTCAAATCTCACGGGAAAAAAGGGCTTGTTTAAGCCTAGTTTGGTGAGAGAAGGGGGTCTGTTGGGGGTTTGTGCGCAGTAGGAAAAAAATCGGGGGGACCCGGGTGGTGCATTGGGGGAATGCCATCATAGTAAAACAATTTCCCCCCGTCCTGTTGGTAAAATTTCCCTCATCCCCGGCAAATTGGGCACTTTTTTTTCCCCAGTGCCCATTTAATACAGTTTGGAAAAGTAATTTTGAAGATGAGTTTCAAGGTTCGGTGGGGTTTTTTGACCGAAACTAAAAAACCAAAATAGGGGTAATAGTAAAAAAAAAAAACCCGAAAAACCCAACACCCTTCCACCTTGGGCCTTGGGGCCGTCGTTCAGTTGTACCAAACCCAAAGAGGAAATCCTTTTTCCCCCAAAATCCCAGACCAGATGGAGCTTTGGGTGATTTAAAAATGATAGGGTTTAGGGAAACAAACAAGATCTTCAAACTTGTTCCAAATGGGAGGGGAGGGCAGGGGAGGGGGAGGAAGAGGGGGGAGGAGGCAAAGGAGGAGGGGCAAGAGGAGGAGGGGGCCCAGGGGGAAGGGGGGGGAGGAGGGGGAAAGGAGGAGGGGGAAAAGGAGGGAAAGAAAAAAAGAAGGGGAGGAGGAGGGGAGGAGGAGGAAAAAAAGAGGGGGAAAGGAGGAAGGGGGGAGGGGAAAAGAAGAAGAAAACGAATAAAATAAAAATTTAATACATAAAAAATAATACAATAAATAAATAATAATCCCTAATAATAATTTTAATAATAAAAATTTAATAATAATAAAAATAATAAAAAATACTTAAAATAAAAAAATACATAATAATAATAATGGGTAATAAAATAGGGTAATAAAAATGTTCCCCCAATGACAGTAAAAAGGGAAGGGGAAAATAACATTTTATAATTTGTGACTTTTGATGGGGAAAATGGGGGAGAGTTTGTCCCAAAAAGATGAAAAGAACATGCCCTCCCTTTTTGTTTTTTTTTGGAATACTTAAAAAAATTTCTGTTTTTCTTTTTCCCTGTCCGCCCGGGTCCCTGCCCTATCCACTAGTCCTGTCTAAAGAGGGGCCCAAGACTGCGCCCATCCCCTTTATCAAAATCTTTAAAGGCAAAAGGTTATAGCCCTTTGGGTTTTTGGTTTTTTTGGGGTTTTTAATTCCCTAGGTAATTTTTTTTTAAACCAAGGGTATTCTTGTATTTATGTGAAACCTGTGAGACGGGAAGAAGCCCAGACTTTTTGAATGGGGGAGAAATAATTAGATGAAGGGGAGGAGGGGAACCGGGCATCCGCCCCCCCTTGTTTTGACGGGGCCGGGGGGGAAAGGTAAGGGGGCCAATATGTAAACTTTGACGCTGCGGACCCCCTTGAATTTTAAACACTAGGGGCAAAAAGGAAAAGGGGGTGGGGGGAAAAAGGGGAAAGAAGAGGAGGAGGGGGAAAGGGAGGGGAAAAAAGAGGGGGAAAAGGAAGGGGAAAGGGAGTAGGGGAAGAGGAATAAGGGGAAAGGGGAGGAGGAAGGGGAATATACAAGGAAAATTGGGGGGAAGAGGGGAAGGGAAAAAGAGGAGGAGGGGGGGAAAGAGTAGGAGGAAGAGGAAAAGAGGAGGAGGGGAAGGGAGGGGGGGGAAGGAAGAGTGGGAGGAAGAGGAAAGGGGGAGGGGGAAGAGGAAGAGTAGGAGGAAGAGAAGGGGGAAGGGGAAAGGGAAGAGGAAGAAGGGAGGGGGGAGGGTGGAACACTAGTACACGGGAAAGGGTTTTACACAAACCCTTTTGCCCTGCCCTTTTTTTTGTCGGGTCTGTAAAGCTCCCTGTCTATCTGTTTTCCCGGGTTCAAAAGCTCTGTCTCAGAGACCCCACAAGACTGTGTCATCATTTTATTCACATCCCCCAACAGGATAGCACTTTGCCGGGATTTTTTGGGGTTTAACCTAGGAAATTTTATTACAAATTTTATATTTTGTTTTTAAAAGTGAAACTGGGGGGAGGGAACAGGGGAATGGGAATTGATTAAGATAAAAGGGAGGAGGACGGGGGAATTTGAAAGGGGATAGAAGGGGGGAAAAAAGATAAAACCCCCATTGTTTTTAAGACCCCCTTGTTTCGGGGTTTTCCCAAGCGGGGCGGGAACTAAAAAAAAATTTTTCAGTGACTGTATATTTTTAATATATATTATAAAACAAAAATTTTTAATAAACAATGTTTTGTATTGTTTGTTTTTGAAAAAGTTTTGTAAACAATATATTGAAAATTTATTTTTGTGTGCTTACTGTGTTTTATAAAACCGGTGTATATATTTTTCATTGCACCTTATTTTGGGTCTCACTTTCCCAAACATAAGGTTTATGAAAAAAATAAAATAGGGGGAAAAAAAAAAAAAAAACCTTCAAATAAAAAGTAAACCTAAAGTTTCCCGGGGGTAAAGCGGCAGGGGGCCGCGGTTTCCCCTTCCGCGGTTTCTTTTTCCCTGCAAAATTCATGCATCCATATCCCCCGAAAGAAATTAAAGGGAAAATTTTTTTTTTTGTTTTTTTCCTATAAGTTTAGAAAAAAAAAACTCTATTTTTTCATAAGAAAAAAAATTTTTTTTTTTTTGAAATTTCCCCCCGCCCCCTGAGAAAGAGGTTTCGGAGGGGGCCCCTGTTGGGACCCTTAAAAGGGGTTTAAAAATTTCGCTTTTCAGGCGGGCCATGGGTAAACCCTCTTTGGGTATCCGGTCAAGTTTTGAATTTTAAAAACCCGTTTTATTTGATCTGCACTGAGACTGGTAAGGGGGGATAGGGGGCCAGCAATTTTTATGACAGGTTATTTTTTCCAAACCCAAAGTTTAGACCTAAAATATTAAATTTTGCCTCATAATACTTTCATTAGGGGGGTTTCCTTGGGGAATTAAAAAAACCTTGTATTAGAATCACAAAATAATTTTTTTGGGCCCAAAAAAATTAGAGAAAGAGGAAAAAAAAAATATTAGGTGTTCCCGAGAATTTTGGGCAAGTGGGAAAAACCAGGACATTTCCTTTAAACCTGCCCCTCAAAAACCCTATACCTGCTGAGGGAAAAAACCCTTTTGGGTTTTAAAATTAAGTTTGTGTAGGTCCACTACCTAGGTCAAAGTCGGGGAAAATAAATTTAATTTATTTACGTTTAGGGGATAAAGAAAACCCAATACCCTAAAAAGAAATTTTCCCAGGTGGGTTTTAATACTAAAGCTTTTGGTTAAAAAGTTTTAAAAAACCCCAAATTTCCCATTTCTTTTTTTGGGGGCTTTCCCTTAAAAACTTTCAAGTGATAAAGGTTTACTAATTTTCCTCCAAAGCTTTTGGGGAAGAAATAAATGGGTTTTGGGGGATAATCCAAACTTATCCACTGCCTTTTCATCCTCAGCCCAAAGGGCCCCTTGGAAAAAAATTTCCGTCAGACGTTAAAAACCACGATGGGGAACTTTTTGCATGAAATTTTTCCCTCCATGGGATGAATCAAAAATTTTTGGTTGCTGTTCTCAGCACTTTGAGACAGTGGGAAAAGTCAAAAGGGTAAAATCCGTTTGCATGATCTTTGGGCACAATGTTACGAGGTCCTCCCCGGGTGGGTCAAGAAGGGGTGGGGGTGGGGAAAAAAAGACGTTAGCTCAACATCACAACCTGTCTTTAAGTTGCAGGTTTGGGCCCCTCAGTTCCAAGGCTAACCCAAAGACAGCCCCAAAGTAAAAATGAAAAAAGAGGTTAAAGACAGAAGTGCACAATTCCGCTCCCCTTTCCCTAAAAGGGGCCAAAGGGGGTTTGGGGCAGGGAAACCCATATCTGGCCCCCACCTTTAAAAACAGATTTTCGGGACCTATGCCCGATTTTTTAAGTAGATTATCCGATGTAAATTATGTGGGGCTCCCCCTTTTATAGACCTCAAAAACTAAAACTTACCACATTAATCGATTAAAATTCCCTACAACAGATAAAGTCCCATAATACTCTGTCCCCCCTTTCCTCTGAGGTGGCTTGACTCTTTGCACTCAATCTCTGAAATTTTTATTAAATTTCAAATTCCCGTCCTCCCAAAGGATCCTAGTCCCTTTTAAAGGAGAGACTTTTCTGAAATGCAAGCAAAAAAATTTAAATGAGCTTCTACGTCACAAACTTTAAAATTTTTTTTGGATGTGCTGAAAAAATGTACTTAGGTTATCATGATTTTTAGAAGTAGGGAAACCTAAACCAATTTAAACCTCCCCCCACAGAACTAATCCCGGGAAAAACAAAGGGTTTTTCAGCAGGAAGTAAGGGAAATTTTTTTTTAAAGCATGGTTTAGTGGAGGGAAAGTAAACTATCCATGGGCTTAAACCCTTTCATCCTTTTAAGAAGGGGATGGAGGGTTTGAAAGTGGGACAGATACCGTTTAAGGTTTAATGAGGTCAAATTTCAGATGCTTTCCCCTCTTCCCCCTCTGGATGCCCTTTAAATTTTTTTGTGGGCATGGCTACTTTTGGGGTCCAAAATTAGATTTTCCTTACAGGTTGCTTTTCCAAAGGGACCTTTTACGGAATAAAGGGGGAAAAGGAAAAACTCTGCCTTCGTAATTTTCCCGGAGTCATTTTCAATACCAGTTACCCCCTTCGGAATGAAAAAATTCCCCCCCCTTCTTCCCGAAACTTACCCCTAAAGGGTATTAAAGGACTTGAAAACCCCGGCCCGTACCCAGATTTATATCGTTGTGGTGGGGGCCCGATACTTGGGATCAAAAACCACTTAGACTTAAGGGTCTTTTTTTAGACCTTTTAAAAGTTCCCATTTTTAAACGTTAATTTATCTAAACTTCCTTTGGCCAGGGGCCCCTGTCCCTTTTCTAGGCCATGAAGTAGGTAGTGGGGAAAGTTGGGACCCTAAAATTTCTAAAATTTTGCTATTTAAAAATTATCCCCGTTCCTCATGACAGGAAATCTTTTTCAAACGTTTCCTAGGGATGGGTAGGGTTTTTCAGAAGTTTTTTGGGAAGGGAAATTTTTCAGATATTGTAGCCCCTCTTCCCCTCTTACCCCGTCACAAAGTTCCCTTTAATTGGACCCCGAGGTCAAACTTCTTTTGACAAAGCAAAAAAAAATATTGTGTACTTCACCCCTTCCCGCTCGACTTCCCCAAACCCTTTTTTTATTACGGTTGATGCTTGTGAGTCTGGGTTGGGGCAGTACTTTTAAAAAAACCCAGAATGAGGGAGTTGCAAACCTGTAGCATACTTTTTAGCCAAATTCCAGCCACAATTTGAGGGCTTTTTTTTACCAAATTTAAAAAAAGAAGCCCCGCGTGGTAAGGGGGTTTTGGGGATTTCGATGTTTATGTGGGCCAGGGCATCGCAGGTGGGCCCCAAATCTACAGTGATCCCCCAATCCTCTAAATAAAACTCCAAAACCATGAAAAAACCACAAAAAAAAGGGGTATGCCTGGACGCTAAGCTGCAAACCCCCTTTTCTCACTCAGAAAATTTAAAAAAATTGCCGGGAAAGGGAAAAAGTGCTTGGCCCAACTCTTTATCAAAAGGTAATATTTTTATTTATTTAGGTTTGGGTTTTCATTATTTGTTTTAAACCCCCCCCTTTTAAACCCCTTTTTTTTTTTTCCCCCCCGGTGTGGGGTTTTTTTTTTTTAGGGGGGGTGGCGGGGTAAAAGGGCCGCCTGTATCTTGGACCTATGTACCTGGGCTGACTGCTGTCTCCCTCTGAGTTTAGGGTTTTTGGCCTTTTTTGCACGAGAAAAAACTGAGCTCTATCTAAGAGTTGGATGGTGGAGGGAAAAAGGGGGGGTCCCATTTTTTTTTGTGCCAAAGGCGGCAGCGGGTTTCCAAAGGGGGGTGGAGCCTAATCCCGAGCCTTCTTTTGGGGGGGGGGTGTGGGATGCAAAGGTCGTAACCTTTATTCGGCGGGATGGCACACCCCATTTAAGGTTAACCCCCCCAACCATGGAAAACCCGGTTGCTAAGGATGTTTATGGGGGCCCCCGCGTTCAACTAGTGAAACCCGGTTCTAGCCTAAAAGATGGTTTTTTGGGAAAGAGAGGTTATGTGGGTTCCCTCTCCTGGGGTTTCCCCTTTTCATTCCCATTTTAGAAGGTGGTTGAAGGGACGGTCTGCTTTCTTGTGGGTTCTATTTTTGCCTTTTTTAGGGGGGAGTGCACTAACTTAAACACTGACATTTGTGTACATATTGCTTGGGTTTTAAAATTGGTTTAAGGATAATATAAAAATTTTAAACCTTTTTTTGCTTTTGTTTATTTTGCTCCCCTTTAACCCCCCGGGATAAAAAAGCCATTTGGAATCTGGGGGTTTTAAAAAGCAAGGGTAATATAGAGGGGCCTGGGGGGAACATGGAAATGATGAGCAAAGAAAATGTTATTTTTGAGGTAGGAAAGTCTGGGATTGTTTATTCTGGACCCTTTTTTTTGAAATTGTCCCTATTTTTTTAATTTTTCGTGAAAAATTGGCCAATTTTCAAATTTTTTGGCTCCCCCATTATTAAAGGGAGTTAAAATCCGGGAAAAAAGGGGATTTCTTTTTACTCAAACTTAGAAAAAAATGGGGGGTTTTTAAAGAAACAGCTATGAAATTTTTGGGGAACTGGAAACAATGTAATTAAACTGAAAAAATAGGGGCCCCAAAAAGGGGGGGAAAACCCGGGCCGATTTTAAAACCCCCCCCCGGTCGCAAAATTTCCCTGAGAGAATAATTCCATCAGTTTTTCCCTCAAATTTCTTTTTTTTTGGGGGGTCATTACAAAAAAAAGGGGGGGAGATCTCTACATTTCATAAGAAAAAAAAAATTTTTTTTTTTTAAATTTTTGCGACCCAGGAACACCTCAGGAATTGGGGGGTTTCGCAAATCAAAAGGGGTTTAAGGGTTTTCATTTTAGAGTGAAAACTTAAAACCCAAACAAGTGCTTAATTATAAAACAGGCCTGTTTGGAAGAAAAGCCAAAACAGACCTACATTACTCAGGAGGAAAAAGCACCTCCCAGGAAAACAAGCCTATGAAAGATAGGCTCCACACTTATGTTATACAGTAATGCAGTGGTGATTGCAAGTGAAACCTTTACTCTGTACACCCCTGACACTCCCAGTTGTTTCTGGAAAAAATATCATAAAGGGGTAATTTGTTTTGATGTGAGATCAAACAGTACGGCATGGGTCACTAAGGAAATTTTTCTGGACTGGTTTTATGTGTTCTGCCCCCATTTGTGAAAAAATTACCTCCTGGAAAAGAAATTGTCACTCCAGTGCCTCCTGATAATGGACAATGCTCCTGCTCATCTCAGGATTTGCAAGAGCAAATTAAAATGGATTTTTAACTTCATAAAAGTTAAATTTTTTCCTCCTAATACAACCCCTTTCCTCCTCCACCCATGGACCAGCAGGCCATTTCAAATTTTAAAAAACTCTACACAAAAGCAGTTTTCAAAGGTGCTTTGAAGTGACCTCAAACATCGTTGACCCTAAGCAGTTCTGGAGGAATCACTTCACATCCTCCATTGCATCAGCCTTATAGGTAAGGCTTGGGAGGGAGTGACTTCCAGGACTTTGAACTCTGTTTGGGGAGAAAACGTGGCCACAATGTGTAAAAGAGAGGGATTTTGAAGGGTTTGGGGCTAACCCTCAGGAGTCTATTCCAGTTGGGGGAATCAATTGTGTAAATTGGGGAAGTCCATGGGGTTGGAGGTTTGTGGCTAGGATGTGGAAGAGCTGGTCCCAGAACAACTTGAAGAACTAACCATTGCAGAGCTGCAAGAGCTTTAAGGTGCAAAAGCAACAGATCACAGCTCGGGAAAATGTGCTTCAGAACAGGAGGAAGAGAGATGGAGGAAGTTGCCTTCATCAAGGTTAAGGAAATGTGTACAATGTTTACAAAGGTACAAGCATTTATGGATAAATTTTTAATCCTGTCACGGGCTGTTGCAAAACCATATTGGCAAAAATGTACAATGACACTCTTGTGTCCATTTTAGGGAAATCCAAAGGGGCACGTGAGAAACAGAGCTATTTGGACAAATATTTTGCCCGACAGGGGTCCAGTGATTCTCAAGCTGGTCCTAGTGGCATTAAAAACCAAGAAGGGAGGTAACCCCAGCAAAGGACTTGGTACCTGAAGTCTTTATGGAAGGGGATTCCCCTTCCAAACAATAGAACAGCTGAATCTCCCCTGCTACTGGCACATCACTCATCAACTACTCCACAATAAAGGTAAGTGGCATTTAATTATTGTTTAGTTTGCATGCACCATTCATTTCTACATAGGGAAATGTATATTTCATGTAAAAAAAAAATATTTTGTTTAATACTTTTGGGTGTCTGGAACGCATTAATTCTATTTCCATTATTTCTTATGGGGAAAATTAATTCGACTAACAGCTAATTCAAGGCTAGCTCTCTGGAACAGATTAAAGCCATTGGTCGAGATTCCATTGTACACCGCAAAGTTGCTGTTTTACACCATAAACAAGGTTGCTGTTTATTTTTCATTATGCAATATGTGCTGCAGGATTTTATTTTTCTGTACACAGACCCAATCTATCATATACAGGATTACCAACTTTCTTCAGCAAGATTGGAAGCCGCTAGAATTTTGGTATAGTATTACGGAACCAACACTGGCATTACAACCCAAGAACTCATTATTATTATTATTATTATAATAAAAAAAGTGCTAAACCATAAGGGTTATACAACGCTGCAGGGCAGGAAGGAAGTGAGGGTATCAGGTGGTAAAAGGGAGAGGGATGATTAGTAGGTTACGGAGAACAGCAGGGCAGTGGATAGTGAAGGGCCAGAGGGTAGCAAGAGATTGAGGTAGAAAGGGCTGAGGGGAGTGCGAAAGTTATCATCATCAGAGTTTGTGGAGTAAATCAGCCATTGTCAATAAGTCAATGAGAGAGTCAGGATTAATGGAGGGTCCATCATTGAGAAGGGAAGGCAAAGAAAGTATAGTAGAGCGGAGACAATGTTGGAGGTAAATTCTGCATGCTCGTTGATAGAGAGGACAGTCTAACAGAATGTGGCTAACCGATACTGGAACCTGATACTTCTCACACAGAGGAACAGGGTGCCTCTCCATGAGATACCCATGAGTAATATGAGTGTAGCCAATGCAAAGAAGGGAGAGAGTAGTCTCCCAACCTCGACACTGATGACAAGAATACGGCCAGTAACCTATACTCGGTTTAATAGACTGAACTTTGTTACAGAGCAGAGTAGACCAATGTTGTTCCCGACGGGTGTGAAGGTGGGTAGCTACTACAGCAAAATAGTCAATAAATGGAATAACAAAAAAAGGCACAATACCGTGACTGGAACGATACACAAATAACCCGCATATAAAAGAGAGAAGCTTACGACGACGTTTCGGTCCGACTTGGACCATTAACAAAGTCACACTAACCAGAGGTGGAGCAGGACGGCTATATATAGGCAGGAAGAGGTGGTGGTATTAGTAGTAGTAGTAGAAGTAGAAGTATAATCAAGAAAAAATTTATTTAATATAACAATTTCTTGAATTTATATACAATTCTTGTTTTTCTTTTCTACTACTACTACCCACCACCTCTTCCTGCCTATATATAGCCTCCTGCTCCACCTCTGGTTTTGTGACTTTGTCAATGGTCCAAGTCGGACCGAAACGTAGTCGTAAGCTTCTCTCTTTTATGTGGGGTTATTTCTAAATGGAACACCCTTTATATGAAACTGGTAGGTAATGTACTGCTGATCGTGCAGCAGTGTCTGCCTGTTCATTGCCCTGTACGTCAACATGACCAGGGACCCAACAAAAAACAATATGAACATCAAAATGGTATATAATACCGACAGGTTGGTAGGTAAGACACATAGGCAACAGTTAGGCAACTTTATTCCGAAACGTTTCGCCTACACAGTAGGCTTCTTCAGTCGAATACAGAAAGTAGGCAGGAACAGTAGAGATGTGAAGACGATGTAATCCAGTCCATCACCCTTGAAGTCGTTGCAATTTGAGGTTGTCAGTCCCTCGGCCTGGAGAAAAAAAAAAAACTTCAGTTTCATAGTCAGGACTATCTGTAGATCAAAGCGACAGTGCGGAGACTTAAATACTATCGGAAGGAGAGTGCAGGTAGTAGTAGTAGTAGTGAGAGTGTAGCCCACTGAGAGATTAGGGTCCCTCTCAGATCAAACAGTTCACTTGAAAGGGTTGTTAAGGCGTTTTTCTGTACCACATGGCACTCTTGGTACAGAATACGCCTTAGAACAACCCTTTCAAGTGAGAACTGTTGGATCTGAGAGGGACCTGACCTCTCAGTGGCTACACTCTCACTACTACTTCTATACTCTGCACCTCTCCTTCCGACAGTATTTAACGTCTCGCACTGTCGCTTGATTATTCAGAGGAGTTCCTGACTATGAAACTGACTGAACTTCTTCCTGGCCGAGGGACGGTGACAACTCAAATTCTAATGAAATTCAAGGGTGATGGACTGATTACATCATCTTCTACATCTCTACTGTTACTGCCTACTTTCTGTATATGACTGAAGATGCCTACTGTGTAGGCAAAACTTTTGGGAATAATGGTGCCTTAAACTGTTGCCTATTGTGTATTTACCTACCAAAAAAACAATATCTTTATGCTTGGTAGAGACACGGCATAGGCCAACGTTGGATACGGAGACTTTGGGCTGCGTGTATCAAATTTTTGTATAGCCTGTAAAGAACTAGGGAGAATCTGAGGACAACAAAAATGATGACAAAAGGCATAGATGCAATAGGATATAAGTGCTGCAAGAATGGGCATAAATATTCAGAAGTAAAAATGCTAGCCGAACGGTAGCAAATGCCCTCGCACCGAAAATTTTTTTGGGCTGTTTGGAAACATGCTGTGCATCTGACACCCCATCAGAGACTTGAGCCATCGTGTACACTGCGATGGCCATGAGAATGAGAGTGGAATAGAATTGGTCAAGAAAAAGACGAGCGGGAAGCTACCATAGCAGTTGGGTCTTTCGAGCAAGGGACGTGAGAAAAGAACAGACTCAATACAGGTGGACTTCCAGAGGGGTTAGAGAAAAGAGAGATGCTACACAACATAAAAAAGGTGGCACTGAGAGAAAGAGAAGACAAGTGCAAATGTAGGCAAAGAGAGTGAGGGAAGGAGAAAACAGGGGTGGCGAACAAATAATGTCACTAACATCAGTGACCATTCTATAATGGAAGGATTGCGGAGATATGAGAGCGTACATAGTAGTAAAGGCAATGGCATCCACGGCCACTGACAAGGATGAACGTTTTTGCTTCTGCATAGAGGCTCTCAAACAGGGAAAGAGGAAAAACACGAGTATAAATGTAATCCTTGGTGATGGGATGGGGTTAAGGCTAGAGAGAGTTAGCACGAGGAGGGCACTGAATAGACTGGTCACATAACCGAATTTCGTAAATTGGAGGGTGGAATGTAGGTGAAAGAGAGTTTGACAATCAGCTCCTGATGAAAGATGAGCGAGGGTTGAAGAAGGTTCAGCGGCTGTGACAAAGTTGCCTTCGAGAGTAATGTGAGGTTTCCAGATAACCTACGGTTGAAAGAGGAAAGCCTAGGAACACCTGACTGTATCACGTTCAGGGATACGGGGAGCAATAGAGGTTACAAAGGATGATCGGGGATGCCAGAGCGTCTAGTGAAAGTAATCGGGCGAGTTTTGGTATGGAAAATTTAAACCCATATGTGGTGGCATAATTGGTAACACGGTCGACTGCATGTGGAGAAAGCTGCAATGAGGTGACAGTCAGTGCCTGAACCAAGCAATAGCGAAGCATAAACATAGAGCGATGACAAAAATATTGGATGGATAAGACTAGAGGCCCCAAATCATTTATAGCAAGGAGAAAGTTGCTGTGCTAGAACACATCCCTGGGGGACCCTTCAGCTTGGTATAAGTCGGGGAAAGCACATTATTAACCCGAACACGGAAATGTCTTCAGTTAAAAAGTTCTTAAGGAAGGATGGTAGATTGCCTCAGAGCCTAAGGGAATGGGCTTGGGCCAAAATATTATACCTCCAAGTTGTGTCATATGCTTTCTCAGGTAAAAAAAATATGGCAATAATGAGTGGTTATTCGAAAGGCATCATGTACATATGAATCAGTGTAGCAATGGGTATAGGAAGAAAGCCCTTACGAAATCATGTTGATGAGTGGCGAGGACTGTTGTGCGTCTCTAAATACCATATTAACGTGATTTACCAGACATTTCCATCACTTTGCAAACTGCTACTGGTAAGAGCAATGGGATGATACGTGAGAGGCTCAGTCCCGTAGTTACCCAGTTTGGTGGAAAGGAGGAACAATGGAGATTTCACAGCTGGGGAAGAACTCCTAGTGACAAATAAGATTGAAGGAGAATGTAAGATGACTGCAAGGGCTGACTGACGTAAATGTTCTGTAACATCCTAATTGGGATTGTCGTCAGGCCCAGCGGCTGATGATCAGCAAAAGTGAGAGTGTTGCATCAGTTCTGAAGTGTACAAGGCAAATATTATTACTGTTCTCTGAGAGAGAAAAGTCCAAGGGTGCTAAAGGAGGACCTTGAGGAATAGAAACAAGGGGCATAGATGGAGCCACCAGAAATACAGACCAGATGACTGCCACATTTAATGGTTACGTCAAGGGGTTTGTAAATCAACACTAGCGGACCAGTAGAACAGTAGCGGGTCAGGAGGAGCATTTACTTCTTAATTTCCTCCACTTTTTTCCCAGACTGCACTCGTAGAAGCAGAGGTGATGGTAGAAACATAAATCTCGCCAGCCAAGTGCGTTTTGCATCACGGATGACACGGGGGAGTGGCTGCATGCTCTGTTAAAATCAAGAAGTCTCTTCAGTGGTAATATTAGTACTGGTACCTGACCACGCGGTGCGTTTCAAACGTTACTGCAAAGACAAGCAGGAGACAAGGCACGCTTTATTGAGAATGCCTGCCCGAGTTTGGGGTATAGAATGAGAAGCTGCGGTTAAAAACGAGGACGAGAAGAGGTGTAAATGATCACAATGGAGGACGAAACAGAACCTCACTAACAAAACTGTTAGTGAGAGTACAGCGTCCTAATTTGCTTGATCAAATGCCAGCGTGGGCTACGGAGAGGTGGTGAATATGAAGGAGAAGTAAGATTGATTGGAAAAATGATGCTATCATGTAAGTCAGTAGTGAGAACAGACAGGTGATGTTTCTAGTGTGGAGAGAAAGAGCAGACTGAGAGATCAATGCAAGACTAGAGTATGAGTACGAGGATCAAAATGGGGTGAGTACCTGTATTTAAAACATGGATGGGGTGGGAAATGCAAAGAAAAGCCTCCAAAATGAATGGCTAAGGAATCACAGTGAGACCCCAGAGGAAATGATGGCATTAAAATCACCACGTAACAGGAAGTGGTGGTGCGTAAGGATGAAACAGAAAGGAACACCGGTGATAGATAAATGCCGAGAGAAGGGAGAGATACAAAGAACAGAGTGTATACACTTTTTTTATGCAAGTGGATACGGGCTGCTGTGTATTGCAGCGAAGTACAAACAAATAGCTGATGGTACGGAATATCAGTGCGTAGAAAAAGGGCACTTTCATTAAGTCCCGTCAGAAAAAGGATTCCGAAAAAATCACAATAAATTATAGCCTGAGATGGGATACATAACTGCGAGTGTAAATTTTGGTTCATGTAGCAACACAACAAGGGAAAACGGGAAGGAAACATCTGAAGCTCACCCCGATTCCCGAAGGCCCGCGTATATTCCACTGTAAGTAGCCATGATAGGCAATGATAAAAGATAACATAAATCCACAGGTAAGGGTACCTACAGACTAGGGGGTTAGAAAACGTCTACATGCAGTGGCGCGGAAAACGTTCACGCAGCAAAGGGAGCGGTGTGGCTGCAAGAGAGCAGTTGCCGCAGTTGGAGGAGTGGAAAGAGAAGAACAGGGGGTCGGATCAGTGTCCATTGATGGTTTGGTCTACTGCAAATATATTCAAGATAGCTTCAAGTTGTTTTGGAATTCAAAGACGTTATATGGGAGACTAATATTGGAGGATGGAAGGAGGAGGATGAGTAAAGATTGGAACAGTAATGGACTGTACCAAAGAAGGGGGGGTGGAAAGGGTGACGGGAACTGGAGAAGAGTGTGGGAGGGGATAGAAGAGGCAGAAACCTAGGAGGTTGGCAGAAGAGGAAGAACAACTTGGGAGCGTGAGGCAGGGGGGAAGTTACAGTAGAGGAGGTGAACCTCCACACTTGTAACCGAGTTATTGAGAGGGGAAGGGTCAGGTACAGAGACCGGGAAGGTAAAATGAGGAGTAGAAAGAAGGGTTGGAGGGGTTAAACGTAGATTTGAGACAATGGAGATTTTTTGGAATTTTGCAGACGTAGAGGGACCATTGGTGAGGAGGTGTTGTATGAAGTCTTGTTGATTACCGGGGCTATGTGAGGGAGGACACGAAATGAAGCCGGAGAAACAAGACTGAGGTATTGAATAGGGACTTCTGAGCCCAGGGGAGACTGCATATGAATTTGCGACAGAGGACTATGGGAGGGGTGACCTCATAGGAAGTTGTAGAAGAGGGATTGCGGAAGTGGGGGAACGATTAGAAAACAAGAGGGCGGGGGGTATAAAGAAATACGCTGCAGTCTTCCATGGAGAGATGCAGTTGAGAAACTGCCATAGAATAAAGGAGACCGTCAGCTTCTTTGAGGCAAGGATTTCTCGTCATTTAATTCTCAAACCCATTCAAAACTGTACACCGTAACAGGCCAATATATGATCAGTTTGTCAAGGCTAGTGCAGGGAGCGGACTGAATACCTGCAGTTTGTTGACCTGTCATCAGGTTGGATACCTGATCCAACGTCAGGTCAGCCAGACATAACAAATGAACAATTCACCGGATGGTTCCGAGACTTACGCTTATACTACAAATAATCCTACAACAATAATAATAATTAATAATAATATAGAGATAATACGAGGTATTTGTATATATTTTAACAGATAATAATATAACGCTGAAAGTCTATTTTAGTATAAAGGGGGACTTTCGCACTATAATATTAAGTGACTGAACATATTCTCTTAAAATAGTTAAATATCAAGGATAACCAATTCTCCAAGACATAACCCCCCCCCTGTATGACAAATAAGGTCGCCGTTGGGAGTTTGCAAGCATCCACGGTAATTATTTTCTTTAAAGTAATCGTCCTCTGGTACAATAAGGCATTGTAGGACGATGGAGAATGGGAGATGAAAGAACTCGATCAGCATGGTTATTTGCCGAGCGGTGAGCTTCTGGAACAATGGCCGGAAAGAACTATCTTTAGTGGCATCCCACCAATTTGAGAATAGGAGTGCGACATGATGTAGGGTCATCCATGTGGACTCAATACTTCGTCCCATCACGAAACGGTTTTCATAATCATACTGTCAATTATAAAAGAAAATCAATTAACAAAAAAAATATATAGTAATTAGGCTTTAAGAGTACTCATCTCTTAACTTTACATTTTAAGGTATACTTTTTTTTTTCTCAGGGTGTGAGAATGGGCATCAGCAAATATGTTAAGAGTTCACTTAGTGTTGAATACTAATCAAATAAGGTTGGATCCTCAGAGCCCACCTGAGGATCCGGGTGTCTTTGATCTCATAGAATAATATAAATTAAAGGGTTGTGTATCAGAATTACCATAATTTTATGGGGGGAGGTTCCAGATACAACGTCAAAACTGTTCCAAAGTTATTACTAGCGGCAAGAGCTTCTTTCTCTACAAGTGGCGTAATTCTTTTGGCGACGTTTCAACTTTGAAGAAACAATAAGATATTGGATGCAAATATCAGTGAGGGGGGATTTACTGAGTAACACGCCCCACAGCATAACGCTGGCATCAATATTGTAATAGAAAGGGTGATCAAATTCAGGACTTTCAGAATACGGGTAGACGAGTAAGATCCGCTTCAATGATTTAAAAGCTATTCACAATCTTTCCGACCGCAAAACTTCATCTTTACTACTGGTCAACTAGTAAAGAGGAGATGCAAACCTGAGAAAAATTAGGACAGAAATTGTCGATAATAACCAGTACATTCCAAGGAACCTCTGTAAGATTTTATCTTGAGGGATAGGAAACTAAGAAATGGCCATAACTTTTACATCAACAGGACATTACCTCGCCCGGGACCTATACAAACACCGAGGTACTTAGTCTTGGCTTGTCCAAACTGACAACTTGGCTGCTTTTATGGTGAAAGTTGTACTTTTCTAACTTCTTAAATAAGGTTCAGGCGAATTAAGTGTTGCTCACCATTCATTGCTATAATACCAAGATCATCTAGATATGCATCCACTCCTTTCTAAAATCATTGGTCAAACTGGTTCATCAGGCACGAAAGGTAGAGGCCGTGGTTACCACAACCCGAAGGGCATAACACGATAAGTGAATATCCGACTTGTAGAGTAATGCAGATATTTCTTGGGCTCGCTGGGTAAGAGGCCACTTGGTAATAGCCCCTTAATAAAACAGGCAGGTAACATTGGCGGCTCTGGATACTCTGTCACTATTAGATCATCATACGGCTGGCAGTGAGAAACCATCCGAGTACGTTGAGAGCATTAACCTTATGATATCAGTGCACATTATTGAAGTTCTATCAGACTTGGGAACTAATATACAGGGCGAAGGCCACGGGACTTTTACTCCTGTGCTCTATGAGTCCATGGGACAACATGTGAATTCTACTTCTTTGTTTAATGCTTCTTGTTTGAGTGGACTTGCCCTATAAGGCGACTGTTTGCAAGGCTTAGCTCCTTGTACATCCTATGTTGTGAATTCCCAATGTACCAACACCTAGGACATATCGAATAAAACCTCATAACTAAATCATGTCTTCGATTCTTCGCTTTTTTCCAAATCAAGGCCCATAAGAAAGGTATCAAGAGACTGCAATATCTCTGAATTTTTTAAACATACTTCTATTGCTTTAGAGTTGCTGGGCAGATAGACCCCCTAAACCCCCCCTGTTTCAGCTAAAGGAAGAAACTGTAAGTAATGGTACGATATAGGGTGGTTTTGGTTTTTTTTAAGCTTAAGTAGGTTTATGTGATAAGTACATTTTGGTTTTCTCTGTCCTGGAGTTTGTAGTACATAATTTACCTCATGAGCCGCTCAATCGCTTCTAAAAGGACCTTGTATCTAGGTTGCAGAGCGTGTCCAGGTAAAAAATTTCTGTGCCATCACACTGTCACCTGGTTAAAGAAGTTGAGAGCATTGTGTTTTTTTTGAGGAATTCCCTCATTGTGACAAATGCTTTTGCTATTTGAGTTGGAGTTGTTTTAAAATGAGGGTTCTCTGATTTTGGTCAATGGAATCTTCAGACGGCGAGGGGCTGCGTACTTGGTTGTTCGAAAATTAATTCAAATGGACTCTAAACCTCTAGTGCTTTCTTGTTTTTTTTCGGGGCTTTCCCTTAAGGCCGAACAAGAAGAAATGGTAGTCCCTACATCCATCTCGGGAAAAATAGCTCGCAGCACGCTATCAACAATTGATTTTAATATTGATGAAATCTTCGAGGGCTCCTTGTGATGAGAGGTGATAAGCAAACAGATAATCGGACTTAATTCCGAGCGAGATTAAGGCATCGCGAAACATCTTAGAGTTAAATTTGAAACTTGATCGGATTGATTATTCGGGAATCCCACCTGAGAGAAAATTTTTTGCAAAGCTCTGAACAATGATGCGAGAAAATTAATTTTTCTCAAAGGGATCGATAGCTTTGGGGATATTGAGAAAAAAACATCATAATTGTAAACGGATATTGATTCCTTGTTTAGTCCTGGGTAACAGACCAACACAATCTATTATCAGGCGTGAGAAGGGCTCACCATTGACGGGAATCGGAATGAGGGGAACTGGTGGAGGTGTGTGCAAAGGTTTGCCGGTCACTTGGCAGACTTGACAACTTTTTAGATAGCTTTCCACAGTCTCCTTCATTCTGGGCCAATGAAAATGCTTGGCTATTTTGCCCAGCATTTCTTTTACTCCCAAATGTCCTCCCATGGGACTATGGTGGGCGAAACTAATAGCCAATTCTCTAAAGGTGTTAGGTAGCACTACTAGATGTTTGCTGGTAGACTGATGATCATTGGAAGACAAAAGAGACTTTTCCTTTCTCATTAATATACCATTAGCAAGATAGTAACAATGGGCCCGTTGTTGTTTATAATATATACCAATGATTTTGATGAGGGAATTACTAGTGATATGAGCAAATTCGCCGATGACACAAAGATAGGTAGGATAATTGATTCAAACGTAGATGTTATAGAACTTCAGGAGGATTTAAACAAACTCTATTCTTGGTCAGAAAAGTGGCAGATGCAGTTCAATGTAGATAAATGCAAGGTTCTGAAGCTTGGGAGTGCCCATAACCCTAGTACTTATAAGTTAAATGATGTAGAACTTGCCCATACAGATTGCGAAAAGGACTTGGGGGTTATGGTGAGAAGCAACCTTAAACCAAGACAGCAATGCCTAAGCGTACGTAATAAGGCAAATAGATTACTGGGATTTATATCAAGAAGTGTAAGCAACAGAAGTCCAAAAGGTCATACTGCAGCTTTATACAACATTAATAAGGGCCCCACCTAGATTATGCAGCTCAGTTCTGGTCTCCATATTACAGAATGGACATAAATTCGTTAGAAACATTCAGCGTAGGATGACTAAAAATTAATACATAGCATTAGAAATCTTCCTTATGAAGAAAGATGAAGACTCTTAAGTTACATTCACTTGTTAGACGAAGAATGAGGGAGACCTCATCGAAGTGTTAAGTGGAAGATAGGTATTAATAAAGGGGATATTAATAAGGTCTTGAGGATGTCTCTCCAAGAGAGAACCCGCAGTAATGGATTTAAATTAGATAAGTTTAGATTTAGAAAGGACATAGGAAAGTATTGGTTTGGAAAAAAGAGTAGTAGTGAGTGGAACAGTCTACCTAGTTGGGTTATTGAGGCTGGGACTTTGGGTAGTTTCAAATTTAGGTTGGATAAGTACATGAGTGGGAGGGGTTGGATTTGAGTGGGACTTTCACATCAGAGCTTATTTCTTGGGTGGCATTGAAAATTGGGTTGGGCAAATGTTTTGTTAGTGGGATGGAATTGTAAAGGACCTGCCTAGTATGGGCCAACAGGCCTCCTGCAGTGTTCCTCCTTTCTTATGTTCTTATGTTCTTATGTCAAGGTCTTGGGTGTCGTCTTCTGTAATAGCTATCTCTCGTAATTTCTCTAGGGATGGATCAAGGAACTGATCCCTTATTAAATTCTTCTTTCGATAGCATTTAATATCAGAATCTTTTGAAAAGGCCCAATCATAGAATATTTCAGATTTGAAGATCCGGTTAGTAAGGATTTGGCTGAACAGATAACCGAGACCTAAAACCTCGCCTTCGCTTAGGCCCTCAGTTGACTCAGGATTTTGAGGCGCTCTAGACATTGCAACTGAGTTATAACATTGAGCAGGACATCAGTAGGAGCCCTCTTTTCGAGCTTCAACGGCATAGTAATGTCAGTAGAGATTATCAATAACTAAGAGGCTCTCGGCTATACCCGGATATTCAAGATCATTGCCTATGAGTAAGACAAAGGCCCTGAATAGGAAAAGTTTCACTGGATATACCGACCCGACACAAAGCCGAGATATAGGTTGGATGTTTGATGCATATCCTGTGAGAGGCACTCTTATAATGGTGCCATCCATAGGCGTCTAATAACACAACTAGCTTGGTGGTGGAGTCACCTCACCTTATGGGAAGTAATGCTCTCCTTTAATTAAGGTTTAAAATATAACTCCCACGTATCACTTAAAAGGAAAATTAATCTTCAACAAAATGAGCCTTTTCTATGTACCCCAACTATCACTTTAAGCAAAGTAGGGACCTCATAGCTGAGTGAATATCATGTTCTGGAATAGCTCAAGTATTGAGTCATCTAGAAATGACTACTGATTCGCTCCTGCGAACCTTGTATCGGTTCCTAGGTCGTTCAGTTTCTTTTGAGTGTCGATGAAAGAAAAATACTTGAGTTTGGAAATGCAGTCCGCTCGTTTCTGTACCTCCTTCTCCTAGCCCATAACCGTGTTATCCTTAAATGGCCCTTTTTTATTACAATAAGTAGTCAGTTCAACTCCACAGGGGAGTATCATCGTGTTAATGAACATTCATCCCCTAGAGTTAGGATCTAAATATTATTAATTAATGGCGTGTTGTATGCAAACATCAGGAGGTAGGAGCCCGCAAGGATTCCAGTATGTGCCGTATCTCCTTAAGATTAGATCGACCTTTCCTACAGGGGCATCTTTATCACTGTTTCCCTTATTTTTTTGTTTCGCCGATTCAACATTTGTTGAGATAATTATTTCATATTATCGGCGAGCGCGAGGCTGTTTCCTTACCTAGTATACTTTCCTGTATGGATCAACTACTCAAAAAACCTATGCAACGTCTTCTTGTGTAAATTATTATAGGAAATCCACATGCCAGGATCACCTGGGAAAGATTTTTCCAAAGAATTACAGTTAAGAAGCTCTAACAACCATCTCTCTAAAAGCGATTTTCCTTTTCTCTCATGCAAATCACACCTAAACGGCTTGCGAGTTGCTGGCGTTTAAATGCATTAAAGTTTTTATGATAACATACAGGGAGGAGATCATAACCTCCAGGATACGCCAACATTAACCGGCCTCCTCAACCCCATCCAATCACCCCCTGTCAACTACTCGTCCCCCTATGCTCAAACCCCGCCAACGAGAGATCATTACAAACCTATGCCAGAAGTTAAGACTAGGGCTAACAGCGCATAGCTCGTGCCAAGAAACTCAAAGACTTCACAATAAAAAACTAAATCTCCGGTCCCTAAAACCCCTTAGACCCACAAGTAAGCTTCTTTTTGCCTAATTATAAGCATCATGTAGAGGAATCATTACATCTTACCCACATGTTACCTTAGAAGAATTGAAGTCTATATATAGCAATAAGCGATTTCCCTTTGAAAGTCTTCTTCAATAAATTTCCGTTATCTCCCAATAATGAGCCGTCCTGTAAAAATAAATATTTCTCTCCTAATTTCCACAACTTACTATTGAGAAATATGCCCCTACGTATCGAAATGAGAGGAATTGAACTGGCGGTACATGGACATCTCTTTGGACTGC
Organism: Cherax quadricarinatus; assembly: GCF_026875155.1. Taxonomy (NCBI): domain Eukaryota; kingdom Metazoa; phylum Arthropoda; class Malacostraca; order Decapoda; family Parastacidae; genus Cherax; species Cherax quadricarinatus. The sequence continues at coordinate 25,196,698 of NC_069429.1, forward strand.
ACACTGGTGAGTGACACAGCCTGACCATTAATAGGAATTACCTTCAGTGACGGGTGAATGCGGAACAGCGATGCAGCACCCCAGCAATACTCAATCTTACTTTAAGCGTAACGCCAAGCGGGAGCCCTAATCGTATGGGATTCAATTTCACAGATCAACTCCTTGAAATTGTTCTCTAATACTTCGTGAATCTCATGAACTGGTGAGGCTAACTTGGCGAAACTAAAACTCATCAGAGGTCCATATCTTCTTACCATTACACCATGTCAGAGGTCCCCCAGAGAACAAGTTTTGTTTACTAATTTATTGCCATTCCGGTAATTGGTCTGTGTCAAAACTAGTCGATATCGTCAAGGCCAACCCCAAATATACGCGGCTACTCTGCCATTTCATGTATGAAGATTCAAGGAGTCGAGCTTTGACAATGGTAAATCTTCAAATAATTCTTTAATGAAAATCTTCCCTGATCCAAATTATGAAATATAGCTAAAGATTAAAATTCCTAGAAAATAGCAGATACTAATGTTATGATAGATCAATGGTCTTAGGAACAAATGCGATCCCGGACGAGGATACCCCATATGTTGCAAATAAGAATTTTTTAATAAAGACCTCAGATGTGTGTCAAAGCTATTAGCACTTTAAAGTATCTTCAACACTGTAGTCACAGCAAATTAGCATTTTTTTTAGCATCTTACTAGTCAAGAGATGAAATAACCTCACTACAATGAAACATTACAAATCATTTTTCAAGAACATTGCTTCCACCAGGAAGCGGTGCCTGACTTAACATCATATTATGCAACCAAGAATATTGATGTCATCTGATTGCGGAATGTAGATATGACAGATGGAGCACCCTCTCACCAACCATGCCCTGGCTAATCATCTTATCACCACCCAGGGAACAACCACCATGAACGTGATATAGTCTGACAGAAAGCAGCTTGCCAACCATTCACACCTTTCCTATGCAGAGTCGAGACTCCGCAAGCAGTCAACCTGTGTCCAAAGTATATGCAGGCCGTGGCTTATTTACCATAAAACATTGTTTTATCTCTATGCCCGCAGCGAACACAGCATCGACTGAAGTCTTTCCAATCGGCATCAAAAGTGAACCTACCATCATATCTTGGAGATTTTAATGACCAGACATAAGAAGTATTGGAGGGACTCATAACAACACCCAATGTAACATAAACTATGAGATGCAAAATTAGCTATGTAAAAAAGCTTCGAACTTAGAGGGACACTCACTATCCTCTCACAAATCATGAGGCATACTCGATCTGTGTCAAGGATCTTAAATCCAAAGTCATATACGGATGCAATTCTCAGGTCCCCTAGTTGACATGATCTACTTATCAGAATCACTTCCCAAGACTAACAACGTCAATCATGACTCAACATCTCACGCGCGATACAAGGAGCTAAATACAGAAGGAGAAACTTATTCTCAACCGCAGACACAGAGACAACATTATAACCCACATAGGAATCAAAAGGTTATAAGAGAGTACGCGCTCCATAGGCACACACCCAAATACAATGCTAGCAAATACTACCCCCACTCAATGAGTCAGGGTATTCTCACAGCATCAAGTGGCACGCCTAGGAAACGAAAACCCTCCACTATAAAATAACAAAAAAAACCAATGATAAATCATAACCTGAACCCAGCTGCGCAATCTTAACACATTCAGCTAAAAAAAAAAAGGGGGGGGGGGGGGGGGGGGGGGGGGAAAAAAAAAGGGGAGGATTGTAAAGCATACCGTGCGAATTAGACCCCAACCTGCACAGAACGTTCCAAGCTGCACTAACAAATGCAAGGAATAGAAAGGAAGAACTTAGGCAACAGGAATGGGAATCAGTTAGTTTAGTGGATTAAATAGTCCACCCCTTTGAGTTTGGCTTGGAAAGGTAGAAATAAAATAACCAGGAAAAAGACGGCAATGTTGCTCATCCCTTTCCTCTCTGAAAAAGCAATGACCTTCATAAATGACTGTCCAAAACATCCAGGCATGAAATCCTTCCATCTCCTATTAGACAAAAAATTTAGAGAGTACTTCCTGAAGAAATGTGAAAGTGATTAATTTTATGAGCCAAAAATATTGATGAGAGTGGATTTCCTCTTTACCGAGATATGAAATTAGTTAATTCATTAAACCACAAGTCGATCAACTGCTCCTGGAGAGGCATGGTATTAACCTAGATATTTCTCAAACTCTAACGCTCGTGCCAGATAACCCTTTGATGGCACTGTTAATAATCTCAGTTACATTTGAGGGCGTTCTTCCTACTTCCTGGACCCAAATAGTCTCATTGTTGCCTATCCCTAAGCCCCAACAGCCTGATACACCTTTAGGCCGATCCTCCTTAACAAAGTTGCTCTTTGTAAAACTTTTGAAAGAAATGATGCTTAACAACGCTACTACGCCGAATCAGAGATCAACTTAATCCCCCTACCTCAATGGGTTCATAAGGGGGTAAAAGTGTGCAGAACTGCTCTTTTCCACTTCTCACTGCACACACCACTACTAGTTTTTACCACTTTTCTTGATCTAAAATCTGCATTTGGAATATTTGCGAACAGAACCGTTAATACTACTGAACCTAGCCAAAATGAATATTTGTGGTAAGCTTACCTCTGGCAGGATAAAAAACCAGAAACCAGTCCAAATAGAGTATCCTCTGTCCGTTACCAAGGCTTCAAAGTGCATTTGTAAAGAAGAATTCCTTTATGAACACCGCAGGGAGGGAGTTCTTAAGTCCCATGCTTTAAATACTTCTGAATAATCTCTCCTAATTGCTCTACCTGCTCACCTAAACCATATAGCAATAAGCTATGCTGAAATTCATCTCATGATCCATACAACAGGGCATAAGAAATGAAAACCATTCATAATGAAGTTACAAAGCACTTTGTAATCACTAAGGCCTCAATAATATCATCCCTAAAACTAAGAAATTAACATAGCAAACGACATCCCCCACCCATCAATTTGCAGGGTGAAATCATTAGCTACGTTAAAACTTACAGATATCTTGGTGTAGATGTACCCTTTAACAAATCCACTATACCACAACTAAACAAGAAATGTAAAGCTAGGCTAAATGCTCTCAAAGCTGTTGCTGGCTACAATCCCAACTATGGTGCAAATGTGAGAATCGTGAGAATGATGTACATAGCCTATGTTAGGTCCTTAATTGATTATGCTGCTCCCATGTTGATATTAGCTAGAGAAAGTTCTCTCCGACCCTTGGAGTTAATGCAAAATGAAGCTCTCAGGATTATTCTTGGCTGTCCCAGATCTACAAAAGTTCTTAACATGAGGAAGGAGCTTGGTATTTCTAGTATCAGTGATAGGATTGTTGAAATTAACACTGTACTCGGTATTAGAATGTTGAGAAACGAACCAGACACTGTCACAGTGAATCTTACCAAGTGTCTAGAGGTAAATACACACAGATCTAAATGGATTGTGAAAACGTGGCAATTGCATAGTTTTATAACCCTGCATGAACATGTACACTGTAGGCAACAAGAGCATTTCACCCCTCCATGAAGCTGTGATTCCATTTAAATCACATACCTACAAGTCCTCCCAAGAAGCTCATTGCATAATCCCTTCCTTTAAATCTCTTGTTTTAGAGTCAACTGCTCAAGAAAAATTTCTCACGCTACGTAGTAATAAATTATCACAAGTTATCTACACTGATGGATCTAAACAGAAGTCTTCTGCAGCCTGCATCCGCTCTTGTTGCCACCTCCCCTAGTTAAGAACGATAATAAAATTGTTTGAGTTAGGCATAAGAATTAACAACTGGCGTCTACACTGCAAACTGAAATTGTTTGCAATCCTAATGACGCTAAAGCCTGAACCTATGACAGCTGAGCTTGACACTATCATCATTACTGATTCTATGTCATCATTGAGAGGCTCTGGCTCATATAATGACTCCAAGAACTATGCTCATTGGGGAATCAGGTATTGATACTCAAAAATTATGGAAAAAGGAATTAAATTTACAATTGCTATGGATCCCATCACACATTGGATACTCCTTCATAAGATAAAGTTGATATGTTTAGCCCAAGAAGAGTATCGAGAAGGAGAATGTAGAAAATAACTTTTGTATAACTGTGTCTAGCATTAGAATAATTTAGTGAGAGAAGTAAATAATGAAAATGAATTGTTATGGAAGGCAGTTAGAAGCCTGAGTAGACTATAACCCACTACTAACATGAACGTAGATAATGTATGTTTTATGGAGCAACATGCAATGTGAACATACTGACTGATGTTGTAGTGGCCAGGCTTAGGCTTGGTTTACAAGTACTTCTGGTAGTTTGGGAGACACACAGATGATGATCCAAACTAAATGTAAATTATGTGATCAGGCATATGGTCACTCTCTTGAACACTATGTGCTTAATTGTCCACTTATTGAGGAATACAGAGACAGACAGTATAATAACCTATGTGACATGTCAAGATATCTTATTAATGAAAATAAGATACCAGATATACTAAGCAAATTTCCTAAATTTGCTTGTAACAGATAAGTGAACTATAGATATGTAGATATAAATCCATATGTATTCCTGTTAACCCTTTGGGGCCTAGTTCCTAGGCCTTTTGTGTATCCATATGCTCTCGCGCTACCGTCCACAGGATGGATATGGGGTGCACAATAAACTAGCCACTTCGGTGGCAAAATCTAATCTGCTAAAGCTGGGGTGTGGCTCCAAAACGAACCCTGTATTTGCTGCCTCCGCCCTCCTATGCTGCTGAAGATGCTTAACGAGAAGATACTTCCCATTTGGGGAATCACCGCAAGACAGAAGAAGAAGTCACCCTCCAACCGGAGGGCCCCAAGAAAGAATACAGAAGAAAGAAGATGAACGACACCCCCCACCCGGGAGGCCACCGTCGGGTCGCCATCTGGAGAAGACCCGGGCTGGAAGTACCGGCAAACCTACAACAACAACAAAAACACCCGAGGTAAATCTGTTTGTGGCTTAAAAAAGCCCACTGTGTGGGCGAAACGTTGTCAATAAAGGATCACATTAAACTTCCTATGTGTTTGTATTTCCATATAGTGGTATGGGTTTTGGAGAGAATACAGTGGAGTCCCAGTGTAGTAATACTATGAAAATAAGAACATAAGAATGGAGGAACACTGCAGAAGGCCTACTGGCACATGCAAGGCAGGTCCTTATCAATTCAATTCAATTCAAAATTTATTCTCTATAAAGATTACAATGCTGAATTTACGGAATTTGGTTGTTGTGTGGTTTACATGTAGTTAAATAATAATTACAGAGTGTACCACTAGAACGCCTAGCATGGCTAGGCATTTCTGGCAGACTTAGCTTAATTCTTTATTTTAAAATATTACAAATTATGAGGTAAGTTGGTATTATGGCTAAGTGACTAAATACTAGTTTGTGAGTTTAGCAATGTGAATGCTTTTGTTTTGGCACAGTACATAGTTTCAGTATTGGAGTATCATAGGATTCATTATTTTAAGATTGAGATTAATATTTCTGTTTATGGTCAAATGGGTGAGTGAGTGTAAGTGTGAACCCACCAGGTGGTATTCGTGTAGTTAGTTAAATGGGTTTATCAGGGAGATAAGATGTTTTCTAATGGTAGTTTTGAAGGTGATGAATGTGTCTGCAGTTCTAGAGTTCTCGGGTAGGGTTTTTCCAGATTTTAGGGCCTTTGACATACATTGAATTTTTGTAAAGGTTTAGTCGGACACGGGGAATGTCGTAGAGATGTTTGTGTCTGGTGTTATGCCTGTGGGTTCTGTCACAACTATCAAGAAAGCGTTTTAGGTCAAGGTTGATATTGGAGTTTTAGGTCCTGTAGATGTAGATTGCACAGTAGTAAGTGTGGATGTACTGAACAGGGAGTAAGTTTAGATCTATGAAGAGTGGGGGGGGGTGTTGCCAGGGATGGGATTTAGTGATTATTCTTACGACCTCTACCTAAAGCTGCCAAAGAAATAACTCCCATACCCAATGACACCAATCAAACCCAGCAGCTCCCACTCATATATTTGTCCAATCTCTTCTTAAAGCTACCCAAGGTCCTAGCCTCTATCACCCCACTGGGAAGACTGTTCCACGCATCTACAACTCTGTTAGAAAACCAGTACTTACCTATGCCTTTCTAAATCTAAATTTATCCAACTTAAATCCATTATTTCTGGTTCTTACCTGGTTCGACACCCTCAGTACTTTATTAATATCTCCTTTGTTTATGCCCGTCATCCACTTATTCACTTCAACGATATCTCCCCTCATTCTATGTCTCTCCAGAGAGTGGAGATTTAAGGCTTTAAGTCTATCTTCATACGGGAGATTCCTTACATAGTAAATCATTTTAGTCATTCTTCTCTGTATGTTCTCTAATGAGTCTATGTCCATCCTGTAGTAAGGGGACCAAAACTGAGCAGCATAATCTAAATGAGGCCTCACTAGTGATGTATAGAGCTGTAAAATAACTTTTGGACTTCTGTTACTTATACTTCTTGAGATAAATCCAATTAATCTGTTAGCCTTGTTGCGTACACTAAGGCACTGCTGTCTTGGCTTTAGATTTCTGCTTACCATGACTCCCAAGTCTTTTTCACATTCTGTATGATCAAGCTCTGCTTCTCCTAGATTATAGCTTCGAGGGTTATTTTCATTTCCAAGGACTAGTACCTTACACTTATCCACATTGAACTTCATCTGCCATTTTGTAGACCAGGACATTAATTTGTCCAAATCCTCCTGGAGTTCATTGCTATCCTCCTCAGAATGAATCATACGGCCTATCTTTGTATCATCAGCAAATTTACTCATGTCACTCGTAATCCCTTCATCAAGGTCATTAGTGTAAATTATGAACAAGAGAGGGCCTAAAACTGATCCTTGTGGAATGCCACTAGTGACTAGTCCCCATTCAGATTTCACTCCGTTAATGGTAACTCTTTACTTTCTATTGGTAAGCCATGTGTGGCATGCAAAGAGTACATAACCTTTATTCAGCGAATGTACACACCCTCATTTATAGGCTATCTCCCCCAAGCAGCGAACCAGGGGACTGAGGGTTGACGATGGGGCCTCGTCGTTCAACCAGTACCCAGGTTCCACTAGGAATTTTTATTGACCTAAGAAAAGCTTTTGACACAGTAAACCACCAAATCCTACTCCACAAACTTGACCACTACGGTATAAGAGGCCATGCGCTTGCTTATTTCAAATCTTACATTACTAATAGGTATCAGTACGTCACCATTAAAGACACAGCATCAGCAACACGGCCACTTGATACTGGAGTTCCGCAGGGAAGCGTCCTTGGTCCCCTGCTCTTCCTCATATACATCAATGACCTTCCAAACGTATCCCAACACCTGAAACCCATTCTCTTTGCTGATGACACGACTTATGTCATCTCTCACCCTAATCTTGCCACCCTCAACACCATTGTGAATGAGGAGCTGATTAAAATATCGACTTGGATGACAGCCAATAAACTTACGCTTAACACTGACAAAACTTACTATATTATGTTTGGTAGCAGAGCAGGAGATGCACAAATTAACATTAAGATTGACAACACTCTAATTACCAGAAATAATGGGGGAAAATTCCTAGGCTTATACCTTGACAACAACCTGAATTTCAGCACCCATATCCAGCATATAGCCAAAAAAGTATCCAAAACGGTTGGGATCCTCTCCAAGATACGATACTATGTGCCGCAAAATGCCCTTCTCACACTATACCACTCACTTATTTATCCATACCTCACCTATACTATTTGTGCTTGGGATCAACTGCAGCAACACACCTAAAGCCAATAATAACCCAACAAAAAGCTGCAGTAAGAATAATCACTAAATCCCATCCCTGGCAGCACACCCCCCCACTCTTCAAAGATCTAAACTTACTCCCAGTTCAGTACATCCACACTTACTACTGTGCAATCTATATCTACAGGGCCTTAAAACTCTAATATCAACCTTGACCTAAAACGCTCTCTTGATAGTTGTGACAGAACCCACAGGCATAACACCAGACACCAAACATCTCTACGACATTCCCCGTGTCCGACTAAACCTTTACAAAAATTCAATGTATGTCAAAGGCCCTAAAATCTGGAATACCACTACCTGAGAACTCTAGAACTGCAGACACATTCATCACCTTCAAAACTACCATTAGAAAACATCTTATCTCCCTGATACACCCCGTCAACTAACTACACGAATACCACCTGGTGGTTCACACTTACACTCGCTCACTCATTTGACCATAAACAGAAATATTAATCTCAGTCTTAAAATAATGAATCCTGTGATACTCCAATACTGAAACTATATACTGTGCCAAAACAAAAGCATTCACATTGCTAAACTCATAAACTAGTATTTAGTCACTTAGCCATAAGACCAACTTACCTCATAATTTGTAATATTTTACAATTAAGAATAAAACTAAGTATGCTCGAAATGCCTAGCCATGCTAAGCGTTCTAGTGGTACACTCTGTAATCACAATTTTACTACATGTAAACCAAACAATAACCAAATTTCTGTAAACTCAGCATTGTAATCCTTATAGAGAATAAACTTTGAATTGAATTGAATTGAATGAGAAGATGGTTTTGGCAATCGCAGAGGTTATGTGGGTAACACTCTCCTGTCTGCCCTTGTCATTCATATTGTAGAGCTGGTTGAAGCACGGTCTGCTCTCTAGTGGCTTCTATTCTGCCTTGCTTACCGTGGAGTGCACTAATACCTATCACTGTACATAGTGTATATAGTGTACATACTTCTGTTCTAAATTGGTGAAGGATAATATAAGTCAAGTTTTCTGCTGTGTTTATTTTGCTCCCTTTACACCCAGGATAACAGGCCATTTGGACTCCTGGGTTGTAATATGGGTAGCCTGTCCGAGAGCTGGTGCTGGACTTAGAGAAAGGGTTGAGCCTAGGGTGAAGCTGGAAGCAGGAACATTGTGCAGCTTGCTGTCTGGCATTGCATTAGCTTTGCCAACGCTTTACAAATTTTGCGTGTCAGTTACTTTGCTATGGTCAGCCTTGCTATTGTGTGATCGTTCAACAGCTCGCTACTAGCTTGTTCGGTGTGAAAATTTTGCAGTCAGCTTTACTTTTGCGTATCCACCTTGTAAGCGTATGCTTATTCGGCAGTCGTACTGTGCATAGCTGTGGCGGCCTCCTGCCAAACTAGCGGTTAATTGTAACCTGGCC
>NC_069429.1:25206468-25237936 GCF_026875155.1 Cherax quadricarinatus
TTGGATAAGTAAAGAAGCGATGGAGAGAAGTTCTTGTACAAGGTCTTGTAGACACAGAAAGTGTGAAGATGAAGAGGAGAACAAAATGAGTTTGCGACATAGAGTCCTCTTAGTTCAGGACAGCAAAAGAATTGGAAGCAGGGGTGACCACAGAGGAGGCTGTGGAAGTTAACACCCCAGAAGTGATGGGGGGGGGTCGTTTAGTAACTCAAGAATATGAAATACGGGGAAGTCTTCCCTGGAGGCATAAATGAGAGACTGCCATAGCATTATGAAAGCCTTCTGCTTCTTTGAGACAACATACTTCTCGTTCATTTAAGTAAACTTGGCAATGACGAGAGTAAGATGGGTGAGCCTCATGACAATTAAATCAAGATAGAGGTAGACTACAAGATGTATGGGTAAGGTCGTCCAAACCACAGACTGAGCATTCCGTCATGGGCCTGTAATATTTCACTGGATGACGAAAACGGCAGCGATTTTTACATTGTTGAGGTGGAGGGATCACCTTACAAACTTGTAAATGGTGTCTCGCAATATAAACCGAGGACGGAAACTCACGGTATCAATAGTTAAGCGAGCTACATTGCAATGGTATCGTATCTGCCTTCGGGCTGGAAGGACATAAAAGTCGACTCTGAGGATTGGGAGGTCTTGTAGCTCAAGCTGCTCCAAAATGTCGTCACCATATGTCTTGAAATTCTGTTGGACAATGGTATGAGATGGAATGACTGTACCACTACAAGAATTGGGAGAGTGATGTTTTTTGATAGTTACAGAAACATCATCTATGGCTGTAAGGACAGACAGATCACTTGTTGAGGCTAGTACACCAAACAGAAAGTAGAATGAAATAAGCTCAGTGGCACCCACACCACTGTATATCCTCGGACCATTGGTAACACACCTAGCATGCCTGGGTGCCTGGGTGCCTGGTTCTTGTAGGATTTGGGGGTCGTGTGGGTTAGAGCATCATGTGAATTTCAGTCGCCATCAGATGGGCCAAAACATCATGGGCTCGAGTCCTTGGCTAGTTACAGGGTTGTTATTGATCAATACCACTCGTTCTTGGTTACAATAATATAAAATACTGGTTGTTGGGCTAGTACACCAAATAAGGAGCAGAATGAAATTAGCTCAAAGGCTCCCACACTACTGTATGTCCTCGGACCAAGGGTCCGAGGCCCCAAGAGGTGGTGCAGTATTATCCTGTTGCTGCTCCCCACAGGCGCAGTATCACTACACCTACTTCCACTCAGTTTTCACCCAGGAAAATACTAGCGATATTCCTGAAATAATAGATTATGTAGAACAGGACGAAATTATGCACGATTGCAGTAACTAGTGACATGGTCCTCAGACAAACAGAGAAACTAAAACCTAACAAATCCCCATGTCCTGATGAACTGTTTGCAAGGGTGTTAAAGGAATGTAAAGAGGAACTTAGCATACCTTTGGCTAATCTTTTTAACATATCGCTACAAACTGGCATTGTGCCTGGTAAGTGGAAAATGGCAAATGTAAAACCTATTTACAAGGCAGGTGACAGGTCCTTGGCTTCGAACTATAGACCAATAAGCCTTACCTCCATAGTGGGAAAATTTATGGAATCAATAATTGCCGAAGCAATTCGTAACCATCATGAGAGGCACAGACTGATTAATGAATCTCAACACTGTTTTACAAAGGGGAGTTCCTGTCTTATGAATTTACTAATTTTTTTCACTAAGCTGTTTGAGGAGGTAGATCATGGTAATGAATATGATACATGGACTTCAGTAAGGCTTTCGATAGAGTTCCACATCAGAGGCTATTGAGGAAACTTAAGGTACACGGAATAGGAGGAGAATTTTTTTCCTGGGTAGAGGCATGGCTGAAAAATAGGCAGCAGAGAGTTTGCATTAATGGGGGAGAAATCAAAATGGGTGATCGTCACAAGTGGTGTTCCACAGGGGTCAGTGTTGGGCCCGTTGTTGTTCACAATTTACATAAACGACATAGATGAGGGAAAAAATAGCGACTTAAGCAAATTTGCTGATGACACCAAAATAGGCCGTCCAATTCATTCTAATGAGGACACTAGAGCACTCTAGGATGATTTGAATAGACTGATGCAATGGTCGGAGAAGTGGCAGATGCAGTTTAATATAGACAAATGCTAAGTTCTAAATATTGGACAGAATAATAACCATGCCACATATAAACTAAATTTATTTTATTTATTTATTTATTTATTTATTTATTTCCAATTTGTGCACACATACAGAGGTACAAAAAAAATACAGATAAGAGCAGTATGCCAAAGCCACTTATACTATGCATAGCATTACGGGCTGGCTTAAAATTAACTTAAGATTAACTAAGCAATGATTATTATTATTATTATAATCAAAAAGAAGCGCTAAGCCACAAGGACTATACAGCGCTGCTACTAAGCAATGATGAAATCAGTGATAAAACATTAATGTAAACAGATAACTATAAACCACAAGTGAGTATTACAAAGACAGGTCATATGGTTGCATTCAGTTAGGTAGTGATTCTGTTAGGTAGTGTATTTAAAAAATAATAAAGTTAGATTGGGTTTTAGGTTTAACATTTATGTGATATAATTGTGAGAAACATTTAAGATATACAATTTATAATGTTCAGTTATTCAGTATTTATTTGGTTTTGGGTGAGTAAGTAATCTTTGAGAAGAGACTTGAATTTATAAACAGGTAGTGTTTCTTTTATATTTACAGGTAATGAATTCCAGATTTTAGGGCCTTTTATGTGCATTGAGTTTTTGCATAGTGTGAGATGGACACGAGGAACATCAAAGAGTGATCTGTGCCTTGTGTTATGGTCATGTGTTCTGTTGAGGTTGGCAAGGAGATGTTTGAGGGGAGGGTTAATATCAGAGTTAAGTGTTCTATGTATGTAATAGGTGCAGTAATAAGTATGGATGTTTTGTATGGTGAGTAGGTTTAGTGTATTGAATATTGGTGGAGTGTGCTGCCTGTAGTGAGAATTTGTTATCATTCTAACTGCAGCCTTTTGTTGGGTAATTAGTGGTCTGAGATGGTTAATTGTTGTTGAGCCCCATGCACAAATTCCATAGGTGAGATAGGGGTAAATAAGAGAGTGATATAGGGCCAGGAGGGCTGACTGTGGAACATAGTACCGTATCTTCGATAGTATGCCTACAGTCTTGGAAATTTTCTTAGAAATTTGATGTATATGTGTATGAAATTTGAGTCTATTATCAAGGTGGATTCCTAAGAATTTTCCCTCTGTTAGTTTTGTGATAGGTGATCCATTTATCATTATGTTAAGAGGGACATCTGTAGCTCTGTTACCAAACTGAATGAAGTAGGTTTTGTCAATGTTTAGTGTAAGTTTGTTAGTCCTCATCCAGGTAGATATTTTCTGTAATTCGGTATTTACAGTATTGGCTAGCGTGACTGGGCTCGGGTGAGAGAAGACGTATGTAGTGTCATCTGCAAATAGTGTGGGTTTGAGTAATTGCGAAGCATTTGGAAGGTCATTTATGTGTAGGAGAAAGAGAAGAGGGCCAAGGACACTTCCCTGTGGGACACCAACTGTAATTGGTTGTGCAGAAGAGTTTGCCCCATTTGCGTACACATATTGGCTTCTGTTGCTGAGGTAAGACTTGAGGTAGTTGAGGGAGTGCCCTCTTATACCATAGTGTGACAATTTTACGTGGAGCAAGTCATGGTCAACTGTATCAAAAGCTTTACGTAAGTCAATGAAGATCCCCAGTGGGACTTCTTTTTTCTCTATTGCAGTGTATATATGTTCTAGCATGTGTATAATAGCATCATTAGTATTTTTGTTAGGCCTGAATCCAAATTGGCAGGGGTTGAGTATGTTTTGGGAGATAAGGTAGGAGTAGATTCGTTTATGAATTAATTTTTCGAAGATTTTTGAGAGAGGGTGTAAGTTGGATATTGGCCTATAGTTATTCAACTCTGTTTGGTCTCCTCCTTTGTGGATCGGGGTGACCCTTGCTATTTTGAGTACTGTAGGGAAGGTGGAGGATTCAATGGATTTCTTAAAGAGCGTTGCAATGATTGGTGATAGCACTTGTGACACTTTTTTGTATATAAGGGGTGGTAAGGTATTTAAATCTCCTGCCTTGTTTTTTAGTGCGTTGATAATAAGGGAGACTTCGTATGGGTTAGTCGGAGCTAGGAACAGTGTGTTCGGGTAGTTGCCGGTGAGGTAGTCATTTGGTGGGGTATCTGAGCTTGGGATTTTATTGGCAAGGTTTTGTCCTATAGTGGAGAAGAAATCATTGAGTCTGTTTGCTGTTTCTGTTGGTGGGAGTTGGGGTTCATCTGTTTTTGCTAATTTTATTTCGCTATTTCGTGATATCTTTTTTGTTCCCAGAATTTCTGATAGGGTTTTCCAGGTCTTTTTTATATCACCTCGTAAGTTGGATAATCTGTTCTCATAATACAATTTTTTTGCCCTTCTTATCAGGCTGGTTAGGATTGACGAGTAACGTTTTGTTTGGTCTCTGGTTATGTGACCCATTCTGTACTGTTTTTCATATTGGTGTTTTGTATTTATGGATTTGAGAATGCTGGGTGTTAGCCAGGGACTGTTCAGTCTCTTTGCTGTCATCTGTTTAGTTTTTTTAGGGCAGTGCTTGTTATAGAGGTATTGGGTCTTTTTTAGAAAATTATTAATACATTCGTCAATATCTGTATAGGTTTCTAGCTCAGTGTGCCAATCAATGTTTGCTATTGCTGTTGTGAAGTTATTAATGGCTGCCTCATTGTGAAGTCTGAAGGTGACTTTAGTAGTGTCTTGGGGTAGTTTACCAAGAGTTGTTATGAGGAAAGTAGGGTAGTGGTCTGTGGTATTATCTGTAATTATGCCTGATTTTAAAGGGGATATGGTGTTGGTCCAGATGTGGTCAAGTAGGGAAACACTAGTCTCTGTAACTCTTGTAGGTTTTGTTACTGTTGGTAGTAACATACAGTTACTCATTGTGTTTGTGAATTCAGTAACGTGTGGGTCCTGGTCTTGCAGGAGATTTATATTGAAGTCACCTGAGAGTAGTAAGTGATCTTTGTTCATGCGTGCATCAGTTATCATACTTCCTAGATTTTGACTAAATTGGCTAATGTTTGACTGTGGAACTCTGTAGATGTTTATCAATGTGAGAGGTTTTTGTAGGTACTTTGATTTGAATTTAGCTATTATATATTCCCCATGTTCATCCCTTGTGCAAGTATTAGTGATACATTCTAGTTGGTCTGAGTAGTATATGGCTGTGCCACCCCCTTGTTGATCTGGCCTACTGTTGTGTATGGCTGTGTAACCAGGAATGGCATAGACATCTGTACTATCAGGCTTTAGCCAGGTTTCAGTTAGTGTAATGATGGACATATTGGCATGTAAGGAATTTAGTAATGCTATGAGGTCATCGTAATGCTTGCTTAAAGATCTGATATTGTAGTTAAATATAGTTATGTTGTTGTTGGCACTGAGAAGTGCCTTTGATTGTTCTGCAGTGTAGTAATTACAGTTACTGTTTGATTCATTTAAGTCATTAAATAAGAGGTTGATATCAGGATCAATGCTTGTAATCATAAGATTTGTAGTGAATCTATAGTTTGAATTAAGTATAAAACAAAGTAAATAGTCTTAAGCTAAAAAATAGATCTTAATACTACTGATTGCGAAAAGGATTTAGGAGTTCTGGTTAGCAGTAATCTAAAACCAAGACAACAGTGCATTAGTGTTCGCAATAAAGCTAACAGAATTCTTGGCTTCATATCTAGAAGTATAAATAATAGAAGTCCTCAGGTTGTTATTCAACTCTATATATCCTTGGTTAGGCCTCATTTAGGCTATGCTGCTAAGTTCTGGTCACCACATTACAAAATGGATATAAATGCTCTGGAAAACGTACAGAGGAGGATGACAAAGATGATCCCATGTATCAGAAATCTTCCCTATGAGGATAGACTGAGGGCCCTGAATCTGCACTCTCTCGAAAGTAGTAGAATTAGGGGGTTATGATCGAGGTGTATAAATGGAAAACAGGAGTAAATAAAGGGGATGTAAATAGCGTGCTGAAAATTTCTAGCCAAGACAGGACTCGCAGCAATGGTTTCAAGTTGGAAAAATTCAGATTCAGGAAGGATATAGGAAAGCACTGGTTTGGTAATAGAGTTGCGGATGAGTGGAACAAACTCCCGAGTACAGTTATTGAGGCTAAAGCGTTATGTAGTTTTAAAAATAGGTTAGATAAGTAAATGAGTGGGTGTGGGTGGGTGTGAGTTGGACCTGACTAGCTTGTGCTGCTGGGTCTGGTGCCGTGCTCCTTCCTTGAGTATAGGCGACCAGACTGGGTGGGTTATTGGTCTAATCCTGGGGAGGAGAGACATGGACCTGCCCCACATGGGTCAGTAGGCCTGTTGCAGTGTTCCTTCTTTCTTATGTTCTTATTTTCTTACGTTCTTATCACTCTCACGCGAAATATTACTCAACCCTTCATCAGTGAATGTATCTCTCTCCTTATTTGTTAATTTACATATTCCTTTCTTTGAGATTACTTCAACCATCTTACTGGTATACAAACAATTGAACTCTAGATATAGAATATGAGTGCCCAATCCCCTTCCCCCCAAGCTTCAAAATCAGGATTTATTAGGGGGTTATCCGCCAAGGTAAACTGTCAGACTGCACTACTAAATCCACCTATAAGATTTCTTTAAATAAGAACATATAATTCGTGGGAATGGATCGTGTCTAGATCAACCTTGGATTTTAACAAAAACGCATCGTCTTTGAGGGTTCTTCGCCATTCCATAAAAACATCAGCTAATGAACCGAAGTCTTAGATTTCCAAAACTGTAAAACTTTCAGAGTACGTTCGTAATTTTGGCTAGTCTCACAATTTCATAGTGAGTTAAAGAATTCATCTTTAGATGAGAGCTGTTCTTTAGCCAACATCTGAATGTATCAACATAATCATGTTAGTAATATTATAATAAAAAGAAGTGCTAATCCTACAAGGATCATACAGTGCAGCAGGGCAGGGAAGGATCCAGAGGTACCGGGTAGCAAGAGGGAGATGGATTATTATTAAGTCATGGAGCTCAGTGAGACAGTGGATAGTGCAGGAGTAGAGGGTAGCAAGAGCTTGAGATATAAAGGGCAGTGAGGAGTGCTAGAGGCAACATCATCAGAGTTTGTGTAGTATATCATTTGCTGTCAAAAAGTAAAGGAGAGAGTTTGGGTTAAAGAAAGTCCATCAGCAAGAAGGGAAGGTAAAGTAAGGGCAGTAGTGCAGTGACAACGTTAGAGGTAAATTCTGCGTGCTCGTTGACTGAATGAGCAGTCGAACAGAATATGGCTAACAAACTGGAACCTGATAATTCTCACAGAGTGGAACAGGGCACCTCTCCATGAGATACCCCTGAGTAAGACGAGTGATGCTGATGAGAAGACAGAAGAGAGTAGTTTCCCAGCCTCGAGCTGATGACAAGAAGACGGCCACAAACCTAAACTTGGTATAATAGAATATAATTTTCTATGTAGGAGATCAGACCAATGTTTTTCCAATGGGTGTAAAGGTGGGTAGCAATTATAGCAAATTAGTCTATAAATGGAACACCTCTATATGAACCTGGCAGGTCAAGTACTGTTGACTGTGCAGCAATGTCTGCCTGTTCATTGCCCTGTACGTCAACATGACCGGGGACCCAACACAAAAATTTATATCTCTGCGCTTGTTAGAAATAAAATGTAACCAGTGTTGATTACAAAGCACCAGTGGATGGGGTGTATCAAATTTTCTTATAACCTGTAAAGTACTAAGAGAGTCTGAAACGACCACAAATGGTGATACAGGCATAGATGCAATACGGATAAGTGTTATGAGAATGGTATGCAATTTAGCTGTAAAAATACTAGAGATGGATAACAAATGCCCTCGCATGACGCTGTCTGGAAACATGGCTACGATTCCGATGCTTTCAGAAGACTTGGAATCATCGGTGTACACTGTGATGGTATGAGAATGAGATCGGAAGTGGTTAAGAAAAAGAGAGGGAGAGGTCACTATAGGCAGTTGGACTTTCGTACATGGCAGTGGAAAAGAACAGACATGAACTGTCAGAAATGTGAGATGCTATATGAACATAGGCGGTAACTGAAGAGAAGACAAGAGGGAATGTAGGCGAAGACAAAAGGGACAGAGTAGACAGGGGCGACGAATAAGTAAAGAATGTCTACTAACATCAGTGACTTTACCATACATGGAAGGACTGCAGAGGACATGAGAGTTAGCATAACACCGAAGGCAATGATCGTCATGGAGACTGGTCAAGGATGAAATATTCACCTCTGCATCGAAGCTCTCAACCAGTGAAGAACCAAAAGCACCGAGGCATAAACGTAATTCCTGATGATGGATGGGATCAAGGCTACAAAGTGTTGCAGGAGAGGCCGCTGATTATATCTGGTCGCCATAATTGAATTTCGATAAAATTAGGGCTGAATGAAGTCGATGGAGAATTCTGCGACCAGTCCCTCATATAAGATGAGGATGGGTTGTAAGGAGGTTCAGCTAGCTATGACAAGTTGCTTACAGAGAGGTAATACGAGGTTTCCAGGATAACCAACAGTTAAATAGAAGGCCGAGAAACCTGACAGTATCGCGTTCTGGGATACGCAAGCCATATAGGTATAATGGATTATAAGAGAAGACAGAACGCTTAGTGAAAATAATTTGGTAAGTTTTAGTACTAGAATATTTAAATCCACGAGTATTGGCTCAGCTGGAAACATGGTTGACTGAATGCTGAAGAGAAACTGCAATGAGGCGAAAGTCAGTACCTGCACAAGCTATAGCAAAGTCATCAACATTGAGTGATGACCAAATATTAGGTCATTTATAGCAAGGATCATGTATAGTCAGATCATTTATAGCAAGGATCATTTATAGCCAGATCATTTACAGCAAGGTCAAAAAATGTGCTCAGAACACATCCCCAGGGGACACCTCAGCTCGGACAAAGTCTGGGGAAAACATATTAACGCGAACATGGAAATGTATCATTTAAGAAGTTTTTAAGGAAAAATGGTAGATTGCCTCTGAAGCCTAAGGAGTGGGCCAGGGCCAAAATGTTATATCTTCAGGTTGTGTCATTTGCCTTCTCGAGGTCAAAAAAAAAAAAAAAAAAAAGGCGATAACTGAGTGGTTATTGGCAAAAGCATTACAGACTTATGTATCAAAGCGAAATAAGGGATCAAGAGTAGAACGGCCTTCAAAATACCACATCAAATGCCTATTTACCAGAAATTCCATCACCTTGCAAACTGAATTGGTATGAGCAGAGGGACGGTAGTGGGAGGAATCATGTCCCTTAGTACCCAGTTTGCAGAAAAGGAGAACAATGGCAGATTTCCACAGCTGGGCAAGGATTCTTTGCGACCAAATAAGATTACAAAGTCATAAGAGGACTGCAAGGGCTGACTGATGCAAATGCTGTGGCATACGAATATGAATGCAGTCAGCCCAGCTGTTGATGATCGTCAAGCTGCGAGAGTTGCCTCCAGTTCCAGAAGTGTAAAAGGCACATTTTAAGATTCTTATCTGATGGAAGAAAAGTTTAAGGGTTCTAACTTTCTGGCAGACTTGGAGGAAAGACACGAGGGGCATAGATAGAGACCCTGAGAGATACCGACATGATCATTACTAATTTCAGTGGCAAAGTCATGAAAGTTTGCCATAGCAACACTGGCAACCCAAAAAACGGGAGCCGGGTCAGGAGAGTATTTACCACTCAGTTTCTATACTTTTTTCCATACTGCACTCATAGAGGAAGCTGATTTTAGATTTTCTCACCGAAGTGGCTAGTTTATTGTGCACCCCATATCCATCCTGTGGACGGTAGCGCGAGAGCATATAGATACACAAAATGCCTAGGAACTAGGCCCCAAAGGGTTAACAGGAATACATATGGATTTATATCTACATATCTATAGTTCACTTATCTGTTACAAGCAAATTTTCCTAAATTTGCTTAGTATATCTGGTATCTTATTTTCATTAATAAGATATCTTGACATGTCACATAGGTTATTATACTGTCTGTCTCTGTATTCCTCAATAAGTGGACAATTAAGCACATAGTGTTCAAGAGAGTGACCATATGCCTGATCACATAATTTACATTTAGTTTGATCATCATCTGTGTGTCTCCCAAACTGCCAGAAGTACTTGTAACCAAGCCTAAGCCTGGCCACTACAACATCAGTCAGTCTGTTCACATTGCAAGTTGCTCCACAAACATACTTATCTACGTTCATGTTATCATAGTGGGTTATAGATCTACTCAGGCTTCTAACTGCATTCCTATAACAATCATTTTCATTATTTACTTCTCTCCTAATATTATTCCTATTGCTAGACACAGTTATACCAAAGTTATATTCTACATTCTCCTTCTGGGTACTCTTCTTGGCTAACACATCAACTTTGTCATGAAGGAGTAATCCAATGTGTGATGGGATCCATAGCAATTGTACATTAATTCCTTTGTCCCTAATTTTTGGAGTAGGAAGCTGAAGTGATGATAGAAACATAATCCTGCCAGTAAGTGCGTTTAGCATCATGGATGTCACGGCAGGCGAGCTCTTCTGCTTAAAATCAAGGAGTTGCTCTATGGTTCTTTTGTACCGACACCTGCCCCACGCAGTGCATTTCAAATATGAGTACTGCTCGAGCACAAGCAGGAGGTATGCACCTCTGAGAACACCTGCCTGAGGTTTTGGGTATAGAATGTGATGCTGGGATTAAAAATTAAGGAGGACGAATGAAGATCCTCACTAAAAGCAGTTTGACGAGACTGAAGGTCCCAATTCGCCCGGTCAAATATCCAGCGTGGGCTACGAGAAGGTGATGAATATGAAGGAGAAGTAAGGATGATGCGAAATTGATCGATGTCATGCAAGTCTGGGAGGACAGACTAGGAAAAGTCTAGTACAGATGAGGAAGAGCAAACTGAGAGATCGAGGCAAGAGAGAGAAAGAGTACTAGGATCAAAATTGGTAGTAGTACCCGTATTTAAAGCATGGAGGGAGAGAGAAGGAAGAAAAACCTCCATCTGAATGTTGCAGGAGTCACAGGGAGACCTCCCTCACAGGAAATGGTAAGCATTAAAATCGCCTAGTAACAGAAGTGGTAGCCTTAAGGAAGAAACCAGAAATACAATATCTGGGATAGATAACGTCCAACAAGGAGAGAGATACAAAGAAGAGATTATATACCACTTATTCAAGTCGAAGTGGGCTGCAGTGTAATTCAGCGAAGTATAAACAATGAGCTGATATTATTGGCTATCAGTGCATACAAGAAGTGCACTTTCTTTAAAGGTTCCATCGGGAAAGGGATCCGATGATTATCATAAAACAGTCTGCATGGATGGTATGGATAACAGCAGAGCGTAATTTGGGTTATTATAAACAAACACAAGCAGGGGGAAACTAGGAGAGCAACACCTGAAGCTCACCCCAGTTACCTCTGAGACTATGGATATTCCACTGTAAATAAGCCATTATTTGCAAAGAGAAAGATACAAGAAATCTGGACTAGAAGGGTTAGAAAATTGTTCATGTGGAGGCAGCAGAAAACTCACAATCAGCGAAGGATTGGGATGCTGCAAAGAAACGAGTTGTACAGACTTAGAAGAGTGAAGAGGAGGTGGATCGGTGTCCATCAATGATTTAGTCTCCGCAATATATTCGGAGACAGCTTCAAGTATTTAAGAGAGCAAGGACGTTGCTTGTCGGACGATAGTGGAGATGGAAGGAGGAAGGTGATTATAGATCCGGGAGATGATGGAATCTACCAGATTAGGGGTGGATGAAAGCTGGAGAGAACAGAAGAAGCTTGTGAGGGGACAGGAGAGGAAGCTTCCTGGGAGGGGGCAGAAAAGGAAGAAACTTGGGAGGAGTCAGGGGAAGAAACATGTTAGACCCTGAGGGTAAACTGGCCATAGCATATTATACCATGAGGAAAGTCTGGCAACAGCATGTTATACCCTGACGGGGGTACTGACTATAGCATGTTAAACCGACTATAGCATGTTATAGCATGACTATAGCATGTTAGACCCTGATAAAAGACTGGCCATAGCATGTTAGACCCTGAAGGGTAGCTGGCCATATCATGTTAGACCCTGATGAAAGACTGGCCATAGCATGTTAGACCCTGAGGAGTGGCCATAGCATGTTAGACCCGGAGGAAAGACTGGCTATAGCATGTTAGACCCTGAGGAGTGGCCATAGCATGTTAGACCCTGAGGAAAGACTGGTCATAGCATGTTAGACCCTGAGGAGTGGCCATAGCATGATAGACCCGGAGGAAAGACTGGTCATAGCATGTTAGACCCTGAGGAAAGACTGGTCATAGCATGTTAGACCCTGAGGAGTGGCCATAGCATGTTAGACCCTGAGGAAAGAATGGTCATAGAATGTTAGACCCTGAGGAGTGGCCATAGAATGTTAGACCCGGAGGAAAGACTGGTCATAGCATGTTAGACCCTGAGGAAAGACTGGTCATAGCATGTTAGACCCTGAGGAGTGGCCATAGCATGTTAGACCCTGAGGAAAGACTGGTCATAGCATGTTAGACCCTGAGGAGTGGCCATAGAATGTTAGACCCGGAGGAAAGACTGGTCATAGCATGTTAGACCCTGAGGAGTGGCTATAGCATGTTAGACCCGGAGGAAAGACTGGCTATAGCATGTTAGACCCTGAAAAGTGGCCATAGCATGTTAGACCCTGAGGAAAGACTGGCTATAGCATGTTAGACCCTGAGGAGTGGCCATAGCATGTTAGACCCTGAGGAAAGACTGGCTATAGCATGTTAGATCCTGAGGAGTGGCCATAGCATGTTAGACCCGGAGGAAAGACTGGTCTTAGCATGTTAGACCCTGAGGAAAGACTGGTCATAGCATGTTAGACCCTGAGGAGTGGCCATAGCATGATAGACCCTGAGGAAAGACTGGTCATAGCATGTTAGACCCTGAGGAGTGACCATAGCAAGTTAGACCCGGAGGAAAGACTGGTCATAGCATGTTAGACCTTGAGGAGTGGCTATAGCATGTTAGACCCGGAGGAAAGACTGGCTATAGCATGTTAGACCCTGAGGAGTGGCCATAGCATGTTAGACCCTGAGGAAAGACTGGCTATAGCATGTTAGACCCTGAGGAGTGGCCATAGCATGTTAGACCCTGAGGAGTGGCCATAGCATGTTAGACCCTGAGGAAAGACTGGTCATAGCATATTAGACCCTGAGGAGTGGCCATAGCATGATAGACCCGGAGGAAAGACTGGTCATAGCATGTTAGACCCTGAGGAAAGACTGGTCATAGCAGGTTAGGCCCTGAGGAGTGGCCATAGCATGTTAGACCCGGAGGAAAGACTGGTCATAACATGTTAGACCCTGAGGAGTGGCTATAGCATGTTAGACCCGGAGGAAAGACTGGCTAAAGCATGTTAGACCCTGAGGAGTGGCCATAGCATGTTAGACCCTGAGGAAAGACTGGCTATAGCATGTTAGACCCTGAGGAGTGGCCATAGCATGTTAGACCCTGAGGAGTGGCCATAGCATGTTAGACCCTCAGGAAAGACTGGTCATAGCATGTTAGACCCTGAGAAGTGGCCATAGCATGATAGACCCGGAGGAAAGACTGGTCATAGCATGGTAGATCCTGAGGAAAGACTGGTCATAGCATGTTAGACCCTGAGGAGTGGCCATAGCATGTTAGACCCAGAGGAAAGACTGGTCATAGCATGTTAGACCCTGAGGAGTGGCTATAGCATGTTAGACCCGGAGGAAAGACTGGCTATAGCATGTTAGACCCTGAGGAGTGGCCATAGCATGTTAGAACCTGAGGAAAGACTGGCTATAGCATGTTAGACCCTGAGGAGTGGCCATAGCATGTTAGACCCTGAGGAAAGACTGGCTATAGCATGTTAGACCCTGAGGAGTGGGCATAGCATGTTAGACCCGGAGGAAAGACTGGTCTTAGCATGTTAGACCCTGAGGAAAGACTGGTCATAGCATGTTAGACCCTGAGGAGTGGCCATAGCATGATAGACCCTGAGGAAAGACTGGTCATAGCATGTTAGACCCTGAGGAAAGACTGGTCATAGCATGTTAGACCCTGAGGAGTGGCCATAGCAAGTTAGACCCGGAGGAAAGACTGGTCATAGCATGTTAGACCTTGAGGAGTGGCTATAGCATGTTCGACCCGGAGGAAAGACTGGCTATAGCATGTTAGACCCTGAGGAGTGGCCATAGCATGTTAGACCCTGAGGCCCCTTACTACAGGATGGATATAGACTCATTAGAGAACATACAGAGAAGAATGACTAAAATGATTTACTGTGCAATGAACCTCCCGTATGAAGATAGACTCAAAGCCTTAAATCTCCACTCTCTGGAGAGGCGTAGAATGAGGGGAGATATCACTGAAGTGTATAAGTGGATGACGGGCATAAACAAGGGAGATATTAATAAAGTACTGAGGGTGTCGAACTAGGTAAGAACCAGGAATAATGGATTTAAGTTGGATAAATTTAGATTTAGAAAGGACATAGGTGAGTACTGGTTCTCTAACAGTTGTAGATGCGTGGAACAGTCTTCCCAGTGGGGTGATAGAGGCTAGGACCTTGGGTAGCTTTAAGAAGAGACTGGACAAATATATGAGTGGGAGGGGCTGGGTTTGATTGGTGTCATTGGGTACGGGAGTTATTTCTTGAGTAGCTTTAGGCAGTAGTCGTTTTGATAAGGACCTGCCTCGCATGGGCCAGTAGGCCTTCTGCAGTGTTCCTCCATTCTTATGTTCTTATGAAAGACTGGTCATAGCATGTTAGACCCTGAGTAGTGGCTATAGCATGTTAGACCCTGATGGGGGACCGGCAATAGCAAAAAATGCAAAAATTTCATCAAAGTCGAGAAAGTAAAAAATGAAAAAAAAATGGATGAGAGGATTTGGAACTGGCCATTATGTGATCTGAAGAGTTAGCCATAGCAAGACTGGTCACTGCGAGATCTTTCTCACTACTCTACATTCTCAAATGCTTGATGACACTGACATCACACTTAACAATTCACCCTGGAATGAACCAATGATTTTAGTACCTGAGACAGACCAAACTTGGTGCTCAGTGATTGATTTTAGGAAACTTCATGCCAAAAATATTCCAAACCATTATACATTTTTTTGTTTTTGTTAACGTCATCTAAGGTGTTTCTAGAAGAAGTAAATATTTATTTATTATCGCACTGGCCGATTCCCACCAAGGCAGGGTGGCCCGAAAAAGAAAAACTTTCACCATCATTCACTCCATCACTGTCTTGCCAGAAGGGTGCTTTACACTACAGTTTTTAAACTGCAACATTAACACCCCTCCTTCAGAGTGCAGGCACTGTACTTCCCATCTCCAGGACTCAAGTCCGGCCTGCCGGTTTCCCTAACCCCCTTCATAAATGTTACTTTGCTCACACTCCAACAGCACGTCAAGTATTAAAAACCATTTGTCTCTATTCACTCCTACCAAACACGCTCACACATGCCTGCTGGAAGTCCAAGCCCCTCGCACACAAAACCTCCTTTACCACCTCCCTCCAACCTTTCCTAGGCCGACCCCTACCTCACCTTCCTTCCATTACAGACTGTTATTTTGTTTCGCTCCATTCTCTCCACATGTCCGCACCACCTCAACAACCCTTCCTCAGCCCTCTGGACAACAGTTTTGGTAATCCCGCACCTCCTCCTAACTTCCAAACTACGAATTCTCTGCATTATATTCACACCACACATTGCCATCAGACATGACATCTCCACTGCCTCCAGCCTTCTCCTCGCTGCAACATTCATCACCCATGCTTCACACCCATATAAGAGCGTTGGTAAAACTATACTTTCATACATTCCCCTCTTTGCCTCCAAGGACAAAGTTCTTTGTCTCCACAGACTCCTAAGTGCACCAATCACCCTTTTCCCCTCATCATTTCTATGATTCACCTCATCTTTCATGGACCTATCCGCTGACACGTCCACTCCCAAATATCTGAATACATTCACCTCATCCATACTCTCTCCCTCCAATCTGATATCCAATCTTTCATCACCTAATCTTTTTGTTATCCTCATAACCTTACTCTTTCCTGTATTCACTTTCAATTTTCTTCTTTTGCATACCCTACCAAATTCATCCACCAATCTCTGCAACTTCTCTTCAGAATCTCCCAAGAGCACAGTGTCATCAGCAAATAGCAACTGTGACAACTCCCACTTTATGTGTGATTCTTTATCTTTTAAGTCCACGCCTCTTGCCAAGACCCTCGCATTTACTTCTCTTACAACCCCATCTATAAATATATTAAACAACCACGGTGACATCACACATCCTTGTCTAATGCCTACTTTTACTGGGAAATAATTTCCCTCTTTCCTACATACTCTAACTTGAGCCTCACTATCCTCGTAAAATTCTTCACTGCTTTCAGTAACCTACCTCCTACACCATACACCTGCAACATCTGCCACATTGCCCCCCTATCCACCCTGTCATACGCCTTTTCCAAATCCATAAATGCCACAAAGACCTCTTTAGCCTTATCTAAATACTGTTCACTTATATGTTTCACTGTAAACACCTGGTCCACACACCCCCTACCTTTCCTAAAGCCTCCTTGTTCATCTGCTATCCTATTCTCCGTCTTACTCTTAATTCTTTCAATAATAACTCTACCATACACTTTGCCAGCTATACTCAACAGACTTATCCCCCTATAATTTTTGCACTCTTTTTTATCCCCTTTGCCTTTATACAAAGGAACTATGCATGCTCTCTGCCAATCCCTAGGTACCTTACCCTCTTCCATACATTTATTAAATAATTGCACCAACCACTCCAAAACTATATCTGGAACTCAGTTAGTTTGAAGAAACAATTCTAAATACAAATCTCTCTATATGTCGAATCTTTAGATCAGAGATCAAGTTTATTGGTAATGTAGTCTGTCCTAGAGGGGTCACGACTAACTAAACTTAAGTAACTGTTGTACAAAACTTTCCTACCTTAAAAACTGCTGATGCCATTAGTCTTTCGCGCTAGTACAACATCTATACTGATGGTGCTAGTGTGTCTTTTTTTCAGGTTGAAGCACTTTTTAAAATCAGAAAACCTTAATACAGGAGCAGAAGTTAGCTTATCTCTTAATGAGTTGAATTTTCTTTCGAGACTGAAGGTCCAAGTGGAAGCAACATCTTTCTTAAGTAATTCACTTAAAGAAATTGCAAAGAAAACTCTACACAAACCAGTTAACTGGTTTCTATAGAGTTTTCTGTGAATTATTGGTGACTGCTCCTCTAAGTGGTTTCTATAGAGTTTTCTGTGAAGTTTCTATAGAGTTTACTTTGCCACTCCTTTAAGTGAATTACTTAATAAAGATGTTGCTTCCACTTGGACCTTCAGTCTAGAAAGGAAATTCAGCTCATTAAGAGATAAGCAAACTTTTCCTCCTGTTTTAAGATTTTCTGATTTTAAAAAGTTTTTCTACCTAAAAAAAGACACACTAGCTCCATCAGTATAGGTGTTGTACCAGTGCAAAAGACTGATAGCAAGTATAACCTTGTTACATTTGCTAGTCGAGTCTTAACCAATTATTCTGTAACTGAGCAGGAATCATTGGGCTTTAAACATTTCCAGGATATCATCTGCCATACCCTGACCAAATCTTGTTCCAGAATAAACGACCAACTGGAAGATTACGATGATGGTCCTTGACCATACAAGAGTACAGTACAACACTTACCTGTGGTCTGGTGTTATTCGATATCTGATGAAGATCATAGTGTGTCTGTGCTTATTTCTTTGCTTTTTAAAATAAGAATGTATTTTTACATGGCATAACAAAAATCACGTTGAGTTAGTAAAGCAGAAGTTAAAATAAAGACCTGAAATTTTTCGGCTATGTATCCATTTGGGATAATTTCTGGTTTCTAGAAATTTGTCATTCCAGCTCCAAAGTTTGAAAGATCAGTAAAGGTAACTCACAGTGACAGAGTGAGGAAAATCCCCTGCGAGGGCATTAGCGAGGGCCAAAAGCTGCTCCTTATTGGTCACTCTAGTGAAGACTTGTTCAGCCATGATGCTGCTGGATGCACTACCAGTCTCACTCTCAAGCTGCTGCCAGTGACACGAATTGGAAAGATTTTAGTAAATGTTCCTAGCTGAAAAATATTTGTTATACAGACACACACAAGTAAAAACATTGGCGCGCTCGCACTCCCATACACACACACACACACACACACACACACACACACACACACACACACACACACACACACACACACACACACACACACACACACACACACACAGACACACACACAGACACACACACACATACACACACACACACACACACTGTACACTGTGTATGTTAGGCCCATACTGGAGTATGCAGCACCAGTCTGAAACCCACACCTGGTCAAGCACGTCAAGAAGTTAGAGAAAGTACAAAGGTTTGCAACAAGGCTAGTCCCAGAGCTCAGGGGAATGTCGTAAGAGGAAAAATTGAGGGAAATCGGACTGACGACACTTGAGGACAGAAGTGTCAGGGGAGACATGATAACGACATACAAGATACTGCGGGGAATAGATAAGATGGACAGAGATAGGATGTTCCAGAGAGGGGACACAGGGACAAGGGGTTACAACTTGAAGCTGAAGACTCAGACTAGTCACAGGGACGTTAGGAAGTATTTCTTCAGTCATAGAGTCGTCAGGAAGTGGAATAGCCTAGCAAGTGAAGTAGTGGAGGCAGGAACCATACATAGTTTTAAGAAGAGGTATGATAAAGCTCAGGAAGCAGAGAGAGAGAGAGGACCTAGTAGCAATCAGTGAAGAGGCGGGGCCTGGAGATGAGTCTCGACCCCTGCAACCACAATTAGGTGAATACAATTAGGTGAGTACACACACACATACAACAACCACGATGTGAGGAGCTCAGCAAACACTTCAGAAGGTATTCTCAGTAGAAGCAGAGAGGCTTCCAGTAAACCGAGGTGGCAGGGTGCACCAGCAAGTGCTGGACTCACTTGCGATAGGGAAGAGATTACACTCTGTGTGCCACTAAGAACAATCTTCCAAAAAATCTTTCGAAAGAAAGCAACTGCCTGAGGTGTTGAAGATATCTAACGTAGTCCTGATTTTAAAGAAAGGAGTCAGACAGAAGGGTAGCACTAGACTAAAGACCAATGTGACTGACATGTATAGCATGTAAGGTTATCGAGATGATTATCCGGATAAGAGTGCTGGAGAACGTAGAAAAGAATTGGTTCATATATGACACCAGCATTACTTCAGGGAAGGGAAATCCTCCATCAGAAACCTTCTGGAGTTCCAAGACAAGGTAAGAGAAGTAAGACAAGAGAGAGAGAGGGATGAGTAGACTTGGACTGTAACAAGGCTTTCGAATAAATACCACTTAAGAGACTTGTTGAGAAGTAAGAGGAGCAGTCAGCAATAACAGGGAAAGTACCGCAATGAATCTGGGAATAACTGACAGGTAAGAAACAATGTGTGTTGGTAAGTAACAAGGTGTCACAAAGGATGCGTGATTAAAGTGGGGTTCCACATGGGTCAATTAACTGTCTGGTGATGCTTCATGAATAGCTAACTGATATGACAGAAGTAATATATTCAGAGGTGTGTCTGCATACGATGTGTAGCTAATGCGGAGGCAGGGGCTGCAAAGGGATCTGGAATGGCTGCATGCTTTCTCCTATAAATTGTTCATGAAGTTTGTCTCGAAACAGTGCAAACGTAAGAAGCTTGGTGAAGGACAAGAAAACAGAAGGGCTACAGCATAAGAGGTCAAAGGCTGTAAAACTAACTCAAGGAAAATGATCTTGGGGTTAGCATCATACCAAGTACATCTCCTGAGGCACACATCAACCAAATAACTGCTGCAGCATATAGGAACCTGCAAACTTAACAATAGTGTTCTGATACCTCAGTAAGGAATCGTTCAAGACTCTGTACACCATATTGAAATGTGCAGCACCAGTTTGGAGCCCACACCTAGTCAATCAAGTCAAGAAATTTGAGAAAGTGCAAAGGTTTTCAACAAGGCTATTTCCAGAGATAATTGGAATGTCCTAAGAAGAAACGTTAAGGGAAATTGGCCTCACGACACTGGATATCAAGAGGCTTAGGGGTGATATGATAACGACATACAAAAGACTGCAAGGAATTGATAAGGTGGATAGAGACAGGATGTTCCGGAGATGGGAAGCAGAAACAAGGGGTCAAAATTGGAAATTGAAGACTCAAATGAATCAAAGAGATGTTAGGAAGAATTTCTATAATCTTGCAAGTGATGTAGTGGAGGCAGGAACCATACATAGTTTTAACTCTAGGTATGATAAACCTATTAGAGCAGGGAGAGAGAGGACCTAGTAGTGACCAAGGAAGAAGCGGGGCCAGGAAGCTGCGTCTTGACCCCTGCAATCACAATTAGGTGAGCAACAAACTCACATACACAGACACAGACAGACAGACAGACAGACAGACAGACACACACACACACACACAACACACACACACACACACACACACACACACACACACACACACACACACACACACACACACACACACACACACACACACAAAACTCACGGAGACAATAACAGATGCAATCTTCCCACCAGGATACCAGATCATGAGGAAAGATAGAAGGGGCAGGGGGGGAGGTGGGGTTGCTCTGCTAGTAAAAAACAGGTGGAAATTCGAGAAAATGGAAGGAATAGATGAGACGGGAGAAAGAGACTACATAGCAGGTACACTTCAGTCTGGGGAACACAAAGTGGTCATTGCAGTGATGTATAATCCACCACAGAACGGCAGGAGGCCAAGAGAGGAATATGAAGAGAGCAACAGAGCAATGGTGGACACACTTGCTGAGGTGGCAAGAAGAGCTCACTCCAGCAGTGCAAAGTTGTTGGTTATGGGGGATTTCAACCACAGGGAGATCGACTGGGAAAACCTGGAGCCACATGGGGGTCCCGAAACATGGAGAGCCAGGATGTTGGACGTGGTGCTGGAAAATCTCATGCACCAACATGTTAAGGACACTACCAGAGTGAGAGGGGAGGATGAACCAGCAAGATTGGACCTTGTGTTCACCCTGGGCAGCTCAGATATTAAGGACATCAAGTATGAGAGTCCCCCTAGGAGCTAGCGACCACGTGGTTCTGTGCGTTGAATACATAGTAGAGCTGCAAGTGGAGAGAATAACAGGAGTTGAATGGGAAAAGCCTGACTATAAAAGAGGGGACTACATAGGGTTGAAGAACTTCCTGCGGAGGTCCAGTGGGACAGCGAACTGGCAGGAAAGCCAGTAAATGAATGATGGAATATGTAACAACAAAATGCAAGGAGGGAGTGAAAGGTTTATTCCCAAGGGCAACAGTAACAACGGGAAGACCAGAACGAGCCCTGGTTTACCCGACGGTGTAAGGAGGCAAAAACAAAGTGCAATAGAGAATGGAAAAAGTACAGAAGGCAGAGAACACACGAAAATAGGGAGATCAGTCGCAGAGCCAGGATGAGTACGCACAGGTAAGGAGGGAGGCCCAGCGACAGTATGAAAATGACATAGCATCGAGAATCAAGACTGACCCGAAACTGTTGTATAGCCACATCAGGAGGAAGACAACAGTCAAAGACCAGGTGATCAGATAAAGGACAGAAGGTGGAGAACTCACAAGAAATGATCAGGAGGTATGTGAGGAGCTGAACAGGAGATTTAAGGAAGTTTTTACAGTATTAGAGAAGGAGCAGAGATACTGTGCGTGCCTCTAACCACAATCTTCAACACATCCCTTGAAAGTGGGCAACTACCTGAGAAATGGAAGACAGCTAATGTAGTCCCCATATTTAAGAAAGGAAACAGAAACGAGGCACTAAACTACAGACCTGTGTCTCTGACATGTATTGTGTGCAAAGTCATGGAGAAGATTATCAGGAGGAGAGTGGTCGAACACCTGGAAAGGAACAAGATTATAAATGAAAACCAGCATGGGTTCATGGAAGGCAAATCTTGTATCACAAACCTCCTGGAGTTTTATGACAAGGTAACAGAAGTAAGACACGAGAGAGAGGGGTGGGTAAGATTGCGTTTCCTAGACTGCAGGAAGGCCTTTGGACACAGTTCCCCAGAAGAGATTAGTGCAGAAGCTGGAGGATCAGGCGCACGTAAAGGGAGGGCACTGCAATGGATAAGAGAATACCTGACAGGGAGGCAGCAACGAGTCATGGTACGTGAAGAGGTATCACAGTGGGCGCCTGTTACGAGCGGGGTCCCAAAGGGGTCAGTTCTAGGACCAGTGCTATTTTTGATATATGTGAACGACATGATGGAAGGAATAGACTCTGAAGTGTCCCTGTTCGCAGATGACGTGAAGTTGATGAGAAGAATTAAATCGGACGAGGATGAGGCAGGACTGCAAAGAGACCTGGACAGGCTGGACATGTGGTCCAGCAACTGGCTTCTCGAATTCAATCCAGCCAAATGCAAAGTCATGAAGATTGGGGAGGGGCAAAGAAGACCGCAGACAGCGTATAGGCTAGGTGGACAAAGACTACAGACCTCACTCACTGAGAAAGACCTTGGGGTGACCATAACACCGAGCACATCACCGGAGGCACACATCAACCAAATAACCGCTGCAGCATACGGGCGCCTGACAAACTTGAGAATAGCGTTCCGATACCTTAATAAGGAATCGTTCAAGACACTGTACACTGTGTATGTTAGGACCATACTGGAGTATGCAGCACCAGTCTGGAACCCACACCTGGTCAAGCACGTCAAGAAGTTAGAGAAAGTACAAAGGTTTGCAACAAGGCTAGTCCCAGAGCTCAAGGGAATGTCGTACGAGGAAAGGTTAAGGGAAATCGGACTGACGACACTGGAGGACAGAAGGGTCAGGGGAGACATGATAACGACATACAAGATACTGCGGGGAATAGACAAGGTGGACAGAGATAGGATGTTCCAGAGAGGGGACACAGGGACAAGGGGTCACAACTGGAAGCTGAAGACTCAGACGAGTCACAGGGACGTTAGGAATTATTCCTTCAGTCATAGAGTTGTCAGCAAGTGGAATAGCCTAGCAAGTGAAGTAGTGGAGGCAGGAACCATACATAGTTTTAAGAAGAGGTATGACAAAGCTCAGGAAGCAGAGAGAGAGAGGATCCAGTAGCGATCAGTGAAGAGGCGGGGCCAGGAGCTGAGTCTCGACCCCTGCAACCACAATTAGGTGAGTACAATTAGGTGAGTACACACACACACATACACACACACAGACGCGCACACACACACATACACACACACACACACACGGCAAGAAATTAGAGAAAGTGCAAAGGTTTGCAACAAGACTAGTCCCAGAGCTAAGGTGATTGTCCTACGAAGAAAGGTTGGGGGAAATTGGCCTGACGACACTGGAGGACAGGAGGGTCAGGGGAGACATGATAACGACATATAAAATACTGCGCAGAATAGATAAGGTGGACAAAGACGGGATGTTCCAGGGAATGGACACTGACACAAGAGGTCACAATTGGAAGTTGAAGACTCAGATGAGTCAAAGGGATTTTAGGAAGTATTTCTTCAGTCACAGAAAAAGCCTAGAAAGTGAGTATGGAGTGGGGAAAACCGCACTAGTTTTAAGGCGAGGTATGATAAAGCCATGGGCAGGGAGAGGGGAGGACCTAGTAGCAATCAGCGAAGGGGTGGGCCGGGAGCTTTATCAAACCCCTGCAAAAAAAATGGGTGAGTACAAATAGTAAGTACACATACAGCGGGGCCCCACAGGGGTCAGCCCCTAGGACCTGTTTCTTGTATTTGGAACAACATGACAAAAGGGAAATAGACCCCGAAGTGCCCCCTGTTTGCAGATGACGTGAAGTCGATGAGAAAAATTCTTTCGACGAAGACCGGGCAAAACTACAAAGGGATCGGGACAGGCTGCAGACCGGGGCCAGAAATTTTGCTCCGGGATTCAATCCCACCAAGTGCAAAGTTATGAAGTTTTGGGAAAAGGGAAAAAGAAGACCGCAGACGGAATACAGCGGGGAGCCAAGACTAAAAACCTCACTCAAGGAAAAAGACCCTTTGGGTAGATAACCCCAGGCACATCTCCTGAAGCCACATCAACCAAATAACGCTGCAGCATAGGGGGCCCTAAAAAACCTCAGAACAGCATTTCGAATTTTAAAAAGGGAAATAGTTCAAGATCCTGTACACCGGTACTTTAGGCCCATATTAGAGTATGCGGCACCATTTGAACCCCACCTACCCAAAGCAGTAAAGAAACTAGGAAAAGTACAAAGGTTTGAAACAAGACAGTCCTAAGCAAAGGGGGGTATGTCCTACGAGGAGAGGTTAAGGGAAATCGACCTCACGACACTGGAGGACAGGAGAGAAGTGGGGATATGTAATGACAAAAAAACTTTGGGGAAAAAATTGACAAGGGGCAAAGAAGGATGTTCCAGAAAGGGACAAAGCAACAAGAGGACACATTTGGAAGTTGAAGGCAAGATGAATCCAGGGTTTTTGAAAGTATTTCTTCACCCACAGAGTATCGGGAAGTGGAATATTTTTGGGAAGCGAGTATGGAGGCGGGACCAACATATTTTTAAGCAGAGGTTGATAAAGCTCACGGTTCAGGAGAGTGCCTAGAGCGATAAATAAGAGGCGGGCCAGGAGTAGGACCGACCCGCAACCTAAACTGGGTGAAACTGGGTGAGCCCACACACCACCACACACACACACACACACCAAAAACACACACCACAACACACACACACCCCACACACACACACAACACAACACACACACACACAAAACCACAAAAACACCACAACACACAACACACACACAACACATACACACACACACAACACACAAAAACACCACACACACACACACACACCCCACCACAACATACACACACACACACACACACACACAACCACACACACCCCAAAACACAACACACACACACCAAAACACACACACACACCCACAACAACAACACACACACACAACACACACAACACAAACCACACACACACACACACACACACACACACACCAACACAAAACACACACACACCACACAAACACACCACACACACACAACACACACACCCCACACACACACACAACACACACACAACCAACCCCCACACACCCACACACACACACACACACACAACCACACACACGGGAAAAAACTCCAGGTATCGTTAATCTTTACATAGGAAGAAAAGATGTCCATCGGGAAAAAGAGTGCCACCGGGAAGCAAAGTTTTCCATAACAGGAAGCAAAGAGGTCCATAAATGGGGTTAAATCCGAGGGGGTCAGTAACAAGGGGCGTTCCACGGGTCATCTTGGGGGCCCGTGTGTTTTTAAAATAAAATAATGATCTTAGAAGGAATTACTATGATATGAGCAAATTCGCCAAAGACACGAAGAAGGGTGGGGGATAATTGATTAAAACGTAGATTTGGGGAAACTTCAGGGGGATTTAAAAATCACTTTTGGTCAAAAAGGCAGAGCATTTTCCAAGTAGATAAATGAAAGGTTTAAACGGGGAGTGCCAAACCCCTGCATTACAATTTAAATAATGTAGAACTTAGCCTACAATTGCGAAAAGGATTGGGGGGTTTATGGTAAGCAGCAACCTTAAATCAAGACAGCAATGCCAAGCGTACGTAATAAGGCAAATAGATATGGATTTATATCAAGAAGTGTAAGCAACAGAAGTCCAAGGTCATACTGCAGCTTTATACATCTTTAGTAAGGCCTCACCTAGATTTGCAGCTAAATTTCTGGTCTCCATAACAGAAGGGCAAAAATTCGTTAAAAAAAACATTCGCGTGGGATGACTAAATTAATACATGATTAGAAATCTTCCTTATGAAAAAAGATTGAAGACTCTTAAGTTACTTTCATTTTTAAAACGAAAATGAGGGGAGACCTGACGAAGTGTTAATGGAAGGTGGGGTATTAAAAAAAGGGGGATATTTAAAAAGGGTCTTGGGGATATCTCTCCAAGAGAGAACCCGCAAAATGGATTTAAATTAGAAAAGTTTAGTTTTTAGAAAGGACATGGGAAAGTAGGGTTTTTTGGAAATAGGGTAGTTGATGAGTGGAACAGTCTACCTATTTGGGGTTTATTGAGGCTAGGCTTTGGGTATTTTTTAAATTTAGGTTGGATAAGTACTGAGTGGGAGGGTTGGATTTGAGTGGGACTTGACTCAGAGCTTATTTCTTGGGGTAGCATTGAAAATTGGGTTGGTCAAAGTTTGTTATGGGATAAAATTGTAAAGGCCCCTGCCTATATGGGCAAGAGGCCCTGCAGTGTTCCCCTTTCTTATGTTTTTTGTTCTTATTTTTTTTTTTGCTATACACATTTTAGTTTTTCAAAAAACTTTTTTATGGTATTTTTTGAATGATGCGGATATTTTAATTAATGTATTAAATTGTGTTTTGTTTTATTTATGTTAGTTCCGTTTTTTTTTTTTTTTATCTAAGATGTTCTTGTGTGTGTTGTATTTTTCTTTTTTTAAAAAGCGCGAGAGGTTCAAAAAGTGTGGTGGAAAATTGGGGTGTTGAAAGGTTGGGTTTAAATTGTGTGGTGGAAAGTTGTGTGTGAAAGGTTTAAGGTTGGTTAAGGTTTTGTGGGGGAAAGTTGTGAGTGGGTTTAAAGGTTTTGGTTAAGGGTTTTGGGTGGGAAAATTTTGTGTGAAGGGTTTAAGGTTGGGTTTAAAGGGTTTGTGGTGGAAAAATTGTGAGGTTGAAGGGTTTGGGTTTAAAGGGTTTTGGGGGTGGAAAGTTGTGATGTTGAGGTTGGTTAAGGTTGTGTGGTGGAAAGTTGTGTGTGAAGGTTAAAAGGTTTGGGTTTAAGGTTGTGTGGTGGAAAATTGTGTGTGAAGGTTTTTAAGGTGGTTAAGGGTTGTGTGTGGAAAGTTGTGGGGGTTGAAGGGTTGGGTTTAAAGGTTTTGTGGTGGAAAGTTGTGTGTGGGGTTTAAGATTGGTTAAGGTGTGTGGTGGGAAAATTGTGTGTGTTTAAGGTTGGGGTTTAAAGGGTTTTTGGTGGAAAAATTGTGTGTGTTGAAGGTTGGTTTTAAATTTGTGTGTGGGGAAAATTGTGAGTGTTTTAAGGTTGGTTAAAATTTGTGGTGGAAAGTTGTTGTGAAGTTTAATTTGGGTTTAAAGGGTTTTGGGGGGGGAAAGTTGTGTGTGTTGAAGGTTGGTTAAGGTTGGTGGTGGGAAATTGTGGTTTGAAGTTGGTTAAGGTTGTGTGGTGGAAAGTTGGGTGAAGGGTTAAGGTTGGTTAAGGTTTTTGTGGTGGAAAGTTTTTGTGTGAAGGTTGAAGGGGGGGTTTAAGGGTTTTGTGGTGGAAAGTTTTTTGTGAAAGGTTGAAGTTGGGTTTAAGGGGTTTTGTGGTGGAAATTTTGTGTTGAAGGTTGGTTAAGGTTGGGGGTGGAAAGTTGTGTGTGAAGGGTTGAAAGGGTTTGGGTTTAAGGGTTTTTGGGGGAAAGTTTGTGTGTTTGAAAATTGGTTAAGGTTTTGTGGTGGAAAGTTGTGTGTGAAGGTTGAAGGTTGGTTAAGGTTGTGGGTGGAAAGTTGTGTGAAGGTTTTAAGGTTGGTTAAAGGGTTTTGTGGGGAAAGTTGTGTGTTTGAAGTTGGGTTTAAAGGGTTTTGTGGGGGAAAGTTTGTGTGTTGAAGGGTTTGGGTTTAAGTTTTGTGGGGAAAGTTGTTGTGTTGAAGGTTGGTTAAATTTTTGGGGGTGGAAAATTTGAGTGTTTAAGGGTTGGTTAAGGTTGTGTGGTGGAAAGTTGTGTGTGAAGGTTGAAGGGTTTTTAAGGTTTTGGGGGGTGGAAAGTTTGTGTGTTAAGGGTTTGGGTTTAAAGGTTTTGGGTGGAAAGTTGTGTGTGAAGGTTGAAGGTTGGGTTTAAGGGTTTTTTGGGGGTGGAAAGTTGTGTGTGTTGAAGGTTGGGTTAAAGGGTTTTGTGGTGGAAAGTTTGTGTGTTTAAGGTTGGTTAAGTTTGTGTGGGGAAAGTTGTGTGTGTTGAAGGTTTTTAAGGGTTTTGGGGGTGGAAAATTTTAGGTTGAAAGTTTGGTTTAAGGGTTTTGTGGGGAAAAATTTGAGTGTTAAGGGTTTGGGTTTAAGGGGTGTGGGGGAAAGTTGTGAGTGTTGAAGGTTGGGTTAAAGGGTTGTTGGTGGAAAAAGTTGTGAGTGTTAAGGTTGGGTTTAAAGGGGGTTTTAAATTGTGGTGTTGGGGAAATTTTGGTGGAAAGTTGTGAGTGTTTAAAGGGTTTGGAAGGTTTTTGGTGGGGAAATTTTAGTGTTGAAGGTTGGTTTGGTTGTGTGGTGGAAAGTTTATGGAAAGGGGTTTTGTGTGTGGAAAAGTTTGGGGTTTGAATTTTAAGGGGGTTGTGAAAGTTTTTGTTTGAATTGTAAGGTTGTGGGTTAAAGTTGTATTAATTTTTAAATTTTGGGGGAAATTGGGGGTTTTTAATTGGTTAAATTTTTAAATTTTTGAGGTAATTGGTTTAATTTTGGGGGAAAGGTTTTTAGTTTAATTGGTTAATTTTTAAACTTTTAGTTTTCCCACTTACATTTAAGTAATTCTTTTCAATGAAACTGCTTTTGCCCCCAACATTAAAGCCCACCTACCAAATCTCTTAAAAAAACTGAGATTTTTAAAAACTTTAAAGGTTTTTTAGATGGTTTTTTTATCAAATTATAAAAACGGTTGCAGAGATCTCTCGCGGTGCTGTTTTCCAAGTCCGTCGCTTTCACCTAACTTACGTTCATGTTTTTATTTTTTCATGAAATAGGCTGGGGTTTTCAATTTTTCCTTATAAAAGGTTTTGTGATTTACTTTAGATTTAATAATTAGTTTGGCCCGCCATTAATGATTTTTTCCCCTCTGGATTCAGTATATCACTAGAAAAATAACCCCCTTTTACCACGTAATTTTAAAAACTGCATGGTGGGCCCTTTGAAACCTTTTATGTGTTCCCAGAGTTTTTCTGCTCCTAGAGCCGGGGGCACTACAGACGAGTACTAAGCTTTTACTTTTCATTCTCTCGGACTGAGGACCCCCCCAACCTTCCCCCCAACACCAACACACACACACACCACATACTCCTCCCCCTCTTCTCCCCCTCTTCCCCCTACTTTTTTTTCCTCTTTCCCCTCTCCTCTTCTCCTCTCCCCTCCCCCTCTTTCCCCCCTTCTACCCTCCTCCCGTCACCTACTCCTTTTCCCTTCCCCCTGTTCCTCTTCCTTTTTCCCCCTCCTCCCCTTCCTTTCCCCCCCTTCTCTCTCCTTCTCTGGTGAGAGTCTGCTAGGCCCACGAACATTATACACTCACAAAAGGCTGTACAAACCCTACTTTGTGATAAAAAAAATGTACACGAAACCCTTACCACCACTGTAAAGGTGATGCTAAACATCCTTAGCCAAAAATGTTCCCCCCCCACTTCTCTCTCTCTCTCTCTTCTCCCCCTCTCCCTCTCTTCTCCTCTTCTCTCTCTCTCTCTCTCTCTCCCCTTTCTCTTCTCTTCTCTCCCCCTCTCTTCCTCTCTCTCCCCTCTCTTTCTCCTCTCTTCTCTCTCCCCCTCTTTCCCCCCTCTCCCCCTTTTCCCCCCTCCTCCCCTTTCTCCTCTCACTTCACCCCCATTTTTCTCTCTCCCCCTCTTCTTCTATTCTGCATCCTCTCCTCTTCATCTTCCTTCTCTTCCTCCTCTCCATCTTTCTCCCCCCCCTTTTCTGCACTTCCCTTCCCCTTCTCCAATTGTACCCCCTAACTTTTCCCGCTTTTCTCTCCCCATCTGCCACTGTCCCCCTCTGGCTATCCCTCTGGAAAATTCATAAGCACTTCTTTTTGTGGAAGAAAAATGGGATCCATAAAGCAGGACAGAGAACCAGGGCAACCCGCTATATGCCTCCACCAGGGCTCCTGCTTCCACAAACCCACCATTCTTCCCAGACCATAGATTTAGTAAAGCAGTTGAAGGTCTGGTATACAAACGTGGATAGAATAACGAATAAATGTGAGGAGTGGCATGTAAGAAACAAGGAGACGTCCCTAGTCATCATATCTCTCACAGAAACAAAACTAACTGGGATAATAATAGATGCAATCTTCCCACCCAGATATCAGATCCTGAGGAAAGATAAGAGCAGAGGTGGAGGAGGGGCTGCACTGCTCATTAAAAAATTATGGGAATTCCAGGAAATGGAAGGCATGGACGAGAATTGAGAAAGGGATTACATAGTAGGTACAATTCAGTCTGGGGAACATATGGTAATTATTGCAGTGATGCATAACCTACCACGGAACTGCAGGAGGCCATGAGATGAATATGAAGAGAGAAACAGAGCAAGGGTAGCCACACTAGCTGAGGTGGCCAGAAGACTTCACTTGAGAAAAGCAAAGTTACTGGTTATGGGCGATTTCAACCACAGGGAGAATTATTTGGAAAACCTAGAGCCACATGGAGGTCCAGGAACATGGAGAGCCATGATGGATGTGGTACTGGAAAACCTCATGCACCAACATGTTAGCGGCACTACCAAAGAGAGAGGGAACGATGAACCAGCACGACTGGACCTAGTGTTCACTCTGAGTAGCTCAGTCATTGAGGACATCACATATGAAAGGCCCCTTGAAGTTAGTGATCACATGGTTCTGAGCTTTGAATGCATAGTAGAGTTACAAATGGAGAGGGTAACAGGAGTGGAAAGGATAAATATAAACTTTAAAAGGGGGGGTATTATACAGGTATGAAGTACTTCCTGCAGGAGTTTCAGTGGGAAAGAAAATTTGTAGGAAAGTTAGTAAATGAAATGATGGACTATGTAACAAGAAAATGTAAGGAGGCAGAGGAAAGGTTTGTTCCCAAGTGTAATAGAAATAATGTGAAAATCTGAATGAGTCCTTGGTTTGCCCCAAGGTGTAGGGAGGCAAAAACTAAGTGCTCTAGAGAATGGAAAAAGTACAGAAGGCAAAGGACTCAAGATTAGTTGACGAGCCAGAAACAAGTATGCACAGATAAGTAGGGAGGCCCAGCAGCATTACGAAAAATGACAGCGTCAAAAGACAAGTCTGACCCGAAACTGCTTTACAGCCACATCAGGAGGAAGACAACAGTCAAGGATCAGGTAATCAGGCTGAGGAAAGAAGGTGGGGAGCTCACAAGGAATGACCAAGAAGTATGTGAGGAGCTCAACATGAGATTTCAAGAAGTATTTATGGGAGCCTGAAGGGACCTGGGGAAGACAAAACAGTGGGGTACAGCAACAAGGGATTACCAAC
>NC_069429.1:25238436-25275996 GCF_026875155.1 Cherax quadricarinatus
CTTCAGTCTGGTGTAGTATGGTGTGGGATTTAAGGGGTCAGAACACTTCAGTCTGGTGTAGTTTTGGTGTGTGGAGTGACAGGGTGCCAGAACACTTCAGTCGGTGTATTTGGTTGTGGGTGGAAGGGTGCCAGAACATTTTCAGTCTGGTTTTAGTATGGTGGTGGAGTGACGGGTTGTCAGAACCATTCAGTTTTGTGTAGTAGGGTTTGCGTGGAGTGACAGGGTGCCAAAAACACTTCAGTCGGGTGTAGTATGGTGTGGGGAGTGACAGGGTGCCAGAACACTTCAGTCTGGTGTAGTTGGTGTGGGGAGTGGCAGGGTGCCAGAACACTTCATCTGTGTAGTATGTGTGTGGAGTGACAGGGTGCAGAACACTTCAGTCTGTGTAGTATGGTGTGTGGAGTGACAGGGTGTCAGAAACACTTCAATCTGGTGTAGTATGGTGTGTGGAGTGACAGGGTGCAGAACACTTCAGTCTGGTGTAGTATGGTGTGTGGAGTGACAGGGTGTCAGAACACTTCAGTCTGGTGTAGTATGGTGTGTGGAGTGACAGGGTGCCAGAACACTTCAGTCTGGTGTAGTATGGTGTGTGGAGTGACAGGGTGCAGAAACACTTCAGTCTGGTGTAGTATGGTGTGTGGAGTGACAGGGTGTCAGACACTTCAGTCTGGTGTAGTATGTGGTGTGTGGAGTGACAGGGTGCCAAACATTCAGTCTGGTGTAGTTGGTGTGTGGAGGTACAGGGTGTCAGAACACTTCAGTCTGGTGTAGTATGGTGTGTGGAGTGACAGGGTGTCAGAACACTTCAGTCTGGTGTAGTATGGTGCTGTGGAGTGACAGGGTGTCAGAACACTTCAGTCTGGTGTAGTTGGTGTGTGGAGTGACAGGGTGCCAGAACACTTCAGTCTGGTGTAGTATGGTGTGTGGAGTGACAGGGTGCCAGAACACTTCAGTCTGTGTAGTATGGTGTGTGGAGTGACAGGTGTCAGAACACTTCAGTCTGGTGTAGTATGGTGTGTGGAGTGACAGGGTGCCAGAACACTTCAGTCTGGTGTAGTATGGTGTGCTTAGTAACAGGGTGCCAGAACACTTCAGTCTGGTGTAGTGTGGAGTGTGGAGTCACAGGGTGTCAGAACACTTCAGTCTGGTATAGAATGGTGTGTTGAGTGACAGGGTGTCAGAACACTTCCGTCTGGTGTAGTATGGTGTGTGGAGTGACAGGGTGTCAGAACACTTCAGTCTGGTGTAGTATGGTGTGTGAAGTGACAGGGTGTTAGAACACTTCAGTCTGGTGTAGTATGGTGTGTGGAGTGACAGGGTGCCAGAACACTTCAGTCTGGTGTAGTATGGTGTGTGGAGTGACAGGGTGCCAGAACACTTCAGTCTGGTGTAGTATGGTGTGTGGAGTGACAGGGTGCAGAACACTTCAGTCTGGTGTAGTATGGTGTGTGGAGTGACAGGGTTGTCAGAACACTTCAGTCTTGGTGTAGTATGGTGTGTGAGTGACAGGGTGCCAGAACACTTCAGTTGGTGGTATGGATGTGTGGAGTGACAGGGTGCCAGAACACTTCAGTCTGGTGTAGTATGGTGTGTGGAGTGACAGGGTGTCAGAACACTTCAGTCTGGTGTAGTATGGTGTGGAGTGACAGGGTGCCAGAACACTTCAGTCTGGTGTAGTATGGTGTGTGGAGTGACAGGGTGCCAGAACACTTCAGTCTGGTGTAGTATGGTGTGTGAGTGACAGGGCTGTCAGAACACTTCATCTGGTGTAGTATGGTGTGTGGAGTGAAAGGTGTTAGAAACACTTCTTAGTTGGTGTAGTATGGTGGTGGAGTGACAGGGTGCAGACACTTCAGTCTGGTGTAGTATGGTGTGTGGAGTGACAGGGTGCCAGAACACTTCAGTCTGGTGTAGTATGGTGTGTGGAGTGACAGGGTGTCAGAACACTTCAGTCTGGTTGTGAGTATTGGTGTCGTGGAGTGAAGGGTGTCAGACACTTCAGTCTTGTGTAGTATGGTGTGTGAGTGACAGGGTGTCAGAAACTTCGTTGGTGTAGTATGGTGTGGGGAGTTACAGGGTGTCAGAACACTTCAGTCTGGTGTAGTATGGTGTGTGGAGTGACAGGGTGTCAGAACACTTCAGTCTGGTGTAGTATGGTGTGTGGAGTGACAGGGTGTCTAGAACACTTCAGTCTGGTGTAGTATGGTGTGTGGAGTGACAGGGTGCCAGAACACTTCACTCTGGTGTAGTATGGTGTGTGGAGTGACAGGGTGTCAGAACACTTCAATCTGGTGTAGTATGGTGTGTGGAGTGAGAGGGTGTCAGAACACTTCAGTCTGGTTAGTATGGTGTGTTGAGTGACAGGGTGTCAGAACACTTCAGTCTGGTGTAGTATGGTGTGGGGAGTTACAGGGTGTCAGAACACTTCAGTCTGGTGTAGTATGGTGTGTGGAGTGACAGGGTGCCAGAACACTTCAGTCTGGTGTATTATGGACTGTGGAGTGACAGGGTGCCAGAACACTTCAGTCTGGTGTAGTATGGTGTGTGGAGTGACAGGGTGTCAGAACACTTCAGTCTCGTGTAGTATGGTGTGTGGAGTGACAGGGTGCCAGAACACTTCAGTCTGGTGTAGTATGGTGTGTGGAGTGACAGGGTGTCAGAACACTTCAGTCTGGTGTAGTATGGTGTGTGGAGTGAGAGGGTGTCAGAACACTTCAGTCTGGTGTAGTATGGTGTGTGCAGTTACAGGGTGTCAGAACACTTCAGTCTTGTGTAGTATGGTGTGTAGAGTGACAGGGTGCCAGAACACTTCAGTCTGGTGTAGTATGGTGTGTGGAGTGACAGGGTGCCAGAACACTTCAGTCTGGTGTAGTTAGTGGAGTGGGGACAGGGTGTCAGAACACTTCAGTCTCGAGTAGTATGGTGCATGGAGTGACAGGGTGCCAGAACACTTCAGTCTAGTGTAGTATGGTGTGTGGAGTGACAGGGTGCCAGAACACTTCAGTCTGGTGTAGTATGGTGTGTGGAGTGACAGGGTGTCAGAACACTTCAATCTGGTGTAGTATGGTGTGTGGAGTGAGAGGGTGTTAGAACACTTCAGTCTGGTGTAGTATGGTGTGTGGAGTGACAGGGTGCCAGAACACTTCAGTCTGGTGTAGTATGGTGTGTGGAGTGACAGGGTGCCAGAACACTTCAATCTGGTGTAGTATGGTGTGTGGAGTGACAGGGTGTCAGAACACTTCAATCTGGTGTAGTATGGTGTGTGGAGTGAGAGGGTGTCAGAACACTTCAGTCTGGTGTAGTATGGTGTGTTGAGTGACAGGGTGTCAGAACACTTCAGTCTGGTGTAGTATGGTGTGGGGAGTTACAGGGTGTCAGAACACTTCAGTCTGGTGTAGTATGGTGTGTGGAGTGACAGGGTGCCAGAACACTTCAGTCTGGTGTAGTATGGTGTGTGGAGTGAGAGGGTGTTAGAACACTTCAGTCTGGTGTAGTATGGTGTGTGGAGTGACAGGGTGCCAGAACACTTCAATCTGGTGTAGTATGGTGTGTGGAGTGAGAGGGTGTCAGAACACTTCAGTCTGGTGTAGTATGGTGTGTTGAGTGACAGGGTGTCAGAACACTTCAGTCTGGTGTAGTATGGTGTGTGGAGTTACAGGGTGTCAGAACACTTCAGTCTGGTGTAGTATGGTGTGTGGAGTGACAGGGTGCCAGAACACTTCAGTCTGGTGTATTATGGTCTGTGGAGTGACAGGGTGCCAGAACACTTCAGTCTGGTGTAGTATGGTGTG
Source organism: Cherax quadricarinatus (assembly GCF_026875155.1). Classification (NCBI taxonomy): domain Eukaryota; kingdom Metazoa; phylum Arthropoda; class Malacostraca; order Decapoda; family Parastacidae; genus Cherax; species Cherax quadricarinatus. Next base: position 25,242,231 of record NC_069429.1, read on the forward strand.
TGGAGTGACAGGGTGCCAGAACACTTCAGTCTGGTGTAGTATGGTGTGTGGAGTGACAGGGTGTCAGAAACTTCAGTCTGGTGTAGTTGGTGTGTGGAGTGCAGGTGTCAAACACTTCATCTTGTTTAGTTGTGGTGGAGTGACAGGTGCAGAACACTTCAGTCTGGTGTAGTATGGTGTGTGGAGTGACAGGGTGCCAGAACACTTCAGTCTGGTGTATTATGGTGTGTGGAGTGACAGGGTGCCAGAACACTTCAGTCTGGTGTAGTATGGTGTGTGGAGTGACAGGGTGTCAGAACACTTCAGTCTGGTGTAGTATGGTGTGTGAGTGACAGGGTGCCAGAACACTTCAGTCTGGTGTAGTATGGTGTGTGGAGTGACAGGGTGCAGAACACTTCAGTCTGGTGTTAGTATGGGTGTTGTGGGAGTAGTGACAGGGTGTCAGAACACTTCAGTCTGTGTAGTATGGTTGTGTGAGTGACAGGTGCCAGAACACTTCATCTTGTGTAGTTGGTGTGTGAGTGACAGGGTGCCAGAAGAGGGTGTCAGAAACTCATCGTGTAATGTGGTGATGAGGGTGTAAACACTTCATCTGTTAGATGGTGTGTGAGTAGGGTAGAACACTTCTTGGTGTATTGGTGGTGGAGTACAGGTGCAAACACTCAATCGGTGTTATGGTGTGGGAGGAAGGGTCAGAACACTTCATTGGTTATTGGTGTGTGATAGAGGGTGTAGAACACTCATCGGTGTGTATGGTGTGGATAAGGTCAGAACACTTCAGTCTGTGTGTATGGTGGTGAGTGACGGGTGCAGAACACTTCATCTGGTTTATGTTGGGAGTACAGGGTCAGACACTTCAGCTGGTATATGGTGTGTGAGTGACGGTGTCAGAACACTTCATCTGTTTTGGTGTGGAGGAGGGTGAGACATGTCTGTGTTAGGTGTGTGGAGGAGGGTGCGAACTTCATCTGGTATATGGGTTGAGATTCAGACACTTCATCTGGGTAGTATGGTGTGGGAGTGAGGGTGAGAACACTTCAGTGGTAGTAGGTGTGTGAGTGACGGGTCAGAACACTTATCTGTGTGTTGGTGTGGAGTACGGTAACACTCATTGTGTGTATGGTGTGTGGAGGACAGGTTAAACACTCATCTGGTTTATGGGTGTGATAGGTTAGACCTCAGTCTGTGTAGTATGGTGTGTGGTGACAGGGTGCAAACATTTCGGTAGTATGGTGTGGAGTGACGGGTGCAGAACACTTCTCTGGTGTGTATGGTGTGTGATGACAGGGTCAGACACTTCGTTGGTGTGTATGGTGTGCCTTTTTTGTGTGGAGTGAGGGTGCAGACACTTCATCTGGTTATATGGTTGTGAGTGACAGGGTGGAACACTTCAGTCGGTGTAGTATGGTGTGTGGAGTGACAGGGTCAAACACTCATCTGTAGTATGGTGTGGAGTGACGGGTGCAGAAACTTCAGTTGGTGTAGTTGTGTGTGAGACAGGGTGCAGAACACTATCTGTGTATAGGGTGGGAGTACAGGTGCGAACACTTCAGTCTGTGTAGTATGGTGTGAAGGCGGTGCCAGAACACTCAGCGTTTTGGTGGTGGGTGACAGGGTGCCAGAACACTTCAGTCTGGTATGGTGTGTGGAGTGAAGGGTGCAGAAACTTCAGTCTGTTATGTTGGAGTGACATCAGAACACTTCATTGTAGTATGGTGTGGGAGTACAGTGCCAGAACCACGTGTAGTATGTGTGTAGTACAGGGTGCGAAAATTAGTATGGTGTAGGTCATTGTTAGTTGGTTGTGGAGTACAGGGTGCAGACACTTCATCTGGTTTATGGTGGGATGACAGGGAGAACACTCCTGGTGTTTGTGTGGGTGACAGGGTGTCAGACACTTCATGGTGTATATGGTGTGGAGTAAGGTTCAGAATCGTTGTTAATGTGTGTGAGGACGGTGCGACCTTCAGTCGGTTAGTAGGTGGGGGTCAGGGTGCAGACCTTCGTCTGTGTAGTATGGTGTGTGAGTGACAGGGTGTCAGAAACTCAATCGTGTGATGGTTGTAGTGGAGGGTGTAGAAACTAGTTGTGATATGGTGTGTAGTGACAGGTGCCAGACACTTCATTGGTGTGTTGGTGTGGAGTGACAGGTCAAACCTTCAATCTGGTGTAGTATGTGTGGTAGAGGTGTAGACTTCGTCTGTTAGTTGGTGTGTGGTGACGGGTGCAGAACACTCATCTGTGTATATGTGGGAAGGGGCAGAACTTCATTGGTGTAGTAGGTGTGTGAGTGACAGGGCAGAACATCACTGTGTATATGGTGTGAGTGACAGGGTGCCAAACACTTCATTGTGAGTATGGTGTGTGAGTGCAGGGCAAACATTCAGTCTGTGTAGTATGGTGTGTGGATGACAGGGTCAAAACCTTCATCTGGTGTATATGGTTGTGGAGTGACGGTGTCAAACATTCAGTCTGTGTAGTTGGTGGTGAGTCAGGTGTAACACTGTGTTTATGGTGTGGATGACAGGGTGCAGACACTTCATTGTGTAATGGGTGGGAGTACAGGTGCAAACACTCATCTGGTGTAGTAGGTGTGTGAGTGACAGGGTTCAGAAACTTAGTTGTTTAGGGTTTGAGTGACAGGGGCAGAACACTTCATGTGTATATGGGTGGATGACAGGGTGCAGAACACTTCGTCTGTGTGTTGGGTGGGAGTGAGGGGAGAACTCAGTCTGGTATATGGTGGAGTACAGGGTGCCAGAACATCATCTGGTTATGGTTGTGGAGTGACAGGGCCAGAACACTTCAGTCTGTGTTATGGTGGGAGCAGGTAACACTTCAGTCTGTGTAGTATGTGTGTGAGTGAAGGTGCAGAACCTTCATTGTGTATATGGTGTGTGAGTGACAGGGTGCAGAACACTCAGTCTGGTGTATGGTGTGTGGAGGACGGGGAACACTTCATTGGTGAGTATGGTGTGATGACAGGTGCAGAAACTTCGTCTGGTGTATATGAGAAGGGCAAACACTTCATTGGTGTAAGTGGGGGCAGGGTGCAAACACTTCAGTCTTTATATGGTTGTGAAAAGGGTTGCCAGAAAATTCAGTCGGTTATATGTGGTGGAGTGACAGGTCCAGAACACTTCATCGGTGTAGTGGGTGTGTGACAGGTGCAAACATTCATCTGTGTAGTATGGTGTGGTGAGAGGTTCAGAACACTTCTCTGGTGTATGGTGTGGGTGACGGTCCAGAACACTCTTGTGTTATGGTGGGGACAGGTCAACACTTCAGCTGTTGGTTTGGGAAGGGTGCAGAACACTTCAGTCTGGTGTAGTAGGTGGAGTGACAGGTGTCAGAACACTCACTCGTGTAGTAGGTGTGGAGTGACAGGTGCAGAATAGTCTGTGTATTGTTGGGTAGGTGCAACATTCAGTGGGTATGGTGTGTGGATGAAGGGTCAGAACTTCAGTCTGGTTAGTAGGTGTTGAGGAAGGTAAACCTTCAGTCTGTTAGTATGTTGTAGTGAAGGTGCAAACACTTGGTGTAGTATGTGGGACAGGGTGAGAACACTCATCTGTGTAGTGGGTGTGGAGTGAAGGTCAGAAACTTCTGGTTAGATGGTGTTGGGTGCAGAACACTCTTGTGAAAGTGTGGAGTAGGGTCAGAACATCAGTTGGTGTTGGTGGAGTGACAGGTCAGAAACTTCTCTGGTGTATATGGTGGGGAGGTGGACATTCGTGGGGGGCGGGAAACACTTCAGTGTGTATATGGTGTGGAGGACAGTGCAAAACTCGTCTGTAGTATGGTGTGAGACAGGGTGCAGAACACTTCAGTCTTAGTATGGGTGGAGGAGGTCAGAACACTTCACTGGTGTAGTAGTGTGTGGTGAGGTCAGAAATCATCTGTTATGGTGTTGGGTGGGTTGACACTCAGTCTTAGTAGGTTGGGTGCGGGGCGAAACTTTTGTGTTATGTGTGTGAGAGGTGCCAGACCTAACTGTAGTATGGGTGTGATGACAGGGTGTAGAACACTTCATCTTGTGTATGTGTGTGGTGAGTGACACTTCCGGTGTTTGTGTGGTGCAGGGTGTAAAACTCACAAGGTGTGGAAAGGTGTGAAATTTCTGGGGATGGTTGTGGAGTGACAGTGCAAACCTCATCTGTTGTAGATGTGTGGAGTGAGAGGGTGTAAACACTTCATTGTGTAGTATGGTGTGTGAGTGGGAGAACTTCACTCAAATGGTGTGTGGGTACAGGTGAGAACATCATCGTTTGTAGGGTTTACGGTCAAAAACTCAGTCTGGGTAGTATTGTTGAGTGACAGGGTGTCAGAACACTTCAGTCTGTGTAGTATGGTGGGGACAGGCGTCAACACTTCATTGGTGTTATGGTGTGAGTGAAGGGTCAAACATTCATCGTGTAGTATGTGTGTGGATGAAGGGTTCAGAACACTTCAGTGTTGTATGGTGTGTGAGGAAGGGTGTCAGAAATCATCTGGGTAGTAGGGTGGATGACAGGGTCAGAACTTCATCTGTGTGTATGGGTGGGAGAGGTGCAGAACACTCAGTCTGGTGATGGTGTGGATGAAGGTGCAGAAACTCATCTGGTGTAGTATGTGTGTGTGAAGGGTTCAGAACACTTCAGCTGTGTATATGTGTGTGGGAAGGGTGCCGAACACTTCGTCTGTGTGTTGGTGGAGGACAGGTGCCAGAACACTTCAGTCTGGGATATGGTGTGTGGAGTGACAGGGCAGAACACTTCATCTGTTATATGGTGTGTGGATGAAGGGTCGCACTTCACTTATAGGTGTGTGGGTGACGGTGGAATGCTGGTGTGTTGGTGTGGAGTGAAGGGGCAAAACTTTGGTATGTGTGTGGGTGCGGGTGCGAACACCATCTGGTATATTTGGGGTGACAGGCCAAACCTTCAGTCTGTGTATTGGTTGTGGAGAGGTGCAGACACTTCACTGGTAGGTGGTGGATAGGTGAAACACTCCTTAGATTTGTTGTGACTCGCTTAGTGGAGTTGTGTGGGACAGGTCAGCACTTATGTTTATGGTTTGAACGGTTAAACACTCATGGTGTAGTAGGGTGGGAGTGAAGGGGTAGAACCTAGTCTGGTTGTATGGTGTGTGGAGTAAAGGGCAAACTCTCGTGTGTATGGTGTGTGGTGAGGGTGAAACACTTATGTGTATATGTGTGTGAGGAATCAGAAACTTCAGTCTGTGAGTATGGTGTGTGATGACAGGGGCCCTCTTGTGTTGGTGGACAGGGTGCAGACACTTCATCTGGTGTATTGTTGGTACGGGTGCAAACACTCATTGGTGTAATGGGGGAGGACAGGTGCAGAACACTTCGTCTGGTGTAGTATGTGTGTGAGGACAGGTTCAGAACACTTCAGTTGTGTATTGTGTGAGTTCAGGTGCAGAACCTCATCTGTTATATGGTTGGTGCAGGGTCCAGACACTTCAGTGTGTAGTATGTGTTGTGACAGGGTCAGAACACTTATCTGGGTAGTAGGTGTGTGGAGTGACAGGGTGTCAGAACACTCATCGGTATATGTGTTGAGTGCAGGTCAACACTCAGTTGTGAGTATGGGTTGGGTGGAACCTCACTTATAGGTGTAGTAGGGTGGAACTCCTGTGTGTTGGTTGGATAGGGTAGACACTGTCTGTGTTGGTGTGAGTAGGTGCAGAACACTTCATTTGGATTGGTGTGTGAGTGCGGGTGCAGAACATCACTTAGTAGGTGAGTAAGGGTCGACACTTCATCTGTGAGTATGGGTGTGGAGTGGGTTCAGAAACTTCAGTTGTGTAGTTGGTGGTTGTGACAGGTGAGAACACTTCATCTGGTGTAGTATGGTGTGGGGAGTACGGGCAGAACACCATCTTGTATGTGTGTGGGGAGGTGTCAGACACTTGGTTATGGTTGTGGAGTGGAAGGTTAGAACACTAATCGGGTATATGGTGTGGTAAGGTGCCAAACACTTCACCGTAGTATGTGTGAGTGAAGGTGTAAAACTCTTTTTGTATTGTGGGGGGTCAGAACATTCGTTGGTAGATGGTGTTGAGTCGGGTAGAAACTTCTGTTGTATATTGGGATAGGGTTAAACATTGTCGGATTGGTGTGTATACGGTGCGAAACTTCAGTCTTTATTTGGTGTGGTGAAGGGGAGACACTTCGCTTTTGGGTGTGGAGTGACAGGGTGCGAACACTTCAGTTGGTGTATTGGTGTATGACTTCAACACTTCAGTCTGTGATGGTGTGTGAAGGTGTAGAATCAGTCGTGTATATGGTTAGACATCAAACTAGTTGGTGTAGTAGGTGTGTGAGTGACAGGGTGAGAATAGTTGGTGTAGTATGGTGTAACAGGTAAACCTCAGTCTGTGTGTTGGTGTGAACAGGGTGTGAATAGTCTCAGAGGTGTGATGCAGGGTGAATTGTCTATTGGGGTGAGACAGTCAACACTTATCTGGTTGTGGTGTGGAAGGGTGTCAGAACACTCTTGGTAGTATGGTGTGTGGAGTAGAGGGGAGACATCATTGGTGTAGTTTGGGAGTGCAGGGTCAGAACATTGTTGGTGTGAGGTGTGTGAGGACAGGTGAGAATCTCGGTTTGGTGTGTGGATAAGGGGTCAGAAACTTCTGGTGAGTATGGGGGAAAAACCCACTCATCTGTGTGAGTGTTGAGTGACAGGTCAGAACATTAGTTGGTGTGTATGGTTGAACAGGGGTCAGAACACTAGTTGGTGTGTGGGTGTGAGACAGGTGCAGAAATTAGTTGGTGTTGGTGGTGGAGGAAGGTTAGACACTTAGTCTGGTGAGTTGGGGGGTCAGTGCAAACTTACTGGGTTAGATGTGTGAGTGAAGGGTGTAGACACTCTTGTGTAGTATGGGTGTGATGACGGGTGAGACACTTAGGTATTGGTGTGGGAGTAGGGTCGAACACAGGGTGTAGTATGGTGTGTGGATAAGGGTGAGAACATTCTCTTTATATGTGTGGGGTGCAGACATTTGTTAGTATGTGTGTAGTACGGGAACACTTCGTCTTGAGTTGGTGTGGGTGCAGGTGCAGAACACATTGTGTTGTATGGTTGAGTGAAGGGTGCAGAACACTCATCTGTGAAATGGGTGTGGGAACACATCGTTGTGTGAGGGTGCCGAACGTGTGAATTGGGTGCAGGGTGGAACACTTCATCGTAGTATGGGGTGAGTGACAGGTGAGACCCTTTTATGGTGTGTGGTGACAGGGTGCAACACTTCTTGTATGTTGATAAGGTGACACTTCAGTCTGTGATATGGTTGTTAGGGGCGAACACTCATTGGTTTATGTGGTACGGTGTCAAACTTCAGTCTGTGAGTATGGTGTGGGAATTCTGTAAGTTTGTGTGGTGGGGTGCGTCGTTTATTGTGAAAAAAATTAAGATAAAAAAGGGAATAAACAACAAAAGAAAATGAGTAAAAAAAAAAAAAACAGGTATGGTTGGAGGCCTTCGGTATTGGGTGAGTAGGGTGGAATTATCTTTAGTGGTGGGAGTGACAGGCAACCTTCATCTGGTGGGGTGACAGTCTGTTGTTTGGGGCGGTCAACATTCATCTGGTGTATGGTGAGAAGTGAACATCATGGAGGTGTGAAAAATCGTTTGTTGTGGTAGTAAGGTGAGATTTGTGAGTGTGTCAGGCAGAATATGGTGTAGGTATCAGAACACTTCATCTGTATTGGAGTGAAGGGCAAACTTCGTTGGGGTGTAAGGTGAACACTTCTTGTTAGTATGTGTGGAGTACAGGGTGAGAACACTGTCTGGGTAGTTGGTGGTGATGACAGGGTCAAACTTCATTGTATATGGTTTGGATGACAGGTTCAAACACTTCCTGGGAGTGGTGGATGAAGCAACTTGTTAGTATGGTGTGGGAGGGGCGGGGTGGGTGAGACAGTGCAGACACCAGCTGTGTATAGGTGTGGAGTGACAGGGGCAGAACACTTCATCTGTGTATATGGTGGGAGTGACAGGCAGAACACTCAGTCCGGTGTAGGTGTGGGGGGCAGGTGCAGACCTTCATTGTGTAGTATGTGTTGAGTGAAGGTGAGAACACTATTGGTTATGGTGTGTGGAGAAGGTGCAGAACACTCATCTGGTGTAGTATGGGTGAGTAGTTAGAACACTTCTCTGGTATATGGGTTGATGAAGGGTGCAGAACACTTCATCTGGTTAGTATGGTGTGTGAGTGCAGGGTGCAGAACTTCATCGGTGTATATGGTTGGATACAGGTGTCAAACATTATCTGGTAGTATGGTGTGAGTGAAGGGTCAAACACTTCAGCTGTGTATAGTTGTGAGTGACGGCAGACATATCTGTTAATGGTGGATAAGGTCAACACTTCTCTTGATATGGGTGTGGGTGAAGGTGTAGAACACTCATCTGGTGAGTATGTGTGTGGAGGAAGGGAGAACATTATCGTGTAGTATGTGTGGAGTACAGTGCAACACTTCACTGGGTAGGTGGGTGAAGGGTGTCGAAACTTCATTGTGTTATGGTTTGATAGGGTGTCAGAACATTCGTCTGTAGTAGGGTGTGATGACAGGTGCAAACACTTCATTGGTGTGTAGGTGTGGGGATTGGGGGTGTCAAACACTCATCGGGTAGTATGTGTTGAGTGACAGGGTGCAAACACTCATCTGTGTATTTGTGTAGTGAAGGGAAACTTCTCTGGGAGTATGGGTGAGACAGTCAACACTCATCTGTGTAAGGAGTAAAGTGAGGGGGTGTCAGGAAACTCATCTGGTGTAGATGGTGTGTGATGACAGGCAGACCTTCAGTCTGGTGTGTATGTTGGAGTACAGGTCGAACACTTCTCTGGTGTAGTATGTGTGTGGATGAAGGTGTAGACACTTCGTCTGTATTGGTTGTTGAGTAAGGGTCAGAACTCGTTGGTTGTATGGTGGATACAGGTCAGAATTCGTCTTGTAGTATGTGGTGGTGACGGTGCGACACTCATCTGTGTAGTTTGGTGGAGTGAAGGGTAAACACTAGCTGTGTATATGTGTGGAGTGACGGGCCAGAACACTCATCTGTGTAGTAGTGTTGGAGTGACAGGTGCAGAACCATCATCGGTATGTGGGAGTAAGGTACAAACACTTCACGGTAGTAGGTGTGATGACAGGGTCAGAACACTCAGTGGGTATATGGGTTGGAGTGAGGGTGCAGAACCTTATCTGGTGTATGTGTGTGATGACAGGGTGCCAAACACTCTCTGGTGTTATGTGGGAGGACAGGTGCCAGACACTCAGTCTGTGTATTGTTGGTGAAGTTCGAACACTTCATGTTATATGGGTGTGGGACGGTCAGAAACTTCACTTGTATATGGGGTGAGGCGGTGCAGAAACTTCATCTGTGAGATGTGTGTGGATGACAGGTGCAGAACACTCACTGGTGAGTAGTGTGTAGTACGGGTGCGACACTCATCTGTGTATATTTGAGTGAAGGGCAGAACACTTCTCTGGGTAGTAGTGTGGGAGTGAGGTGCAAACACTTCATCGGTGTAGTATGGTGTGGAGTCGGTCACCTTCATTGTTAGTATGGTGGTGGAGTGACAGGGGCCGAACACTCATCTGTGTATGGGGTGAGTGAAGGTGCAAACACTTCATCTGGTGTTATGGTGTGATGAAGGGTGAAACACTCATTGGGTATGGTTTGGGTGACAGGTGCAGAACACTTCATCTGGTGTAGTTGGTGTGGAGTGACAGGGTCGAACACTTCATCTGGGTAGTATGTGTGAGAGTGACCCCCCCCCCCCCCCCCCCCCCCCCCCCCCCCCCCCCCCCCCCCCCCCCCCCCCCCCCCCCCCCCCCCCCCCCCCCTTTGGTGGTGAGTTGGTTTGGTGAAACACATTTTGTTTGTTTTAGTGGGTGAGAAATCCGGTGAGATTGTTGGGTGAGGGGGAAATTCACTGGGTAGTATGGTGGTGAGTGACAGGTGCAGAACACTCTTGGTATTGGTGTGGTGAGGTGCAGAACACTTCATCTGGTTATGGGTGTGGATAAAGGGTCAGAAACTCATCTGGTATATGGGTGTGATGACATCAGACACTTCATCGTGTAAGGTGTTGAGTAAGGGTGCAACATTTCAGTCGTTTATGTTGTAGTAAGGGTGCAGAACACTTCAGTTGTTAGTTGGTTTGGAGTAGGGTGCAGAACATTAGTCTGTTAGTGGTGTGGGGTGGAATGTCGAATTGTTGGTAGTAGGTAATGAGGTTGAAACCGTGTTAGATGTGAGTAGGTGCGAACCCTTTCGGTTAGTTGGGTTGGGGGGATGTCGGGCAACTTTAGTTGTGTTGATGGGTGAGACATTGTGTGAATATGGTTTGTGGGGTGACGGTCAAAACTTCATTGGTTAGTTGGTGGGAGTGACAGGTGCCAGAACACTTCATCTGGTGTTATGGTGTGGTAAAGGGTCAGAACTTCAATATGGGGGAGTAGGGTTATTGAGGGGGGGGGGTTCGACACTTCATTGTGTATATGTGTTTGGGGACGGGTGCAGACCTTCATTGTTATTGGTGTGGGGAGTTAAGGGTGTTGTAGGGAAAACACTTCTCTGGTGTAGATGGGTGTGGTGACGGGGCAGACCTTCATTGGTTAGTTGGGTGTGTGAGTGAAGGGTTAGAACACTTCGTTGGTAGTTGTGTGTGAGTAAAGGGAAACTTTCCCTGTGTATGTGTGGAGTGGGGTCAGAACACTTCATTGTTGTTGGTGTGTGATGAAGGGGCAAAATTTCCCATTGTTATATGGCGGTGTGGGGGGGGGGAAACAGTTTTTTTAAAATTAATTTTGAGATTTTGTTTTTTTGGGGGGGGAAAAGTTTTTAGGGTGGGAAAATTTTGGGGGGGGGTTTTTGTGGTTAGATTTTTTTTTTTGGGGTGGGAAAAAACCCGGGGTGTGGGGGGTTCGGGTTTAAAAAAATTTTTGGGGTTTGGGGGGGTTTGTTTTTAGTGGGATTTGTTTTTGGGTGGGGGTTTGTGAAATTGGGTTTTTTTGGGTTTTTGGGGGTGTTTTTTTTTGGGTGTGATGGGGGGGTTTTTTTGGGTTGGGGGGGTTTTTTTTTTTTTTTTGGGGGTTTGTTATTTTTTGTTTTTTTTGGGGGTTTTTTTTTTGGTTTTGTTTGGGTTTTTGGGTTGGTTGGGGGGGAAATTTTTTGGTTTGGGGGTTTGAGTTTGGGTTTTTAGTTTTTTTTGGGGGGGTTTGGGGGGGTTAAAATTATGTTTTGGGGTTTTTTTTGGGGGGTTGGGGGGTTTTTTTTTTTTTTTGGGTTTTTTTGGGGGGGTTTTTGAATTTTTTTTTTTGGTGTTATTTTTTGGGGGGTAAAAATTTTTTGTTGTGTTTTATGGGTTTTGGACGGGGTTTTTTTTTTTGGGGGTTTGGGGTTTGGAAAAAAGGGGTTTAGTTTGGGTTTTTTTTTGGGGGGTTTGGGGGGTTTTGGGTTTTGGGTGTTTTTTGTATTTTTTGGGATTTAGTTTGGTTTTTTGGGTTTGAAAGGGTGTTTTTTTGGGGGGGGGTGTTTTTTTTTGGGGGGGGTTTTAAAAGGGGTTTTTGTTTTTTTTTTTTTTGGGGGTTTTTTTTTTAAAATTTTTTTTGTTTTTTTTATTTTTGGGGTGGGGAAAACCCCCCTTTTTTTTGGTGATAGGGTTGTTTGGGTTTTTTAATTTTTTTTTTTGGGGTTGAAAATTAGTTGGTTTTTTGGGGGTTTTGGGGGGCCCCCGAACTTGTTTTGGTTTGGGTGGGGTGGGGGCCATTCTTTTTGAGGGGGGGTTTGGGGGGTGGGGCCCAAAATTAGTTGGGGGGGTTTGGGATAAAGGGGTTTCCAGAACACTTGGGTTTTTGGGGGGTTTAGGGGGGTCCATAAACCTTCAGTTGTTTTTATTGGGTGTTTGGGGGGGTTCCAGAAACTTATCTTTTTTGGGTAGGGGGTTTTGGGGAGGGGAAGGGGGGAAAAAACCTTTTTTTGGGGGGTAAGGGTTTAAAAAAACCCCTTTCGGGGTTTTGTTGGGGGGGGGGGAAAAGGGTTTTCGAAACCCCTTTCTTTTTTAGATGGTGTGGGGGGTGGGGTCCCGAACATTTCCCTTTGTAGTTGGGTGTGGAGGACAGGGTGCGAACATTCATCGGGTTTGTTTTGGGGTGGGGGAAAAGGGGGAGAGGGGGTTTTGGGGCAAAAAACCCTTTTTGGGGTTTGTATTGTGTTTTGGAGTTGCGGGGGAGAACTTCATTGGTTTTGTAGGGGTGGGGGGAAGGGTGCAAAACATTCCTTGGTTGTTTTTTGAGGGGGACGGGGCGAACATTTTGGTTGGGGTGTTGGGTGGGGTTTTAGAATTTTTTTTAGATTTGTGAGAAAGGTGGTTAGGGGGAGATGGTGGGGGAAAAAGGTGTAAAATTTTTTTGGGGTGGTGTTGGGGGGGTTTATTTTGGGGGTTTTTAAAAAAACCCGGGGGGTTTTGGTTTTGGTTTGGGTGACAGGGGTAAATTCCGGGGTTGGTTGGGGTAAGGGTTTTTAAATTTTAGGGTGTTTAGGGCTTTTTTTGGGTTGGGGGGGCAGGTGAAAAACCCTTTTTTGGGGTAGATTTTAGTGGGGTCCCCTTTTTAAGGGTGTATTTGTGGGGGGGGGAAAAATTGTTTGGGTTATTTTGGGGGAAATAGGGTGTTTTTTGGGTTATTGGGGGGTGGAAAATGGGTTGGGGGAGAAAAGGGGGGAAAAAGGGTTTAGATTTTTTTGGGGAAGGGGTTAGACATTCGGGTTATTGGGGTTTTGGGGTGGGAGTGGGTGTAGTTAGCGGTGTGGGGTTTTGTTGGGTGAAGGTTGGGAAACAGGGTTTTGGGGGGTTTAAAGGGGGTTAAAATTCGTTGTGTGTATGGTGGTGGGGGGGGTTTCCCTTATTGGTGTTTTGGGGGGGTTTTGGGAGTTGGGGGGCCCATTTAGCTTTTGGGTTAAAAAGGGTTTTGGGGAAGGGGGTTATTTTGTGGGGGTTTGGGGGGTTCGAAACTTTTTTGGGGTTTTATTGGTGTGGGATGGGGGCCCCAAAAACTTTTGGGTGTGATTTTTGGGAGTGACAGGGGCGAACACTTCTCTGGGTTTTGGGGTTTGGAGTGAAAGGGTCAGAAATTCAGTTTTTAGTAGGGTTTGGGGGTAAGGGGGGAACAAGTTGGGTTTTGTTGGGGGGGGGGAAAGGGTGAGAAAATTCGTTTTTGTGGGGAGTAGGGTGGAAACTTTCTGGGGTTGGTTGTGGGTCAGGGTGAGAAAAAGTGGGTGTTTTTTGGGTGGGGTGAATCCAAAATTAATTGGTTTTTGGTGGTGGTAAAGGGTGCAGAACACTTCGCAATTGGTGGATGGAAAGGGTGCCAAAAATTTTGGGGGTTTTAGGGGGTTTTGGGGGGGTTGGGGGTTATCGGGGTTTTTGGGGTTGGGTGAAGGGGGAAAAAAACCTTTTTGGTAGGTTTTTTGGGGGGGGTGAAAAAATTTTTGGGGTTAGGGGTGGATGCGGTGGGGGTTTTGGGTTTTTTTTGGGGGGGGGTGAATTTTTGGGGGGGGCAAAATTTCATTGGGTGGGGTTTTGGGGGGGGAAAAAAATTCATTTTATTGGGTGTTGATGTGGGGAAAATTAAATTTGGGGGGGTTTGTGGGGATTAAGGGTGTAAAAAAATTTTGGGGAGGGGGGTTTTTTGGAGGGTGGTTAAATTTGGTGATTTGGGTTGTGGATTTTTGGACTTTGGTTTTGGGTTTTTTGGGTTTTGGGAGGGGGGGTTTAAAAATTAGTTGGTATTGGGTGGGGTTTGGTGGGGTGGAAATTCATTTGGTGTAGGGTGTTTTTTTGGGTGGGCAAACTTAGTTGGGTGTGGGGGGGGTTTTGGGGAGAACACTTCGTTTGGGTATATTTTGGGGGGGGAAAGGGGCCGAAAACCTTCTGGGTTTTTTGGGTTGGAGTGGGGGGCCCAAACCCCTTTTGTTTGGGGTTGGAGGGGGGGGCCGAAATTTTGGGTGAGGGGGGGTTTGGGGGGTAAAAAATTGTTTTGATGGGTGGGGAAGGGTTGGAAATTCAGTCTGTGTATATGGTGGTGGGTAATGGGGGCCGAAACAAGTCTGGTGTTTTTTGTGTGGAGACAGGGGCCAAAACCCCTTTTCTTTTTTTTTTGGGTTTTGGGATAAAGGGGGGAAAACACTTCGTTGGTTTTTTGGGTGTGGGGGGGGAAAAAATTTTGGGTTTTGGGTTGGGGAGGGTAGAAATTTCGTTTTGGTGAGTTAGGGTGTGAATTATCGGTCAGTTTGGTGTGGGGAGTGAGTTTCAGTGGAGTGTGGTTTTAGTTGGTTGGGGTGATATGGTGTGTAGTTCAGGGGTAGTATTGTGGGGTAAGGTGTGGATAGCGGTAGATGGGGGTTTGGGACAGGGTGGTTCATTGGGTTGTTGTTTTGGAGTGGGGTGTAGAACATTGTTGGTTGTAGGTGTAGAGGTTCGAAGGTGCAAAAGTTGTGTTGGGTGAAGGTTGGGTTGACAGGTGCAGAATTCAGTGGTTGTTTGGTGTGGATGACAGGTCAGAATTCAGTTTTGGTGAGAGGGTGTGGGTACCAGGTTCAGAAACTATTGGTTGTTGGTGGTGGAGTTCAGTGGGTCAGATTTCTGTTAGTAGGGGGGATAAAGGGTTGTTTTTAGTTGGGTGATTTTTGGGTGGAGTTGAAGGCGGGGAAACATTGTTGGTGTAGGTTGGGGGTTTGAAGGTGCAGCTCGTTAATTGTTGTGTGATGGTGGTGGATAACTGGGGAAATTGGGGGGTTTGAGTTGGGTTGTGGGTGAAGGGTGTAAGACTAAGTTGGTGTGTTGGGTTTGGTGTTTGAGGGTGCAAATTAGGTGTGGTTGATGTTGGATGAGTTGGTGTCAGGAATCAGTTGGGTGTAGGATGGTTAAACGGTGAGAAAAGGGGTTGGGGTTGAGTTGGGGTTAGTAGTTGTGTGAGGGTTCGGATTTCTGGTTAAATTAGTGGTGTGTGGATGGGAGTAAAACCCCGGGTCCAAAAATTAGTTGGTGTTTTGGAGTGAAGGGTGGGACTTACTGGTTTTGGATGGTGGGTCGGGGCATACACTCGTTAGTTGGTTGGTGGGTGGCGGGGTTCAGACAAATTTAATTGGGGTGGGAGTGATTGTTGTGTGGAGGTGGGGTGGGGGTCAGCTTCATGTTGTAGAGGTTTAATGCGTGCCATTAGCTGGTGGTGTTGAAGGTTGCATTTAAGGTTGAGTATGGTTTATGGTGGGGTAGATTCATGGTGTAATTATTCGACTGTGAGTATGGTGGTGTTAAGGGTGTCAGAACATTCAGTCTTGTGTATATGGTGTGGTGATAGGGTAGACAGCGGTTATGACTGTGTGTTGGGTGTAGTTGGCTGGGAGAAGGTGGCACAGTTGTGAGTGGTAGATGAGTGTGGGTGTACAGTGGTGTAGACACTTCAGTGGTTAGAGGTGTGTTGGTGAGGTGTCGAACACTAAGTCGTAGTTGGTGTGTGAGTGAAGGGTGAGACATTCATGGTGTAGTATGGGTGTGGAGTAAGGGTGTCAGAACACTTCAGTCTGGTTGTAGTATGGTGTGGGAGTGCAGGGTCCACATAGTCTGGTGTGTTGTGTTGGAGTGCAGGGTTAGTCAGTGCTATGTGTGTGAGTCTGACTTCAGTTGGTATGGTGGTGAAGTACAGGGTGAAATTCGTCTGGTGTAGTTGGTTAGGGATGACAGGGTCGCACTTCATTGGTGTTTGTGGTGAGAGCGGGGTAAACCTTCTGGTGTGTTGGTATGGAGTGCGGTGCCAGAACACTCAGGTGTAGTTACTAGTGTGTGGTTGGGCTAGGAGTTTTGAATGGGTATGAATTCAGAACACTTGTTGGTGTTGGTTGAGTGGTGCAAACCAAGTTGTGTAGTTGTGTGTGTGAAGGGTGTCAGAACACTTCAGTTGGTGTGTGGGTGCAGTCAGTTCAGACTTGTATCAGGTGTGGGTAAGGTGTGGAGACTGGGTTGTTAGAATGTGTTTGGTAGTTTACTGTCGATGTGTGTGAGTGCAGAAGATTCTGGTGTAGTATGGGTGTGGAGTGACAGGGTAGACACTTGTCTGTGTATTGTGTGTGTGGTGACAGGGTAAACTTCATTGGTGTAGGGTGTTGTGTGGAAGTCAGAGGTTCTGGTGATTGGGGTTTGAGTGGGGTGCGAAATTCGTGTATGGGTGTAGGAGAACTAGTGGTGTAGTTTGGGTTAGGGGTAAATTCAGTTCGTGTAGATGCTGGTGTGACAGTTGGGTAGAACACTTAATTTGTGTGTATGGTGTTGATGGGTCCAGAACATTATCGTGTATGGTGTGAGTACGGTCAGTTCTGTGGTGTAGTAGGTGTGGAGTGACAGGGTGTAGAACACTTCATGTGTGTTTAGTAGGGGTGCAGAAACTCACGGTTTGGTTGGGTAGGGTTTTGATACATTGTCGGAAGTGGTGTTTAGTCTGGTGTGATATTGTCTGGTTGATGTTAGGATCAGGTGCAGAAACTTCAGTCTGGTGGTGTGTGAGTGCAGGGTGCCGAAAACTTACTTGGATTTTGGTGTGGAGTGACAGTGTCAGTGACAGGTTGGTTTAGTGTGTGTAGTTGGTTGGTGGGGGTTCAGGATCCCGTGTATATGTCGTTGAGTAGGGTGGAACGATCAGCTGGTGTGTTAAGGTGTGTGAGTGACAGGTGCAGACACTTCGTTGGTAGTAGGTGTTGGTACAGGTGACGACATTTCAGTCTGTGTATTGGGTTGGTGGGTTGAGAGAAGGGTGTGAAATCAGTCTGGTGTAGATGGTGTGGAGTGACAGGGTCAGAACATTCATCTGTTTGTGTTGGAGTGAAGGTGGAACCGGGGAGTACTTTTTAGTTTGTAGATGGTGGGATGTCAGTTGGTGTAGTCAGTTCAGTTGGTGTAGAATTTTGGTGTTTGTGTGAGGTGTCAGAACACTTTCAAACATTGTGTGTAGGTGATGGTTTGGACTAATTCATTGTTGATGTGTTTGTGAGGTGACACTCAGGTTGTGATATGTCTGGTGGAGTAGGGTGGAATCGGTTGAGGTGTTACTCATTCGGTTGTAGTTGGTTGGGTGGGGTTAAGATTTTACTGGTTTGTATGTGTGTGAGTATGGCAGTCGGACTTGCAGTTGGTGAGATTCAGGGTGTAGACCTAGTTGGTAGAGGTTGCAGACTGGTGTGAGGTGTGGAGTAGGTCAGGTGATCAGGGATTAGTTGATGAGTAATGGTGTGTGGAATAAAGGGTGTCAGAACACTTCTGTCTGGTGTTGTGTTGGAGTTGAGGGTGTCAGAACCTTCAGTTGGTGTATGGTAGTGTGAGTGACAGGTGTGAACACTTAGTCTGGTGTGTATGGTTGGGTGTAGTGACAGGTGGAACACTTGTCTGGTAGTTGGTTGTGTGGGAGTTAGACTGTCGTGAGTAAGGTTGTGTAGTCAGGGTGTAGTACTAGTGGTGTAGTAATTGGTGTGTGAGTTCGTTGGTGAGTAGGGTGGTAACTTAGTCGGGGGTTCAGTCGGGATGTGGTAGGGTGTGGAGACAAGTTCCGAATTCAGTTGGTGTGTATGGGGGTAGACGGGTGTAAAATTTGTCGTTGTTGTGGTGGATAACAGGGAAACTTCAGTCTGGTGTAGTATGTTTTGTGGTAAGGTGCAGAATAAGTGTGTAGTTGGTGTGGAGTGACAGGGTTGCAGAACATTAGCTGTGTAATTGGTGGAGTCGTGGTGTAGTCATTGTGTGTGGTGTTAGATGCAGTTCAGATCTTAGTTGGTTGTTGGTGGGGAGACAGGTTCGACACTAGTTGGGTAGTATGGTGTGAGTGGGAGGACAGGGTGTCAGAAACACTTCAGTTGGGTGTAGGGTTGAGGTGGAAGGTGTTGTCTGGTTTGGTGAGTTCCCTGTCTGGTGGAGGCAGGGTGCAAAATCATTTGTGTAGTATGGTTGGGGTGACAGGGTTGAAAACACTTCAGTCTGGTGTAGTATGGTGTGTGGAGTGAAGGGTGTCGGGAACATTCAGTCTGGTTCAGTATGGTGTGTGGGTACAGGGTGTCAGAAATTCAGTTGTTTGTAGTATGGTAGGGAGGCAGGGTCCGAACACTTCAGTCTGGTGTAGTATGGTGTGTGGAGTGACAGGTCGAACACTTCAGTTCGTGTTATGGTGTGTGGAGTGAAGGGTGTGAAACTTCAGTCTGGTTGGTATGGTGTGTGGGTGACAGGGTGCAGAACACTTCAGTCTGGTGTAGTTGGTGGAGTGAAGGAGGCCAGAAACTTCATTGGTGTAGTATGGTGTGTGGAGTGACAGGGTCAGAACACTTCGTCGTGTAGTATGGTGTGTGGAGTGAAGGGTGTGAAACTCTGTTGGTGTATATGGTGTGTGAGTTCGGGTGTCAGAAAATTCATCTGTGTAGTATGGTGGTGGAGTACAGGTGTGTGAACACTTCGGGTGTAGATATGGTAGTGTGGTGACGAGGTGTAGAACACATTGGTGTAGTATGTTGTGGAGAGTGAGGGTGCTAGACCGTGC
This sequence comes from Cherax quadricarinatus, assembly GCF_026875155.1. Classification (NCBI taxonomy): domain Eukaryota; kingdom Metazoa; phylum Arthropoda; class Malacostraca; order Decapoda; family Parastacidae; genus Cherax; species Cherax quadricarinatus. The sequence goes on from NC_069429.1 coordinate 25,260,814, forward strand.
GATTATTGTGTGAGAGGGTGTGGCAGGACAATTCAGTCTGAAGTGTTAGTGGTGTGTGGAGTGGGGTCGAAATCATATCTGGTGGTAGTATGGTGTGGAGTGAAGGGTGTCAGAACACACTCTTCTGTGTGTATGGTGTGGGGGGTGAGAACACTAGTTGGTGTAGTATGGTTGTGTGAGGTAGGGTTGCCAGAAACTTCATCGGGGAGTATGGTTGTGAGTGACAGGGTTGAGAAAGTTAGGGTGTAGATGGTGTGTGGAGTGCGCGGGTGCAGAACACTTATTGGTGTAGTTGGTGTGTGAGTGAGGGTGTCAGAACACTTGTTGGTGTAGTATGGTGGGGAAGTTGAGAACCGGGTGTAGTAAACTTCAGTCTGGTGTAGATAGTGTAGTGACGGGTGAGAAATTCATTGTGTATATGTGAGTGTGGAGTGACAGGGTGCAGAACACTTCATTGGTGTATATGGTGGGGTGCAGTGACAGGGTGTAGAATTCTGTGGTTGTGTGTGGCTAGTGAGAGGTGTCAGAACACTTCGTGGTGTCAGTATGGTTGTTGGAGTGAATGGTGTGAGACATTCTAGTTGGTGTCAGTTTTGGTGTGGGGTTTAAGGGTGTCAGAGACATCATACCTGTAGTATGGTGTGGGGTTACAGGGTGTCAGAACACTAATCTGGTGTAGTATGGTGTGTGGAGTTGAGAGGGTGCAGAACACTTCAGTCTGGTTGTAGTATGGTGTTGGAGTGACAGGGTGCCAGAACACTTCAGTCTGGTGTAGTTATGGTGTGTGAGTTGACAGGGTGTCTATTGAAGGCACTTCAGTCTTGTGGTATGGTGTGGGGTGACAGGGTGCGAAACACTGTCTGTGAGTGTTGGTGGTGGAGTGACAGGGTGCAGAACACTTCAGTCTGTGTTAGTTTGTGGTGGGAGTGATGGTGCAGAACACTCAGTCTGGTTAGTGGTGTGTGGAGTGACAGGGTGCAGAAACTTCAGTCTGGTGTTATGGTGCTGGAGTGACAGGGTCAGAACACTTCAGTTGGTGTAGTATGGTGTGTGGAGTGACAGGGTGTCAGAACCACTTCAGTATTAGTATTGGTGTGTGGAGTGACAGGTCCAGAAACTTCCTTGTGTAGTATGGTGTGTGAGTGACAGGGTGCAGAAAACACTCGTTGTGTAGTTATGGTGTGTGGAGTGACAGGGTGCCAGAACACTTCAGTCTGGTGTAGTATGGTGTGTGGAGTGACAGGGTGTCAGAACACTTCAGTCTGGTGTAGTAATGGTGTGTGTGTGACAGGTGTGCAGAACACTTCACTCTGGTAGTATGGTGTGTGGAGTGAAGGGTGCAAGAACACTTCAGTCTGGTGTAGTATGGGTGTGAGTGACAGGGTGTCAGAACACTTCAGTCTGGTGTAGTATGGTGTGGTGGAGTGACAGGGTGTCAGAACACTTCATGTTGGTGTAGTATGGTGTGTGGAGTGAAGGGTGCAGAACACTTCAGTTAGTGTAGTATGGTGTGTGAGTGACAGGGTGCAGAACACTTCAGTCTGGTGTAGTATGGTGTGTGGAGTGACAGGGTGTCAGAACACTTCAGTCTGGTGTAGTATGGTGTGTGGAGTGACAGGGTGCCAGAACACTTCAGTTGGTGTATATGGTAGTGTGGAGTGACAGGGTGCCAGAAACACTTCAGTCTGGTGTTAGTATGGTGTGTGAGTGAACAGGGTTCCAGAACACTTCAGTCTGTGTAATGTGGTGCGTGAGTGACAGGGTGCCAGAACATGTTGGTGTAGTTGGTTGCGAGTGACAGGTGCCAGAACTTTCAGTTGGTGTTTTGGATGTGGTGATGTGACAGGGTGTCCAGAACACTTCAGTCTGGTGTAGTTATGGGTGTTGGAGTGACAGGGTGTCAGAACACTTCAGTCTGGTGTAGTATGGTGTGTGGAGTGACAGGGTGCTCAGAACACTTCTCAGTCTGGTGTAGTTTGTGGTGTTGTGGAGTGACAGGGTGCAGAACACTTCAGTCTGGTGTAGTATGGTGTGTGGAGTGACAGGGTGCCAGAAACACTTCAGTCTGGTTGTAGTAGGTGGTGGAGTGACAGGTTCAGAACACTTCAGTCTGGTGTAGTATGGTGTGTGGAGTGACAGGGTGTCAGAACACTTCAGTCTGGTGTAGTATGGTGTGTGCAGTTACAGGGTGTCAGAACACTTCAGTCTTGTGTAGTATGGTGTGTAGAGTGACAGGGTGCCAGAACACTTCAGTCTGGTGTAGTATGGTGTGTGAGTGCAGGGTGTCAGAACACTTCAGTCTGGTGTAGTTATGGTGTGTGGAGTGAAGGGTGTCAGAACATTCAGTCGTGTATAGTATGGTGTGTGAGTGAAGGGTGCAGAACACTTCAGTCTAGTGTAGTATGGTGTGTGGAGTGACAGGGTGCCAGAACACTTCAATCTGGTGTAGTATGGTGTGTGGAGTGACAGGGTGTCAGAACACTTCTTCTGGTGTAGTTTGGTGTGTGGGTGAGAGGGTGTAGAACACTTCGTCTGGTGTAGTTGGTGTGTGGAGTGACAGGGTGCCAGAACACTTCATTGGTGTAGTATGGGTGTGGGAGTGACAGGGTGCCAGAACACTTCATCTGGTGTATGTTATGGTTGTGGAGTGAGGGTGTCAGAACACTTCAGTCTGGTGTTAGTATGGTGTGTGGAGTGAAGGGTGTCAGAACACTTCAGTCTGTGTAGTATGAGTGGTTGGAGTGACAGGGGTGTCAGAAACTTCAGTCTGGTGTAGTATGGTGTGGAGTGTACAGGGTGTCAGAACACTTCAGTCTGGTGTAGTATGGTGTGTGGAGTGACAGGGTTGTCAGAAACTTCAGTCTGGTGTAGTGGTGTGTGGAGTGAAGGTAGTTAGAACACTTAGTCTGGTGTAGTATGGTGTGTGGAGTGACAGTGGTGCAGGAAACTTCATCTGGTGTAGTATGGTGTGTGAAGTGGAGTAGAATAGGGGGATTTGGGAAGGTGGGGTTGGAAACTTCTTGGTTATTTTTGGGGAAGGTGAACATGTCTGGTTTAGGTGTTAAAGGGGCAGAAAACTTGGTTTTGGGTGGTGCAGCCACTTTGGTTTGGGTGGTGAGAAGGGTGTAGAAGTGTGGTGAGAATTTTGTGGTGGGGTGCAGAAACCTTTGGGTTGTGGTTGGGTAAAATTTTGTTTTTGGGGAGTGACAGGGTGCAAAAACCATCTGTGTAGTAGGTGTGGAGAAGGGTGTCGAAAAAATTTCTGGTGATTGGGGGGAGTAAGGGTTCAAACACTTCTTTTAGTATGGTTTGGTGGGGGGGGCCCAAACTTCGTGTGTAATGATGTGGGGAAGGGTGGCATTCATCGGTGTAGTATGGTGGTGGAGGATGGTGTCGAATTGTTGAGGGGGATTAGTGAGGGGAAAACAGGTGTTTTGGGGTAAGGGGGGGAAAAAATTTTGGTTTTGGTGTTGAGTGGGGAACATTCAATTGTTGTATTTGGGTGGAAAAGGGTGTAGAATTTTTGGTAGGGGGGATAAGGGTTTTAAACTTATCGGTAATGTGTGAGTGGGGTGAGAACTTAGTCTTTAGTTGGTGTGGAGCAGGTGCAGACACTTCAGCGGTGTGTTGGTGGGTAAGGGTGTCGAACACTCATTGTTAGTATGGTGGGAGTAAGGGTTTTAAACATCAGTCTGGTGTAGTATTGGTTGGGTGCGGGGCCAACTTATTGGTTGTTGGTGGGGGTAGAGGGTTAAATTTAGCGGTAGTTGTGGTGGATGGGTGGAACAGGGTGAAATTGGGTGTAGTGGGGTCCAGCTTTGTGTAGTGGTTGGGACAGGGGAAACACTTGTCTGGGTGGGGGGATTAAAGGTGTAGAACATCAGCTTGGTTATTGGTGGGAGGGGGCAGAACACTCCGGGTTGGTTTGGGGTAAATTGGGAATTGTTGGTAAGGGGGGAATACGGTGAAAAATTAGTAGTGTAGGGTAGTGGGTGAGAATGGTTGGTTTTGGTGCTATAATTCAGCTTAGTTGTTTTATGGGGAGTAAAGGGTGAGAATTAGTGGTGTGTTTTTGTAGTAGGGGCCAAACAATTGGATTGGTGGGGGGGGAAGGGGTTGGGTAGTTAAGAACACTTTTTGGTAGGGGGGTGGAAGGTGTCAGAAATTCTGGTGAGTATGGTGTTGAGTGACAGGTAGACACTTCATCTGTGTAGTATGGGTGGGGTTAAGGGGGTTGGGGTGTGGGGAGGTTAAAGGGTGTCGACACTTCATCTGGTTTGGTGAAGGAAGGTGTAAACTATTGTTTGGTGGGATGAAGGGTGCAGAAACCTTGGGTTTTAGATGGTTGAGTGAGATGTGCCCAAAAGATGGTGTGTTGTGACGGGTCGAACACTTATCTGGTGTAGAGGTGTGGGAGTAAGGGTGAAACACTTATGGTGTAGTTGGTGTGGGATGAGGTAAAACACTTCATCTGGGTTATGGTTTGATAGGGTGCGAACACTCTCTGTGTAGTGGTGTTGAGTGACAGGGTGCAAATACCCTGAGTTTGTGTGGGTGAAAGGTGAGAACATCAGTCTGGTGTATTTGGTGTGTGGAGGACAGGGTCGACACTCATCTGTGTTTTTGGTGGGAGGAAGGGTGAGAACATTCAGTTTGTATTTGTGTGTGAGTGACAGGGTGCCGAACACTTCATCGGTGGTATGTGTTGAGTGACAGGGGCAGAACACTCATCTGGGTGTATGGTTGGGGTGACAGGTGTCAGAACACTTCATTGGTGTAGTATGTGTTTGAGTGAGGGTTTCAGAACACTTCATCTGTGTGTATGGTTTGATTTTTACAGGTGTGGGAAACACTCAGCTGTGATAGTGGGGAGTACGGGTCGAACACTCGTCTGGTGTTATGGTGTGTGGTGAAGGGTGTCAGAACACTCAGTGTTGTATGGGTGGAGGGGGTTGTCAAACATTTCTGTGTAGTATGTGTGTGGTGACAGGTGCAGAACTCACTTGTTAGTTGGTTGTGAGTGACAGGTGCAGAACCTCACTGGTTGTAGTTGGGTGGGTTGTTTTTTTGGGAGTGAAAAGGTCCAACTTCAGTCTGTGTGTATGGTGTGGGATACGGGGTTCAGAACTTCATCTGGTTTGTTGTTTGGGTAGGGTGAGTTAGTTTTATATTGGGGTGGGTGGCTTTATTAGTTTTGTGATTGGTTGTTTTAGTCTGTGTTGTATGGTTTGTTTAGTCAGGGTGGTGTTTTTTTTTTGGTACGGTAGTATTGGTTATTTTAATAGGTTTATTGTGTTTTGGATTTGGGGTTGTTAGTTGTGTAGTTTTGTTGTTGTTTGGTAGTTTTTAGGGGCCCCTTAGTTGTGTAGTTTGTAGTAAGGTGGAATTAGCTGGGTTTTTAGTAGGTAGTTTAGTTGGTGTTTTTTTGGGTTTTGAGGTAAATTAGGTTTATGGTTTGAGTGTTTGTTAGTTTTTGGTTTTTTGTTTTTTGTTATAAGGTCAGTTAGTTGTTTTGGTGTGGTAGGTTGTTTTTAGTTTTGGTGGGGTTTTAATTTGGTTGTTGTGTTTCGGTAGCTTATTGGTTGTTTTGTGAGTTCAGGGTTGCCTTCTTTGTTGTTGGTGGGTGGAGGTGAGTTGTTGGTTTTTGGTTGGGGGGAAAGTAGTTTTTTTTGTGTGTAATTGTAAATTCTTTGTTTTGATTAGCTTGTCTGTTATTTTTGGAGAATGGTCTTTGGTGTATTGTTTTTAAGGGTGAGCTTCTTTTTGGTTGGAGTAAGTGAAAAATTGTTGTTGTTTTGTATCAGGGTAGCATTATTTTTTTTGGGATCTGTTTTTGGTGTAGTTTTTGGGAAGGTTCCAAATTTTGTGTATTGTGTGTAGTAAGGGTTTTTTTTTTGTTGGTCTGTTTAGTTGTTATATGGTGTGGAGTAAGGTGGAACACTTCGTCTGGTGTATATGGTTGTGGAGTGACAGGGTGCAGCCCTTCATCTGGTAGTATGGGTGGGGTGAAGGGTTAGAAACTTCTCTGTAGTAGGTGGGGAAATGAAGGGTGCAGAACACTTCAGCGGTGTAGTTGGTGTGAGTTACGGGTCAGAACTCAGTCTGTGTATTGGTGGAGTGAAGGGTGCCAGAAACTTCAGTCTGGTAGTATGGTGTGTGAGTGACAGGTGCAGAACACTCAGTTGGTATTGGTGGGAGTGAAGGGCCAGACTCAGTCTGTGTATATGGTGTTGGAGACAGGGGCAGAACCTTCTCTGGTGTAAGTATGGTGTGGGGGTGAGGGGTGCAGAATTTCCAGAACACTTCATCTGTGTAGTATGGTGTGGGGAGTGACAGGGTGTAGAACACTTCAGTCTGGTGTAGTAGGGGTGTGTGGAGTGACAGGTGCCAGAACACTTAAATCTGGTGTAGTATGGTGTGTGGAGTGACAGGGTGCCGGGAACACTTCATCTGGTGTAGTATGGTGTGGAGTGAAGTGTGCAGAAACACTTCTGTGTAGTTGGTGGGGGTGGAGTGACTGGGTGCAAAAACACTTATCTGTGTGTATTATGGTGTGTTGGGGTAAAGGGTGCCAGAACACTTCAGTCTGGTTGTATGGTGTGGGTGGAGTGACAGGTGTGTCAGAACACTTCATCTGGTGTAGAAATGGTGTGTGGAGTGAAGGGTGTCAGAACACTTCAAATCTGGTGTAGTATGGTGTGTGATGAGGGTGTTAGAACCTTCAGTCTGGTAGTATGGGTGTGGGGGGTGACGGGTTGCCGAACTTCATCTGGTGTAGTATGGTTGGGGAGTGACGGGTGCTGAACATAAATCTGGTTGTAGTATGGTGGGGGAGTGAGGGGGGGTCAGAAAAATTCAGCTGGTTTAGTTATGGTGTGTGGAGTGGAGGGTGCCAGAACACTTATCTGGTTAGTTATGGTGTGTGGAGTACAGGGTGCCAGAACACTTAAAGTCTGGTGTTAATGGTGTGTGGAGTGACAGGGTGCCAGAACACTTCAGTTCTGGTTTGTTATGAGTGTGGGGGTAATGTTGGGTTGCAGAACTTCAGTTGTGTAGTATGGTTGGGGGAAAGTGACAGGGTGCAGAACACTTCAGTCGGTGTAGTATGGTGGGGTGGAGTGACAGGGTGCAGAACCTTCAGTCTGGTGTTATGGTGTGTTGGAGTGACAGGGGTGTCAGAACATTCGCAGTCTGGTTGTAGTATGGGTGTGAATGACAGGGTTCCGAAACTTTCAGTCTGGTGTGTATGGTTTTGTAGTACAGGGTTGTAGTAATCATCTTGGGTTGATGGTGTTTTGGGGAGTGTAGTTAAGTGTCAGAACCTTCAGTCTGGTGTAGTATGGTGGTGTTGGGTGACAGGTTCAGAACACTTCAGTTGGTTAGTATGGTGTGTGGGTGAAGGGTGTAGAAACTTAAATTCGTGTAGTAGGTGTGTGAGTGACAGGGTGCCAGAACACTTCATCTGGTGTGTTTTGGTGTGTGGAGTGAAGGGTGTCCAGAACACTTCAGTCTGTGTATATGGTGTGTGGAGTGACAGGGTGCCAGAACACTTCAGTCGGGTTTGTGTAGGTGTGGGGGGGACAGGGTGCAGAACATTCAGTCTGGTGAGTAGGGTTTTTGTGGAGTGAAGGGTGCAGAACCCCTTCTCTGGTGTAGTATGGTGTGTGGAGTGACAGGTTTTCCAGAACACTTCAGTCTGGTGTAGTATGGTGTGGAGGGACAGGGTGCCAAAACACTTCATTTTGTTTAGTATGGTGTGGAGTAACAGGGTGCCAGAAACTCAGTCTGGTGTAGTTTGGTGTGTGGATGACAGGGTGCCAGAACACTTCAGCCCGGTGTAGTATGTGTGTGGAGTGACAGGGTGTCAGAAATTCATCTGGTGTATGGGGGTGGGTGAAAAAGGGTGCTGAACTCAGTCTGTGTAGAAATGGTTGTGTGGAGTGACAGGGTGCCAGAACACTTATCTGGTTGTATTTGGTGGTGATGCAGGGTGCCAGAAACACTTCAGTTGGTGTAGTATGGTGTGTGGAGTGACAGGGTGTCAGAACCTTCAGTCTGGTGTTGTATGGGTGTGTGGAAGACAGGGTGCAGAACACTTCAGTCTGGTTTTAGTTTGTGTGTTTTACAGGGTGCAGAACCTTCAGTCTGGTGTAGTATGGTTTTGAGTGGGGAGCCCACGGTTTTGGGGGTGCAGAAAATTCAGACGTTTAATGGTGTGTGATGTCAGGGTGTAGAACACTTCAGTTCGGGTGTTTGGGTGGGAGTGACAGGGTGCAGAACACTTCAGTCTGGTGTAGTATGGTGTGTGGAGTGAAGGGTGTCAGACCACTTCATCTTGGTGTAGTATGGTGTGGGGAGTGAAGGGTGTAGAACACTTAGTTGGTGTAGTATGGTTGTGGATTTGGACAGGGTGCCAGAACACTTCATCTTTTTTGTAGATGGTGTGTGGGGAACGGGGGTGTCAAAAACACTTCAGTGGTTGTAGTAGGGTATATTTTGGGTTTGAACAGGGTGTCAGAACACTTCAGTCTGGGTAGTATGGTGTTGGGGAGTTACGAGGTGTCAGAACACTTCAGTTGGTTTAGTATGGTGTGGGAGTGACAGGGGCCAAACACTTCAGTCTGGTGTATATGGGGTTGGAGTGACAGGGTGCAGAAAACTTCAGTTGGTGTAGTATGGTGTGGAGTGACAGGTGCCAGAACACTTAAAGTTGTGTGTAGGTGGTGGAGTGACAGGGTCCCAGAAACACTTATCTGGTGAAAGTTTATGTAGTGGGGAAAGTACAGGGTGTCAGAAACTTCAGTCTGTGTATTATTGTGTGTGGGAGTGAGAAGGGTGCCAGAACACTTAAATCTGGTGTAGTATGGTGTGTGGAGACAGGGTGCCAGAACACTTAAATCTGGTGTAGTATGGTGGGGGAGTGACAGGGTCCAGAACACTTCTCTGGTGTAGTTTGTGTGTGGAGTGAAGGGTGTCAGAACACTTCATCTGGTGTATTATGGTGTTGTTGAGTGGGGTCCAGCACTTCATTCGGTAGTATGGTGTGGGAGTTACGGGTGTCAGAACACTTCAGTCTGGTGGTATTATGGTGGTGGAGGGGACCAGGGTGCAAAAACTTCAGTTGGTGTGTATTTTTGGGGAATAAAAGTGTGGGTGTAGGGGTCAGAAACTTAGTTGTGTATTTATGGTGTGTGGAGTGACGGGTGTGCAGAACACTTCAATTTTGGTAGTATGGGTGTGGAGTGAAGGGTTTGTCAGAACATTTCAGTCTGGTTAGTATGGTGTGTTGGAGTGACGGGGTTTGTCAGAACACTTCAGTCTGGTGTAGTATGGTGTGGGGAATAAAGGGTTTTCAGAACCTTCAGTCTGGTGTAGTATGGGTGTGGAGTGACAGGGTTGCAGAACACTTCAGTCTGGTGTTTTGGAACTGTGGAGTGAAAGGGTGCAGAACACTTCAGTCGGGTGTAGTATGGTGTGTGGAGTGACAGGTGTAGAACACTTCAGTCTGGTGTAGTATGGTGTTTTGAGTGACAGGGTGTCAGAACATTCAGTCTGGTGAGTATGGTGTGTGGAGTGAAAGGGTGTCAGAACACTTAAGTCTGGTGTAGTATGTGGGGGTGAATTGACAGGGTGTCGGGAAACCCATTCATCTGTGTATATGGATGGTGATTTGACAGGGTGCAGAGCACTTCAGTCTGGTGTAGTATGGTGGGGGAAAGTAAAGGGTGTCAAACACTTCAGTCTGGTGTAGTATGGTGTGTTGGAGTGACAGGGTGCCAAAAACACTTCAGTCTGGTGTGTAGGGTGTGTGGAGTGCAGGGTGTCAACACTTCAGTCTGGTTTAGTATGGTGTGGGGAATGACAGGTCAGGGACACTTCAGTTGGGTGTAGATGGTGTGTGATTTAAGGGTGTCAGAACACTTCTCTGGTGTAGTTGGGGGTTTTGGATTTGACAGGGTGCCAGAACACTTCATCTGGTGTAGTATGGGTGTGGAGTGCAGGGTGCCAGAACACTTCAGTCTGGTGTAGTTATGGTGGTGGAGTTGACGGGGGTACAGAACACTTAGTCTCGGTAGTATGGTGCTGGAGTGACAGGGTGCAAACATTCGTCTAGATTTTAGTTGGTGTGTGGGGGGGACAGGGTGCAGAACACTTTAATCTGGTGGTATGGTGTGTGGGTGACAGGGTCAGAACATTTCCCATCTGGTGTAGTATGGTGTGTGGGTGACGAGGTGTTGAAACCTTCAGTCTGGTGTAGTAGGGGTGTGTGGAGTGACAGGGTGCCAGAACACTTAAATCGGTGTAGTATGGTGTGTGGGTGACGGGGTTCCCGAACACTTCTACTGTGTAGTTTGGGTGGTGTGACAGTGTCCAGAACTACCCGGTGTAGTATGGTGTGGTGAGGTGGAACTCATTGGTGTAGTGGTGGGGTTGGAGTGCAGGGTGTCAGAACACTTCAGTTTTGGTTAGTATGGTGTGGGAGTTAAGGGTGTCAAAAACACTTCAGTTGTGTAGTAGGGTGTGTGAGTGACAGGGTGTTAGAACCATCGGGTGTAGTAGGTGTGTGGTTGAGTGAGAACACTTCAGTCTGGTGTAGTATGGGTTTGAGTGACGGGTCCCAGACATTCATCTGGTGTATTATGGGTGTGTGGTGGTGCAGAAATTCGTTGGTTTTAGTATGGTTTAGACAGGTGCAAAACCCTTGTCTGGTGTATGGTGTGAGTGACAGGGTGCCGAACACTTCAGTCTGGTGTGGTTGGGTGACTGGTCAGAAATAGTTTTGTGTATTTTAGTGACAGGATGTCAGAAACTTCAGTCTCGATGAATTTATGGTCGTGGAGTGAAGGGTGCCAGAACATTTCAGTCGGGTGTAGTTGGTGTGTGGAGTGAGGGTTTAGAACACTTCAGTCTGGTGTATTATGGTGTGTGGAGTGACAGGGTGCCAGAACACTTCAGTCTGGTGTAGTATGGTGTGTGGAGTGACAGGGTGCCAGAACACTTCAGTCTGGTGTATTTTGGTTGGTGGATGACAGGGCCCAGAAACCTTCAGTTGGTGTAGTTGGGTGTGGGTGAAGGTGTTCAGAACACTTCAGTCGGGTTTGTAGTATGGTGTTGTGTAGTGACAGGGTGCCAGAACACTTCATCTGTGTAGTAGGTGTGTGGGAGTGACAGGGTGCCAAGAACACTCAGTTGGTGTAGTATGGTGTTGTTAAGGTTGTAGGGTGGGGTGCCGGGCGAACACTTCAGTCTGGTGTAGTATGGTGTTTTGGAGTGACGGGTGTCAGAACACTTCAGTCTGGTGTAGTATGGTGTGTGAGTGACAGTGTGCCAGAAAACTTCATCTTGTGTGTATTGGTGTGTGGAGTGACAGGGTGCCAGACACTTTCAGTCTGGTGTAGTATGGTGTGTGGATGACGGGTGCGAAACACTTCAGTCTGTGTAGTATGGTGGGGGGTTTTACAGGGGGTCAGAACACTTAAATCTGGTGTGAGTATGGTGTGTGGAGTGACAGGGTGCAGAACACTTCAGTCTGGTGTAGTATGGTGTGTGGAGTGACAGGGTGTCAGAACACTTCGTTGGTGAAAGTATTGGTGTGGGGAGTGACGGGGTGTAGAACACTTCAGTCTTGTGAGTATGGTGCTTGTTGGAGTGACAGGGTGCCAGAACACTTCCAGTCTGTGAAGTTGGTTTGGTGGAGTGACAGGGTGCCAGAACACTTCAGTCTGGTGTTTTATTGTGTGGGGAGTGACAGGGTGCCAGAAACACTTCAGTCTGGTGTAGTATGGTGTGTGGAGTGACAGGGGTGCCAGAACACTTCAGTTGGTTTTATATGGTGTTTTGGAGTGACAGGGTTAAAACTTGGTCGGGGTGTAGTATGGTTGTGTGGAGTGACAGGGTGTCAGAACACTTCAGTCTGGTGTAGTATTGGTGTGGGTGACAGGGTGCCAGAACACTTCTCTTGGTGTTATGGTGTGTGGAGTGACGGGGTGCCAAACACTTCAGTCTGGTGAAAGTATGGTGTGTGGGTAAAGGTTTTCCAAAAACACTTCAGTCTGGTGTAGTATGGTGTGTGGAGTTGACAGGAGTGACAGGTAGTCAGAACACTTCGTTGGTTGTAGTATGGTGTGTGGATAGGATCAGGTAGTCGAACAACACTTGCCAGTCTGGTGTAGTATGGTGGGTGCTCGGGATTGGACAGGTAGTCAGAACACTTCAGTTGGTTGTAGATGGTGTGTGGAGACGTTGGACAGGTAGTCAGAACACTTCAGGTCTGGTGTTAGTATGGTGGTGTGAGTGTCAGGGTGGGTATCAGAACAATTCAGGTTAGGGTAGTCATTTTTGTGTAGGGTTTAAACTCCGGATTGTTATATAAACTCAGAGTTTAGTTAGTGACCCATCATTGTCCATACCCTAATTTCCAACATGTTTTGTTCGCGGCATGTTCCACCTTAAATAAAATATAAAAAAAAGTCTTATACATCATACTATCACGGGAACTTATTATTATTTTTATTATTATTATTATTATTATTATTATGTATTATTATTTTATTATTTTTTATGATGTACTTCCGCATATCCATAACATTTGCTGGGACCTATTTCACTCTATGTATATTTTTGTAGACATTTAGTATGTGACTAATTTTGTAAACTGTCACCTGTCACTGTGTTTGTGACTGTTTGAGTACTATTTCAGCTTCCTAATTTTAGTGTCGGGTTCATTGTTTAGCTTTGAAATCACGAGAACTACTACCATATTGTATTTTTCAGAACTATATAAAATTTGTAGATATTTAAATAATAAAAATGAGAGAAGGTAAATCTCTGGCAAGACTTCTGCAAGCGGCAGCACTTCATGTTGCCATAAGGTGATTCACAAGGGCAGACTTGTGCGCCTTAGATCTCTTTAAGTATTGATTCAATTTTTCTTTTTTTTTAATTTTATTTAAACAAATGTTCTCTATATTTAAGAAAGACAAAATTAAACGATGTTTTCCCCAAAATCTTTGGAGTACTGGGCCCCGAGAAAAACGTAGATTCTGCGTTTGGACAGTTAAGGTGTTTAATTTCACGTTTGACTAACATTTAGACCATTTTTGCAGCTACTGTGGGGCAGTTAGTACGGAATAAGGTGAAAGGTTTCACCATGGATATTTCAACCCATGGAAAAATGGTTTGCCAGAGCAAATGGGGCACAAGAATGAGCTGCTGTCCCATTGCTGGACAAGAGCAAGTGTTGATTCTTCAGTCTACTATAAGCGTAAGCAAAAAGCCAGAGAGTAGGTACAGATTAGAGTTTAAAAACATTACTGGACCACATATTGGTGCATAATAAATTAATTCAAATATTACATGTCGCGTATCCTTTAAACATACAGCCTAATAAGCAGTTTTCAAGATATTAAGATCCTGGGACTTGTAATTAATGTAAGAATTAGGCCCTGCCTCAGGGTAAGCGGGCACATTCGGTGAATATAATTTTCGAACTTCTTATATTTTTCAACGATTAAGTGTCATTTTTTGGTGTACTATTAGAAGCTTATATAAAAACATCCCGTGCTGAAGTTTCAGTTCATATCGGCAAAAATAGTAAATGATTTATGCAAAATTTACGAAAAATTGCATTGGCAGGTTTGAAGTCCTTCTCAAGTGGTTCTTGGAATATGTGTTTTGACATTGCCTGCTGATAGAACACTCTAATTCCATCATGGTGTTTGGTACCTTTTTTCTATTAATAAACTTATTCTTCTGCTAAAAAAATATAAGTTGCATAACGTTTTGTATATTGGAAGATGTCGGTCTTGATTTCCACACATTCATAATTCTAAATATATTTGGGATAGTTCAGAATGGACTTTTGGTCGCTCCTGTAACATCAATCATTCTCCTCTCCTCGGTTTGATTGTGAAATTCAAGTCAATTCATCTCATTAATAAGGATGCATTCCCCCTAAAAAATAGGTAAATAAGTTACTTTCGTAGATATAGGCGAGCGCGCGGTCCCGATGCCCGGGAAATAATTTTTTTCCCGAAATAAATCATTCGCTTGATTTTACTCTTTTTCCGGCGACCTACGAGTGGTTTTTTCGTTAACCATTGTAAATCCGTTTTCTTGTCATGATGGAGAGGGCGGACCTTCTTCACTTTGGGGAAATACGATAAAAATTTTTTTCCTTGGGGGTCATTTAGCAAATATTTTTTTTTATGGTGTACTTTTTTATGTTTATATGCTTTATTATATTGCATTTTGTCATAATGGTTTTCAATTGGTAGATAAATAAGCCTTTAATTGATATTAGCGTGGGTATGGAAAAATTTTGTTGGCTGGAGGTGTCGGCCCTTTTTTGCAATATCCCAGGGTACCTTTATTGGGTTTCTTGATTATTAGCTCCCCCCACTCTGGATGATCTCAGATGGTGAATTTGTTTTTATTAAATAAAGATGTACGAAAACGAAAAAAAAAACAGGGGGGAAAAACGTAACAAAAACGTCAACAAAGTGAGTAACCGCTTTTGCGCACTATGTCCGTCCGCTGTCCCTGCCTGTTTAAAAGGCTGAATTCCTTTTTGAAAAATGTAAAAAAGGTAATAAATTTACCAGAGTGTAGCCCGAAAGTTCAGCTATTTTTTGGTAACAAAAAACTCAATTTTTTTATTTTTTTTGATTTTTTTTTGCATCCCCGGGGCGTAACCGGATGGATCCCTTAAACCACGGACTCCCCAACCCCAAAGAATGGGCAGCCAGCCCAACCCAGTGTTGGGCCGCCCTCCGGGACTACGGGGTGGGGGTTCTAAAATAAATTTTTTACTCCCCCGTTTTTGTGTACTAGCCTCACGAGAGTTTTTTTTTTATTTTTAACCACGACGGTGGTTTGACCCCAAAAAAACATGCGTAGCCAAGGATTCGAACCCCTGTTTTATGGCCCGCCCTGGTAGCGAGAACCCCTGATGCTTTAAAAACCCAAGGGGCCCAAAACCCACAAGAATGGTGCAGCCGCAGAGCTAGCTGTGGGGTGCCTCGAAGGCTTAAAGGGTTTCCCCCCCTCAGAAAGCCCTCGGATGGGCCCAAAAGTAGCGTGTGCTGGCTTCCTATTCTTGTAGGGTTGGGTGGCTTGTGGTTTAAAGCATCTGTGGGTTTTCGCTTCCTGAAGCGTGGTTACAATAATATATAAATGTGCTCA
>NC_069429.1:25276496-25292259 GCF_026875155.1 Cherax quadricarinatus
AAATACCTTTAATTTTGTCATTTTGAAATTTTATGAGTTCATTACCTTTGAAAAATTGTGAGTTCATTACCTTTGTAAATTGGAGTTCATTACCTGAAAATTGTAGTTTTACCTCGTAACGCTCAGCTTCAAAAACTTTGGACCCATCCCGACCTTGTCCTTTTTGTAATCTTTTGACTACAGCCCACAGGTGGGTATGGGGTGCATAATAAACATATTAAATAACTAACTAGGAATAATGAAAAATGAAGAAAGTAGATGTTTCCCTTTACTCAAAAACAATCCCAAAGGAGGTTAAATTTTAACGGAAATACGGGGTGAGACTTGGGGAAGCAAAACCACCCAACCTACCAACTAATTACCGATGGGTATGGCAATTAAAGGTCAGCCCCCAGAACTGGAAAGACACCGAAACGTTGACTGCTTATGTGATTTAATTAAGAGCAGTAAATAATAAATTCATAGAGGGGGTACCCCCTGACAAGACAGATTTAGGGTCATTTTTCCACATCCGGAGTGAAAAAAAGGGATTCAAGACCACTCCTCTGGGGATTGTGTTTAATTGTGTGCCAGGAGTAACAAAAATGTACCTATTTAATGACTTTTTGATGACAGTCGTCGTTGAGGGAAAAACGGGGGGACATTTATTAAACTTCAGGGTTAAAAATTATGCCTTTAGGGCGGACATGAAAATTTTCCTGAGGTGGGTCTGCAGGGGCTGCCGGGGATTGCATAGGTTTTTTTGGCCCGAGAATCCTAATGCCCACTTAGCCCCCTGAAGACTTTTCGTTTTCAGGGTGTTTTGTTTGGTGTACCTCCAGCCCGTTCCTACTCGGCAACGTAAATGCCCCCTTAAGCGTGGGGTGGCCCGAGGGGAGAAAGGGGTAAACAATTTTATGTAAAATTTTCGGGGGTTTGAGTCTACAAAAGAGGAACTAATGGCTATATGGGGGGGCTAATAAAATAAGAAAGGGTGCAATATGCCCCTGGGGAAGGGAAAAACAGTAATTCGCCCATTTTAAAGGGGCTCAAAAAAAAAAGACACCCGGGATTAAATGTTAAATATAGAAATTGGGGGATGATTGGGACACAGAGAGAGACTTGTTATCGTTAAAGTTAATAACTACAGTACCCCCCAAAAAAAACCAAGAGAGTCTTACTTGCGGAAGTTTCAAAAGCCGATCCACTGGGCTTAGGCCCCCACTTACCAAAAGGGGAAAATTTTTGATAAAAAGCCTGGAAGCTTAAGTGTGTTGGGAAAAAACCCTCCCTAGGAATTTGTTGAAAGGTGGGAAGAATAATAGGTAATATGTAAAATTACCAATTTTGGATTTCCCCACGAAATGTGGCCAGTCAAGTTGGAAAAAAATGTATCCACTTTTTTTGCGATGCTTCAAAAATTAGCTTATGGAGCAGTGCTTGCCCTTCAAAGTAATAGGTCATTTTCTTGTTATGTCTAAGGCTAAGGTGGCTCCAACAAATCAAAATACCTTTACATCAGTTGGAATTAAGGCCATTTATGTAGGTGTCAAAATTTGCCAAATTATATAAGAAATAAATTTTCAGAGTATATATCAGCGCACGTAATTTGGTCTGAAAACGAGGGATCCTTACAATGGTTCGTAATGGTAAAAATAAGATTGTGTTGTTTCAAAACAGAGTCGCAGAAATCAATCAAACAGGAGAAATATAAAATTTGGTCACATATGTTAACCCTTTTAAAACCCTTCTGGTGCGAAATCCCGGGTGACTTCTTGTTCCCAGGTTGACTTATGAAAAAAATTTTGGTGCTTATCGTGGTTTAAAGGGCCCAAATTGGTGGTGGGCAAAAAAACTGGGGCCCGGTGCAAAAGGCAAATTTTCCCCCGTCGAAATTTTCGGTGGCACCCCTCAGTAGTAGTTCCCCAGCCTTGACATTAATAAAATTTTCCCTTACCCCAAATGAATTTGGTGCAAAGGGAGTGTTTAAATTTTTAAGTAAGATGAATATCTCATATAATTTTCCCCATCCCCCAAATATGGCTTCAGGGGGAAAGAAGAAATATAGGGATGAAATTAAATTAAGATGGACGGAAAAATTGTGAAAAGCCAGCCAGCAGAAAAACACCTGGTTGTTTCGGGCTGCCCACGGGAGGCCTGGCACAGACCGGCCGGGGGGCGTTGACCCCCGAAATTTCCCCCAAGTAAACTCCAGGTAATAAAAAAGCTGGGGGTATTTAAGGATGATGTATTAGGTGCAGAGGCGGGTTTAAAAAAATGCTAATTTGGGGGGAAAATTGCAAAGGGCCCCTATTTGCTACCCAAAATCATCCCCTGCAACCTTGATTGTCTTTAATGCCCAAAATAACGTGAGCATGGGGGATACGGGATACCTTAGAAAAAAAAGAATGCAGAAATATATACAGACTTTGAAAAAACCTTCGCAAGTGTGACCAGGCCCCGTATAGCGCACAAAATGCGCGCAAAAAAGGGAATAACAGGAAAAGTGGGTCGATGGATCATAATTTCCCATAACAGAAACACAGAGAGTAGTGCAACAGAGTAAAGCCGAGGCAGCTACGGTGAAAAGCTCTGTTCCACAAGGACAGTCTAGCCCCTCTTGTTCCCTCCCCTATCCACATAGACAAGGTGTAGCCACAGACCGTGTTTCCTTTGAGATGACACCCGAATCTGCCTGACAGTGTCTTTCCCTTGCAGACATGAAGGGGTCCCGGGGGACAAACAACCAAATCTTCCTTGGGCTGCGAAAAAAAATATGAAGTTCAACGATGAGAAAATTTTAATTACCAGATATGGTAAACATGAGGAAATTAATTTCATCGAGTACAAAAAATTCGGCCACAAAATAGAGCGAAACACCAACGTCAAGACCCGGGAGTGATTATGTCGGAGGATCTCACCTTCAAGGGCCCCTAACATTTTACAATCGCTTTTGCTAAAAAATGACAGGAGGGTAAAGAGAAAACCCTTTAAAACTAGGGGGGCCAAGCCCCTGATGACACTCTTCAGGCCTTTTTTATTTGGGTGGAAAATTGTGCACTCTAACAGCACCTTTCAAGGGAGGGAAATTGCCGCCAGAAAAATGTACAGAGAATTTCCGGCAGCATAACGGAATAAAAAAACCTCAATTACTGGGAGCGCTTGAAAGGGTTTTTAAAACCCGTATTCCCGGAACCAGGGGAGAGATAATGTTTATCACCTGGAAAAATCCTGAGGGACAAATACCGAACTTGCACACGAAAAACATCCTTTTCGAAAGCAAAAAACTTGGAGACGATCACCATCCCCCAAAGAAAAGCAGGGGGGTTTTTACACGTTAAAGACCCTACAATAAATGCGGGGCCCGAGGGGCTTTTCAACGCCTCCCAGCACACATAAGGGGGATTACCAACAACCCCTGGCAGTCTTCAAGGGGGCCGGCCCGCACCAAAAAGTCATTCCGACACCGGGGCTGTGGCTCGTACGTTGGTTTGCGTCAGCCAGAGCAACAGCCGGGTTGATCAGGCGTGATCCACCAGGAGGCCTGGTAAAAAGCCCGGGGCCCCCGGGGGCATTGACCCCCGAAACTCTCTCCAGGAAACCCAGGGTAAACTGTTTGGGGAAACCTTCTGGTTTCCACAAGGAGGGAAAAGTGAAAAAAGGGGGTTTTTAAAGTCGTGTGTAATATTCCCCGGGGTGGATGCCAGAACCTACATTCCCCGGGTCCCCCACCATTGCCGGGAATGCGGCATTTAAAACCTTTTTAAAAGGACCAGAGGGGACTACAGTGGGCCAATCATGAAACAGGTATTTTCAGATGGGTTCCCTTTTAAGGGTATGTATGTCTATTTATTGTACATTTTACTGGGGCTGTTCATCAGAAGTGGCTCAGGATTTTGTCTCAAACAGTTCATACAGCTTTCCGGGAAAAATTTGCATGGGAGACCCTGTCCAAGATTGATGTCTCAGACAATCCTCCAATTTTGTGCGGGTGCTCAACACTTGATGGAATTAAATAAGAGTGAGATGTCAGTCTTTTTTGACCCAGCGGGGGGTTTGTCTGAAATTTTATTACTAACAGAGCCCTTGGAGGGAGGACGTACAAAAGAATGATGGGGTACATAAAAGATGTTTTCGTAAGTGCTACACAGGAAAGAATATTTGGAGAATTCCATGCATGTTGGTGGGGGCAAGAATGGGGTAAACAATCGCCCTCTGTCTACAGACGACACCCCTGACTGGAGACCCTGCTCCCCTCACCTAAAATCCGGGCGAAAGTTGAACGCATCTACGATAGAGATAACCCGAGGAAGGATGAGGATTACAATAACGGCCGTGTTTTAGTGATAGGGCAAAATGTTTAAATAAGGTAATTTCCATTGGTCCCATGGTTGGGGTGTAAAGAATACTTTTTCCCTACGTGAACACTTTTTTTGGGGGGCCCCCGGCAGTAAACCACAGAAAAATTCAACCAGTACATTTGTTAATTGATACTAAAAAACATCGAACATTGTGGCCTTGGGGAAGGTAGTTTCATTTTTACCCAGATGCACAAGGTGTTTTTCAGAAAATCAAAATGTTGCGTCGTGGTCGAAATTGCGTCCTTTAAAAAATTAATTCCCCTTTGAATTTAAAAGTGTTCAATCCGTGCAGAGGAAATTAAGGGAAAAGGAAACGATATATTTAAGACACGACCGAGTAATGCAAAAAGAAAATTGTATAAAAACCCACTAGGAAAAAAGCAGCGCAGTCTAGAGGGGCAAATCGCTCCCGAGGAAGACGCAATTTAAGTCGTCTAACAACGACTTTTCCCCCCGGGCCCCAGGGGGAAATTTTTTAATTTCCAAAGCTATAGTGCCTAATAAGTGTTTAATGTGTTTTACTTGGGGAAAATGTATTTTTATTTTGAATGGAACCACTGGGTTCCCGCTGCTCCTGCGCAGAGTGCGGGGGGATAGGCGAACAGGGCACCCGGGGGGCAGTGTTTTGAATGAAGTGAGGAGGGGAAAACCTGGGATCAGGAAATTGGCGTTCCCCGGCGGCCTAAGGATTAATAGGGCCTCACTTCATAAAGGAAGGTCATAACTGTTTTCCCGATGAAGAGTGAGGGAACGTGATTTACGGGGCCCACCATAAAAAGGTGGTAAAATTTTGAATAATGGTTGACCAGGGTGTGACTGGTGAAACCCCGGTTTTGTCCAGGGGAAATACCCTGGTTAATCCTCACTTTATCGGCCTCAGATCTTAATGGAGTGCCTCTAATGTTATAATAATTTGAGACTTAAAATGTCTTGTGAATGTAAGTAACAGTGATAATGACATTGAGTTAAAGAATCGGGGTGTAAATAGATCGCCCTGCCCGATTGGGAAACCCTGATTCTCGTACCCAGGAAGTGAACTTTAAAGGAATCACAACTTCTAAACGGGACAAACCGATGGATACCTCGCCTGCGGAATAAGAACCGGTCGATGTAGCAGGGCACGAAATGAGATGGGGAATGGAGGGAATAAGGAGTATCAATCACCCCGTTAAATAACCCTTCTAGTTATAGCAGCTTTATACTGGCCAGTTAGGGATGTTGTAATTGGAAAGGGTTTTGGGATCCAACACAAGTGACCACCAGAGAATATCTGGTAAATGGGAATTATGTCAAGTGTTTTTTCCTTTATGGATTATCCATGTGTAAACCCACCCCCACCCCCCCTTTATTTAGTTAACCAAAAAAAATCTATACATCCACAATTAATTAGACACCGTTTTTGGGTGCTTCCAACCCCTACTGGTCTCGGATGATATGGGTAAGAGTGAGTCAAGGAACCCCTTGCCGTGACCCGGGGGGGTTTAAGTTTCTACATGCTACCGGGGGAACATAAAAAATATGGTTGTCTCCCAATGAGTTTACTTTTAAACATGTAAGTTGAGGTACATAAAGGTAATCACCCTTTAAAAATTTTTTCCCTAAGTACATTAAAAACGGCTTTTTAAAGGGGTAGTGATTTTTGCATATTCAAGGAAAAAATTATAACTACAGGCCACATTTTTAAACTCACCATGTAATCTCATCACCAATAATGGATATAAGAGAAGAGAAACACACACCATTATTGGCGCCCAGACACTCACTAAAGTGTTGTTGTTGTTAAGGGCCCCGAGAGGTGGTGCAGTATTATCCTGCTGCTGCTCCCCACATGAGCAGTATCAATACAACCATCAACGTAAATAATTTGTGAAAGAGTGTTCTGTCTAAGTTATCAATACAGCTTAAGGCATCATGTTTGGCTTCAAGACGAAGCTTTAGTTGTGATTTAAGAAGAGTTTTGGGGGGAAATGGAGGAATGGTAGTTTGGAATGGGGTAATATCCCATGGAGCGGAGAAGTGCCACTGTTGCCTTACTTGACATAGATCATGTAGCTGGTTCATGCGGAGGTCGGTTCCAGTTTTTTTGATCCATCTGGAAAGATGTTCACCAGTGCTGAGGAAAGTTTGGAGGGCTTCTGTGCAGGGGTTTGAATGGGCTAACCTAAGCATATTGACCCCAATAAGGATATTTCTTTCGGTAACACGATCTCCAATGCTTGGAATATTAAGTTCTTTCCGCATATTTAAAATTTTGGCAGTACTAGGGCATCCTAGGATGATCCTAATTGCTTCGTTTTGCAGTTTTTCCAGCCCTCCAAGCTTCCAGTCAGACACGAGTGCAAGTAGTGGCGCCGCATAATCAACCAATGATCTAATATAAGCAAGATACATCATTTTCACAATTTTAACATTAGCTCCATACCTGGGATGAAAACCTACAACAACTCTAAGTGCTCTCAGCCTTTCTTTGTATTGGCGACAAAGTCTCGTTACAACAGGTCCAAGTAGTGGAGCCTCAAAGCCTTGATACCTGTATCTGCTTACTTATTCTAGAAGAGACCCATCCTGCAACTGGATCTGACGAACTGTGCCTCTCTGTCGAGGAGGACGCCTGTTGAGTATCTTTGTTTTGTCCCCTGAGATTATTAACCCCAGGTCCTGACACGAGGCTAATACATGATTAAGGATGTTTTGGGTGTTGGAGAATCCGGTGGTGTGAATCATTATATCATCAGCAAAACTAACCATATAATGATAGGGCTGCCTAGGCATGGCATTAAGTAAGGCATTAATCAGATTATTGAAAAGGGTGGGACTAAGCACACCTCCCAGTGGGGTTCCTAAATCAAAATCTTTAGTTACACTTTTATGTCCCTGGAACAACACAGACGACTTTCTGTTGGACAGGTAACATTTAATCCAGTGGAGAAGCCATCCTCCAACATCCATTCTGGCAAGTTCACTAATGATTACATGTCGGATGGCTACATCGAAAGCAGATTTAAGGTCAATGAAGGTAGTGTATGAGCTGTCAGTGTACAAAGTGAGAAAGGTGGTAATGCAATGTTGCACACTACTTAGGGGCTCTGGTGGTCTGGTGGTTAACGCTCTCGCTTCACACGGCGAGGGCCTGGGTTCGATTCCCAGCCAGAGTAGAAACATTGGGCGTGTTTCTTTCCACCTGTTGTCTATGTTCCCCATCAGTAAAATGGGAACCTGGGTGTTAGTCGACTGGTGTGGGTCGCATCCTGGGATACTGACCTAATTTGCTCGACATGCAGAGCATAACAAGGGGCTTTCTATGTAGTAGTATGTCATTGTTGTCAGCTAGGCCTGTATACCATGTACATGTACTTGTAGTAGGGAGCTTGGCCGGCATTGGTGGAGTGTGGACGTGTCTTCTGAAGGTTCCTCAGTTGTTACTTGGTGGTGTAGGCCCTATTTAGGCTCTGCTTCACCGTCTTTCTTTTCTTGTGTGCTTGTGTTGTCATTGTCTTTTCCTTCAGATGGTGTTGTGTGGCCCATTCATGGGGGGTTCAACTGAGATGTCGTTCGCCCCATAGGGAGGGACCCCCCTCCTGTCTCTACTCAGTTGACAACTGTTTCACTACCGTCGGACCAAGATATGGCTAGTGTGCCCCTACTGGGATAAACAAACGGGCTCCTGAGGTTGACGACGGTGCCAGGCCCCTGTCTAGCCCAAAACGCCGACCCACCACTTGTCCAGACTATGCTCCTTCTCCTTATATTACTCCAGACGTGATGGTGGTTCTTGTGCGCCCTAAGGATTCTGGTACGCCCTACACCAACCCACGGGACATCACCAACACCATCAGTGGATCTCCTTTCGGCAAGGCTTGCATAGATGGGGGCGTCCAACAACTCGGTAGGGGTGCAGCCCTAAGGCTCCGGCTCTGTCGTAAGTCTTTTCTGGCTAGAAATTTGGCATTAAATGCCATTCATGTTCTGGGTAGTTGGAATGTTGTTTGCTGGGAGGTCCACTCCTCAATCCTCGCTGCTGTTGTTATGGCAGAATTGGACCGATTTCTACATCCCTCTCAGATGAGGAGATCCACTCTGAATTGGCTCACAGTGGGGGTGACGACTTAGGCTTGCGGGAGGTTTGGAGCCTCTCGAATCGTCTTACCCCATCTCGTATGGTTCGTGTATGTTTCTCGGGTGCCCTCCCGAGAATTGTCTTGCCATGGTAAGGTAAGATGTGCAAACTGCAGCGGGTTTCACCCAGTAGTTAAAGACGGCATCACCTGTACCCGCCTGGCTTCATGCTACTTCCGTAAGGGGAACCACAAGGTTACCTCTCGGTCTTGCTCGGCATATCGCCAGGCTCTTGATCTGGCAAACTCAGCCAGGGCCTGGTCTTGTACGCTCGATGAATGTAACTCCTGCTTGCGGTCCTTAAAGCCAGTCACAGTCCTCAGCCCCTGCCCCCCACCTCCAGTGCCCCCCACTAAGGAGTCTCCCAAACACAAACACGGGCCAGGGCATCTGTACTCCGCAGCTGTGGGGCTAAAATCCCTGTTACAATCGGTTTTTGGGGGTCTTGCGGACCTCTCTTTACCTTTAGGGATTTCCCCCCCCCTGGGCAACACAACTTAGGGGGTCCTCGGACCCGGGTTGCACATGCCCCCCCCCCTTGTCCACAACGCACGTCCTCCCATCGAGGTGGTACAGTTCCCAAACGACTCATTGTCAGAACCCCACCCAGTTCAGATGGACATCATACCCGACCCGGAGCCTCCCGTCTTGCAGCCGACTCCCCCCCCCTTCAATTCTCCTCAACCCCAGCCTCGACCTATTTCCACTCCAGGACCCTTCATGTCTGAAGGTCCCGCTTTCTAACTCCCCACCTGCCTGGGGTTTATTCCTTCATCCTATCCTCCTCCTGGTGGAGAAGGTGCTACATTCTTACCTCCAGGGGACCTCTTTTGTGACTGCATTCTCTCGGTTCTCCCTCGCCTTATTGGGCTGCTTAGTTCACACACGTGAACCTTTCTCACCCCTCTGTTTTTCTTCTTTGGAAGGCACGTTCTGTACTGGGAAAGCTTCCAGACCTTCAGAGGTATCTGGCTGAGGTACACCACTGGTGGTAGGTCTCTCTGAGACATGGTTAGCCCTCGACATTCTCTTCGGATCCCCTGGTTTCACTTTTTACTGTAGGGATCGCCTTGAAGGGAGCGGAGGTGGCCTAGCTCTTCTTGTATGCAACCGGCTCCAGAGTACAACCCTCTCCCTCCAAGCCTGTGAGAGGGGAGTGTTGGAAACTCTGGCTGTGAGAGTTGCCTTGGGCACTCAGGGGTGCAACATACTCCTGATCTATAATCCGGGCAGGTCGGTTACACAAAGTGAATTTACTTATTACTTGGACAACTCCGTGGTTCTACGCTTGTGAGGGGAGACTTTAATGAAAGGGCACCAGTTCTGAGAGCCATCTATTCTTTGGGGTCAGTGAATCCCACAGGTAGGGCCCTGTTTTCCCAAACCCTCCTCGCATCTCACCTTTTGTTGCTTACACCACCAGGTTTGGAGACTAGAGTTTAATCCTTATACTGGCGAGTTTCTACCATAGAACTCGTTCTTGGGAAATGGATATTTTACTACAGCTACTGTTACTGTAGGCACCTTTATGGGGAGTGACCATCTTCCAATACTTACTTCTACAGTTGAAGCCTTAGGAGTGCCGGTGATGGCAGTTCGTTCACGGTGGAAAATCACTCAGGCTGGTTGGACAACCTATAATCGGGCACTTGCTGATTAGAACCTGCCTCAGGACTCCTTGCTGAATGAGGCTGTCGCGTCTCTGCAAGGGGCCATGCTTGAGGCTGGCTCACGTTCATTCTGTCTCTCCAGGAGCTTCTCCCGTTCACGGTCCCGGGTTCCATGGTGGAATGATGAGTGCCTCCGAGCAGTGAAGGCGCGTTGGACAGCGTGGGCATGGTGGCGGCGCCAACCCTCTCTGACTCAGCAGTTGGCTTACCGAAGGGCAGACGCTCTTTGTCGGCGAACCCTCCTCCAGGCGATACGTGCATCCTGGGCTTTATTCAGTTCTTCTCTTTCTTTTCGTATCTCTGTCAGCCAGGCATGGGGTTTCTTCCACTCCATGTTGGGATCACGTTCTGTAAGTACTTTTTCCCTGCTGGGGGAAGGAGCGACTCCACTCTTACCCCAGGACAAGGCTGAGACATTTGCAAATTTCTTCGGTCCTATGTTTTCTCCTCCTCCTCCTCTACCATCTAAGATGATCAAATGGGGCCCTTTGCCACCTGCTCTACCCGAGGTTCACTGCCAGGTGTTGGCATCTCCCTTTAGCTCCCATTAACTGCAGCAGGCACTTTCCCAACTTTCTTCCTGCTCTTCTCCGGGGAAGGACAACTTAATCTATTCATTTATACTACATCTACCTCCCTCCTGTACAGAAGCTATGCTGGAGATTTTCAATACCAGCTGGTATACAGGTGTCTTTCCTGATATGTGGAAACACTCTCTTCTGGTTCCGATTCTAAAGCCGGGCAAGGATGATACCCAACCGAGCTCTTACCGGCCCATTGCTCTACTGCCCTGCTTGGGTAAGGTGCTGGAACGACTGGTGGCTACTCGTCTTTCTTGGTGGATTGAGGAACATGGCCTCCTGCCTGAAAACCAGAGTGGCTTCCGAGAAGGTCGAACCACCCTCGACCCTTTGCTTCAATTTACACAGGGTTTTGCATACTTTATTTTAAAAGTCGGGAGTTCCTTTTAGCTGCATTTTTGGACCTACACAGAGCACTTGACTCTGCATCACACACAGCGTAATAAAGTTGGTAGAATTACCGACAATATGTAAAGTAAGAGGACACAAGTGCAACTAATGTGACATTTTATTGTGGCAACGTTCGCTCTCCAGGAGCTTTATCAAGCTCCTGGCTTGATAAAGCTCCTGGAGAGCGAAACGTTGCCACAATAAAATGTCCACATTAGTTGCACTTGCGTCCTTTTACTTTACATCACACACAGCGATTGTTTTCAAGTTGGCCCACATGGGGCTCACAGGAGCTCCCCTCTGCTGGATGCACAAGTTTTTGCAAGGAAGGACCTTTCGTGTAGCAGTGGGTGGGGCTTTTTCCTCACCCTGTCCAGTACACCGGGGGAGTGCCTCAGGGATCTGTTCTTACCCACTCCTTTTCCCGTCCATTGTCGGATCTCCCTTGAATCCAGGGAGTGCATACCCTGGTATATGAGGATGATGCGGCCCTTATGTGCAGTGCCCCAGCTTTACTAACAGCACAGGAAACACTTCAGGGTGCCCTGCAATGCATAATATCATGGGCCACCACCTGGGGTTTGGAGGTTAGTGACACTAAGTCAAAGCTCTTATGCTTTACTAGACGCAGACTCCCCACTCTTCCATCAGTCTCATTACCTGAAGTTTACCTGGAGAGAGTTCCGGGGGTCAACGTCCCCGCGGCGCGGTCTGTGACCAGGCCTCCTGGTGGATCAGAGCCTGATCAACCAGGCTGCTACTGCTGGCTGCACGCAAACCAACGTACGAGCCACAGCCAGGCTGGTCAGGTACCGACTTTAGGTGCCTGTCCAGTGCCAGCTTGAAGACTGCCAGGGGTCTGTTGGTAATCCCCCTCATGTATGCTGGGAGGCAATTGAAGTCTCGGGACCCTGACACTTATTGTATGGTCTCTTAACGTGCTAGTGACACCCCTGCTTTTCATTGGGGGGATATTGCATCGTCTGCCAAGTCTTTTGCTTTCGTAGTGAGTGATTTTCGAGTGCAAGTTCGGTACTATTCCCTCTAGGATTTTCCAGGTGTATATAATCATGTATCTCTCCCGCCTGCATTCCAGGGAATACAGGTTCAGGAATCTCAAGTGCTTCCAGTAATTTAGATGTTTTATCTCTGTTATGCGCGCCGAGAAGGTTCTCTGTTCATTTTCTAGGTCAGCAATTTCACCTGCCTTGAAAGGTGCTGTTGGTGTGCAGCAATACTCCAGCCTAGATAGAACAAGCGACCTGAAGAGTGTCATCATGGGCTTGGCATCCCTAGTTTTGAAGGTTCTCATTATCCATCCTGTCATTTTTCTAGCAGATGCGATTGATACAAGGGTTATGGCCCCTTGAAGGTGAGATCCTTCGAAAATGATCACTCCCAGGTTTTTGACGTTGGTTTTTTCGCTCTATTTTGTGGACAGAATTTGCTTTGTACTCTGATGAAGATTTAATTTTCTGAGTAATTGAAATTTCTCATCGTTGAACTTCATATTTTTTTTCTGCAGCCCACTGAAAGATTTGGTTGATATCCGCCTGGAGCCTTGCAGTGCCCTGCAATGGAAGACTCTGTCATGCAGTTTCGGGTGTCATCTGAAAAGGGAAGACACGGTGCTGTGGCTGACATCCTTGTCTATGTCAGATATGAGGATGAGGAACAAAATGGGAGCGAGTACTGTGCCTTGTGGAACAGAGCTTTTCACCTTTAGCTGCCTCGGACTTTTACTCTGTTGACTACTACTCTCTGTGTTCGTTAGTGAGGGAAAATTATAGATCCATCGACCGACTTTCCTGTTATTCCCTTTTGCACGCATTTTGTGCGCTATTACGCCATGGTCAACCTTGTCGAAGGCTTTTGCAAAGTCTGTATATATTACATCTGCATTCTTTTTGTCTTCTAGTGCATCTAGAACCTTGTCGTAGTGATCCAATAGTTGAGACAGACAGGAGCGACCTTTTCTAAACCCATGTTGCCTGGTTGTGTAACTGAAAGGGTTTCTGATGGGTGGTGATCTTGCTTCTTAGGGCCCTTCAAAGATTTTTATGATTGGATGTTAGTGCTATCGGTCTGTAGTTTTTTTGCTGTTGCTTTACTGCCCCCTTTGTGGAGTTGGGGCTATGTCTGTTGTTTTTTTGTAACTGTGGACGACCCCTATGTCCATGCTCCCTCTCCCAATCGGATTTTAAAAGCTCGTGATAGGGGCTACTTGCAGTTCTTGATAAACACATTCCATGAGTCTGGCCCTGGGGCAGAGTGCATGGGCATGTCATTTATCGCCTGTTCGAAATCATTTGGCGTTAGGATAACATCAGATAGGCTTGTGTTAACCAAATTCTGTGGCTCTCTCATAAAAAATTCATTTTGATCTTCGACTCTCAGTCTGGTTAGCGGCTTGCTAAAAACTGAGTCATATTGGGACTTGAGTAGCTCACTCATTTCCTTGCTGTCATCTGTGTAGGACCCATCTTGTTTAAGTAGGGGCCCAATACTGGACGTTGTTCTCGACTTTGATTTGGCATAGGAGAAGAAATACTTTGGGTTTCTCTCGATTTCATTTATGGCTTTTAGTTCTTCCCGCGATTCCTGACTCCTATAAGATTCCTTTAGCTTAAGTTCGTTGCTTGCTATTTCTCTGAACAGTGACTCTCTACGCATTTCAGATATTGACCTCTTTTAGCCGCTCTGTTATTCTTTTCCGTCGCCTGTAAAGGGAACGCCTGTCTCTTTCTATTTTACATCTACTCCTCCTTTTTCTTAGAGGAATAAGCCTTGTGCATACATCGAGTGCCACCGAGTTAATCTGTTCTAGGCATATGTTGGGGTGTGTGTTGCTTAGTCTATCTTCTCAGCTTATATCGGTTAGGACTTGGTTTACTTGGCCCCACTTTGTGTTTTTGTTATTGAAGTTGAATTTGGTGAATGCTCCCTCGTGACTAATCTCATTATGTCGGTCTGGGGCTCCGCGCATACATGTCTGAATCTCAATTATGTTGTGATCTGAGTATTGTAGTGATACTGGTCCTGTGGGGAGCAGCAGCAGGATAATACTGCACCACCTCTAGGGGCCCTTAACAACAACAACAGTTTGGTGTGTGTCATGGGCACCAACACATGGTGTGTGATTCTCTCCTATTTTATCCATTTATCAGCGATGCAGATTACATGGTGAGTTTAAATATGTGGCCTGTAGTTATAACTTTTCTCTTGACATATGCAAGACATCACCATCCCTGTAGAAGCCATTATTAGATGTACTAGTCATTATATTTTGTTGTTGCAGAAGTACTATGAAGATTCTATGTTCAAAAAGCCTAGAGATAAGGCCTGTGTTTCTATCACAAAATTTAAATTTAACATAGAATCCTGGGCTACCTGGGGGTGACCCTGCGCTAGACTACATCACAACATGGACTTTACTGAAACCTAGAGGCAGACTTGCCCCACTTAAAAAGGGGCCTTCAGGAATGGAAGCACGGGTTTTAAGACTTTCGAAAACTTCTTGTAACCCTTCCTAAAAAAGATCTAGATAAACTAAGTTCCCAAACAATTTGTGTCCCCTAAGATATATGAGGCTTTTTCTGGTGAAATCCCTACGAAGATCTTCAAAACCCAAGTCCAGATTTTAAAACCAAAAAATAAAAATCTTTGCACGCTATCGCCTTCAACTCGCCCCAGCAGATTGTTGATCCTGAGGAATACTTTCAAGCACTGAAAATTTAAGGGAAAAGGGCGTCACTTCCAAACAGTGACAGCGCTCATATTTTGAAAAGTCCATCAGGGATGCTTTTTTTAGTGGCCCGCAATCACCATAAAAAGGGAGCGTTTATTGGGAATAAACTCCGACTTTGCCCCTGCCTTTGACCGGGAAGAGCTTGATTCAGCCAGAAAATTCGAAGTAACATACCCCTCAGCCCTTTCGATGGGAAGTGCTGCAATTCCTGACCAAGACTCTTTCAAAGAAGTTCGGGGAACCTCCTCAGTGACAAACAGCAGAGGTACGGTTGTTTCTTTTTGGTTTTTCAAGACATCCACGTCCAAATGTCCTGCTCGTGAAGCAATGGCCATAAATGCCACAAAAAGGTCACTTTTCTAAAGTAAGTCGTGCTAGTGCATCAACAAGACTAGTGCCCCACACATTCCAGTGAACATGCGACTCTGCAACAGTGACTTCTGCGGCACCCAAAAATTCACTGTCAAAACAGTTGTGAAAAATTCATCAAAGGAAAAAAGTAGATGGTTTATTTATAGGGCAGCTCAGAGAGTTTCATCAACCTTGACTTATTAAACGGGTCCCTTGACTCTACAAAACACCATCAGGGACCGTTTTTTCCCTTGCATCAAAATTCTCTCTATTCAGACCCTTGGGTTTTGTAAAGGGAATCCAGAGTTAATGGAAAGGATTATCAAGATTACATTTAGATTCTGCCACAACTGTGCTCTGATGTTATCCTTTGGTCCCGGGCTTTTTTGAGTGCGGGGAGTGTCACCTTAACATATGGAGGTGAACTGCCCCCTCTTGTTTGTTGGGACTTGCACTTTAAGGGTAACCCACCAAAAAATGTTTTTAAATTTTTACCGCGGATTGCCATCCTAACACTAAGTCACGCCCTTTCTTTTGAGGATCGGTTGTTCATTGAGAAAAAAACCA
>NC_069429.1:25292759-25295259 GCF_026875155.1 Cherax quadricarinatus
GGATGGAAAATGAAAACCCTTCAAAAACTAGGGGGGCCCAAGCCCATATGCATCTTCGGTCACTTTTCTATCAGGCTGGAATATTGCGACACTAACAGCACCTTTCAAGGCAGGTGAAATTGCCGACCTAGAAAATGTACAGAGAACTTTCACGGCGCGCATAACGGAGATAAAACACCTCAATTATTGGAGCGCTTGAGGTTCCTAAACCTGTATTCCCTGGAACGCAGGAGGGAGAGATACATGATTATATACACCTGGAAAATCCTAGAGGGACTAGTACCGAACTTGCACACGAAAATCACTCATTACGAAAGCAAAAGACTTGGCAGACGATGCACCATCCCCCCAATGAAAAGCAGGGGTGTCACTAGCACGTTAAGAGACCATACAATAAGTGTCAGGGGCCCGAGACTGTTCAACTGCCTCCCAGCACACATAAGGGGGATTACCAACAGACCCCTGGCAGTCTTCAAGCTGGCACTGGACAAGCACCTAAAGTCAGTTCCGGATCAGCCGGGCTGTAGCTCGTATGTTGGTTTGCGTGCAGCCAGCAGCAACAGCCTGGTTGATCAGGCTGTGATCCACCAGGAGGCCTGGTCTCAGACCGGGCCGCGGGGGCGTTGACCCCCGGAACTCTCTCCAGGTAAACTCCAGGTAATAGCGTAATTTTCTTACCCGATAAAGAAGGTTTTGTCTTGTTTTGTAGTGAGGAGGCTGTGTAAACCTGGGATCAGGAAATTGGCGTTCACGGCGGCCTAAGGATTAATATGGGCCTCACTTCATAATAGGAAGTGTCGTAACTGTTCCTGGTGAAGAGTGAGGGAACGTGATTTACGGGACCACCGTAAAAAGGTGGTAAAATTAGTGAATAATGGTTCGACCGGGTGTGACTGGTGCGCGGCCATGGTGTGTGTCCAGGGGAAATACCTGTGTGTTAATCCTCACTCATTGGCCTCAGATCTTAATGGAGTGACCTCTAATGTGTATAATAATTATGAGACGTTAAATCGTCTTGTGAATGGTAATGTAATCAATGATAATAACATTGAGTTAAGAGAATGCGGGATGTGAAATAGATCGCCCTGCTCCGAGTGAATGCGTGATTCTCGTACCGAGGATAGTGAAGCTTTATGGAATCACGACTTCTAAACCGGGACAAACCGACGGATACCTCATCCTGCTGGAATAAGAACCATGTCGGTGTAGAAGGACATCGAAATGAGATGGTAATGGAGGGAATAAGGAGTAATCAATCACCCACAGTTAAG
Organism: Cherax quadricarinatus; assembly: GCF_026875155.1. NCBI lineage: Eukaryota > Metazoa > Arthropoda > Malacostraca > Decapoda > Parastacidae > Cherax > Cherax quadricarinatus. The sequence continues at coordinate 25,294,031 of NC_069429.1, forward strand.
TAACCCTTCTAGTTATAGCAGACTGATACTGGCCGTTAGGTATGTTGTAATTGGATAGGTTTGGGTGATCCGCTACATCAAGTGACCACAGAGAATTCATTGGTAAGGGTGAGATTATTACAAGTGTTTTCCCTTGAATGGATATATCCATGTGTAACCTACCCCACCCCCCTTATTCAGTTAAACTAATACAATCTATACAGTCCACAATTATTAGTAGCACCACTCGTACTTGTGGGTTGCTATCCAATCCAACTGGTCTCGGATAGATATGGTTAAGATTGTGAGGTCGAGGAACCACTTGCCGTGACACACGGTGGTTAAGTTTTCTCACTGTCTACACGGGGTGACTCGGTAAAAATATGCGTTGTATCCCAAATGAGTTTACTTGTAAGCATGTAATGTGAGGTACATAAAGGTATCACCTATAAACTTATTCCCCCCCCCCTCCAGTCCCCCCCCGTGGTCCTTTTCCTGAAACTGGATGCAATCAGTAAAAAATTAATGATTAAATTACTTAATAATTAAGTGACTGATTGAAGGAAGTGGGTATAGGGTACACTCAAATTTTTTTAATCGGTCGTGGGTGGAGATAATTAGCCAATTAATTACTAACACATGGGTGGCTAGGATTATACAAGAGTAAAGTGCATGAATTACTCTCACAAGGTGTCTACTTAAGTTGTATAATTGGTGATTATTAATTCCCTAACTTGGCTGGGTCTGAGGAAGTTAGTGCGGCTGGCAAGTATGGATGCCATAAAGCTCAAAGAAAGCGTCTCTACAAGCTCGGAAGGGTCATGTTCTAAATCATACAACAAGAGTATGGATTTTATGAGACAAGAAATGGTTAAAACCCTAATGAATTTAAAAGCTACCCTAGATAGTCCATTAGAAATAGAATGAGTCATATGATTGTGGATATAAGACTGTGGAGAGCGATTCTTTGGTGGAATTTTGCAGTATGATGCTGAAGGGTGCGGCTGCTGGATCATATTATGAAGTGGAGGACAACATTGTGTGCTGCAAGCTAAGGCTTGGGAGAAGGTAAAGGGTGTAGACAATGTTGTTGGTAACCTAGTAAGGAAAATCAGAGGTGTCTACCCAAAACTCCCAGGGGTATTATGCATGCCTGTGCTTAATCCGGGAGAAAACTGGAGGAGTTTTGGTCTATCTTTAAAGCAGTCGTAATGATAGGAGTGATCTTGCAAGTGTTACCATATTATGCT
>NC_069429.1:25300259-25332294 GCF_026875155.1 Cherax quadricarinatus
CCAAAAAAAAGGGGTTTTTCGTTGGGGTATTCGTCCCCTGTGCATAGGGGAATAACTTATGCCACCTAGCGAGTCAGACGCCTGGTGTGGGCATATACTTTGCAAAAACCTACCTAAATTGCCCCTTTCGCGTTGTTGGCAAATTGCTCTTTCCATTGGCATTTCCCTAAAAAAGCACCTCCCCAGCTGCGCAACTGCGTTAAACTTATTGCTGACAAACTTTTTGGGGAAGAAGGATGGCACATCAAACTCCTCCCTTACGGGAAAGCTGGGGCAAAAAACTCTTATTTTCTGGGCATGGGAAGATAAATACACCTAGGGAAGAAAAATGGTCCAGTTTTATTTGCAGCGGGGTTGTTCGAGGTGAATCAGCGTGGGTTGGCACTTGAGCTGGCAAAAATTTCATGCTGGAGCAAACTAGGGAACAGAGAGAAATTCGCAAGGAAGAATTTGAGGGGGAAAAAGGAAAGGAGGCGTTTTCGCATTCTGTAAACAAATTTCAGTTTCCCAAAAAGCTTACAGCTTTTTCCCCCCGCTTAAATGGGCCAAACCCAGGGGAAAATTTTTCGAAAGCTTCAAAAATAAAGGCTCGAGCCTTGGGGTGGCCGGAAAGCAATGGGCAGCGTTTTTTCCCTTTACAGCATTATTGGGAAAGGCACAGGAATTTACGTGGGTTTAACTGACGTAAATTCTCTAAATTTATCAAGTAGTGAAAAACCACGGGTTTTGGGGGAAAGCATTTTACATGTATCCAGCTAAATTTGTAAAAAACCTTCAAATTGAACGGGCGGAGTTGGTAAACCCCTTTTGGTGGACCTTTGTGAGACAGAAAACCCAAAGTTTTTTAACCAGCTGGTATAAAGCGAGTGGTGTCCCCTAATTTTTGGGAGCTGGTCCCTTTTATTCTGTTTGAAAACCTGCTGGAGTCTGTGGGCCAGGGGTTTCGTGTTTTTCTGAAAGGATTGTGATTTAAAACCACTGCTTTGGGGGCGGCCGGGTTGGCTGAAAACCCTTTAAAACCCAAACCCCGCCCCTTTTTCCGAGGGGGCCCCGGGTCCTCTTTTCAACAGTCTGGCGTGAGCAGAGTCGACAACATTGGAAATGAATGCCCACCCGGGAGGGAGAGCGTCTACTTTTTTTCCACCAAAAGTCACCGGGTGGGCCACGTTTCTCAAATTTTGGCCCCCTGGGGAAAGGGGCCAAATTTTAGGGCATCTGGGACAACAATATCCGGAGGCAACCACCCAAAAACGAACCACTTGCAACGTCATCAGGGAGTAAAGGGCAAGCCTTTTCTTTTCTCTTAGGTGCAAAAAGTAGGCCCACATCATTTTTCCAACTCCCCCCAAAAAAAACCTAAACCCCCCATCGGGAAAATCTCTAATACCCCTAGAAACTTTTCCCCCCTAGAGAAAGAAAAAAAGGTAGGGCCCCTTTTTTTGGGGAAAGTCTTTTTTTCCCTTCGGGAAAACTCAAAACCCAACTAAAGTAAATCCCTTTTTGAGATACGGGGAGCATATTGCTCATTTCAGAAAAGGGGAATTTTACCCCTTTTTCAGAAAACTTTTTTTAATTCTTCATTTTTTATTGGAAGCATATGGAGGGTAAATTGTCCATGGGCTTCACCGTGCATCCTAGTAAAGAAGGCTAAAGGGGGGTTTTTCGTATGTGCACAGGATACCGTAAAAGAACGAGGTCAAAATTACAGTGTTTAAACCCTCTTCCTCGTCTAGATAAAACGAAATTGACTTTTGGGGGTTTAAAGGTACTTTTTGCCCAAAATTTAATCCCCTTTAAAAGGGTTACAAACCCAGGTACCTTTGAAGAAAAAGGGCAAAGGGGAAATCTCTCCCTTCGAAATTTTCCAGGGGGCCCTTATCAGTATACAGTTCCCCCCCTTGGGGGGAATAAAAAATTCCCCCTTTTTAATTCCAGAAACTCACCCATCAGGCTTTTTAAAAAAGGACTTAAAGGCATCGGAGCATATCTAGATGATATTGTTGTGGTGTCTGATACTTGGGTTTCAAACCTACTTGGGACTTAAAGCTCTGTTTGAGCCCTTTTAAAAATTTCCCCAAATTAAACATTTAAATTTTATCTAAATCTTTCCCTTTGGCCGGGCCCACTTTCATTTTTCTGGGCCCCAAAAGAAGAGGTTTTTGGTTTAATGTTGCCACCAAAACTTCCCCTAAAATTCTTTCGATTAAAGAAAAATAAAGTTCCCATGATAGGAAATCTTTTCCCAAAGGGTTTCCCCTAGGCATGATCGGTTTTTTCAGAAGTTTTCTGAAAGAATTTCCCCGATTTTGTACCCCCTCTTACCCTCTTACCAGTCATAAATTTTTCCCTTTATTTGGACTTCAGATTGTAACACTCTTTTAATAAAGAAAAAAGATTATTTTTGCTCTGCACCCTTTCCTTCCCAGACTTCCCCAAAAACCTTTTTCTTTAAACAGGTTGATGCTTGTGAGTCGGGGGTTTTGGGGGGGGGGGTACTATTACAAATCGGGAACAAGGACCCTGCACCCAAATAGATATTTTCCCAGCCTTTTTTCCAGCCACATCAGGGCTTACTCAAACCATTAAAAAAGAAGCCTCGGGGTTGGTACTGGCTTTGGAGCATTTTCGATTTTTATGTGGGCCAAACATCCCCGGGTTTGGGTCACGTTACAGTGATCAAAAACCCGTTAGTCAAATCCCCAAACCCAAATGAAGAATCAAAACCAAAGGCTTATGCGTTGGAGCCACCCGGGGCAGCCCTAAAAACAAAAAAATTTAAAATTTATTGCCGGGAAAGAAAATGTGTTGGCAGACTCTTTGTCAAGAGTCTATTTTTAAATATTTTTTTTGGGTTTAGGTGTTTTTTGTGGAAAACCCCTTTTAAAGCTTTTTTTTTTTACCCCCTGATGGGGGGTTTTTTTTTTTTTAGGGGAGGGGATAGGGGGGCTACCGTCCGCTTGTATCTTGGCCCTATTTGGCCTACCCTGATTGCTTTCTCGCTCTGAGTTTGGGGTTTTTGGTTTTTTGGCCCATGGGAAAGCGAGCCCTATCAAAAGGGGGTTGGAGGGGTGGGGGAGGATAGGGGGGGTCCCTTATTTTGTGCCTGGCGGCCGGTTACCAGGGGAAAGGTGGCAGCCAATCCTAACCCTTTCTCGGGGGTGGGGTGTGGAAATGCAAAGAAAGAAACCCTTTAATTCAGCGCATGGACACCCCCTTTTTACAGGCAAATTTTCCCCAACCACAAACCCAGGTTCCCCCCCCTTAAGAGTTGGTGGGGGGGCCCCCCATCGTTCAACTAGGGGCCCAAAGGTTTCTAGCCAATAAGAAGGTGGGTTTGGAAAACGAAAGGGGTTTTAGGGTGGATCCCGCTCTCCGTTTTCCTTTTTCTTTTTCCCTTTTAAAGGAGCGGGTTAAAGCAGGGGTCTGCTTCTTGTGGCTTTTTTTTCTCCCTTTGGTTTTACCGTGACTTGCACTAAACTTATTACTGTACATAGTGTACATATTGCTTTTTTCAAAATTTGGGTGAAGGATAATATAAGTAAAAACTTTTCTGCTGTTTTTTTTTTTGCTCCCTTTACCCCGGGGATAACAGGCCTTTAAAAACCCTAGGTTGTAATATCCCCTCATCCACACTTGGGGTGTGCCCCCCTGTTCTGATTTTTTGGGGCCCAAACGGGTTTCCACTGTAAATACCTTTTTTAAATCTTGTGTTGAGCTCCGGGACAAAACCTCTCGGCGTTTTTTGTAAACCCCCCCCAAAAAAAAAAACCCCCCCCAAAAATCTGATTCCCGGTCCTTGCTTTTTGTTTTCCTCCTGATGTGGCTGTAAAACACTTGGGGTTCAGTCTTTACTTTTGATGCTTTCCCTTTTCATATTGTCTCTGAGCCTCCCTTCTTATCTGTCCCAAATTTTCGTTTCTGGCTCTTCGGCGGATTTCTTTATTTTCCTGATTTTCTTGTTTTTCGTACCTTTTCCTTTCCCCAGTACCCCCTAGTTTTTGCCTCCCTACCCCTTTTTGGGTGAACCAAGGATTTTTCTTTTTCTTCCCATTATTTCTGTTTTTTTTGGGAAACCCAAACCTCTCCTCTGCCTCCTTCCATTTTGTTGCTACAAGTCCATCTTTTTCTTTTTACTGGTTTTCCTTTTCATTTCCCCTCTCCCACTAAATGTCTTGAAGGAATTTTCCCCCTTTGTGGGGTAGTTCCCCCTTTTGTAGTTTGGTTTTTCCCAGCCCTTTTTCCTTTCCCCCTCCCCCCATTTGGAGCAACTATGAAATCGAAGAAAACAAAACCCAACATGATCATTTGCCCCGGGGGCCTTTCATAATAAAACCCCCTCGATTTTCCGAATACTCATGGTGAATACAAGGCCAAACCCTTGTGGTTCATCCCTCCACTCTCTCGGGTTAGTGTCTTTTTAACATGTTATGCAGGGAGGTTCTCCAGTACCACACCCATCATCTTGGCTCCCCTTTTTTTTTCCCCCGGGACCCCCAGGGGGCTCCGGGTTTTTCCCCAGTCAGTCCCCTTGTGATTGAAATCACCCATAAAAAAAATAACTTTGCTCCCCCCCCTGGTGTCCCCCTGGCCACCTCGGCTAGTGTGTTGATCATTGCTCTGTTGCCCCCTTTGTTTCTTTCCTTTTGGGCCCCCCTGCAGTTCGTGGTGGGTTGTACATTACTGGGAATTATCACCTTATGTCCCTCAGGGCTGGGGTTTTTCCTACTAAGTAGTCCCCTTTTGCCCCTGCCCTCCATTCCTTTTCCCTTTTCCTTCCAAAAAACCCCCCGGTTTTTTTTTGGGGCAGTGGGAACTCCCTTTCCCCCCCCTCTCCTCCCTCTGTCTTTTTCCCGAAGATTGAATCCCGGGTGGAAAAAAATTGAATCTGTTAATTATTTGGTGAGTTTTTTTTTGTGAGTGCTATTATGTCTGGGGGTGTCTCTTTTATTCTTTCGTGCCACTCCCATACTTGGGTTTTTTATTCCATCTGCAAAATTTTTAAAAACACCCTTAACTTTTTTTCTAAGACTGTGGGGCCTTTGGGGAAATATATTGGGGGTTTGGGGGAAATGGGAGACCAGGTAAGGAAAATATGGGTTGTTGCTGTGGGGGTAATTTTTTTAATGTAGTGGGGGGGGGCATTGGAAAGTGGGGATGGGGTTTTTTTTTTAAAAGTGTTTGTTGCCCCTGGGGGTTTACCCGGTTGGGAGGGTTTTATAGAAAGTTGGAGGGAGGCTTATTAGATTTCTTTTCCCGGGGCTGGGACTTCCCCGGGTTTCCCCCCCCCCCGTCCCTTCCCCCACCCCTCCTTTCCCCTTTTGCCTTTGTACCATCCTCTCAGTTTCTTCCTTTTTCTTGTTTTCTGTCGCGGGCGAGATACACCCCCCTGTAAAGCCGTCATGTCCCTTTAAACTTTCTTTTTTCCCGCAGGGATCCCGGGCCGAGCGCTTTCTGCCCTTTAAGGTCACTCTCATGGCCGGGTTCTTTTTTTTTCAAACCCCCCCAAATTTCCGAAAAAATTTTTCCCGGGGTCATATCGTCTTTCCCATTGTTTCATGTGCTTTCCAAATTTTTTTTTTTTCCCCCTTTTTTTCTTGCTTCATATGTTTCCCCTTTGACTTCCTGGAGCCCATACACAAAGACTGCCTCACCCTTTTATTCCCCCCACTGCATATCCCTTTTGTATCCCCCCATTTAATTTGGTTTTTTTTCCACTGCAGCTTTCCCTTTAAACAGTTTCACTGGTAATGTACCTTTGGGGGTCAGTGGCCTGTCATTTTTTCCCCTTTTCGGCTTTCCTTGGGCTTGTTGTTTTCTGTTAGGGCCCCCACTAAAGCTTAGCCTTTTTTTTCATTTGTACAGTCTCCCCCTTTTTTGATAGGCATTCCATGAGTTGTGCCCCTTTTTCCCCACAGTCCCCCCCTTTTTTTGGGGTGAGGTAGGGAGGGCCCCAGTTGTCCCCCTCCCAAATGTTCTTTGTTCTTTAGGCTGTTTCAAAATTTTTTTAGTTTTCTTCTAAAATCGTATCCTAAGCTTCTGTGTTTTTTTTTTTTTTTTTTTTTTTTTTTTCCCCCTTTTAAAGCTAATTTTTTTCAGCCCCCCTTTTTCCCCCTTTCCCGTTTCCCCTTTTATTCTCTCTCCCCAAACTTTCCTTTCAGTTTCCCCCCTTTTTTCCCTTTTGTTCCCTTTTTTGGGTCTCTGGCCCCAAACCCCCCCTTTTTTTTTTTTTAAAATCCTGATTGCCTCAGAGTGGGAAAAAATATGTAGTTTGTAGTTAGTTTAGTAGTGTGGTGCGAGTGTGGGGGGGGAATAGTGGAGGGGAATGTTGGGTATTTGGGGGGCTGAGTGGGGAGGGGTGGGGAGGGTTTGGGGGGGAACGGGGGAGGGGAGGGTGATCGAGGGAGGGGATGGGGGTCAGGGGAAGTGAGATGTCCCGGGGGTGAGAGGGGATGTGTGGTTTCCCGGGTTTGTGTGTGGTTTTGTGTGTGTGTGGTGTGTGTGTGTTTGTGTGTTGGGGGTGTGTGTGTGTGTGTGTGTTTTGGGTGTTTAGTGTGTAATTTTTTGTGTAATTGTGGGGTGGAATTTGTTTTGGGTTTATTAAAGTACTGAAAGGTAGGTGGCCTTTTGGTTTAAGGGGTCTCAGTGGTCCTTGGCCCGGGGCCCCCCACCTTCTTGTGACCTTTACCAACCTCCTGGGATTTACCCCACTTTTCAGGGGTGTGTGTGGTGTGTGTGGTGGGTGTGTGTGTGTGTGTGTGTGGGTGTGTGTGTGTGTTTTGGGGGTGTGTGGTTTTGTGTGGTGTGTGTGAAACAAAAAAATCAATATTTGCCCCCAAAAATCATTTCAGTTGTGACCGGTGTGGAAGTGTGAAATTTCTCATTTCTCAAAAATTTTTCTTTATTGTAGCCAAAGTATAAACGTAAGTAAAACCCCCTTTTTTTAAAAAGAATTCATTAAACCTTTTTTAACTTTTTAGGCCCCCATTACCTTTTTTACCTAGTTTAAATATCAAAAACTTTGGGGGCCCCGTCCCTGGACCCATTAAAGTACCTCTGTTTAAACTGTAAAAAACCTTTTTTAACTTGTCATGATTGTGAACCCGAAATTTCCTGGGGTTTTTTTACCTTTTAAATTGTGAGTTCATTACCTTTGTAAATTGTGAGTTCATTACCTTTGTAAATTGTGAGTTTTTACCCCTGAAATTGCTCCGCTATCAAAACTTTTGGGGGTCCGCCCTGGGCCAATTAATTTCCTCGTAATCCTTTTTTACTACAGCCCACAGGATGGGGTTTTGGGGTGCATAATAAAAATATTTTAAAAAACTAACAGGGGTCCAATGTAAAAGAAGAAATCCAGATGGTTTCCTCCTTTTACCTAAGAACAATAACCCCAAAGGATTTTAAATTTTTTAAACTGGAAAAATACCCGGGTGAGACTTCCCCGGGAAGCGCCCCATCCGCCCTACCAACTAATTACCCGATGGCCCCCCCCCCGGACAATAAAGGCCCCACCCCCCGAACTGAGGGAAGACACCGAACTGTTGACTCTTATATGATATAATTAATGAGCAGTTTTTTAAAAATAAAATTTTATAGAGGAGGTACCTCCCCGGCAAAAACCCGAAATTTTTGGGCACTATTTGGGCCCCATCACGGGGTGAAGAAGGTTTCTAAAAACCCTCTGAGGGGTTGTGTTTAATTGTAGTGCCAGGAGTAAACAAAAAAAGTTTCCTTTGTTTGGGAAAGACTGTTTGATGACAAAGGTTTGTTATTAAAAAAGGGGGGACATATTATTTTAAACTTCAGGGGTTTAAAATTATGCCTTTAAAGGGGGACATAAGTAAAAACTTTCCCGAGAGTGGGTTGCAGGGGCTGACCCGGGGTTTTCACTGGTTCTTATGGCCCCAGAATCCTAATGACCCACTTAGTCCCCTGAAAACTTTTTGCTTTAGGAGTGTTTGTTTGGTGCTACCCCCAGTCCGTTTCCCACTCCCCGGCAAAAGATAAATGCACACCCTTTAAAGGGGGTGGGAAAGGTTTCCCTAAAAAGGGGTAATGGGGAAACAATTTTTTTTTTTGGGACAATTTTTCCTTGGGGGGTGACGGTTTCCTTTCCGAAAAAGGAAACTAATGAGCATATAAGAAGGGGGTAATGAAATAATTTCCCAAAGGGGCAAAAAATGGGCCCCGAAAGGGGAAAGGGGAAAAAATATTCTCCAGTTTAAGGGGGTCAAATAAATAAGACCAACCCCGGGGGTTGAAATGGGCTGAATTAGTAATGTTTCTGGGACTGACTTGGGACACAGAGAGAACTTGTTTTTCGGTTTTAAAATCTAAAAACTAACAGTTTCGCCCCCCTAAAATTTAAACCCAAAAGAGTCCCCACTTGCGGAAGTTTTTAAAATGCTTCGATTAACTAGGGTTAGTGTCCCCACTTACCATAAGAAAAAAATTGTTGATAAAAAAAGGGCCCGGAAGCCTTAAATGTTTCTTGGGATGAAACCCTACCTGAGGGAATTTGTTGAAAGGGGGGGAAGAACTTTAAAAGGGGGAAATGTAAAATTACCAATTTTTGGGGGTTCCCCCGGAATGTGGCCAGTCAAGATGGAGAAAATGTAAATCCACATTTTTTTCGATGCTTTTGAAAATTTGCATATGGGGCAGTCGCTTTTCCCCTTTAATGTTTAAAAATGGGCATTTTTTCTTTTTTATGGGCTAAGGCTAAGGTGGGCCCCCAATCAAATAAGTACCTTACAACAGTTGGGGGAAATTTAACCCCATTTATGTAGGTGTCCCAAAATTAAACCCAATTTTATAAAGAAATAAATTGCGAAGTTTTATCACCACACGTAATTTGGTCTGATAACGAGGTATCCTTACAATGGATTCTTAAAGGTAACATAAGATTGTGGGATGTAAAAACAGAGTCGCTGAAAACAATCAAATGCAGGGAGAAAAAAATAAACAGTTTGGGTCGCATATTTTAAAACCTTTTAAACACATTCCGGTGACGAGATCCGGGCTGACCCTTCTTTTCTCAGGCTTGACTTATGAAAAATTGTGAGTGCTTTTTCGGGGTTTTAAAGGGGCCCAAAATTTGGGTGGGGGACCCCCAAAATTAAATGGCCCCCCGGGGCAAAAGGACATAATTTCTCCTGTCGAAATTACGGGTGAGACCGCTCCCGTCAGTAAATCCCCCCTTTTCCCCAACCATTGAAAATTTTAAAAGGAATTCTTCCTTACCCAAGTGATTTGGTGACAAGGTTAGTGTTTTTAAATTTTATAAGGAAGATGAAATCCATATAATTTTCCCCATCCCCTGAAAAAAACGGGCTTCAGAGGGTACAAAGAAAAAAACCTTTTAGGGGTGAAAAATTTAAAATTTAAAGATGGGGCGGGAAAAAAAATTTTTGAAAAGTCAGCCCCGGGAACGCCTGGTTGTTTAGGCGTGATTCCCACCGGGAGGCCCCGGGCACAGACCCGGGGGGCGGGGGGGTTGACCCCCCAAAAACTCTCTCCCGGTTTAAAATCCGGGAATAGAAAAAATGGGGCTGTATTTTGAGGATGAGGGAATTAGGTGGGAAAAGGGAGGTACAAAATGTTTAATTGGGGGGAAAAAGCTAAGCACCCCAAACTTGCTACCCCAAAAATCAACACCTGACAACCCTTTATTTTCTTTTAAAGCCCATAATAACGTGAAACCATGGTGGGGTACAGGATACCTTAGACAAAAAGAAAAAAAGATGGTTTAAAATATACAGACTTTTTCAAAAGCCTTCGACAAGTGTGACCCTGGCCCTTTAAAAGCGCACAAAATGCGCGCTAAAAGGGAAAAAAGGAAAAGCGGTCCCATTGGGTCATAATTTTTCACTAACAGAAACACAGAGAAATAGTCGCAACAGAGTAAAGGGCCCAGGCACTACCCCGGGGAAAAAACTCTGTTCCCCAAGGGACAAAATTTCTAGCTCCCCTTTTTTTTCCTCATCCTCTTATCCGACATAACCAAAGGGTGTCAGCCACAACCCCTGTCTTCCCTTTTCAGATGACACCCGAATCTGCATGCAGTGTCTTCCTTTTCAGACACTGCAAGGTTCCCGGCGGACATCAACCCAAAACTTTTAGTGGGTGCAAAAACAATATGAATTCAACGATGAGAAATTTAATTACCAGATATGGTTTAAAAATTTAGGAAATTAAATCTTTATCCCAAATACAAAACAAATTCTTGGCCACAAAAAAAGAAACGGGAAAAACCAAGGGCAAAGACCTGGGAGTGAATTTTGTCGGAGGATTCCCCCCCTTCCCCGGGCCCCCTAACATTGTATCAATCGCAAACTGCTAGAAAAAAAAGACAGGATGGTAATGAGGGAAACCCTTTAAAAAAATAGGAGGGGCCCAAACCCCTGATGAACTCTTCAGGGCACTTGTTCTATCTAGGCTGGGAATTTTTGCTGCACTCTAACAGCACCTTTCAAGGCAGGTGAAATTGCCGACCAAAAAAAATGTACGAGAAATTTCCCCGGCACGGGATAAAAGGGGGATAAAACCCTCAAAATTTTGGGAGGCTTTAGGTTTCTTTAAAACCCGTATTTTCCCCGGAACGAGGAAGGGGAGAGATACATGATTTATACACCCGGAAAATCCCCAGAGGGACTATACCGAATTGCACAAAGAAAAATCACTCACTACGAAAGCAAAAGACTTGGCAGACGATGCACCATCCCCCCAATGAAAAGCGGGGGGTTTTCATTAGCACGTTAAGAGGACCATACAATAAGTGTCAGGGCCCGAGACTGTTCAACTGCCTCCCAGCACACATAAGGGGGATTACCAACAGACCCCTGGCAGTCTTCAAGCTGGCACTGGACAAGCACCTAAAGTCAGTTCCTGATCAGCCGGGCTGTGGCTCGTACGTTGGTTTGCGTGCAGCCAGCAGCAACAGCCTGGTTGATCAGGCGCTGATCCACCAGGAGGCCTGGTCACAGACCGGGCCGCGGGGGCATTGACCCCCGAAACTCTCTCCAGGTAAACTCCAGGTAAACTGTATTCGGGAAACCTTCTGGATTCCACAAGGACGGCAAAGTGTAAAAAGGGTTATTAAGTCGTGTGTAATATGTCGCCGGGTGGATGCCAGAACCTACATGTACCCAGGTCCTCCACCATTGCCCAAGGAATGCGTGCAGTTGGTAAAACCATTTGAAGTGACCAGAGTGGACTACAGTGGGCCAATCATGTTAACAGGTACTTCAGATGGTGTTCCCTTGAAGGTGTATGTATGTCTATTTACTTGTACAGCTACTAGGGCTGTTCATCTAGAAGTGGCTCAGGACTTGTCTGCAGAACAGTTCATACAGCTGTTCCGGAAAATTTGCAGCTAGGAGATCCTGTCCAAGATTGATGATCTCAGACAATGCCTCCAATTTTGTAGCGGGTGCTCAACACTTGATGGAATTAAATAAGAGTGATGATGTACAGTCTTTGTTGACCAGCGAGGGTTGTGTCTGGAAATTTATTACTAACAGAGCCCCTTGGCAGGGGAGGACTGTACGAAAAATGATAGGTACAGGAAAAGATGTTTTCGTAAGGTGCTACACAGGAAGAGAATTAATTTGGGGGAAATTTCCCATGCAGTGTTGGTGGAGGCAGAGAATCGGTAAACAATCGCCCTCTGTCATACATGAGCGACACTCCTGACGTGGAGATCCTGACTCCCTCTCACCTAATACCCGGGGACGAAAGTTAGAAGCTGCATCTAGTATAGAGATAATCCGAGGGAAGTGATGAGGATTACAATACGTGACCGTGTTGAGTGATAAGTTCAAGATGTTAAATAAGGTAATTATCATTGGTCCGATGTGTGGTTTTAAAGAATATCTTCTTACCCTACGTGAAACACTTTTATGGTGCGCCAGAGGCAGTAAAACCGACAGAACATTCAACCAGGTGACATTGTGTTAATTGATACTTTAAAAAACATCGAAAAATTGGGCCTCTGGGCAAGGTAGTTACATTATACCCAGATGCACAAGGTGTTGTCAGAAACGTCAAAGTGTTGCGTCGTGGTCAGGAAAGTTTGCGTACCATTAATAAATTAATTCCCTTAGAATTAAATGATGTTCAATCCAGTGCAGATGGAAATCTAAGGGAAAGTGAAACGAGTGATATTGAAGACACTGACCGAGTAATGCAAGAAGAAATTGTAGTAAGACCCACTAGGAAAACAGCAGCGCAGTCTAGAGAGGGCTAGAATCGTCTCCTGGAGGAAGACGCAATTTAAGTCGTCTAACAACGACTTCCACCCGGCCGCAGTGTGGAAATTATTTAATTTCCAAAGCTATAGTGCCTAATAAGTGTTTAATGTGTTGACTTGGGTCAAAATGTATTTGTATTTTGAATGGAACCAACTGGGTTCCCGCTGCTCCTGCGCAGATGTGCGGGGGTATAGGTCGAACAGGGGCACCAGGGGGAGGCAGTGTTTTGAATGAAGTGAGGAGGCTGTGAAAACCTGGGATCAGGAAATTGGCGTTCACGGCGGCCTAAGGATTAATATGGGCCTCACTTCATAATAGGAAGTGTCATAACTGTTCCTGATGAAGAGTGAGGGAACGTGATTTACGGGACCACCATAAAAAGGTGGTAAAATTAGTGAATAATGGTTCGACCAGGTGTGACTGGTGCACGGCCATGGTGTGTGTCCAGGGGAAATACCCGTGTGTTAATCCTCACTCATCGGCCTCAGATCTTAATGGAGTGACCTCTAATGTGTATAATAATTATGAGACGTTAAATCGTCTTGTGAATGGTAATGTAATCAGTGATAATGACATTGAGTTAAGAGAATGCGGGATGTGAAATAGATCGCCCTGCTCCGAGTGAACGCATGATTCTCGTACCGAGGATAGTGAAGCTTTATGGAATCACAACTTCTAAACCGGGACAAACCGATGGATACCTCGTCCTGCTGGAATAAGAACCGTGTCGATGTAGCAGGGCATCGAAATGAGATGGTGAATGGAGGGAATAAGGAGTATCAATCACCCACAGTTAAGTAACCCTTCTAGTTATAGCAGACTGATACTGGCCAGTTAGGTATGTTGTAATTGGATAGGTTATGGGTGATCCAGCTACATCAAGTGACCACCAGAGAATATCTGGTAAGTGGTGAGATTATGTACAAGTGTTTTCCTTGATGGATATATCCATGTGTAACCTACCCCACCCCCCTTCATTCAGTTAACCTAATATAATCTATACAGTCCACAATTAATTAGTAGCACCGTACTTGTGGGTGCTATCCAATCCATACTGGTCTCGGATAGATATGGATAAGATTGTGAGGTCGAAGGAACCACTTGCCGTGACCAGGGGTGGTTAAGTTTTCTCACATGTCTACACGGGGTGACTACAGTAAACAATATGGTTGTCTCCCAATGAGTTTACTTGTAAGCATGTAATGTTGAGGTACATAAAGGTAATCACCCTATAAATTTTCCATAAGTACATCTAATAACGGCTTTTACAGGGATAGTGATGTCTTGCATATGTCAAGAGAAAAGTTATAACTACAGGCCACATTTTTAAACTCACCATGTAATCTGCATCACCAATATATGGATATAAGAGAAGAGAAACACACACCATATATTGGCGCCCATGACACTCACTAAAGTGTTGTTGTTGTTAAGGGCCCCGAGAGGTGGTGCAGTATTATCCTGCTGCTGCTCCCCACATGAGCAGTATCAATACAACCATCAACGTAAATAATTTGTGAAAGAGTGTTCTGTCTAAGTTATCAATACAGCTTAAGGCATCATGTTTGGCTTCAAGACGAAGCTTTAGTTGTGATTTAAGAAGAGTTTTGGGGGGAAATGGAGGAATGGTAGTTTGGAATGGGGTAATATCCCATGGAGCGGAGAAGTGCCACTGTTGCCTTACTTGACATAGATCATGTAGCTGGTTCATGCGGAGGTCGGTTCCAGTTTTTTTGATCCATCTGGAAAGATGTTCACCAGTGCTGAGGAAAGTTTGGAGGGCTTCTGTGCAGGGGTTTGAATGGGCTAACCTAAGCATATTGACCCCAATAAGGATATTTCTTTCGGTAACACGATCTCCAATGCTTGGAATATTAAGTTCTTTCCGCATATTTAAAATTTTGGCAGTACTAGGGCATCCTAGGATGATCCTAATTGCTTCGTTTTGCAGTTTTTCCAGCCCTCCAAGCTTCCAGTCAGACACGAGTGCAAGTAGTGGCGCCGCATAATCAACCAATGATCTAATATAAGCAAGATACATCATTTTCACAATTTTAACATTAGCTCCATACCTGGGATGAAAACCTACAACAACTCTAAGTGCTCTCAGCCTTTCTTTGTATTGGCGACAAAGTCTCGTTACAACAGGTCCAAGTAGTGGGACCTCAAAGCCTAGATACCTGTATCTGCTTACTTATTCTAGAAGAGACCCATCCTGCAACTGGATCTGACGAACTGTGCCTCTCTGTCGAGGAGGACGCCTGTTGAGTATCTTTGTTTTGTCCCCTGAGATTATTAACCCCAGGTCCTGACACGAGGCTAATACATGATTAAGGATGTTTTGGGTGTTGGAGAATCCGGTGGTGTGAATCATTATATCATCAGCAAAACTAACCATATAATGATAGGGCTGCCTAGGCATGGCATTAAGTAAGGCATTAATCAGATTATTGAAAAGGGTGGGACTAAGCACACCTCCCAGTGGGGTTCCTAAATCAAAATCTTTAGTTACACTTTTATGTCCCTGGAACAACACAGACGACTTTCTGTTGGACAGGTAACATTTAATCCAGTGGAGAAGCCATCCTCCAACATCCATTCTGGCAAGTTCACTAATGATTACATGTCGGATGGCTACATCGAAAGCAGATTTAAGGTCAATGAAGGTAGTGTATGAGCTGTCAGTGTACAAAGTGAGAAAGGTGGTATATGCAATGTTGCACACTACTTAGGGGCTCTGGTGGTCTCTGGTGGTTAACGCTCTCGCTTCAACGGCGAGGGCCTGGGTCGATTCCCAGCCAGAGTAGAAACATTGGGCGTGTTTCTTTCCACCTGTTGTCTATGTTCCCCATCAGTAAAATGGGAACCTGGGTGTTAGTCGACTGGTGTGGGTCGCATCCTGGGATACTGACCTAATTTGCTCGACATGCAGAGCATAACAAGGGGCTTTCTATGTAGTAGTATGTCATTGTTGTCAGCTAGGCCTGTATACCATGTACATGTACTTGTAGTAGGGAGCTTGGCCGGCATTGGTGGAGTGTGGACGTGTCTTCTGAAGGTTCCTCAGTTGTTACTTGGTGGTGTAGGCCCTATTTAGGCTCTGCTTCACCGTCTTTCTTTTCTTGTGTGCTTGTGTTGTCATTGTCTTTTCCTTCAGATGGTGTTGTGTGGCCCATTCATGGGGGGTTCAACTGAGATGTCGTTCGCCCCATAGGGAGGGACCCCCCTCCTGTCTCTACTCAGTTGACAACTGTTTCACTACCGTCGGACCAAGATATGGCTAGTGTGCCCCTACTGGGATAAACAAACGGGCTCCTGAGGTTGACGACGGTGCCAGGCCCCTGTCTAGCCCAAAACGCCGACCCACCACTTGTCCAGACTATGCTCCTTCTCCTTATATTACTCCAGACGTGATGGTGGTTCTTGTGCGCCCTAAGGATTCTGGTACGCCCTACACCAACCCACGGGACATCACCAACACCATCAGTGGATCTCCTTTCGGCAAGGCTTGCATAGATGGGGGCGTCCAACAACTCGGTAGGGGTGCAGCCCTAAGGCTCCGGCTCTGTCGTAAGTCTTTTCTGGCTAGAAATTTGGCATTAAATGCCATTCATGTTCTGGGTAGTTGGAATGTTGTTTGCTGGGAGGTCCACTCCTCAATCCTCGCTGCTGTTGTTATGGCAGAATTGGACCGATTTCTACATCCCTCTCAGATGAGGAGATCCACTCTGAATTGGCTCACAGTGGGGGTGACGACTTAGGCTTGCGGGAGGTTTGGAGCCTCTCGAATCGTCTTACCCCATCTCGTATGGTTCGTGTATGTTTCTCGGGTGCCCTCCCGAGAATTGTCTTGCCATGGTAAGGTAAGATGTGCAAACTGCAGCGGGTTTCACCCAGTAGTTAAAGACGGCATCACCTGTACCCGCCTGGCTTCATGCTACTTCCGTAAGGGGAACCACAAGGTTACCTCTCGGTCTTGCTCGGCATATCGCCAGGCTCTTGATCTGGCAAACTCAGCCAGGGCCTGGTCTTGTACGCTCGATGAATGTAACTCCTGCTTGCGGTCCTTAAAGCCAGTCACAGTCCGTCAGCCCCTGCCTCCACCTCCAGTGCCCCCCACTAAGGGAGTCTCCCAAACACAAACACGGCCAGGGCATCTGTACTCCGCAGCTGTGGGGGCTAATATCCCTGTTACAAATCGGTTTGGGGCTCTTGCGGACCTCTCTTTACCTTTAGAGGATTCCCCACCCCTGGGGCAACATCAACTTAGGGTGTCCTCGGACCCGGCTTGCACATGCCCCCCCCCCTTGTCCACAACGCACGTCCTCCCATCGAGGTGGTACAGTTCCCAAATCGACTCATTGTTCAGAACCCCACCCAGTTCAGATGGACATCATACCCGACCCGGAGCCTCCCGTCTTGCAGCCGACTCCCCCCCCCTTCAATTCTCCTCAACCCCAGCCTCGACCTATTTCCACTCCAGGACCCTTCATGTCTGAAGGTCCCGCTTTCTAACTCTCACCTGCCTGGGCTTTATTCCTTCATCCTATCCTCCTCCTGGTGGAGAAGGTGCTACATTCTTACCTCCAGGGCACCTCTTTTGTGACTGCATGTCTCTCGGTTCTCCCTCGCCTTATTGGGCTGCTTAGTTCACACACGTGAACCTTTCTCACCCCTCTGTTTTTCTTCTTTGGAAGGCACGTTCTGTACTGGGAAAGCTTCCAGACCTTCAGAGGTATCTGGCTGAGGTACAGCCACTGGTGGTAGGTCTCTCTGAGACATGGTTATGCCCTCGACATTCTCTTCGGATGCCTGGTTTCACTGTTTACTGTAGGGATCGCCTTGAAGGGAGCGGAGGTGGCCTAGCTCTTCTTGTATGCAACCGGCTCCAGAGTACAACCCTCTCCCTCCAAGCCTGTGAGAGTGGAGTGTTGGAAACTCTGGCTGTGAGAGTTGCCTTGGGCACTCAGTGGTGCAACATACTCCTGATCTATAATCCGGGCAGGTCGGTTACACAAAGTGAATTTACTTATTACTTTGGACAACTCCGTGGTTCTACGCTTGTGATGGGAGACTTTAATGCAAGGCACCAGTTCTGAGAGCCATCTATTTCTTTGGGATCAGTGAATCCCACAGGTAGGGCCCTGTTCCAAACCCTCCTCGCATCTCACCTTTCGTTGCTTACACCACCAGGTTTGGAGACTAGAGTGAATCCTTATACTGGGCGAGTTTCTACCATAGAACTCGTTCTTGGGAATGGATATTTTACTACAGCTACTGTTACTGTAGGCACCTTTATGGGGAGTGACCATCTTCCAATACTTACTTCTACAGTTGAAGCCTTAGGAGTGCCGGTGATGGCAGTTCGTTCACGGTGGAAAATCACTCAGGCTGGTTGGACAACCTATAATCGGGCACTTGCTGATTAGAACCTGCCTCAGGACTCCTTGCTGAATGAGGCTGTCGCGTCTCTGCAAGGGGCCATGCTTGAGGCTGGCTCACGTTCATTCTGTCTCTCCAGGAGCTTCTCCCGTTCACGGTCCCGGGTTCCATGGTGGAATGATGAGTGCCTCCGAGCAGTGAAGGCGCGTTGGACAGCGTGGGCATGGTGGCGGCGCCAACCCTCTCTGACTCAGCAGTTGGCTTACCGAAGGGCAGACGCTCTTTGTCGGCGAACCCTCCTCCAGGCGATACGTGCATCCTGGGCTTTATTCAGTTCTTCTCTTTCTTTTCGTATCTCTGTCAGCCAGGCCATGGGGTTTTTCCCACCCATGTTGGGATCACGTTCTGTAATTTACTTTTTCCCTGCTGGGGGAAGGAGGGGACTCCACTCTTACCCCAGGACAAGGCTGAGACATTTGCAAATTTCTTCGGTCCTATGTTTTCTCCTCCTCCTCCTCTACCATCTAAGATGATCAAATGGGGCCCTTTGCCACCTGCTCTACCCGAGGTTCACTGCCAGGTGTTGGCATCTCCCTTTAGCTCCCATTAACTGCAGCAGGCACTTTCCCAACTTTCTTCCTGCTCTTCTCCGGGAAGGACAACTTAATCTATTCATTTATACTACACAACCTCCCTCCTGTACAGAAGCTATGCTGGAGTTTTCAATACCAGCTGGTATACAGTGTCTTTCCTGATATGTGGAAACACTCTCTTCTGGTTCCGATTCTAAAGCCGGGCAAGGATGATACCCAACCGAGCTCTTACCGGCCCATTGCTCTACTGCCCTGCTTGGGTAAGGTGCTGGAACGACTGGTGGCTACTCGTCTTTCTTGGTGGATTGAGGAACATGGCCTCCTGCCTGAAAACCAGAGTGGCTTCCGAGAAGGTCGAACCACCCTCGACCCTTTGCTTCAATTTACACAGGTTGTGCATACTTCATTTGAATGTCGGGAGTTCCTTTTAGCTGCATTTTTGGACCTACACAGAGCACTTGACTCTGCATCACACACAGCGTAATAAAGTTGGTAGAATTACCGACAATATGTAAAGTAAGAGGACACAAGTGCAACTAATGTGACATTTTATTGTGGCAACGTTTCGCTCTCCAGGAGCTTTATCAAGCTCCTGGCTTGATAAAGCTCCTGGAGAGCGAAACGTTGCCACAATAAAATGTCACATTAGTTGCACTTGCGTCCTTTTACTTTACATCACACACAGCGATTGTTTTCAAGTTGGCCCACATGGGGCTCACAGGAGCTCCCCTCTGCTGGATGCACAAGTTTTTGCAAGGAAGGACCTTTCGTGTAGCAGTGGGTGGGGCTTTTTCCTCACCCTGTCCAGTACACCGGGGAGTGCCTCAGGGATCTGTTCTTAGCCCACTCCTTTTCTCCGTCTCATTGTCGGATCTCCCTTGAATCCAGGGAGTGCATACCCTGGTATATGAGGATGATGCGGCCCTTATGTGCAGTGCCCCAGTTTTAAACTAACAGCACAGGAAACACTTCAGGGTGCCCTGCAATGCATAATATCATGGGCCACCACCTGGGGTTTGGAGGTTAGTGACACTAAGTCAAAGCTCTTATGCTTTACTAGACGCAGACTCCCCACTCTTCCATCAGTCTCATTACCTGAAGTTTACCTGGAGAGAGTTCCGGGGGTCAACGTCCCCGCGGCGGGGGTTCTGTGACCAGGCCTCCTGGTGGATCAGAGCCTGATCAACCGGGCTGCTACTGCTGGCTGCACGCAAAAAACCCAAAGTACGAGCCACAGCCAGGCTGGTCAGGTACCGACTTTAGGTTTCCTGTCCAGTGCCAGCTGAAGACCCGCCAGGGTCTGTTGGTAATCCCCCTCATGTATGCTGGGAGGCAATTGAAGTCTTCGGGACCCTGACACTTATTTTTATGGTCTCTTAAGTGCTAGTGACACCCTGCTTTTCATTGGGGGATATTGCATCGTCTGCCAAGTCTTTTGCTTTCGTAGTGATGATTTTTCGAGTGCAAGTTCGGTACTATTTCCCCCTAGGATTTTCCAGGTGTATATAATCATGTATCTCTCCCGCCTGCATTCCAGGGAATACAGGTTCAGGAATCTCAAGTGCTTCAGTAATTTAATGTTTTATCTCTGTTATGCGCGCCGAGAAGGTTCTCTGTTCATTTTCTAGGTCAGCAATTTCACCTGCCTTGAAAGGTGCTGTTGGTGTGCAGCAATACTCCAGCCTAGATAGAACAAGCGACCTGAAGAGTTTTCATCATGGGCTTGGCTCCCTATTTTGAAGGTTCTCATTATCCATCCTGTCATTTTTTCTAGAATGCGATGATACAATGTTATGGTCCTTGAAGGTGAGATCCTTCGACATGATCACTCCCAGGTCTTTGACGTTGGTGTTTCGCTCTATTTTGTGGACAGAATTTGCTTTGTACTCTGATGAAGATTTAATTTTCTGAGTAATTGAAATTTCTCATCGTTGAACTTCATATTGTTTTCTGCAGCCCACTGAAAGATTTGGTTGATATCCGCCTGGAGCCTTGCAGTGTCTGCAAGGGGAAGACTCTTCATGGCAATTCGGGTGTCATCTGCAAAGGAAGCCCACGGTGCTGGGGCTGACATCCTTGTCTATGTCAGATATGAGGATGAGGAACAAAATGGGAGCGAGTACTGTGCCTTGTGGAACAGAGCTTTTCACCGTAGCTGCCTCGGACTTTACTCTGTTGACTACTACTCTCTGTGTTCTGTTAGTGGGGAAAATTATAGACCCCATCGACCGACTTTTCCTGTTATTCCTTTAGCACGCATTTTGTGCGCTATTACGCCATGGTCACACTTGTCGAAGGCTTTTGCAAAGTCTGTATATATTACATCTGCATTCTTTTTGTCTTCTAGTGCATCTAGAACCTTGTCGTAGTGATCCAATAGTTGAGACAGACAGGAGCGACCTTTTCTAAACCCATGTTGCCTGGGTTGTGTAACTGATGGGTTTCTAGATGGGTGGTGATCTTGCTTCTTAGGCCCTTTCAAAGATTTTTATGATATGGGTGTTAGTGCTAACGTCTGTATTCTTGCTGTTGCTTACTGCCCCCTTTGTGGAGTGGGGCTATGTCTGTTGTTTTTAGTAACTGTGGGACGACCCCTATGTCCATGCTCCCTCTCCATCGGATTTTAAAAGCTCGTGATAGGGGCTACTTGCAGTTCTTGATAAACACATTCCATGAGTCCCGGCCCTGGGCAGAGTGCATGGGCATGTCATTAAACGCCTGTTCGAAATCATTTGGCGTTAGGATAACATCAGATAGGCTTGTGTTAACCAAATTCTGTGGCTCTCTCATAAAAAATTCATTTTGATCTTCGACTCTCAGTCTGGTTAGCGGCTTTTCTAAAAACTGAGTCATATTGGGACTTGATACTCACTCATTTCCTTGCTGTCATCTGTGTAGGACCCATCTTGTTTAAGTAGGGCCCAATACTGGACGTTGTTCTCGACCTTTGATTTGGCATAGGAGAAGAAATACTTTGGGTTTCTCTCGATTATCATTTTGGCTTTTAGTTCGTTCTTCCCGCGAATCCTGGACTCCTAATAAGATTCTTTTACTTAAGTTCGTTGCTTGGCTATTTCTCTAACAGTGACTCTCTACGCATTTCAATATTACCTCTTTAGCCGCTCTGTTATTCCCTTTTTCCGTCGCCTGTAAAGGGAACGCCCGTCCTCTTTCTAATTTTACATCTACATCCTCCTTTTTCCTTAGAGGAATAAGCCTTGTGCTTGCATACATCGAGTGCCACCGAGTTTAATCTGTTCTAGGCATATGTTTGGGTGTGTGTTTGCTTAGTCTATCTCTCATCTTAATCGGTTAGGACTTGGTTTACTTGGGCCCCACTTGTGTTTGTGTTATTGAAGTTTGAATGTGGTGAAGCTCCCTCGGGACTAAATCTCTATGTCGGTCTGGGGCGCCGAGCTATACATGGCTGAATCTCAATTATGTTGGATCTGATATTGTAAGGGATACTGGGTCCTGTTGGAGCAGCCCGGAGGATTAATACTGCACCACTCTAGGGGCCCTTAACAACAACAACATTTGGTGTGTGTCATGCAACCACACATGGTGTGTATTTCTCTCCATTTTATCCATTTATCAGCGATGGCAGATTACATTGGTGATTTTAAATATGTGGCCCTGTATTATAACGATTCCTTGACTTATGCAAGACAATCACCATCCCCTGTAAAGCCATTTTTAGATGTACTAGTCATTAAATTTTGTTGTTGCAGAAGTACTTATGAAAAGATTCTATGTTTCAAAAAGCCTAAAGATAAGGCCTGTGTTTCTATCACAACAATTTATTGAACATAGAATCCTGGCTACCTGAGGTGATACCGCGCTAGACTACATCACAACATGGGACGTCATACTGAAACCTGAGAGCTAGACTGTGACCCCAGCTTATCAAACGGCTGCTCAGGAATGGAAGCACTGGTTTAAGACTTCGAAAAACTTCTTGTAAGCCTTCCTAAAGAAGAACTAGATAAGACTAAGTCTGCTCTCAATTTTGTGCACTAAGATATATGAGGCAATATCTGAGTGTAAACCTACGAAGATGCTACAAAACCCTCAAGTCCTCATATATTAAACCTACAATGAAATCTTTGCCGCTATCATCCGGCCTTGCAACTCGCCGCCACAGATTGTTGAGTTCCTAAGGAATACTTCAAGCACTGAAAATTTTAGTAATGACTGTCTCTTCCAAGCAGTGACAGCTGCTCAGTATTGTGAAGAGGTCAATCAGGGATGCTCTGTAACAGGGCCGCAATCACCAATAATAAGGCAGCGTTTTATTGAGAATAAAACTCTCGACTTAGCCCTGCCTTTGACCAGCAAGAGCTCTAGATTCAGCCTCAGAGAATTCTGACGTATACAGTACCCACTCAGCCTTCTCGAGTGGTAAGTGCTGACAATTCCTGACCAAGACTTTTGCAATGAGTTACTGGGGAACCTTGCCTCAGTGACAGCACACAGTACGTGTGTTTTTCTGTTTGTGGTTTTTCAAGACATCCACGTCCAAATGTCCTGCTCGGAAGCAATGTGCCATAAATGCCACAAGAAAGGACACTTTGCTAAAGTATTGTCGTGCTAGTGCATCAACAAAGCTAGTGCCTCCACACTTTCCAGTGATCATGCGACTCTAGCAACAGTGACTTCTGCGCTACTCAAAAACAATTTTTCCACTGTCAAAGGCCTTGTGTAAATTATTCATCAAAGAACAGAAGTAGATGGTCTATTGCAAGTGGCAGCCAGAGAGATTCTTCAACCTTGACTTAGTAAACGGCTCTCCCTCCTGATCTTCACATCACTCATCAGGTACCGTTTCCATGCATCAACTTCTCTCTCATTCAGACCTTAGGGTTATTTGTAAGGTAAATCTCAGAGTTAATGGAAAGGATTATCAAGATGTACATTTAGCTATTCTGCCACAAATTTCTCTGATGTTATCCTTGGTCAGGACTTTCAGAAGCTGCATGGTAGTGTCACCCCCCTTAATCATATGGAGGGGAACTGCCTCCTCTGTTTGTCTGTTGGACGTAGCACTTTAGGGTAGAGACCACCAATAAACTGTTTTGCAAATCATACGCGGATTGCCATCCTATTTCAGCTAAGTCACGCCGCTATTCTTTATGAGGATCGATGTTCATTGAGAAAAAAACTCAGAGGCTGCTGAAGGAGGGTATTATAGAACCGAGTGATTCCCCCTTTTGGCGTGCACAGGTTGTTGTTTTGTTAAAGATGGTTAATAGGAAACGGAGACTGGCAATCGATTACTCTGAGACAATCAACAAATTTAACCCTTCTTGATGGTACCCTCTACCTCGACTTGACGATACAGTGAACACCAAATTGCTTCAGTACTACGTGTTTAGCCCAATTGATCTGCAGAGTGCCTCTCATCAAGTCCCTATAAGGATGAAGATAAAAACCATACACAGCGTTTCAGGCTAGTGATGCCTGTATCAGTTTACCCGAGTCCCTTTGGGAGTCTCCAATGGGTACCCTGTGCTTCCAAAACGAATTATGGATTCACTCTTCAGGGAAAACAACTCATGGGGAACCTACGTGTATTTAGATACATGTTACCATTGTGGCAAGACCCAGGAGAACATGATGCAAACCATTGAATAAGTTTTTTGGAAGCCGCCAAGAAGAAAAATATCATTACAAGAGGAAAAGTGCACTTTGTCAACAAAAGGCTTACTCCTGGTTATGTAGTGGAAGGAGGTTCAATATTCCCAGACCCCTGATGCGACTACACCCCTAAACGGGAACTTCCCAATGCTCAAGACAAAAAGTCACTCTCGAAGAACTCTGTCTCTTTCGTTATTACTCACAAGGGATCTACAACTATTTCAAGTAAAGTCCGCCCATTGGAGTGCTACCACATTTCCTGTGACAAAGGTAGGCAGAAGCCACTTTCCCATACTCTCAAACAGGACATTGAAAACTCAGGAGTTCAAGCCATTGATGAGTCCCCTACCAATTCGAAGTGGAAACGGATGCATCTGACATTACCACTGCCTGCAGTCTTATCTCAGGCAGACGACCAGTACCTTCTTTTCGAGAACTTTTCAAGGATCAGAAAATGGTATGCTGCTGTAGAAAGGAAGCCCATGCCATCATAGAAGCAGTTTCGCCACTGGAGGCATTATTTAACTGGAGAACATTTCATCATAAGGAACTGACCAGCGGCCCGTGATGTATATGTTCACAAGAGGCACAACAGTATGAATAAAGAATGACAAGATTATTACGCTGTAGGATGGAACTATCGTGTTATGATTTGATATTCGTACCGACCGGGTTCAAGAGAAACATCTCACCTGATGCATTCTCTAGGTCCCGCACTGTGGAGCATCAATGTCATGTTTGCACACTCTCAGTCTCTCACAAGCTTTGTGTCACCCAGGAGTTACCATACGCCTGTACCATTTGGTCAAATCAAAAGAACATGCCCTACTTCAGTGGAAGATGTTGCGACCAATGATCAGACATGCAGACATGGTGCAGAGTGCAAGCCAAAACTTTCATCCAGCCAAAAGACTCATCTCATAAAATCCACCCAGCTTCGAAAGATTGAATATAATTTCAAAGGACCTCTACCCAAGCACAAATCAGAATAGGTATTCCTTAACATAGTAGATGAATATTCAAAGTTTCCCTTTGTATTCCCCTGTGCAAATATGCTTGCTTCAACTGTTATTAGTTGCTCCCTTTTCACACTGAGTTTTCTCTATTTTTGGTATGCCATGCTTATACCATTCAGACAGGGGATCCTCGTTCATGAGTAACGAACTTCAGGCGTTTTTGGTAGCAAAGGTATTGCCTGCAGCTGAACAACAACTACAACTCCTCAAGGCAATGGTCAAGTGGAGCGGGTCAATGTACTATATGGCAGGCAGTTTAACAATGACATTAAATCGCGCCATCTCCTGTTTCAAACACTGGCAAAACTGACCTAACCATGATGCCATTCACTCTTTTAGACACTGCTGTGCACAGCTACTAATGCAACCCCTCATGAAAGATCTCCCTCAACCTATTCACGTTCGTTCCTCTACGGACCTCCGTGCCCACTCCACATTGGTTATGTCATCCTGGACCTGTTCTCACTGAAGAGTCCACCGTAGGATGAACAAGACGGAATCCTTTAGTGAAAGAGGTAGAGCTCCTGCAAGCTAAATCCACATACGCCCCCACAATCGCTACCAAAAAAAAGGGGGTTGGGGGTGGGGAAAAGAACTACAGTATCTTACAAGACATTTAGCCCCAGCTGAAATCCCTATTAGTGGGAAATCCTCAAGATACAACCAATAGATGTGAAAGATGCTTCGTTTTCCGCCCCCTCCTGAAAGCCCCTTGAGACTAACCCCTAGGAAATAGAGGATTCCTGCACCAGCAGTTAAATCAAACCCCGCTGGAAAAATATCGAACCTGGTGAAGAGGCTCAGGGCTAACGAATGTCGGGCGTGTACGTCGCCCACCTAACAGTTTGGGAGATATACTGTCCTGATATTTAGAAGGGGGAGATTGTAGTGATACTGGTCCCTGTGGGACAGCAGCAGGTATAATACTGCACCCACATCTTAGGGGCCATAACCACAACAACAGTTTTGGTATGTGTCATGGCACAACACATTGTGGTGATTCTCTCCTACTTATCCATTAATCAGCGAGGCAGATTACATGTGAGTTTTAAATATGTGGCCTGTAGTTATAAATTAACGTTTCTCTTGACATATGCAAGACATCACCATCCCTGTAGAAGCCTTATTAGATGTACTAGTCATTATATGTTGTTGTTGTGCAGAAGTTACTATGAAGATTTTCTATGTTCAATAAAGCCTAGAGATAAGGCCTGTTTTCTATCACAACAAGTATATTTGTTTTTGATATGGGTCAACGTTTCCGTATCTAGATCATCATTGTTAGTGAAGATGAGGTGTATATATTCTCCATCTAGTAGGCTCTATTATTTTCCAGTTTAAATTGAATTTGTGCAGAGATTTAAAAGCTCGCGTGTGTGGGTGAGTCTCATCAAGAACAATCCCTTTGTCTCTTCTCATCGTTGGTTGGAGTCACCAAGCTGCACCATTCCTTGACGATTGGAGAAAACATAGCTGCCCTCCCAACTCTCACGTGCACCGTCGCATTACACTTATGCGACGGATCTCTGGCACCATGTGGGGAGTGGTTCGAACCTTTCCTCCATAAGTTTCTATAGAGCAAGGTTCCAGCAAGCTCACTTATTGCAAGTTAGGTGTATGGCTCGCTTCTCCTCCTCGCTTCATCTTAGACATTCTCTCCAGAATTCAGAGCCATTCGTTAAATATGCTGGGTCATTCCCCTTCCTCCCCTAACACAGCCTTGGAGGCAGAGAGAGTCGGGGATAGTCCCTCTCTCATATCGGTGAGGACAGCGAGAACTGTTCACGTTTCCATCATATGCCTTCTCTACCTTGTACTCACCTCTGTCGCCTCTCTTCATCACAGATGTATTGAGACATGCTTCTGTCCCCCCACGTTATGGTTCAGTCAACCTTCCCTTAGTAGCTAGGGCCAGCTTCTCTTGACCTGCCTTATCCTTTTCCGCACTTGTGGTGACTCCCTCCCCTCTCCACTTCTCTGGCACCCCCCTGGCTGGGACCTGACACATACAACCACCTGGATTGACATACAGAACAGGGAACATCCCCCTAAGTAGTTGCATTTCTGTTTGAAGAGTTTCGCTCTGTTACTTAATGGCTCTTCATTCTCCGTCTACATGGATGGCTCGGCACGGTCCTCCCCCCCTTCTACATCATCTATGGCCTTCTTCGCTAATCTCTCCCTGTGTCAAACGTGGCGGTTGGACCCTGCTCATTCTGTTCTGGGCAGGGGAGCGCTTTGCCATTCCACAGGCTCTGGCTTTTGTCCTAGATCGCATTCCCCCACAATCACTGGTCCCCTTCTCTGATTTCCCAATCTTCCCTGGCACTTTTGTGCTCTGCCCGTCCACGATAACTGCACGTCTCGTTCGTCAGACACAATCTCTCCTCCTGCGTTTCTTGCGGAGCCCAGGTTGGAGCATCTGCCTTCAGCAGTTTCCCGCCCTGTTGAAATCTGGGGGAAAAGAAGTGGCAGATCGGGCGGCCCCCCTCGCGCACACACTTCCTACTGTTACCCCTCTTGTCCTGGGCCATATTGATTTCACAAGGGCTGTCTGGAAGGGAATTCGTCATCAGTGGCAAGAGGGGCCTTGCACACTCCCTCTCTTCTTCGGCGTTGGGTTTTTGTCCGAATTTTAATGGCCCCTGCCTTGGGCTCGCCATCCCAACCACTCGGTGGACGTTGTACTGACTCCACCTTCAAGTCGGGCACTCGCGACTGGCAGCTCAACTATATCGATTTCGGATGACGGACTCTCCGTACTGCCAGTGGTGTCCCCCACAGCCTGAGATGGGGGGAAACACTTCCTACTGTGGTGCCCACGTTATCACTCTGCACGGACTACTCTCTGTGCGGCCTTGTGCACACTTGGGGTGCACACCTTCACTCTAACCTGTCCCCCTCAATGGGAAAGGGGTTTCCCCCTCTGGACCGTCAGGAGAATATTGGCTTGTACCTGCTCCTTCCTGCTGGCTTCAGGGCGTATCAGAGACATATGATATTAGTCAAGACATTCTTCCACTTTGGTCGATATTCCCACTCCTATTATTATTATAATCAAAAAGAAGCGCTAAGCCACAAGGACTATACAGCGCTGCTTCCACTCCTAGCACTGGACGGCCGGGCTCGATACGTCGTTATGCTGTCAGTGGCCCTGAAACCCCAACAGAAGAAGAAGAAGAAGATGTACTTGTAGTAAATAAAGATATTATTATTATTTTTTCCATCCCTGAAGCCATGCAACCGGGAAGACAAGAATTTCTTAATTCTGTGCATAAGATGATTAAGAATCATCCTTTCGGAAAAGGGTTTAAATTAGTTTAATATCTTTATTATGCACCCTATATCCATCCTGTGGGGGGTAGTCAAAAGATTACAGAGGTACATAATGGGTCCAGGGAATAGACTCCAAAGTTTTGATTGTGAGCAAGTTACAAATGTAAAAGAAACTCACAATTTACAAAGGTAATGAAGTCACAATTTAAAAGGGAATGAACCCCAGGTAGGTCTGGTCACAATATACAATTTTAAAAAAGGTATTTACAGATTACAAGGACTAATGGGCCCGGGGGACTAGGTCCCCAAAGTTTTGATAGCTGAGGTTAAAAAGGCGAGTTTTGTAAAAAGCAGGAAATGGTGTGGGCAGCAGGATATGGTGTTGGGCAGCAGGATACTGGTGCTGGGAGCAGGATACGGTGCTGGGCGCACAATATGGTGCTGGGCAGCAGGATATGGTGCTGGCAGCAGGATCTGGTGCAGGGCAGCAGGATATGGTGCTGGGTGCAGGAACTGGTGCTGGGCAGGGGGATACTGGTGCGGGGCAGCAGGATATGGTGCTGGGCAGCGGGATACTGGTGCGGGGCAGCAGGATATGGGGGGGCAGAGGATACTGGTGGGGCTGCAGGATATGGTGTTGGGCAGCAGGTACTGGTGTGGGCAGGGGATAGGTGCTCTGCAGCGGTTACGGGTGCTGGGCAGCAGGATCTGGTGTGGGGCAGGATAGGGTGTGGGCAGCCGATACTGGTGCGGGAGCGGGGATATTTTGGGTGGGGCAGAGGTATGGTGGAGGGAGCAGGAATGGTGCTGGGCTGCAGGATACGGGTGCTGGGCAGCAGGATACTGGTGCTGAGCACAGGATAGGGGTGCTCTGCAGCGGATACTGGTGTGGGAGCAGGATATGGTGGGGGCAGCGGGATACGGGTGCTGCGCGCACGATACTGGTGTGGGCAGCGGATACTGGTGCTGGGCACGGATACTGGTGCTGAGCAGCAGGTTTTCTGGTGTCTGCAGCAGGATATGGTGCTCGCAGCAGGAACTGGTGGGGGCTGCGGATACTGGTGTGGGCAGCAGGATACTGGTTTGCGGCAGCGGATATGGGTTTGGGCAGCAGGATACGGTGTGGGCAGAGGTACTGGTGCGGGCAGTGGATTGGGGCTGGGCGAGGATATGGTGCTGGGCAGCAGGATAGGGTGCTGGGAGCGGGGTACTGGTGCGGGCAGGGTTTACTGGTGCTGGGCAGCAGGATACGGTGTGGGCAGAGGATCTGGTGTGGGCAGAGGATATGGTGCTGGGCTGCAGGATACTGGTGCTGGGCAGGGATTGGTGAGGGCACAGGATACTGGTGCGGGGGGCAGCAGTAACTTATGGAAATATATTTGGTCCCTAAAGTTCACGGGACGATCCGCATGGCCATAAGGGGGACGGCTGAGCTTGCGGGCCCCTTAAAAACCCCCAAAACAAAAAAGCATTTCTTATTTGGCTGGATTGTTGGTAGGCATTTATTTAATTTATAGATTTACCCTTCAGGGAAGGGAGTGGGAGTTTTACTGTTAGTACACTAATATTAGGTTTACTAAGGCAACTGTAGATAATAATAATGTAGACCTAAGACCTTAACATAGGTAGTAATAGGCCGATAATGTAGGCAAACACTAGGATAAGTTAGCTAGGGAGAATGGCAGCCCTATTGAACAAAGGGGACTAGGGTCTGGAAGAGAGACCAGCTCATTCTTCTTAAGACAGACACCAACTGGACAAGACGTGCCGTGATCAGCAGACGGCGCCCCCCACTTGTCTTCACATTTGAGACCGGGGGAAAAATCTGGAAGGGGGCACCTCGATGTACCGAAGTTTGACCTCCGTCGGGCCCATACAGTAAGACAAGACCTCCACTTTATCTCGTAGATTTCTGGCCAGTGTCAAAGGGAGAATTGTGAGTGAGTTTGATCTGTGGGCCCGGTGTGCAACAGGCAGTACATGCCCAGTAAGTCCCAGTGTCTCAAGGCAGTCTGGAAGCTAGTGTCCGTGTCTGCATATTTTATACTAGGGGATACATCACCTCTTGGATATAGGAATTTCTGAGGTGCAGGCAGGTCCTAATAATGATTGAATATTGCGGGAAATTTAAGGCTCCCGGTTAAGATAAGATAAGATAAGATTTCTTTCGGATTTTTAACCCCGGAGGGTTAGCCACCCGGATAACCCAAGAAAGTCAGTGCGTCATCGAGGACTGTCTAACTTATTTCCATTGGGGTCCTTAATTCTTGTCCCCAGGATGCGACCCCCCACCAGTCGACTAACACCCAGGTACCTATTTGCTGCTAGGTGAACAGGACAACAGGTGTAAGGAAACGTGTCAAAATGTTTCCACCCGCCGGGAATCGAACCCGGGCCTTCCGTGTGTGAAGCGAGAGCTTTAGCCACCAGGCCACCGGGCCACCACGCGGTTTCTGAGGGAAAGTCCAAAGGGGCTAAGGCTAAGCTTAGGGAAGTTGAAGATCAGGATATATGCTGCAACACCAAGTAAATTAGTCCTTTATACATGCATGCAGGCGAGTTTTCTTGCAACCCCAAATCATTTGTGAAAATCTGCCCTATAATTTGTCCTTTAATTTGTGTCATAAAATCCTATACGATACATCCCTCTAGCGCCTGGAACCAATCTGGGCGGAAAACATTATATACTGAGTCAAAAAAGGAGAATTAGTGTGCACTACCTAGCAGAGTTTACTGCCAGAGGGAATCATAGGCCTGTGCCCCGTGTGGAAAAAAATAATAATAATTGAACTTTTCGTGTCGAGGAAAGAAAGTCCCCCTGATAACATTGAGTAAACATAGTGTATAGTGTATACTACAGTGGCTCCTAGTATATTGATGATAAAGGCTAAAGTGTCATTTGAAAACAGGTGAATTTGTAAATGAAGTGATAAGCCTATAGAGGCAGGTGCCAGAAGTCGCCAGAAACTTACCACAGGTCAGCTGTTTTTAATAATCTTCCTGGCTTGCTAGTGTACTCGCATATAATCTAGTGATACCCGTGAATAGCAGAATACAGTGTTGTAGTAGCAACTAACCAGTATTATAATGGTACCTTAGTGGAGTGGAGTGACTTTCATTAGTTTCTTTTCTTGAAATACGAGACGTTACTGTGAATTTCATATAACCTGTAGTTACCAGCGGTCGCAATATACACAACGAGAAGCAATTATTACTACAGAAAAAAGCGTCCTTCCTCCAAAATTTGCACCAGTCCAACTATTAGTGATAATATAGCATTTATTGTGGTGGAGACGGAAAAAAAAAAATAGAAAAGCCAGATACAGCGATTGATAAAACAAGGAGGTCGACCGTTCGTCATTGTAGGGCTGCCAGATATCAAACCCGGGTCTTCAACACGCCCAAATTATACTTTTGTATCAGTCATATCACATATTACTCGGGTAGAAATTTCCAGTAGATCCTTCATGTGTTACTCAAATCAACCCACCAGTATGTTTTAAATAAGTGACCCACTGATCAGAGCAGATCGACTGGTCCGAACCCTTGACTGGTCCGAAACCCCGGGGGGCCCGGTCCGAACCCGGGACTGGGTTTTTAAACAGTTTCGTTGGACAATAAAGCAGACTGTAAACGGATGGGGTTGTAGGCGCCCTTATAAACACAAACATTAAAAATAAGGGAAAGTGACGGTAAGCTGTCCAATATACAAAAAAAGTTAGAAACAGAAATACAAATAGCTAGAGCTTCATTTAAGGTTATTAATATAATATTCAAGAGGTTGCTAGTAGAATTGCAGTAAATCAACCATTCAAATCATTATGAAGCTGTGTGTAGTCTGTGGTCAGTCAAACAAACGGGCTTCTACATGGATAAATTA
>NC_069429.1:25332794-25354478 GCF_026875155.1 Cherax quadricarinatus
TTTTTTGGCCGGGAAGGGAAAAAAAAAAAACTGGCAGGAAATGTCAGAAATCGTACACCAAAACCTGTCATTTACGAGTGAATTCACAGTCGAGGGCCCCTCCACTCCAAACCAACAGATACAGATATTAGTGCCAAAAAAAGCCCCCCAGTAAAAACAATACCCCCAATCAGATGACATTCTTTTTTTTCAAATATAAGGGTCTAAAGCCAGCAACAAACAACAAAATACCTTTCATCCGTGGACTGCTTGCGAGGCAAAGGCAATGTTCGCGGCTTTCACAGAGACCCACAAAAAGGATCACTTGGACAACAAAATTTGGGATCCCAGGTTAAAACCCTTACAATGTGACAGGGGAAAACACAAAAAAAAAGGGGGGGGGGAATTGGCCTGAAATTTCACGACTCATTTTTGCAAATAACCTAAATGCTTCAAAAGGGTAGTTAATTTTTTAGGGGTAAAGATCCAAAAAAAAATCTGTCATTTGATACTCTACAAGCCCCAGATAAAAGTCCCAATTTTTTCAGGAACGCTGTTGAATATTGATTACTTTTTGGAAAAAACCTTTCCAGCCCCCTCCCCCCCAACATTTGGAGGAATATACAAATAATGTTTTTGCAGTATAACACCGGGAGGCACTCAAAGGAACTCACAAAAACAGCTTTTAAATCTCTGCAAAAAAAATCAACTTAAACCGCAAATAATAGAGCCTACTAGACGGAGAATACACTAGACCTCATCTTCACTAACAATGATGATTGATAAGAAATGTCCCCCCCATATCAAAAAAAAACATACTCCGATCACAAAAAATCGGGTTCAGACAGTATGCGCGGAGCCCAAGACCTACAAAAGGGGATCAGTCACCAAATTAAACTTCAATAACTAACAAAAAGTGGGACCAAGTAAAAAAAGCCCTAAATTATATAAGCGGGGAAGAAGACAAGCAACACAGCCCCCAACTTATCCGAAAAATTTAAAACTCGGTGGCACTCGATGTTGCCAAGGCTTTTTCCCCTTTAAAAAAAAGGAGGATGATGTAAAATAGAAAGGACAGGCATTTCCCTTTACGGCAAAGGAAAAAAAATAACGAGGGCTAAAAGAGGCCCCCAATTATCTAAATACGTAGGGAGACACTGGTAAAGGAAATAGCAAACTCGAACTTAAGCTAAAGGAATCTTATAAAGTAGGAATCGCGGGAAGAACTAAACCCAAAAATAAATCGAAAGAAACCCAAAGTATTCTTTTTTATTCAAATCAAAGTTAAAACAACATCCAGTATTGGGGGCCCCTACTTGAACAAGATGGGTCCCACACAAATGACAGAAAGGGAAAAGGGAGTGAGCTACTAAAGTCCCAAATGACTCATTTTTAGCAAGCCCAAAACCAACTGAGAATTGAAGATCTAAAAAATTTTTTTCAGGAGAAGCCAAAAAATTTTGGTAAACACAAACTGCTGTTTTATCCGACACCAAAAAAACTTGAACAGGCGATAAATGACAACCCATGCACTTTCCCCCAGGGCCAGACTCTTAACTCCGTGTTCACAAGAACGCAAAACCCAAAATCCGTGTTTTTTAACATCCTGAGGTGGCTACAGTGAAAGCATGTTCAACAAGGCACAGTATCCCCCCATCTTTTTTCTCACCCCTCATATTTGGCAAGACAAGTATATCACCACCAACCATGTCTTTCCTTTGCAGTGCCCCGAATCTGCATGACAGGTCTTCCATTGCAGACACTGAAGGTCCAGGCGGACTCAAAAAATATTTCAGTGGGCTGCAAAAACTATGAAATTAAAAGATGAGAAATTTAAATTACTCCCCAATATGGTAAACATGAGAAATTAAAATTTCATCAGAGTATAAAACAAATTCCGCCACACATACCTGGACCTGGGTTTACCGGAGAGATTTCCCGGGGGTAAAAACGCCCCCGGGGGCCCGGTCTGAGACCACCCTCCGGTGGACAGACCCTGATAAACCCAGCTTTTCTGCGGGCGCACGAAAAACCAAAAACAGCCACACCCCCCGGCTGTCCGGAACTGATTTGGGTGCTTTCCAGTCCCACTTGAAGCTGCAGGGGTCTGTTGGTAACCCCCTTATTGGTTGGAGGCAATTGAACAGTCTGGGGCCCCTACATTATTGATGGTTTTCTTAAGTGCTTGACCCCCCTGTTTTCATGGGGGGATGGGCATCCCCCTGCCAAGTCTTTTGCTTTGTATGATGTTTTGTGTGCAAGTTCGGTACTATCCCTCTGGATTTTCCCGGGGGATTGATGGGAAGAGATAGAAATGTTAAAGCAGTGGGGATATATTTTGGAGGGGTTGGGTGCAATTATTTAATAAATGATGGAAGGGGAAAGGTCCCTGGGGATTGGCGAGAGCATGCAAAGTTCCTTTTTTTAAAAGGCAAAGGGGATAAAAGAGATGAAAAAATTAAAGGGGGGATAAGTTGTTGATGTACCTGGAAAAGTGTAGGGTAGATTTAAAATTGAAAAATTAAGGTAAACGGAAATGGGATACAGATGAAAAAGGAGGCTTTGGGAAAGGAGGGGGTGTGTGGACGGGTGTTTACAGTGAAACTATAAGCGAACAGTATTTAGAAAGGCTAAAGAGGTCTTTGTGGCATTTATGGATTTGGAAAAGCGTATGACAGGGTGGATAGGGGGGCAATGTGGCGATGTTGAAAAGGTATGGTGTAGGGGTAGGTTATGAAAGAGTGAAGATTTTTTTACGGGGATGTGAGGCTCAAGTTAGAGTATGTGGGAAAGGGGGAAATTTTTTTTTTCCCAAAAAGTGGGCCTTAAAAAGGGATGTGGATGTCACCATGGTTGTTTTATATTTTTAAAAGGGGTTGAAAGAGAATAAATGCGAGGGTCTTGGGCCCAGAGGCGGGAGTTAAAAGATAAAGAACACACACAAAGGGGGAGTTGTCCCAGCTGCTCTTTGCTGATGAACTGTCCTTGGGAGATTCTGAAGAGAAGCTGCAGAGATTGGGGGATGAATTTTGGGTAGGGTGTGCAAAAGAAAAAATTTTAAAGGTAAATACAGGAAAGAGAAGGGGTTTGAGGATAAAAAAAAAGATTAGGTGATAAAAGATTGAATATCAATTGGGGGAGAGAGTTGGAGGAGGTGAACGTTTTTCAGCTTTTTGGGAGGGGGCGGTCAGGGGAGGGGTTATGAAAGTGAGGTGAATCATAGATTGATGAGGGAAAAAGTGAGGTGCACTTGGAGCCCCTGTGGAGACAAAGAATTTTCCTTAGGCAAAGAGGGGAATGTATGAGATATAGTTTTACCAATGCTTTTTATTGGGTGTGAAGCGTGGGTGTGAATGTTCAAGGGCGAGGAGAAGGCCGGGGGAGGAGGGGGGGGGATGTTCATTTTTCTGGGGGGGGCAATGTGGGGGTGTGAAATAATGCAAGGAATTCGTAGTTTTGGAAAGTTAGGGGGGGGAGGTGCGGGATTACCCAAAACTTGTTTGTCCCGGGGGCTGGGGGGGGTTTTTTTGGGGTGTGGACTGAAGAGAATGGAGGAAGCGTGATTGAGTGAAACCTTGTGTGGGGGGGGCGGGTAGGGGTGGCCCCTGGAATTTTTTTAGGGAGGGGGTAAGGAGGTTTTTGTGCGGGGGTTTTTATTCCCGGCTCTGAGGTGGTAGGAGTAATAAAAAAAATGGTTTTTTTAATACTTACGGCTTTTATTTACAAAGTAAATTATGAAAAATTAAAACCGGCGGGCCATTTGAGCCCTGGAAAAAGGGGAAAACAGTCCTGCACCTGAAGGGGGTTTAAATGCTGATTTTAAAAACTGTAGTGTAAAGCCCCCTTCGGAAAGACAGTGTGGAGTGAAGATGGTAAAAGTTTTCCTTTTTTCGGGCCCCCCTGCCTTGGTGGGAATCGGCAGTTTAAAAAAAAAAAAAATATAATTAAAAATTTTTCCCCCCCCTTCCAGGGGGTACGGTTTAGGAACCCAAGGCCCCCCAATAATTAGGGGTTTTTTTTCTCCTTTGGGCCCGGGTTTTTTTTTTATTTTTTCCCCCTTTTTTTTTGGGGGCTTTTTTAGAAAAGACCAAAACCCCCAAAAAGGGGCCTTTTGGGGTTTTTCCCCTTTTTTAATTTTTATCCCTTTTCATTTTTCTGAGTGGATTTAAAAATGATTCCCTTAAGTGGTCCTCCCCCGGTTCCCCCTCTTTTTTCGTTGGTTTTCGTTATTTTTGGGCCGAAAATTTTTTTTTTTTCTGATAAAATTTTTTCTTTAATTTATTCTGGGAACGAAATTTTATGTGAAACCTTTTTTTTTGGGCCCCCGGTTGGTTGTCTGCCTGGGCGGGGGGGGAAAAAGGTTTTGGTTTGGGGGCCTAAAAAGACAGTCTTTTTAATCCCTTTTTATTTAATTAAGGTGGGGAAAAAGGGGGGGACGTCCTTGTTGGCGAGTTTTCCCGTAGTGCCCGGCTTTCCTTTTTAACCCCTTTTGTTTTTCTTTATGGGAAATTTAGTCCTTTACCCTTTTCCTTTAATTTCCCCTTTTTAAAACCCATTTTTAATTTCGCCTGGGCCCC
This sequence comes from Cherax quadricarinatus, assembly GCF_026875155.1. NCBI lineage: Eukaryota > Metazoa > Arthropoda > Malacostraca > Decapoda > Parastacidae > Cherax > Cherax quadricarinatus. The sequence continues at coordinate 25,337,351 of NC_069429.1, forward strand.
CTTTGGGGAATTTGAAAGGGGTTTTTTTCCCTTCTTTTTTTCCCTTTAGGATTTTGGACCCTTTTGAGTGGTCCTTTGGAAGAAAAGGGGTTTTTCCCCCCGTTTCCCTGGGGTTTTGGAACTTGGGGGTTTTGGGGGATTTGTTCCAGGGCCCTTTAAAAATTTTATTTGGGGGGTTTTGTGCTTTTTGGCGGGCTTTTTGGCTTTAAAAAAGTTTTTTATGGGGCATTCTTTTTTTTGTAATTGGGAAGGGGTGGGGGGGGGGGGGGCCCCCTTATAATGGAAAAGGTTGTGATAGGGTTTCTTGGGGTTTTCTTATAAACCTTCCCCCGATTTTTGGGGGGGGGGATGGGCTTTTTTTTTGCCCGTTTAAGCTTTGGGTGGGTAAAAATGGGGTTTGTGTTAACAAATTTTTTTCCCCTCCAAAAAAAAATTTATTTTGTCTTGGGCTTACCTGGAGCGGTTCTAAAAATAAATTAAGCTCCCCCTTTTTTTATTGTGTGGCCCCCTTTTTTAATGGGGGCCTCGGACTTTTGGGATTTTTTGGGGAAAAATTTTGTTTTTTAAAAATTTTTTTGGCTTTTTCTTTGGTTTTTCCCCCCAAAGGGTTTTTTTGCTTAAATTTCATTTTCCTTTTTTCACCTGGGCCCCACTTTTTAGTAAGCCCCTTTTGGCCCCTTTTCTTTTTTCCTTAAAAGGGGTTTTTTTTTCTGTTTTTTTTCCCCTTTTTTTGGGAATAAGTTGTGATCCAAAGGGGTTAAAAAAAGGAAAAAAAATTGGGGGGTTTTTTTTTTATTTAGTTTTTTTTAGGAGGGTTTTTTGGTTTTTTTTTGGAAGTTAATTGTGAACCCCCGGGGTTTTTTTTGGGGTCCCCCCCAAAAACCTAAATTGTTCAAAAAGCCCAAAAAATTTTAAAAATGGTAAGAAATTCAAAAAAATTTCAAGGGCCCCAAAAAAATTTCAGGTGCTTTTTCTTTGTTTTTATTTGGGCCCTGCCCTTTTGGCTGAAATTTTGGGCCCTTTTTTTGAAAATCACGTCCTGGGGTAAAAACCTTTTACTGGGGGCAGAAATTCCTCCTTTCCCCGGGGGGAGGATAAGTTTTTAAAAAACCTGGGCTAGTATAACTTCCACGTATCCCAAAAAAAATAAAAAATTGGGAACCATAAAATTGAAAAGAAAGGGGGGGAAATCTTAACAAACTAATTCAGGGGGGGAACGTTCAAGCCTCCCCCTAAAAGGGGGGTTTCCAAATGATGGATTTTTCAATGGTGGGCCCCAAAAGCCTGCCCCCCGTGGTCGTGTTTTAAAAAAAAAAACTGAAAAAAAAGGAGGCCCGCTGCCCCCAAGGGATCCTTTAAATTTCCCCCTAAAAAAAACTTTGCAAAAATTTTAACCCAAACCCAAAAAAGCCTTATTAAAGTATTTTAAAAAAACCCCCCTAATTATATAGTTTAAATCCCCAAAAAAGCCCTTTTCCCCTGAATGTTTTATTCCCCTTTTCAAAAAACTTTTATCCTTTGTTTAAATTTTTAAAATTTGTCCCCTTTGGGTTTTTTTTTGGGGGAATTGATTTTAAAAATTTTTTTAAAATATTTTCCTTTTTAATTTTCTTAAATGGTGGCATGGGGGAAGTGGTGTTTTAAAAAAAATTTTTGGGTCGGTGGGGGCTAAAGGTTAAAAGAAGAAAAGCCATAAATAAATCGAAAAAAAAACCCAAAAGTATTTCTTCTCCTATCCCAAATCAAAATCGAAAACAACGTCCAGTATTGGGCCCCTACTTAAAAAGAGGGGTCCTACACAATGACAGCAAGGAAATGACTGAGCTACTCAAGTCCCAAATGACTCATTTTTTTAGCAAGCCGCTAACCAGATGAGAGTCAAGATCAAAATAAAAATTTTTTATAGAGAGCCCAAAATTTGTTTAAACACAAGCCTATCCGAGTTATCCTGACGCCAAATGACTTCGAACAGGCGATAAATGACATCCCCCACACTCTCCCCCGGGGCCAACTCAGGAACTCAGGTTCATAAAGAACTGAAAAGAAGCCCCTATCACGACCCTTTCCATCCTATGGAGGGGGAGCATGGACAGGGGGGCGTCCCTTTACTAAAAAAAACGACATCCCCCCACTCCAAAAAGGGGGGCTAAAGCAACAGCAAAGAACTACAGACCAATAGCACAACACCCCCATACAAAAAAATCTTGAAAGGGTCCTAAGAAGCAAGTCACCACGCATCTGAAACCATCATTACACAACCCAGGGAAAATGGGTTTAGAACAGGTCGCTCCTGCTGTTCAACTATTGGACCACTCGACAAGGTCCAAATGCATAGAAGAAAAAAAGAATGCAGATGTAATATATACAGACTTTGAAAAACCCTTCGACAAGTGTGACCATGGCGTAATACGCACAAAATCTGCTAAAAAATAACAGGAAAAGTCGTCGATGGATCTATAATTTTCATAAAGAACACGAGAGAGTGTCAAAAGAGTAAAGTCCGAGGCAGTACGGTGAAAAAACTCTGTTCCACAAAGGGACAGTACCACTCCCATCTTTTTCCCCATCCTTATATCCGAATAACAAAGGGTGTCACCACAGCACCGTGCTTCCCTTTTCAGATGACACCCGAATTTCATGACAGTGTCTTCCATTGCAGACACGCAAAGCTCCCGGCAGACATAACCAAATCTTTCAGTGGGCTGCAGAAACAATATGAAGTTCAAAGATGGGAAATTTTAATTACTCAGATATGGTAAAATGAGGAAAATTAAATCTTCATCAGATACAAAACAAATTTTTTGGCCACAAAATAGAGCGAAACACCAACGTCAAAGACCTGGGAGTGATCATGTCGGGGGATTCACCTTTAAGGAATAAAATTGTATCAACGCATCTGCTAGAAAAATACAGGATGGATAATGAAACCTTCAAAACTAGGGAGGCCCCAAACCCATTGACACTTTCAGGTCACTTTTTTCTATCTGGGCTGGAATATTGCTGCACACAAACCCAGCCCTTTCAAGGCAGGTGAAATTGCCGACCTAAAAAAAGACGAGAAACTTTCACGGCGCGCATAACGGAGATAAAACACCTCAATTACTGGGAGCGCTTGGGGTTCCCCAAACCTGACCCCTGGAACGCAGGAGGAGGAACATGTTATATACACCTGGAAAATCCGGGGACTAACCGAACTTGCACACGAAAATCATCTTTTACCGAAAGCAAAAGACTTGGCAACGATGCCCCATCCCCCCAATGAAAACAGGGGTGTCACTAGCACTTTAAAGAGACCAACAATAAGTGTCGGGCCCGAGATTTTTTTAAAACGCCTCCCAGCACACATAAGGGGTTTAAACCAACAACCCCTTTCAGTCTTCAAGTGGCCTGGACAAGCACCTAAAATTTATTTTCCTGATCAGCCGGGCTGTGGCTCGTAGTGGTTTCGTTGCAGTCCAGCAAAAAGCCTGGTTTATCGGCGCTGATCCACAGGAGGGGCCTGGTCCCCCAGACCGGGGGGGGGCATTGATGAAACTTCTCCCGGAAACTCCAGGTATCCTTGATGGGTCCCCCCCATTCTTTTGTTAAAAGGGTGTGTAACTAAAAGTCTTTTAAAAAATTTCTTTTATAAGGAAATTTCTAATGCTATGTATTAATTTGTCATCCCAAAAGCTGAATGTTTTCTAACGAATTATTGCCATTTTTTGTAAACAGGACCAGAACTGAGCTGCTTTAACTTGGGGCCTTACTAATGTTATAAAGCTGCAGTATGACCCTGGACTTCTGTTGCTTACACTTCTTTTGATATAAATCCCATAAACTATTTGCCCTTTTCCGTACGCTTAGGCTTGCGTCTTGGTTTTAAGGTTTCTGTCACCATAACCCCAAAACCTTTTTGCAAATTTTAGGCTAAGTTTTAACTTTTTAACTTTTTAAGTACTAGGGTTTGGGCATCCCAAACTTCAGAACCTTCATTTTTCTACATTGAACTGAAACTGACACTTTTTTTGACCAAATTAGAGTTTGTTTAAAACCTCCTGAGTTCCATAACATCTACGTTTTAAACAATTATCACCTATCTTTGTGTCACGGCGAATTTGCTCATATCACATAATTCCCCCATCAAGATCATTGATATATTTATAAACAACAACGGAACAAGACGATCCCCGTGGAACGCCACTTGTTACTGATCCCCCTCGGATTTAACCCCATTTATGGACACACTGCTTCCTGTCAGTGAGCAATGACTCGATCCACGAGAGTACTTTTCCCCCAATGCCATGAGCTGCCACTTTCTTTAACAGTCTATGGTGCGGAACTCTAATCAAAAGCCTTACTAAAATCTAAGTAAATAATATCAAATTCTTTATTGTGGTCAACACCTCAAAAGCTTTACTGAAAAAAAGTTAATAAATTATTAGACAAGACGGCCTCTTGTGAAACCATGCTGAGTATCATTAATCAAGCTATGCTTATCGAGATGGCTTCTTATAATCTCAGCTATAATTGACTCTAGTAATATGCCTACAATTGAGGTCAGGCTTATTGGGCAGTAATTTGACGGTAACGACTTGTCCCCTGTTTTTAAAAAAAGGAATTACATTTGCCATCTTCCACATATCAGACACCACACCTGTTTGAAGAGATAAATTAAAAATATTAGTTAATGGTTCACAGAGTTCCATTTTGCATTCCTTAAGAACCCTTGAAAAAACCTCATCAGGACCCCGGCGACTTATTTTGCTTCAGTCTGTCTATCTGCTTCAAAAAACCATCTCACTAGTGACTGTGATTTTAAACATAATATCTTTCTAGCCCACTGTAAAAACTAATTACTGGAATATTGTTAGGTCTTCCTGTTTAAAAACTGAGAGAAAAAAAATTTATTAAAAATCAAGCACATTTCATTCTCTTTGTCAGTAAGGTGCCCATAGTTATTTTTAAGGGGACCTATCTTATCTCTAACTTTTGTTCTATAGACCTGGAAAAAACTTTTAGGGTTAGTTTTAGAATCCCTAGCAACTTTAATTTCATAGTACCTTTTAGCTTTTCTTATCCCCTTTTTAAATTGTCCCTCTTAATGTCAATATACTGATTCATAAGATGACCCTCACCTCTTTTGATACGCCTATAAATTCCTTTCTTATGCCCTAGTAGATATTTGAGCCTATTATTCATCCATTTTGGGTCATTTCTATTTGATCTAATTTCTTTATATGGGATAAAAGCTCTTTGAGCAGCATGTATAGTGTCAGTGGAACGCCTTCCTACTGAACAAAAGAAACTAATGGAAAAATAAATAAATGAAGAAATGATTTAGGAAAAACAAGAAAAATGATTTTTGAGAATTTTACTTAAAATTTAAATATAATAAAAAAAAATGGCCTTCAGTTCATGTAGTTGGGTAGGAGTAGGTATGGCCCTAGATAGTTCCTCTGATGTTATTTATGTAGGTTATCCTGGGCAGATGGTAATCCGATGTTCTGGAATCTCCTACCACTTGGATGGAGCACAAGTAGTATAGGTAAGGGCCGGTAGTTGTAGAATAATGTTAATAAGTATTTTTAAACCCAAAACGTCCTTGCCCCTTTATCTGGGTCTATCCTGGAAGACCACCCCAGGAACAAGAGCTGACAAATAAGAGAAAATAAAAACGGGTTTACCCATAGTCATGATAATATAACTTTTAAGAAGAAAAAAGAATGATAAATGCCAAATCATTACTGGTAACCAGCAAACACTAGAAAAGAACAAACGAATACCCCTGTAAAATTCACCCTCCCCGTTTAGGAGAAGATGGGGGCGAAGGACCCCTCCAAACTCAGTCCACACCAGGTAAGGTCATATTACCAAGGTGAAACTTTTTCAAATCGGACCCAGGAACTAGTTTTGCCCCAGCCCGCCAGAAGGGGGGGTTTTGTGCGCGCGCAACGTAACTCTCTAATGGTTCCTGGGTGCCCGAACAACCTTAACTCCACTTACACCTATTTTCCCCAAATACCCCTTCCAAAACTTATGACGGAGTCAATAAGTCAAGAACAGAGGGAAAAGCACTAAATACAACTCGGCTCAGCCAATCTGAAAATGGTTTTCAGAGCCAGAAATAAAACGACTTTTAAACTTATAGGGCTGAATAGCCAGAGCCATCTCAAGATTGCTATTTGCCCCTTTAAAGTTTTCCAAGTAAAAATCAGTGCTTTTTGATCTTTTCAAGCACAAAGGTTTCCGTATAGGTATATTTAAATCTACTTATACCCCATACTAAAGATAACATTCTTTTCCCACAGTGGAATATCTTTTTTTCTCGGGGGCAGAAGCTTCTTACTGCGAAAGTCTGGAAGGTGCTCCTCTTTAATATTAAAAGTAGTACAGCCCGAGTCAGAATGGAGGCATCTGTTCGGAGACAAAAATATTTTATTAAAAATCTGTAATTTTAGGACAGGGGGTTTGAAAAAACTCTTAATTTTTTCGAAGCTTTGGTTGGTTTTCCCTTAGAACAACTAAGGGGTTCCTTAAACAACCCTTTTTCAAATAGTCTGTAAGAACTGAATTTAAGCTACTTAAAATTGGTACAAATTTTCTGTAAAATTTTAAAACAGATCAAGGAAACTCTTAATAACTTTTTTAGTAGCGGGGAACTACTTTCTAAAAAAGCTTTGGTCTTATAAGGAAGTGGTGAAAAGTTGTTATCAGAGATAATGAACCAAGGTATTGTAACCTTATGAAGCCAAGAAGCACTTTTGGGGGTTTAACGTAAGTCATGAGTTCTTAGTCTTTTCAAAAAAGTGCTAGGTTTTTAGATGGTCTTTCCCAGACATTTGTCTTTGATATAAATATTACAAAATACACTGATACTTTCTTAATCATGAAAGAACTATTCTCATAAGCTAATATACGTGGCACACGCGTAAACCAAGCCGAAAGGATTGGGGCGGTATTGCATTACCTCTATGAGTAGGGAAAAGCAGTTTTATGGTTTAGAGTCTGGGTGTAATGCACTTTATGGTATGCCTTGTGAGATGTCTAATTTCGAAAAGAATTTGAAAGTCAGGGAATTTATACAAGTCATGGTAATTACTGGCATGGTTCTGCATCCATTTAGTTATGTATTTAAATAACGAAAATCTTGGGAAATCGGTAAGAATATCGATTCTTAACCATAACAAACTGTGGAACAAAAAGGCGATTTCGAAGGTTCTATGATATTTAAGTTAAATAGTTTGTCAACCTCATTAATCAAAAGTTTTTTCTAAGTGAACGGAACAGGGTAGATTTTCGCTTTAAAAAAACTGGTTCATAAATCCGACAATTTCAATCTTGTGACAATAGTGGTGTAAATCTGGACTCTGTGAATACGTCAAAAATGAATTTACTAAGGCACTTACTTGAGACTTTTGTTTATTTTGATAATCGTTGTAAGTTGACATTTGACTTCTTGGTGAGGGATTCATGCGTTAAGATATCCAGTAGTTCTCGTTTCTGTAAAAGACTCGTCATCTATAATACAAAACCAAACATTCGTACGAATCACCATTGAATCCAAGCTGAAAGAAGAAGTATCTTCGTCAAAAACATTTACGCAAAGAATTAAAACTTCTCTTCTATGGTACCTTTTCAAAATATTGACGTGATCCCATTCTCTCTCTACCCTTGACATCCAAGTTAAAATCTACCTTATTGCAGCCTTCACTACTTTAACGGTCCGCGCCAGGTAATTAGAAATTTTGGGTTGGATTTGTCAGGTAGGAGAACTAAAACTTCATCACCAACATTAAAACGTACGCTTGAGCTTTTATGGTCAAAATAGGTCTTGTACGTTTCCATAGACATCTCTAGTTTTTAACTGACCAAATCGGCGGTTTCTTCCAACCTTTCCCTTAGATCTAAAAGAAACTGATACTGTTTTAACCTCAGGTTTGATATCTTTGGACCAAAGTTCATTCAAATAGATAGTGGGACCACGGCTTGTCTCCCATAAAGCAATTCAAAAGGGGAAAAACCCAAGGGAATCACTTGGAATCTCGCCATTGCGAAAAGAGCACATGGTAAAAACTATCCCAGTCCGTTGGTTTAAAAATACATATTTTTTTTTAGTATTGATTTTGGGATGGCATGTTTCGCTCCACTCTTCCGTTACACATCGGATGGTAAGGTGTAGTGAAAAGAGGTTTAACACCCACAAGTTGATAAACGTGTTCCATTAATTCTGAAGTGAATTGAGCCCCTTTATCCGACAGAATTTCACGAGGTATACCTACACGTGAAAAAATAAAAAATTTAAGGGCTTCTGCGACTTCTATGGACGTAATGGTTTTTAAGGGTACCGCCTCGGGGAAGCTGGACGCGTAGTCAATCATAGTTAAAATATATTTATGACCTCCTGATGAGCGAGGTGTGATAGGACCAACTATAATCTACTTTCCACCCTTGCAAAAGGGGCTGAGAAATGGCATCTTTACCATAGGAACTCTCCTAGTTCTACCCTTCTGCGTGGAAAGTTGACATACGTGAAAATGATCTGCAGTACTTATAGATGTCAGAGGACATCAGGCCAAAATATAGGTCTTTGATTTTATTATAGGTCTTCCTATGTGAAAAATGGCCAGAGACAGGGAAGTCATGAGAAATCTTTAAAATAGTTTCACGGCAATCCTGCGGAATGACTAACAGGCTTCGACCAACGCATTGGGCTTGTCCGCAGACACTATAGTCTTGTACAAAAGATCGTGTTTGAACTCAAACTTGTAAGAAAATTTCTTTTCTCTGGGTCACCTTGCCATTTAAAGCTAACTTCCGAGATTCCTCTAAGGAAGGACAAGTCTTTTGAAGACCCTCTAAATCTATAGAGGACAGCCGATTGGCTTTCCTTTGGAAAGAACTAATGGTGGGTAGGTTTTTACCTTAGACTGAGCTCTGGTAACGACGTTAATCGAGTCTAGTTGTTGTATGATTTTGCCACACGTAGTTTCCCACTGGCGTCTGCGTTGTCCCAGTTCAAGTGACTGACTTACTAAAGGTGTTACCGGAGTTTTGTAAACATCACTCGCTGATTTATGTTACCCAACTGAACTCATCTGGAACTATCTGTGAAGAAACAGGATATAATTTGGTTCCAACCCTTCCTTGGAAACTCCAAATTCCAAACAGTCCTTCTCAGATGGGAAAGTAGCACCTTGTATGTTCCCACCAAAACAGAACATGAGGTTTATCGGGGCAACTACGGCATCTACCCATCCTGAGAACCATTTGCACCTAACAAAACACTGACTGTTGGAAAAGAATCGCTTCTTCCTAAATAGTCATTAATTTAGTGGACTTATAACGTGAAGAATCTAGGTTAGGGGAAAAACTTACTCGAGATAACAATACAGGAACATCCTGTGTCTCTAAGAATGGTTGACACATTCATACCATTGACTGTACCTTCACTAAAAGGTGCGTTTATTGTTTGATTCAGTGAAATTTTACCGACATTTTTCACCTTTTTTTCTAGGACAGTCGGGCCTTCTATGACCCCAAATCATTTACAGTTGAAACACTTTACTGTGAAGGCCGTGGAATTCTTAGGTACGGAGGGTTTGGATCCCTCAGATTTCTTAGGCACAACAGGCTTATAAACTCTACGTCTTTAGGGTAGTTTTTTATGAAGCGCACGCATATATATCACAGCTTGTGCCATTTCTGCAGCCGTAAAGAACTTACGTTCTTTAATGAATATTCGTAAGTCCCGAGTTTACAGAAGAAAGGAAATTTATCTCTTACCATCAGGTCTCGTAAAGATTCGAATCGTGGTCAACCTCAGCACTATCAATCCCGAATCAAATAATCTGAAAAGTGTTGTTTAAAAATTGCATGTAATTTTGATGAGGAGTTATTTTAAAAGTGTCTAACTCCGACCTGTAATGATGAGTTTTTTTTTGAAAGCCTGGAGTATAGCTTTCTTCAGCAGGCTATAACTAGAAATAACATCAGAGGGTAGAGTGGAATAGACGTTTAATGCTGAACCTGACAGTAGTAAGCCGAGCCTAGTAGCCCAAGAATCTACTGGCCAGTCACAGAGAGTAGCAGTACTCTCGAATCTAGTAATATAAAGCCGCTATGTTTATCTTGTTCTGACAAAGGTGGTATTTGTGGCATCCTAATTTTAGGTTCTTTGGGGAAAGGGGATTCTAAAACCCCTTTATCTATTTTCTGCTTAGATAGTTCTATCTTCTTGGCTTCTAATTCCAACCTTGATTGTTCTAACTCAATTTCCTTCATTTTGAAGGCTACCTCTCTTGCCTGAACTCCTTTTCTTCTCTAGCTATCCTTTCCGTTCGATTTTTTCCTCCCGACTAGTCTTTCCTGTTCCTTTTTCTCTTCTCGAGCTAGTCTTTCCTGTTCCTTTTTCTCCCTTTAATAGCCATTTTAGCAGTAAAGTAACTATCAAGGCTTTGTCCAGTAAATCCCATTTCCTTTCCAGCTTTCAACCAGAAAACTAAAAAAATCCATCTTTTAAAAAGAAATATTAAGCACCCAACTTCAACTGACAATTAAAATTAACAGTAACGTCTGTTACAAAAGAGGACACAGTCCGCACACTTTAAACTTCCCAAAGTAAAAATTTAAATAAATATTTCTCTCCTGGAAGAATACACTTGTGGGCTCAACAGCCTTCACTAAGCAAAATACACACGGGTTTACACAGGAGGGGTTAAATTGTCAAAGGTTTCCCCAGGGCCAACAAATAGGTAAACTTCTAAACCGAACCTTAGAACCAAACAACGGTAAGTCAACCAGACTACCAGTAATGACTTGACACCTCAACTAACTCACCCTTTTCTATCTTAAATGTTATACTCACAACCAGCTGAACCATCAGGACGATGTTGCTTCAAGAGTCGGATCCTGGCAAGGTCGCCATTGTCAGTGGAACGCCTTCCTACTGAAAAAAAAGAAACAATGGAAAAATAAAAAAAATGAAAAAATGATTTAGGAAAAACAAGAAAAATGATTTTTGAGAATTTTACTTAAAATTTAAATATAATAAAAAAAAATGGCCTTCAGTTCTTGTTGGGTAGGAGTAGGTATGGCCCTAGATAGTTCCTCTGATGTTATTTATGTAGGTTATCCTGGGCAGATGGTAATCCGATGTTCTGGAATCTCCTACCACTTGGATGGAGCACAAGTAGTATAGGTAAGGGCCGGTAGTTGTAGAATAATGTTATAAGTATTATTAACACACGTCTTGCCCCCTTTTTCTGGCGTCTATCCTGGAAGAACCACGCCAGGAACAGAGCTGAAAAATAAGAGAAAATAAAACTGGTTACCCATAGTCATGATAATATAATTTTAAGAAAGAAAAAGAATGATAAAATGCCAAAATCATTACTGGTAACCAGCAAACACTAGAAAAGAACAAACAGTAATACTCCTGGGGCACCCCCAAATTGGAAAGATAGAATGATAAATTGTAAAGTTGGGAAAACCAAAAAAACTTAAAAAAACCAAAAAATTTTTTTCCCCGGGAAGGGGGGGGTTTGTGGGCCCCAAAAACCTTTTAAAGGGGGCCTTGCCCGAAAATTAAACCCCATTAATATTTTATTTTTTTTAAAAAATTTTTTTTTCCCCTTTCTTAAAAAAAAATTTTTCTCAAGCCCCATCGTAATTGAACGAAAATTTTTTTGGGTTTAAAATTTTATTCCTTTTAATTTTTAAATTAATTGTTTGGGTGGGGGGCCCTTTTTTTAAATTTTTAATTATTAAAAGGTTATTGTTTGATTGTAAGGGTTTATTTTTTTGGTTTTGTAAATTTAAAAAATTAAATATTTAAAATGTTTAAAAAATTAGTAAGAAAATTAAATAATTAAAAAATTAAAATTTAAATTTTTTTTATGGTTGGGTTAACAATTTATGTTTTTTTGGGTCCATTAAGTTGGACGGTAATCCTTCCTAAAAATGTTTTATGTTTGAAAATTTTTTAAAAAAGATGTAATTTTAAAATTATATTTTTATTTTTTAAAGGGATTGGTTTTTTTAATTTTAATTTTCTTCTTTTAAAATTTAAAAAATTTAATTTTGGCTGTTTTTTTTTTAAAAAAACCCCCTTTAAAAATAATCAAGCCAAAATTTAATAAAAAAAAAATCCCCCCATCTTATTCCAGCATAGGGCAATTAGCATAAAAACCCATTAAAGATCCCTTTCTCTTACCCTTCCTCTCATTTCTATTTTTCTACTAAACCATTATGTCCTTATACCCAAGGCCCTGGGTTTTTAATATCTACCTCGTTCTTAATTATTAGTTCCCCTAGAACCCTAATATTTCTACAGGGCCTTCATGTTTTCCCGCCAAAAACCCATACCACAACTATTTCCCGTTTTAAAGTCCTAACTGCTCCTCCAGCAGTTCCCGTGCTCCCACCCCACCCTAGATAAGTGAACCCCCCCCGGCATACATGCATTTCGCCATGAAGAGTCCCAGTTGCAAAGAAGTTACCCCTTTTCCTTAAGTATTTGCCCGCTACTTGACACCATTTGCCCTGGGCAAACCCTTCATTTTTCCCCAAATCCCCTCCTTGGGAAAAAACCACATAGTTGGTTCCCACCCTTACTCCTAAATTTTTTCTATTGCTACCTATACCTGTAAAGGTCTTCACTCCACGTCTGCCAACTCGTTTTCCCCCAGCACTGAGCAATAAAAGGATTGCTCCCCTTACCTCTTTTGATTCACCAGCGGGTAACAATATCCCCCCATCCCCCCCAGGAAGCAAACTCTCTGTCCCTATTCCTGCCCTTAAAACAGAAAAACCCCCCCTTTCCATATCCTAACTTGGCTTTCCCCAACAAAAACAATATTCGTACCTTCCTTGGTGTCGTTCGTCATGACGTTCCCAGTAGTCGACTCACATTCGCCGGGTAGCACTGAGAATGTATTAGATGTTTCCACAACAGTTTCCACGGCAGTCTCTTTCTTCTTCATCGTTTCTACCTTTCCATTCGTCTTCTTGATCGTCAACTTCTTTCCCTGCTGTCCAGCCACTGACCAGTTTCCCTTCTTGACCTGAGGACTCAAAACAGGAGGACTTCTACGAATCTTTTTGTTTTCCTCGGTCAGTCGCCGTGTGCAGCCAGCAGTAACAGCCTGGTTGATCAGGCTCAGGTTCCAGCCAATGACAAGATGGTTTTGGCAATTGCAGAGGTGATGTGGGTACCACTCACTTGTCTGCCCTTGTCATTCCCTTTCTAGAGCTGGTTGAAGCACGGTCTGCTCTCTATTGGCTTCTATTCTGCCTTGCTTACCATGCAGTGCACTAATACCTATTGTTGTACATAGTGTATATAGTGTGCATACTTCTGTTCTAAACTGGTGAAGGATAATACAAGTCAAAAGTTTTTCTGCTGTGTTTATTTTGTTCCCTTTACACCCAGGATAACATGCCTTTGGGACTCCTGGGTTGTAATAGACAGAAAAAGGAATTATAGGTGCATCAAAAGAGGTAAGGGTCATCTTATGAATCGGTATATTGACTATGCAAAATTTTAAAGGGGTGATTACCTGTATGTACCTCAACATTATATACATACAAGTAAACTCATTGGGAGACAACCATATTGTTTACCGTAGTCACCCCGTGTAGACATGTGAGAAAACTTAACCACCCCTGGTCACGGCAAGTGGTTCCTTCGACCTCACAATCTTATCCGTATCTATCCGAGACCAGTATGGATTGGATAGCACCCACAAGTACGGTGCTACTAATTAATTGTGGACTGTATAGATTATATTAGTTTAACTGAATGAAGGGGGGTGGGGTAGGTTACACATGGATATATCCATCAAGGAAAACACTTGTACATAATCTCACCACTTGCCAGGTATTCTCTGGTGGTCACTTGATGTAGCTGGATCACCCATAACCTATCCAATTACAACATACCTGACTGGCCAGTATCAGTCTGCTATAACTAGAAGGGTTACTTAACTGTGGGTGATTGATACCCCTTATTCCCTCCATTCACCATCTCATTTCGATGTCCTGCTACACCGACACGGTTCTTATTCCAGCAGGACGAGGTATCCGTCGGTTTGTCCCGGTTTAGAAGTCGTGATTCCATAAAGCTTCACTATCCTCGGTACGAGAATCACACATTCACTCAGAGCAGGGCGATCTATTTCACATCCCGCATTCTCTTAATGCAATGTTATTATCACTGATTACATTACCATTCACAAGACGATTTAACGTCTCATAATTATTATACACATTAGAGGTCACTCCATTAAGATCTGAGGCCGATGAGTGAGGATTAACACACGGGTATTTCCCCTGGACACACACCATGGCCGCGCACCAGTCACACCCGGTCGAACCATTATTCACTAATTTTACCACCTTTTTACGGTGGTCCCGTAAATCACGTTCCCTCACTCTCCACCAGGAACAGTTATGACACTTCCTATTATGAAATGAGGCCTATATTAATCCTTAGGCCGCCGTGAACGCCAATTTCCTGGTTCCATGCTTTCCCAGTCTCCTTACTATATTCAAAACACTCCCACCTCTCCCATGGCCCGAGTCGACCTCTCCCCCCACACATCAGCGCATGCGCAAAGGGAACTCTTGGTTCTATCCTATTGTCAAATATATTTTTGACTCATATCGACACATTAAACACCTATTAGGCACTATAGTTTCGGAAAATTAAAAAATTTTCCACACTGCAGCCCGGGCGGAGGTCGTTGCTAGACGACTTACATAATGTGGAGTGCAATTTTCCCATCTTCACTGGCCACCTGGCTTGGGAACTCCAACATTGGTATTTACATAATCACCCATTAATTCTTTCCACCTGTTAACTCCTCAGGTAGAGCTCCGTCCAAAGCACACTCAAGCCTCCATGCTTCTGGTATTAACAATTTCCCTCTTATTGTAAGGTGTGACACTAAGTCTATGCTCTCGGGGTTAATTTGTTGGGCATACTGGAATTATGAGACTTTAACAATAACAAGTTTCTCTCAGTATCCTAATTCAGTCCCAGCACCTTACTGCATTATTTCATTAACCCCTTCACATATCCTCATTAGTTCCTCTTCAGTTGACGTCACACCCGGAAATTGTCCACATAAGATTATTTACCCAATTACTTCGCTCAGTGGACCACCTGTGCACTTAAGGTGTGCATTTATCGTCGCCTGAAGTAAGAACAATTTTTTATTTAACTGTTTTTTAATTATATCATTATAAGCAGTCAACAATTTTGGTGTCTTGCTCAGTTCGCAGAGCTGGGCCCTTTAACTGTCCGTACGCCATCCTATAATTAGTAGGTAATTCTGGACGGTCGAGCTTCCACGGAAGTCGCACCCAGTAATGTCCAGATTCACATTTAACATCCTTCAGGTATTGTTCCTGAGTAAAGGAATCATTTGGACTTAACTCATTTATATTAATCCCTATGCTGTCCATCTCCCACAAATTAGACTGGTTCAACATCATTCTCGATAGAAGAATACTTGTACTGGGTTGACCTTTTATGCGCAAGACACCGTGACTGTATTCACTACTTCTAGTCATTATTACTAGGCGGTAGTCAGCCATATATTACATGGCCCGTACCAGTGTTGAGGAGAGTGACGCCGCATGCTTTTGGATTTATGCCCTTTATCCTGAATTATTACATCCAACGCCAGCAAGGCTACCTCAGCTAGGCCATCATTATTGCCATTAGCTGCAACCTTTACATCAGTCACTGTAGTGTCAGGGTTATTAACATTATCATTATTGTCACCATTATTATAAGAATCACATACAACTCTGCACATAACTGTATGGTGCCTTCCCTTGTTGCATTGATAGCAACTGTTCAATTTCGTATGACAATCCTTTACATTATGATTGTCTAGACATCTGATAAATCTGTCAAGTTCTTTCATTCTTTCCACTTTAATATCCCATGAATTATAGGCATTACAATTTTTAGTGAAATGAGTACCCTGGCAGAAGAGGCAGTCTCTCTTTTCCTTGCCTGACCTCTTATTAACTGGGTTACACTTACTGAGGTACTTATTCCTCTTACCTTGATGTGAGGAACCACTATTACTGATTCCTGACTTGATATGTGCCTATTTAACTCTTAACTATGATTATTACCACTGGGATTATTTTTCCCTTTTGCCACTTGACAGATACTTCAGAGTCATTATATGTTATATCCATAGAACTGTTTGGCTGACTGGTCTGCAATTGAACAATTAATTCCTGCCGACCTAGTCTGATTTCCTCCAGACCGTACTCTGGAGGTTTTGGCAAACCCACCCCTTTGCATTAATAGGTTGACCAACTGCCTGGCTTACTCCCTTTAATTTATTCAAAGCCTTACTTTTACAAGACAGTTTTCTTCCAATTCGTAATGTTGATTAATTAAAACATTCATTTCCATTCCATCTGCACAATTCTCCAGCAGATCTCTTTCACAGTCTTTAAACACAATTTGTACCGATCAAATCTACTCTCTAAAACATCTAAATATAACTTAAATTCATTAGGGTTCCCGGTTCTTTGATTCACTAAATCAAATGCCTTCGTCACATGGTTTTTAATAGCCTGTAATGATGCTCTCATTACTCTAAAATTCACGGACTTGTCAGCCACATTAACTCCATTAGATCCAGTCATGGTTAGAGAATTATTAAGTACTGATTATACAACTTAAGTAGGCGCCTTATAAGAGTAATTCTTGCACTTTACTCTTGTATAAATCCTAGCCACACATGTGCTAGCAATTAATTGGGCTAATTATCATCCACCACACGATCGATTAAACTTGTGTACCCTATACCCACTTCCTTCAATCAGTCACTTAATTATTAAGTAATTAATTCAATTAATTTTTACACTGATTGCATCCGGTTCAGGAAGGACCAGCGGGCAGATATGGAAAATTTTAAAGGGGTGATTACCTGTATGTACCTCAACATTATATACACACAAGTAAACTCATTGGGAGACAACCATATTGTTTACCGTAGTCACCCCGTGTAGACATGTGAGAAAACTTAACCACCCCTGGTCATGGCAAGTGGTTCCTTCGACCTCACAATCTTATCCATATCTATCCGAGACCAGTATGGATTGGATAGCACCCACA
>NC_069429.1:25354978-25378577 GCF_026875155.1 Cherax quadricarinatus
ATTAATGCTAGCACATGTGTGGCTAGGATTTATACAAGAGTAAAGTGCAAGAATTACTCTTATAAGGCGCCTACTTAAGTTGTATAATCAGTACTTAATAATTCTCTAACCATGACTGGATCTAATGGAGTTAATGTGGCTGACAAGTCCGTGAATTTTAGAGTAATGAGAGCATCATTACAGGTTATTAAAAACCATGTGACGAAGGCATTTGATTTAGTGAATCAAAGAACCGGGAACCCTAATGAATTTAAGTTATATTTAGATGTTTTAGAGAGTAGATTTGATCGGTACAAATTGTGGTTTAAAGACTGTGAAAGAGATCTGCTGGAGAATTGTGCAGATGGAATGGAAATGAATGTTTTAATTAATCAACATTACGAATTGGAAGAAAAACTGTCTTGTAAAAGTAAGGCTTTGAATAAATTAAAGGGTGTAAGCCAGGCAGTTGGTCAACCTATTAATGCAAAGGGTGGGTTTGCCAAAACCTCCAGAGTACGGTCTGGAGGAAATCAGACTAGGTCGGCAGGAATTAATTGTTCAATTGCAGACCAGTCAGCCAAACAGTTCTATGGATATAACATATAATGACTCTGAAGTATCTGTCAAGTGGCAAAAGGGAAAAATAATCCCAGTGGTAATAATCATAGTTAAGAGTTAAATAGGCACATATCAAGTCAGGAATCAGTAATAGTGGTTCCTCACATCAAGGTAAGAGGAATAAGTACCCCAGTAAGTGTAACCCAGTTAATAAGAGGTCAGGCAAGGAAAAGAGAGACTGCCTCTTCTGCCAGGGTACTCATTTCACTAAAAATTGTAATGCCTATAATTCATGGGATATTAAAGTGGAAAGAATGAAAGAACTTGACAGATTTATCAGATGTCTAGACAATCATAATGTAAAGGATTGTCATACGAAATTGAACAGTTGCTATCAATGCAACAAGGGAAGGCACCATACAGTTATGTGCAGAGTTGTATGTGATTCTTATAATAATGGTGACAATAATGATAATGTTAATAACCCTGACACTACAGTGACTGATGTAAAGGTTGCAGCTAATGGCAATAATGATGGCCTAGCTGAGGTAGCCTTGCTGGCGTTGGATGTAATAATTCAGGATAAAGGGCATAAATCCAAAAGCATGCGGCGTCACTCTCCTCAACACTGGTACGGGCCATGTAATATATGGCTGACTACCGCCTAGTAATAATGACTAGAAGTAGTGAATACAGTCGGTGTCTTGCGCATAAAAGGTCAACCCAGTACAAGATTTTCTATCGAGAATGTGTTTGGAAAACCAGTCTAATTTGTGGGAGATGGACAGCATAGGGATTAATATAAATGAGTTAAGTCCAAATGATTCCTTTACTCAGGAACAATCCCTTGAAGGATTTTAAAAATGTGAATCTGGACATTACTGGGGCAGACTTTCGTGGAAGCTCGACCGTCCAAAAATTATCTACTAATTATAGGATGGCGTATGGACAGTTAAAGGGCCCAGCTCTCCCGAACTGAGCAAGACCCCAAAAATTGTTGACTGTTGTAATGATATAATTAAAAAACAGTTAAAATTTAAAAAATTTTTCTTACTTCGGGCGACGATAAATGCACACCTTAGTGCACAGGTGGTCCACTGAGCGAAGAAATTTTGGGTAAATAATCTATGTGGACAATTTCCGGGTGTGACGTCAACTGAAAGAGGAACTAATGAGGATATGTGAAGGGGTTAATGAAATAATGCAGTAAGGTGCTGGGACTGAATTGGATACTGAGGAGAAACTTGTTATTGTTAAAGTCTCATAATTCCAGTATGCCCAACAAATTAACCCCGAGAGCATAGACTTGTGTCACACCTTACAATAAGAGGGAAATTGTTAATACCAGAAGCATGGAGGCTTGAGTGTGCTTTGGACGGAGCTTTTACCTGAGGAGTTAACAGGTGGAAAGGAATTAATGGGTGATTATGTAAATACCAATGTTGGATTTCCCCAAGCCAGGTGG
Source organism: Cherax quadricarinatus (assembly GCF_026875155.1). Lineage (NCBI taxonomy): Eukaryota > Metazoa > Arthropoda > Malacostraca > Decapoda > Parastacidae > Cherax > Cherax quadricarinatus. The sequence continues at coordinate 25,356,984 of NC_069429.1, forward strand.
CCAGTGAAGAGGGGAAATTGCACTCCACATTATGAAAGTCGTCTAGCAACGACCTCCGCCCGGCTGCAGTGGGGAAAAATTTTTTAAATTTTTCCGAAACTATAGTGCCTAATAGGTGTTTAATGTGTCGATATGAGTCAAAAATATATTTGACAATAGGATAGAACCAAGAGTTCCCTTTGCGCATGCGCTGAAGTGTGGGGGGAGAGGTCGACTCGGGCCATGGGAGAGGTGGGAGTGTTTTAAATTTATAGAAAGGAGACTGGGAAAGCATGGAACCAGGAAATTGCGTTCACGGCGGCCTAAGGATTAATATAGGCCTCATTTCATAATAGGAAGTGTCATAACTGTTCCTGGTGGAGAGTGAGGGAACGTGATTTACGGGACCACCGTAAAAAGGTGGTAAAATTAGTGAATAATGGTTCAACCGGGTGTGACTGGTGCGCGGCCATGGTGTTTTGTCCAGGGGAAATACCCGTGTGTTAATCCTCACTCATCGGCCTCAGATCTTAATGGAGTGACCTCTAATGTGTATAATAATTATGAGTTAAAATCGTCTTGTGAATGGTAATGTAATCAGTGATAATAACATTGCATTAAGAGAATGCGGGATGTGAAATAGATCGCCCTGCTCTGAGTGAATGTGTGATTCTCGTACCGAGGATAGTGAAGCTTTATGGAATCACGACTTCTAAACCGGGACAAACCGACGGATACCTCGTCCTGCTGGAATAAGAACCGTGTCGGTGTAGCAGGACATCGAAATGAGATGGTGAATGGAGGGAATAAGGGGTATCAATCACCCACAGTTAAGTAACCCTTCTAGTTATAGCAGACTGATACTGGCCAGTCAGGTATGTTGTAATTGGATAGGTTATGGGTGATCCAGCTACATCAAGTGACCACCAGAGAATACCTGGCAAGTGGTGAGATTATGTACAAGTGTTTTCCTTGATGGATATATCCATGTGTAACCTACCCCACCCCCCTTCATTCAGTTAAACTAATACCTGGAGTTTACCTGGAGAGAGTTTCGGGGGTCAACGCCCCCGCGGCCCGGTCTGTGACCAGGCCTCCTGGTGGATCAGCGCCTGATCAACCAGGCTGTTGCTGCTGGCTGCACGCAAACCAACGTACGAGCCACAGCCCGGCTGATCAGGAACTGACTTTAGGTGCTTGTCCAGTGCCAGCTTGAAGACTGCCAGGGGTCTGTTGGTAATCCCCCTTATGTGTGCTGGGAGGCAGTTGAACAGTCTCGGGCCCCTGACACTTATTGTATGGTCTCTTAACGTGCTAGTGACACCCCTGCTTTTCATTGGGGGGATGGTGCATCGTCTGCCCAAATCTTTTGCTTTCGTAGTGAGTGATTTCGTGTGCAAGTTCGGTACTAGTCCTCTAGGATTTTCCAGGTGTATATAAACATGTATCTCTCCCTCCTGCGTTTTTCCCGGGAATACAGGTTTAGAAACCTCAAGCGCTCCCAGTAATTGAGGTGTTTTTATCTCCGTTATTTCGCACCGTGAAAATTTCTCTGTACATTTTCTAGGTCGGCAATTTCACCTGCCTTGAAAAGGGGCTGTTAGAGTGCAGCAATATTCCAGCCTAGATAGAACAAGTGACTGAAGAGTGTCATCATGGGCTTGGCCTCCCTAGTTTTGAAGGTTCTCATTATCCATCCTGTCATTTTTCTAGCAGATGCGATTGATACAATGTTATGGTCCTTGAAGGGGGAGATCCTCCGACATAATCACTCCCAGGTCTTTGACGTTGGTGTTTCGCTCTATTTTGTGGCCAGAATTTGTTTTGTACTCTGATGAAGATTTAATTTCCTCATGTTTACCATATCTGAGTAATTGAAATTTCTCATCGTTGAACTTCATAATGTTTTCTGCAGCCCACTGAAAGATTTGGTTGATGTCCGCCTGGAGCCTTGCAGTGTCTGCAATGGAAGACACTGTCATGCAGATTCGGGTGTCATCTGCAAAGGAAGACACGGTGCTGTGGCTGACATCCTTGTCTATGTCGGATATGAGGATGAGGAACAAGATGGGAGCTAGTACTGTGCCTTGTGGAACAGAGCTTTTCACCGTAGCTGCCTCGGACTTTACTCTGTTGACGACTACTCTCTGTGTTCTGTTAGTGAGGAAATTATAGATCCATCGACCGACTTTTCCTGTTATTTCCTTTAGCGCGCATTTTGTGCGCTATTACGCCATGGTCTCACTTGTCGAAGGCTTTTGCAAAGTCTGTATATATTACATCTGCATTTTTTTTGTCTTCTAGTGCATTTAAAGGGCCTTGTCGTAGTGATCCAGTAAATTGAGACAGACAGGAGCGACCTGTTCTAAACCCATGTTGCCCTGGTTGTGTAACTGATGGGTTTCTAGATGGGTGGTGATCTTGCTTTCTTAGGACCCTTTCAAAGATTTTTATGATATGGGATGTTAGTGCTATTGGTCTGTAGTTCTTTGCTGTTGCTTTACTGCCCCCTTTGTGGAGTGGGGCTATGTCTGTTGTTTTTAGTAACTGAGGGACGAACCCCCCCTGTCCATGCTCCCTCTCCATAGGGTGGAAAAGGCTCGTGATAGGGGCTTCTTGCAGTTCTTGATGAACACAGAGTTCCATGAGTCTGGCCTGGGGCAGAGTGCATGGGCATGTCATTTATCGCCTGTTCGAAGTCATTTGGCGTCAGGATAACATCGGATAGGCTTGTGTTAATCAAATTTTGTGGCTCTCTCATAAAAAAATTCATTTTGATCTTCGACTCTCAGTCTGGTTAGCGGCTTGCTAAAAACTGAGTCATATTGGGACTTGAGTAGCTCACTCATTTCCTTGTTGTCCATCTGTGTAGGACCCATCTTGTTTAAGTAGGGGCCCAATACTGGACGTTGTTCTCGATTTTGATTTGGCATAGGAGAAGAAATACTTTGGGTTTCTTTCGATTTCATTTATGGCTTTTAGTTCTTCCCGCGATTCCTGACTCCTAAAGGATTCTTTTAGCTTAAGTTCGATGCTTGCTATTTCTCTGACCAGTGTCTCCCTGCGCATTTCAGATATATTGACCTCTTTTAGCCGCTCTGTTATTCTTTTCCGTCGCCTGTAAAGGGAGCGCCTGTCTCTTTCTATTTTACATCTACTCCTCCTTTTTCTTAGAGGAATAAGCCTTGTGCATACATCGAGTGCCACCGAGTTAATCTGTTCTAGGCATAAGTTTGGGTCTGTGTTGCTTAGTATATCTTCCCAGCTTATATCGGTTAGGACTTGGTTTACTTGGTCCCACTTTATGTCCACTTTATGTCCACAGTCCACAATTAATTAGTAGCACCGTACTTGTGGGTGCTATCCAATCCATACTGGTCTCGGATAGATACGGATAAGATTATGAGGTCGAAGGAACCACTTGCCGTGACCAGGGGTGGTTAAGTTTTCTCACATGTCTACACGGGGTGACTACGGTAAACAATATGGTTGTCTCCCAATGAGTTTACTTGTATGTATATAATGTTGAGGTACATACAGGTAATCACCCTTTAAAATTTTGCATAGTCAATATACCGATTCATAAGATGACCCTTACCTCTTTTGATGCACCTATAAATTCCTTTTTCTGTCTATTACAACCCAGGAGTCCCAAAGGCATGTTATCCTGGGTGTAAAGGGAACAAAATAAACACAGCAGAAAAACTTTTGACTTGTATTATCCTTCACCAGTTTAGAACAGAAGTATGCACACTATATACACTATGTACAACAATAGGTATTAGTGCACTGCATGGTAAGCAAGGCAGAATAGAAGCCAATAGAGAGCAGACCGTGCTTCAACCAGCTCTAGAAAGGGAATGACAAGGCAGACAAGTGAGTGGTACCCACATCACCTCTGCAATTGCCAAAACCATCTTGTCATTGGCTGGAACCTGAGCCTGATCAACCAGGCTGTTACTGCTGGCTGCACACGGCGACTGACCGAGGAAAACAAAAAGATTCGTAGAAGTCCTCCTGTTTTGAGTCCTCAGGTCAAGAAGGGAAACGGGTCGGGGGCTGGACAGCGGGGAAAGAATTTGACGATCAAGAAGACGAATGGAAAGGAGAAACGAGAAGAAGAAAGAGCTGCCGTGGAAACGTTGTGGAAAATCAAATTACTTTCTCAGTGCTACCCGGGCGAATGGATCACTACTGGGAACGCATGACGAACGACACCAAAGGGAAGGTACGAAATTGTTGTTGTGGGGATAGCCAAGTTGGTATTTGGATGGGGGTTTCTGCTTGAAGGAAGGATGGAGACAGAGATTTGCTTTCCTGGGGCTGGGTGGGGGAAATTTTGTTAGCCGCTGGATGCATCTAGAGGTAATGGGGGCAATCCCATTTTTTGTCTCATGCTGGGGGGAAGGAGTTGGGAAAAGGGAGGAGTAAGACCTGATTAGCAGGTATAGGTCAGCAAAGAAAAAAAAAGGAGTAAGGTGGGAACCCCTCAATGGGTATTTTGCAAAGGAGGGGGAATTTGGAAAAGAATGGTTGTCCAGGGGAATTTGGGGTCAATTGCTAGCTGGACAAATACTGTAAGGAAAAAAGCGGTAACATCATTGACAACTGGACCTTTCTATGGCAGAAATGACTGTATCCAGGGGTGGGGTTTTTACTTACAGGTGTGGGGTGGGAGCACTGGCAACTGCAGTGGGGGGAGCAGTTAGGACTTTAAACTAGGAAATTTTTTGGTATGGGGTTTTGGGAGGGAAAAAATGAAGGCCCCGTGTAGTAATTTACGAGTTCTAGGGGAACTAGTAATAATAAAACGAGGTAGATATTGAAAAGCAGGGACCTTGGGTGAAAGGAAGTAATAGGTTTAGTAGTAAAAAAATGAAATGAGCAGGAAGGGTAATGAGAAATGGAGATCTTTCAATGTTTATTATGCTAATTGCACGTAGTGCTAGGATATAAGATGGACGACGTTGAGATTATGTTGCTTGTGCAGGTAAACATGATGTATTTGCCTTAACTGAGAAGTGGTTTTTTTAAGTCAAAAAGTCGGGACATTGCCTGCAGAATGTATATTTCAGGTTTTTAAATTGTTCCAGAGATTAGAAGTATTGGGGAAGGGGGGTGGGGTTGGCATTGTATGTCCGAGATCGCTTGAACTGTTGCATAAAAAAACGGGAGTATTAAGTCTGAAGTACACATACATCATTTGGTTAGAATTTTCAGAGGGGCATGAAAAACTGATTTTTTGGGAGTGATATACCGTCCCCAAACTTAGATAGGGACCAAGGGAAACTAACTATGGGAGGAAATTGTTAAGCGCCACAATGGCACGTTAATGTAGTAATTCTAGGAGAATTTAACTTTAGTCAAGTTGATTGGAATTTCTTGACATGGGAATTTAGAAATCATATGACTTCTTAGAGTATTTCAGGATTGGTTTTTTGAAGCAGTTTGTGCCAGGAACCTTACAAGGGGAAAAAACTGCTTGACTTAAGTTATGGCAAACCAATGGAATCCCTTGCTTAATAATTTAAAAAATTTCAGAGGAAATCTGGGTGCTACGCGACCCACAAATTCCAATTACATTTAGCATTGAATGGAAGTACGATAGTAGAGATACTCAGTAAACAGTCCCAGATTTTCGCTTAGAGATTACGATGGGCTTAGAGAGAACAATTATCAATCTGTTTGATGGGGTAACGAAAGAGAGCTATCAATATGTCAGTGTTCTGAACACTATTCATGCTGCTTCAAAGAGCTTTTAACCCATATAAAGAAATTAGGATCAAATAGAAATGACCCAGAAATGGCATGAAATAATAGGGCTCCAAATAATCTATAAGGGCATAAGAAAGGAATTTATAGGCGTCTTCAAAAGAGGTGAGGGTCATCTTATTGAGATCAGTATATTGACATAAGGGGGACTTTAAAAAGGGGATAAGAAAAGCTAAAGGGACTATGAAATTAAAGTAGCTAGGGATTCTAAAACTAACACAAAAAGTTTTTTCCAGGTCTATTGAAAAAGTTAGAGATGAGATAGGTCCTTAAAAATAACTATGGGCACCGTACTGACAAAGAGAATGAAATGTGCCTTTGATTTTTAAAATTATTTTCTCTCAGTTTTTACACAGGAAGACACTAACAATATTCCTCAGTAATTAGTTTTTACAGTGGGCTAGAAGAAGATAAATTATGTAACATCACAGCACTAGTGAGATGGTTGAGAAGCGGATGAACAGGACTGAAGCAAAATAAGTCGACGGGTCCTGATGAGGTTTTTTTCAAGGGGTCTAAGGAATGCCAAAATGGAACTCTGTGAACCATTAACTAATATTTTTAATTTATCTCTTCAAACTGGTGTGGTGTTGATATGTGGAAGATGGTAATGTAATTCCTATTTTTAAAAACAGGGGACAAAGTCGTTACCGTCAATTACCGCCCAATAAGCCTGACCTCAATTTGTAGGCCAATTACTAGAGTCAATTATAGCTGAGATTATAAGAAGCCATCTGATAAGAATAGCTTGATTAATGATACTCCAGCATGGATTCACAAGAGGACGGTCTTGTCTAACTAATTTATTAACTTTCTCAGTAAAGCTTTCTTAGGGCTGTTGACGTCCAATAATGAATTTGATATTATTTACTTAGATTTAAGTAAGGCTTTTGATAGAGTTCCGCACCATAGAACTGTTAAAGAAAGTGGCAGCTCTGGCATTGGGGGAAAGGTGCTCTCGTGGGATGGAGTCATGGATCACTGACAGGAAGCAGAGAGTGTCACCATAAATGGGGTTAAACATCCGAGTGGGGGATCTGTAACAAGGTGGGGTTCCACAGGGATCAGTCTTGGGCCCGTGTTGTTTATAATATATATCAATGATCTTGATGAGGGAATTACTAGTGCATTATGAGCAAATTCGCCGAAGAAACAAAGATAGGTAGGTAATTGATTCAAACGTAGTGTTATGGAACTTCAGAAGGATTTAAACAACTCTATTCTCTGGTCAGAAAAAATGTGGCAGGTGCCAGTTCAATGTAGATAATGAATGCATGGTTCTGTAAGCTTGGAATGCCATAACCCTAGTACTTATAAGTTAAATGAGGTAGAAACTTAGCCATACAGATTGTTGAAAGGACGTGGGGGTGTATGGTGAGCAGCAACCTTTAAACCTAGAACAGTAATGCCTAAGCATACATAATAAGGCCAAATAGATTAATGGGATTTATATCAAGAAGTGTTAAGCAACAGAAGTCAAGAGGTCATATGCAGCTTTATACATCATTAGTAAGGCCCTCACCTAGATTATGCAGCTCAGTTCCTGGTCTCAGTATTACAAAATGGGACATTAATTCGTTGGAAAACATTTCAGGTAGGATGACTAAATTTAATACATAGCATTAGAAAAATCTTCCTTTTGAAGACAAGGATTATTGAAGACTCTTAGTTACATTCACTTGTTTAGACAAAGAACGAGGGGAGACTGATTCGAAGTGTTAAGTGGAAGATAGGTATTAATAACAGGGGTATTAATAAGGTCTTGAGGATGTCTCTCGCTCCAAGAGAGAAACCCGCAGTAATGGATTTAATTAGATAGTTTAGATTTAGAAAGAAAGGACATAGGAAAGTATTGGTTTGGAAATAGGGGAGTTGATGAGTGGAACAGTCTACCTAGTTGGGTTTATTGAGGCTGGGGAACTTTTGGGTAGTTAAAATCTAGGTTGGATAAGTACATGAGTGGGGAGGGGATGGATTAGAGTGGACTTTCACATCAGAGCCTTATTTCTTGGGTGGCATTTAAAATTGGGTTGGGCAGACAAATTGTTTTGTTAGTGGGATGAATTGTTAAAGGACCTGCCTGCGTTGGGCCAGCAGGCCTTCCTGCAGTGTTCCTCCTTTCTTATGTTCTTATGTTTAAAAAGTACGAGCCACAGCCGGTGGTCAGGTACCGACTTTAAAGTGCTTGCTTGGCCAGTTGCCAGCTTGAAGAATTGCCGTGGGGGTCTATTGGTAATCCTTTTATGGTATGCTGAGGAGGCAGTTGAACAGTATCGGGCCCCTGACACTTATTGTATTGGCTCTTAACGTGCTAGTGACACCCCCTGCTTTTCATTGGGGGATGTTTGCATCGTCTGCCAAGTCTTTTACTTTCGTTTATGTGAGTGATTTTCGTTGTGCAAGTTTCAGTACTAGTCCCTCTTATGACTTTTTAGGTGTATAATAAATCATGTATCTCTCCCACTTGCAATTCCAGGGAATACAAGTTCAGGAAACTTCAAAGCGCTCCCAGTTAATTGAGTGAAGGCTGGGAGTTTTGTCAGGTAGTCGGGAAATATACGCAGGAAGGAATTACATATAATGACCTTCATAGGGGAACAGGAGCCATAGTAGGGAAACTAGTGAGTCAAAAGATAAGATTAAATCCTATAGTGCAACTAGAAAAATACGCAGGAAATACAAACAAGAGGAATCCAATAGCAATAGTAGGATAAATTACCAAAAAACAAAAACTGGTAGGGAGCTCCATTGTTGGTGCTAGGGAGGATAGGACTGAAGTAAGACAGGAAAACATGCACAACAGGGAATGAATCAGTCACAGAAACCCAAGGCAAGCGGAAAAACCAAGCCTGTGCACATACTATGCACTTGGGTATCTGCTGGAATGGGAAATTGGAAGAAAAAGAAAAACAGATGGGACATGCAAACTATGACCAACCTAGAAAATGCCATGCCATATGACAAAAGCAAAATGCAATCCCTTCCTGTAAGCTTTTTTCACCCTGATATGTGTACCTCTTCAGTACAGGAAGACTTGCTATAAACTTAAATTGCCAGGCATACCATCCTAAAGGGGACAAAAAGATTCAAAACATCCAGGCCATGGGGAAAACCTGGGATAGCCACGCCACCTCCAAGAGAGGAGAGGTTTTTTAGTGCCAGGAAGGAAAAAATAACTGGCAGGAAATGGGCAGAAATCGTACACCAAAACAGTCATTCCTGGTGTGAACACAGTCGATGGCCTCCACTCCAAACCAACAGATACAGATACTAATGCCGTGAAAAAAAAATTCCCCCCCAGTACCAACAATACCACCAGTCCGATAACATTCTTCATTTGCAAATATACAGGGTCTAAAGCAGCAACAAACAACAAAATAATCTTTCATCCGTGGACTGCTTGCGAGGCAAAGGCAAATGTTCCGCCGGCTTTCACTGAGACCCACATAAAGGATCCTTGTTAGACAACGAAATTATGGATCCCAGGTTTCAAACCTATACAGATGTGACAGAGTGAACAGGCAAAAGGGGGGGGGTTCGGCCAGTACATTTGCAGAGTCACTTGTTGCACAGAACTGCTTAATGCCTCAAATGATGTAGTGGAAGTTTTAGCAGTAAAGGTCGAGAACCAAAACCTAGTCATTGTTGGTAGTCTAGTCAGAAGCCTCGGATGCAAACTCCCAGCCAATTCAGAAAAGCTGTTAAAAAATTGACCACTGTCTGGAAAATCTTCAGTCCTGCACCCAAACTTCTACGCTCATGGGGGATTTCAACTTAAGGCACCTAAAATGGAGGAATATAGAAAATAATATTGTTGCAGTATTACACCAGGAAGGCAGCTCTGATGAAAAACTCACACTCACAGAGCTTTTTAATCTCTGCAATCAAAAATTCAATTTTAAACCAGCAAATAATAGAGCCTACTAGATGGAGAATACACTAGACCTCATCTTACTATACAATGATGATCTGATAAGAAATGTCAACATAAATCAAAAACAATATACTCAGATCACAAAATAATGAGTTCAGACATGTATGCGAGGAGCCCCCAGACCGACAAATGAGACTAGTCACGAGGGAGCATTCACAAATTCAACTTCAATAACAAAAACATAAAAGTAGGGGACCAAGTAAACCAATGTCCTAACCGATATAAGATGGGAGATATACTAAGCTAACACAGACCCAAACTTATGCCTAGAAACAGATTAACTCGGTGGCACTCGATGTATGCACAAGGCATATTCCTCTAAGAAAAAGGAGAGGAGTAGATGTAAAATAGAAAGAGACAGGCGCTCCCTTTACAGGCGGACGGAAAAAAAAAAAAAAAATGAATTAACAGAGCGGCTAAAAGAGGTCAATATCTTCTGAATGCGACTAGGAGACACTGGTCAAGAGAAATAGCAAGCATCGCCCCCCAACTTATGCTAAAAGAATCCTTTAGGAGTCAGGAATCGCGGGAAGAAACCTAAAAGCCATAAATGAAATCGAAAGAAAACCCAAAGGATTTCTTCTCCTATGCCAAATCAGAATCGGAACACGTCCAGTATGGGCCCCCCCTACTTAAGCAGACTGATGGTCCAACACAGTGACAGCAGGAAATTGAGTGAGTACTCAAGTCCCAATATGACTCAGGTTTTAGCAAGCCGCTAACCAGACTGAGAGTCGAAGATCAAAAATGAATTTTTTGAGGCTGGGGGGGGGAAAAAAAGGAGCACAAAATTTGATAACACATGCCTATCCGATGTTATCCTGACGCCAAATGACTTCGAACAGGCGATAAATGACATGCCCATGCACTCTGCCCCAGGGCCAGACTCATGGAACTCTGTGTTCCATCAAGACTGCAAGAAGCCCCTATCACGAGCCTTTTCCATCCTATGGAGAGGGAGCATGGACACGGGGGTCGTCCCTCAGTTACTAAAAGCAACAGACTTGCCCACTCCACAACAAAGGGGGCAGTAATGCAACAGCAAAGAACTACAGACCAATAGCACTAACATCCATATCATAAAAAATCTTTGAAAAGGGTCCTAAGAAGCAAGGACACACCATCTAGAAACCCATCAGTTACACAAACCAGGGCAACATGGGTTTAGAACAGGTCGCTCCTGTACTGTCCCAAACTACTGGGATCACTACGACAAGGACCTATATGCACTAGAAGACAAAAGATTGCAGATGTAATAATATACAGAACTTTGCAAAAGCTTGACAAGTGTGACCATGGGTAATTTGCGCACAAAATGCGTTGCTAAAGAATAACAGGAAAAGTCGGTCGATGGATCTATAATTTCTCACTAACAGAACAAAGAGAGTAGTGTCAACAGAGTAAAGGTCCGAGGCAGCTACGGTTTGAAAAAAGCTCTGTTCCACAAGGCACAGTACTAGCTCCCACTTGTTCTCATCTCATATCCGACATAGACATGGATGTCAGCCACAGCACCGTGTCTTCCTTGCAGATGACACCCGAATCTGCATGACAGTGTCTTCCATTGCAGCACTGCAGGCTCCAGCATGAATCAACCAAAATCTTTCAGTGGGCTGCAGGAAAACAATATTGAAAGTTCAACGATGAGAGAAATTTCAATTTCTCATGATATGGTAAACCACGAGGAAATTAAATCATCATCAGATACAAAAACAAAATTCGGGCCACAAAATAGAGCAGAAACACCAAACGTAAAGACCTGGAGTGATTATGTCGGAGGATCTCACTTCAAGGACCAAAACATTGTACAATCGAATCTGCTAGAAAAATGGCAGGAGGGAATAATGAGAAACCTTCAAAAACTAGGGGGGCCAAGCCCATGATACACTCTCAGGTCACTTGTTCTATCTAGGCTGGAAATTATTGTTGCACTCTAACAGGCACCTTTAAGGCAGGTGAAAATTGCCGACCTAGAAATGTACAGAGACTTTCAAGCCCGCGCCATAACCGGAGATAAAACACCTGATTTATGGGATCGTGTGTTTCTAAACCTGTATTCCTGGAAAGCAGGGAGGGGAGAGGATACTGATTATAATAACCTGGAAAATCCTAGAGGGATAGTACCGAACTTGCACACGAAAATCACTCACTACGAAAGCAAAGACTTGGCAGACGATGCACCATCCCCCCAATGAAAAGCAGGAGTGTCACTTGCACTTTAAGAGGACCATAACAATAAGATGTCAGGGGCGAGGCCGGAGGACTGTTTCAATGCCTCCAGCAAACATTAGGGGGATTACCAACAGACCCCTGGCATCTTCAAGCTGGCACTGGAAAGCAACCTAAAGTCAGTTCCTGATCAGCGGGGGCTGTGGCTGTACGTTGGTTTCGTGCAGCCAGCAGCAACAGCATGGTTGATCAGGCGCTGATTCACCAGGTGGCCTGGTCACAGACCGGGCCGCGGAGGGCGTTGACCCTCGAACTCTCTCCAGGTAAATCCAGGTTATGTGCAACGTGAAGGTTCTCTGTGCATTTCTAGGTCAGCAATTTTACACCTGCCTTGAAGGTGCTCTTGTGTGCAGCAATATTCCAGCCTAGATAGAACAAGTGCGAACCTGATGAGGTCATGGGCTTAGCATCCCTACTTTTGAAATGTTCTCATTATCCATACTGTCATTTTTCTAGCAGATGGATTGATTTACAATGTTTATGTCCTGAAGTTTGTGATCTCCGACATGATCACTCCCAGGTCTTTGACGTTAGTTATTTCACTTATTGTGTGGTCGGATTTGTTTTATACTCTGATGAGTTTTATTTCTCTGTTTACCTATTGGAGTAATGAAATTTCTCCATCTTTGAATTTCATTTACGGTTTTCTGCAGCCCACTGAAAGATTTGATTGATGTTCCGCCTGGAGCTTGTGCAGTGTCTGCAATGGAAGACACTGTCATTGCAGATTCGGGAGTCATTGCAAGGAAGACATGGTTGCGTGGCTCTGACATACTTCCTGTCTATGCAAATATGAGGATGAGAAGAAACTAGATGGGAGCGAGTACTGTGACTTGGTGAACATAGCTTTTCACTGTAGCCACTCAGGATGTTAAAAGCACGTGATTGGGGCTTCTTGCAGTTCTTGATGAACACAGAAGTTCCATGAGTTCTGGGCCCTCGGGGCAGAGTGCTTGGGTTTGTCATTTATCGCCTGTTCCAAGTCATTTGGTTGTCAGGATAACATCAGCTAGGCTTGTTTAACCAATTTTGAGGCTCTCTCATAAAAAAATTCATTTAGATCTTCCAATTCTCAGTCTGGTTAGCGGCTTACTAAAAACTGAGTTCATAATTGGCGGACTTGAGTAAGCATCATCATTTCCTTGCTGTCATTTGTGTTAGGACCCATCTTGTTCAAGTAAGGGCCCAATAACTGGATGTTGTTCTCAACTTTTGATTGGCATAAGAAAAGAAATACTGGGGTTTCTTTCGATTTCGTTAAGGGCTTTTAGTTCTTCCGGATCCTGAATCTTATAAGATTCCTTTCTTTAGCTTAAGTTCGATGTTTGCTATTTCTCTGACGTGTTCCCATGCATTTCAGATATAATGGTATCTTTTAGCCGCTCTGTTATTCTTTTCCGTCGCCTGTAAAGGGAGCGCCCTGGTCTCTTTCTATTTACATCTTATCTCCTTTTTTCTTAAAGGAATAAAGCCTTGGCATACATCGTGTGCCACCGAGTTAATCTGTTTTCTAGGCTAAGTTGGGTGTGTTGTTGATTAGTCTATCTTCCCAGCTTATATAATTTAGGACTTGTTTTACTTGGTCCACTTTTTGTTCATGTTAATGAAGTTGAATTTTGGTGATGATCCATTTTGTAGGTCTTGGGCCTCCGCGCATACATGTCTGAACCTCGATTTGTTGTGTTCCGAGTATGTTGTTTTTTATATGGTGACATTTCGTATCAGATCATCATTTTTAGTGAAGATGAGGTCCAGTGTATTATCCAAACTAGTAGGCTCTGTTGTTTGTTTGGTTTAAGTTGAATTTTGTGCAATATTTAAAAGTCGTGGGGTGTGAGTTCTCGTTTGACTGTCTCCTGTGTTATCACGCAACAAATTATTTGTATTTCCCTCCAAGATTTGGGGGCAGGAGCTGGAAGGTTTTCCACAGTAACCATATTAAACAGCTGTCCTGAAAATATTGGGACATTGTATTGGGCTTTGTAGGTATCGCAATGACTAGATTTTGGTTCTGGATCTTTACCGCTAAACTTCAACTACATCTTTGAGCATTTAGCAGATTTGCAATAAGTGAGTCTGGGGATATCCAGGCCAATTCCCCCCCCCCTTTTTTTGCCTGTTCACTCTGTCGCATTGTATAGGTTGTAACCTGGGATCTATATTCGTTGTCAAGTGATCCTTTGGGGTCTTGTAAAAAGCGCAAAATGAATTTGCCTCTGCAAGCAGTTCCACGGATGAAAAGTATTTTATTGTTCGTGCGCTTTGACCTGTATTGCAAAGAAGAATGTATCTGATTGGTGGTATTGTTGGTACTGGGGGGACTTTTTCGGCACTAATACTGTATCTGTTGGTTTGGAGTGGAGCCATCGACTTGATTCCACTCTGAAATGACAGGTTTTGGTTTGTACGATTTCTGACATTTCTGCGTTTTTTTCTTCTGACTAAAAACCTCTCCTCTTGTGGCTGTGGTCCCGGTTTTCCCATGGCCGGATGTTTGTACTTTTTGTCCCTTTAGATGGTGTGCTGGCAATATAGTTATAGCACAGTCTTCCTGTACTGAAGAGGTACACTTTCAGGGTGAAAAGTTTACAGGAAGAAGTTGCTTTCCCGTTCATATGAGCATGGCATTTTTAGGGTGGTCAAAGTTGCAGCAATCTGTTTTTCCGATGTCCCATGTCTGCAGATACCTAGTGCATAGTATGTGCACAGGCTTGGTTTCCGTTTGCCTTGGATTTTTGTGACTGTTTTCCCCTGTTGGGTGCATGTTTTCCTGTCTTTCCTATCCTCACTATACTAACAATGGAGCTCTCCCCAGTTGTTTCTGGAAAATATATCCTCACTATTACTAGTGTAGTCTCCTTGTTTGCTATCTCCTCGGGATTACTGATTTGTAATATTGGTTTTATCTTGTCCTTGACTACACTTGTTTCCCACTACAGCTCTTGTCTCCCTCGAGGCCACTAATATGAATTTCACCATGCATACATTACTGTCTACCGGGAAACAGTACCTCCAGCCTCACAGTTACTGTCTACCAGGACAGCACCTGCAGCCTTACAGTTACTGTCTACCAGGACAGTACCTCCAGCCCCACAGTTACTGTGTACCAGGGCAGCACCTCCAGTCTTACAGTTACTGTGTACCAGGACAGCACCTCCAGCCTCACAGTTACTGTCTACCAGGACAGCACCTCCACCTCACAGTTACGTCTACCAGGACAACATCTGCAGCCTTACAGTTCTGTCTACTAGGACAGCACCTCCACCCCCACAGTTACTGTGTACCAGGACAGCACCTCCAGCCTTACAGTTCCTGACTACCTGGCCAGCACCTCCAGTCATACAGTTACTGTCTACCAGGACAGCACCTCCAGCCCCACAGTTACTGTGTACCAGGACAGCACCTCCAGTCTACAGTTACTGTCTACCAGGACAGCACCTCCAGCCATACAGTTACTGTGTACCAGGACAGCCCCTCCAGCCTTACAGTTCCTGACTACTTGGCCAGCACCTCCAGTCTTTACAGTTACTGTCAGCCAGGACACCATCTGCACCAAGGGCAATAGCACCATCCTGCCCAGACTCTTTATTTCCCAACTGTTATAGAAGCTGGCCTAACTGAGTCAATAAAAATGCAGTTTGTACCCACTTCCACAAGCAGTCTTATGAACTCGAATTTTTTTTTTTCAATCTAATTTTATCTGTAAAACCTAATTCTCATTTCCATATTGCCAAACTGACAACAGTGATTCTAAGTTGTCCAATCACTGCCTCATTTTTTATATTCTTGTTAAACACCTCAAGATCACCACCTGTTTGCCTAAAAAGATAAACATTTCTGTTTTTCTTATACATTTATAACTATCTTTAGCAGTCCTCCACTAGTTAACTGCTTTTTTTTAATTCTCTAATGTGTTTACCTGGAGTTTACCTGGAGAGAGTTCCGGGGGTCAACGCCCCCGCGGCCCGGTCTGTGACCAGGCCTCCTGGGGATCAGAGCCTGATCAACCAGGCTGTTGCTGCTGGGGCGCACGCAAACCAACGTACGAGCCACACCCCGGGCTGACAGGAACTGACTTTAGGTGCTTGTCCAGTGCCAGCTTGAAGACTGCCAGGAGTCTGTTGATAATCCCCCTTATGTGTGCTGGGATATAGTTGAACAGTCTGGGGCCTCAAACACTTATGTATGGTCTCTTAACGTGCTAGTGACCCCCCTGCTTTTCATTGGGGGGATGGTGCATCGTCTGCCAAGTCTTTTGCTTTCGTAGTGAGTGATTTTCGTGTGCAAGCTCGGTACTAGTCCCTCTAGGATTTTCCAGGTGTATATAATCATGTATCTCTCCATCCTGCGTTCCAGGGAATACAGGTTTTAGGAACCCTCAAGCGCTCCAGTAATTGAGGGGGTTTTATCTCCGTTATGCGCGCCGTTGAAAGTTCTCTATACATTTTCTAGGTCGGCAATTTCACCTGCCTTGAAATGTGCTGTTATGTGCAGTAATATTTCCAGCCTAGATAGAACAAGTGCCCTGAAGAGTGTCATCATGGGTTTGGGCCTCCTAGTTTTGAAGGTTCTATTATCCATCCTGTCATTTTTCTAGCAGATGCGATTGATTACAATGTTATGGTCCTTGAAGGTGAGATCCTCCGACATGATCACTCCCAGGTCTTTGACGTTGGTGTTTCGCTCTATTTTGTGGCCAGAATTTGTTTTTTTACTCTGATGAAGATTTAATTCCTCGTGTTTCCCATATCTGAGTAATTAAAAAATTTTCTCATCGTTGAACTTCATATTGTTTTCTGCAGCCCACTGAAAGATTTGATTGATGTCCGCCTGGAGCCTTGCAGTGTTTTGCAATGGAAGACACTGTCATGCAGATTCGGGTGTCATCTGCAAAGGAAGACACGGTGCTGTGGCTGACATCCTGTCTATGTCGGATATGAGGATGAGGAACAAAGATGGGAGCGAGTACTGTGCCTTGTGGAACAGAGCTTTTCCCCGGGCCTAGCTGCCTCGGCCTTTACTCTGTTGACGACTACTCTCTGTGTTCTGTTAGTGAGGAAATTTAAAAAGATCATCATCGACCGACTTTTCCTGTTATTCCTTTAGCACGCATTTTGGGGCGTATTACGCCATGGTCACACTTGGTCGAAGGCTTTTGCAAAGTCTGTATACATTACATCTGCATTCTTTTTGTCTTTCTAGTGCATTTAGGACCTTGTCGTAGCGATTCAAATAGTTGAGACAGACAGGGACGACCTGTTCTAAAACCCATTTGCCCTGGGTTGTGTAACTGATGGGTTTCTAGATGGGTGGTGATTTTGCTTTCTTAGGGCCCTTTCAATAGATTTTTATGATATGGGTGTTAGTGCTATTGGTCTGTAGGGTTTTTTGCTGTTGCTTTACTGCCCCCTTTTTGGGTGTGGGCTATGTCTGTTGTTTTTTAGTAACTGTGGGACGACCCCCCTGTCCATGCTCCCCCTCCATAGGATGGAAAAGGCTCGTGATAGGGGCTTCTTGCAGTTCTTGAACACGAGTTCCATGAGTTGGCCCTGGGGGAAACAGAGTGCAGGGGCATGTCATTTATCGCCTGTTTTGAAGTGATTTGGCGTCAGGATAAAATCGGATAGGCTTGTGTTAATCAAATTTTGTGGCTCTCTCATAAAAAATTCATTTTGATCTTCGACTCTCAGTCTGGTTAGCGGCTTGCTAAAAACTGAGTCATATTGGGACTTGAGTAGCTCACTCATTTCCTTGCTGTCATCTGTGTAGGACCCCTCTTGTTTAAGTAGGAGCCCAATACTGGACGTTGTTCTCGATTTTGATTTTGGGATGGAGAAGAAATACTTTGGGTTTCTTCGATTTCATTTATGGCTTTTAGTTCTTCCGCGATTTCTGACTCCTTAAAGGATTCTTTTTGCTTTAAATTCGATGCTTGCTATTTCTCTGACCATGTCTCCCTACGCATTTCAGATATATTTATCTCTTTTAGCCGCTCTGTTATTCTTTTCCATCGCCTGTAAATGGAGCGCCTGTCTCTTTCTATTTTACATCTACTCCCTCCTTTTTCTTAGAGGAATAAGCCTTGTGCATGCATCGAGTGCCACCGAGTTAATCTGTTCTAGGCATAAGTTGGGGTCTGTGTTGCTTAGTATATCTTCCCAGCTTATATCGGTTAGGAACTTGGTTTACTTTGGTCCCACTTTATGTTTTTGTTATTGAAGTTTAATTTGGTGAATGCTCCCTCGTGACTAAATCTCATTTTTTCGGTCTGGGGCTTTACGCATACATGTCTGAGCCTCAATTATGTTGGATCTGAGTATATTGTTTTTGATATGGTGACATTTCTTATCAGATCATCATTGTTAGTGAAGATGGGTCTAGTGTATTCTCCATCTAGTAGGCTCTATTATTTGCTGGTTTTAAAATTTAATTTTGTGCACTCTATAAAAATTAGTGCAATACAATTCTAAGCTAAACCACTGTTTTGAACCCCCCCCCCTTTTTTTTTGTTAACTATCTAAAAAATAAACATTTCTTTAGTTAACTCCAATATTTCTTTTTCTTGTTTTTTACTCTAGTGTGTGCAGTTACAATAGCTGGGTAATACAAAACCCCCCTTTTTTTTGTTTGCTGTCTAGCATTAGTCAAACTCTCTTAAAGGGGCAATGATATACTGGTCTTAATAGTTCATTATTTTCTATTATTAATCATACAATTTTATGGTGTTACTACTTGCCTAAAAATTTGTAAAAGTAAGTCAAATCTTAGTATTTAAATTTTATTGAAGACCTTTTTTTTACCATCTTTTAACTTTATATTTTTCGATTATTTTATTCTATTATTATTATTACAGGCGATAAATGACATGCCCATGCACTCTGCCCAGGCAACTCATGGACTCTGTGTCCACCAAGAACTGCAAGGCCCCCATCACAGCTTTTCCACCCATGGAGAGGGAGATGGACACGGCGTTCCCACAGTTACTAAAACAACAGCATTTGCCCACTTTCCCCAAAGGGGGCAAGTAAAGCAAACAGCAAAGAATACAGACCAATAGCACTAACATCCCATCATAAAAATCTTGAAAGGGTCCAAAAAGCAAGATCACAACCATCTAGAAACCATCAGTTACACAACCCAGGGCAACATGGGTTTGAACAGGGTCGCTCCTGCTGTCTAACTAATGAAACAC
The DNA here is from genome assembly GCF_026875155.1 of Cherax quadricarinatus. Classification (NCBI taxonomy): domain Eukaryota; kingdom Metazoa; phylum Arthropoda; class Malacostraca; order Decapoda; family Parastacidae; genus Cherax; species Cherax quadricarinatus. Next base: position 25,376,090 of record NC_069429.1, read on the forward strand.
TACGACAAGGTCCCCAATGCACTAGAAGACAAAAAGAATGCAATGTAATATATACAGACTTGCAAAGCCTTTGACAAGTGGACCATTTCGTAATAGCACAAAATGCTGCAAAGGAATAACAGAAAACGGTCGATGAGCTATAATTCCTCACAACAGAACACAGGAGTAGTCGTCAACAGAGTAAAATCCGAGGCAGCAACGTGGAAAAGCTCTGTTCCACAAGGCACAGTACTCGCTCCCATCTTGTTCCTCATCCTCATATTTATTTATTTATTTATTTATTTAGTAATTTAAGCATACATACAGAGGTACAAAAAATACAGGAAGAGCAGCATGCAAAACCATTATATGCATAGCATTAGGCTGGCTTAAAATTAACTTAAGTTAATAAGCAATGATGAAATCAGTGATAAAAAATTATTGTAAACAGATAACTGTAAAGCACAAATGAGTATTACAAAGACAGGTCATATGGTTGCTTGCATTGCCTACTAGACTGGAGAATACACTAGACCTCATCTTCACTAACAATGTGATCTGATAAGAAATGTCCACCAATCAAAAACATATACTCAGTCACAACAAATTGAGGTCAGTATGTATCGCGGAGCCCAACCGACATAAGGATTAGTCACGAGGAGCATTACCAAATTCAACTCATAAAAAAAACATAAAGTGGGACCAAGGGAAACCAAGTCCTAACCGAATAAGCTGGAAGATATACTAAGCAACACAGACCCAAACTTAGCCCGAAAAGATTAACCCCGGTGGCACTCGATGTATGCACAAGGCTTATTCTCTAAGAAATAGGAGGAGTAGATGTAAAACAGAAGAGACGGCGCTCCCTTACAGCGACGGAAATGCCTTTTCCATTCCTATGGAAGGACTGGAAGGGGGCCAATACAAAAACAGACTACCCATCACAAGGGAGTGAAAACAAAAATAAGAAATGCCTCACCCATATCAAAAAACGAAGGTAAAAAGCAAGATCACAACCCATCAATCCAAGTTCCCCCGGGCATGGGTTTAGCAGGGCCCGTCGCCACTATGAGTATACGAGAAGGTCCAAATGCACTAGAAGACAAAAAGGAAAGCAGAGTAAATAAAAAGCAAGCCGAAAAGGGACCATGCTTAGCGCACAGAGCGGCAAAGGAATGAAAACGAAAAAATCGGCGGGACCAGAATTTTATCGACCCCAAAAGGGGTAGTCGTCAACAGAGAAAAGTGAGGAGAGAGGTAAACGGGGAAGCGTCCAAAGGCACAGGATTTTTTCACCTATTGATAGGGAGATGGAGCAACGGGGTGCTCCCAAGGACAAAACATAACAGCATGCCCCATGCACAAAGGGGGCAAAAACCAACGCAGTACAGAAAAATAGACTAAAAATGAGCAAAAAACTCCGTTTTGGGTAAGATGCCAAGGAGAACCAAGGGAACCCCAACAATTCTGAAAAAATCAAAAAACAAAAAACCAAAGGCAAACCCTGGGGGGTATCATGAACGGGGCCCTTCAGACCTCAACATGAATCCCCTACGAAAGGGGCATAAAAGCAACTCAAAAAACTAAGGGACCAAAGATACAAGTTAATATATAAACAAATTTGCAAAAGCCCCCCTTCACAATTAATTGCGCAATGCAGGCAAAAAGGGGTGTAAGATAAAAAAGAAAATCGGCGTCGTTAAAATAATCCTACACAAGGAAAAGGAAGAGTAGTCCCAGATTTAAAAACAAACATTCCAAAAAGTGGCAAGTAAGCCCGGTGAAAAGCTCACTGCTTAAAGGCCATACAAAAATCGGGTCCGATGAATTTCCCACCCCCAAAAAACCGAATTACCAAAGGAAATGTCAGACAGCGGGAAACCCTTGTTCCTTTACATGATCACCCATTGTCAATCACTGGCGGTCGCCAATTTGCAACACTTGGGAAAGGCCCTTTCCAGGCAGGCGGGCACAACCATCTTTCGTGGGCTCAGGGAAAAAATAAAGTTCACGATGGGGAAATTTCTTCTAGATATGGGAAAACAGAGGAAATAAATTTTTTCAGGTCCAAAAAATTTGGCCACAAAATACGCCCCCCCGCAAAAAATAGGGCATGAAGGATTCACCCAGGCCCCCTTTTTCCTTCAAAAAAGGGGATTAAAAGCCCTTTAAAAAAGGGAACCAAACCCAGGACATCCATCCTTGTTCTTCAGGGAAAAAAATTTACCTAACAGATTTCAAAGGGGGGAAAAGGATAGAAAATTAAGGAACCACCGGCAAAGGAGAAACACCCAAAAAAGGGGGCTAAGGTTTTTAAGCAAGGGGGGAAAAACTGAAATAAACCGGAAAATCAAAAGGGGGCAACCAAAACAAAATCACACTTCAAAAGCAAAAATTGGCAACAAAGCACCCTCCCGAATAAAAGGGGGCCAAAAAGTTTTAAAGGGCCTCAAAAGTGGGGGAAGTTTAAAACCCCCCAACCTGAGGTTCCAAAAGGGGCCCGGGGCTG
>NC_069429.1:25379077-25433243 GCF_026875155.1 Cherax quadricarinatus
TTTTTCATTTTTATTGTCTTTGGCCTCCTTCTTACTGTGCATATTCGTTTCTGGCTTACGACTGTTCTCCTTATTCTCCGGGTCCTTTGCCTTCTATATTTCTTCATTCCCTAGCACCCTTGGTTTTCGCCTCCCTGCACCTTTGGGAAAAACAATGGGCTCATCCTGGCTTTTTCATTACTCCTGTTCCCCTTTGGGGTACAACCCTCTCCTCAGCCTCCTTGCATTTTGTTGCTACATATTCCATCATCTCATTAACTGGCTTCCCTGCCAGATCTCTGTCCCATTGAACCCCTTCAGGTTGTTCCTCATTCCTGTGTAGTCCCCTTTCTTGTAGTTTGGCTTCATTCGTCCTGGCCTTCCTGTTTTCTCCCTCCATTTTGTAGCTCTACTGTGTATTCGAAGCTTAAAACCACATGGTCACTGGCCCCAAGGGGTCTTTCATATGTGATGTCCTCGATATCTGCACTACTGAAGGTGAATACTAAGTCCAGCCTTGCTGGTTCATCCTCTCCTCTCTCTCTTGTAGTGTCCCTTACGTGTTGGTACATGAAGTTCTCCAGTACCACCTCCATCATCTTAGCCCTCCATGTATTTTGGCCCCCATGTGGGTCCAAGTTCTCCCAACGATCTCCTTGTGGTTAAAAGGTCACCCATGATCAGGAGCTTTGCCCTGCATGCATGAGCTCTTCTGGCCACTCTAGCCAGTGTGTCAACCATCGCTCTATTGCTCTCGTCGTACTCTTGCCTTGGCCTCCTGCTGTTCTTGGTGGGTTATACATCACTGCTATTACCACCTTGGGACCTCCAGAGTGAAGTGTTCCCACCATGTAATCACTTTCTTCTCCGCTATCCCCTCTCTCCAGCTCATCAAAAATTTCCAGCGTTTTTTTGATCAGCAACGCCACTCCCCCCCACCCCCCCTGTTCCCTCTGTCTTTCCTCAGGATTTGGTATCCCGTTGGAAAAAATGGCATCTGTTATCATACCGGTAAGCTTGGTTTCTGTGAGAGCTATGATGTCTGGTGATGCTTCTTTGCTCTTTTCGTGCCACTCCTCCCACTTATTTGTTATTCCATCACGTTTGTGTACCATACCTTCAGTTTTCCTTTCCAACACTTGGTTTGGGGGGGGGCCTGTGAGGGTGGGAGACCTGGTGGCATACTGTGGGGTTGATAGCTCGGTGTTTTGGGGGGAGGCTGTGGGGGATGGATTGTAGTGTGTGTTGGGATGGTGTGATAGGGTTTTATGGTTCTGAGAGTAGTTGGTTTTGTGCTTGCCCTTGCTGTTTTTGTCCTGCTCTGACTGACCTCTGCTGATTCCCTCCTTGTCTCTTTTCCTAGCTCCTTTCGTTTTTTTTGTCCTCTCCCTCAGCTGCTGTCGTTCTGATTTTGTTCTGTCTCTGTCTAGGAACACCCTCTTGTACTCTTCCGAGTATTTTCAATCGGGGTTTCTCTTGGAGGATCCTGTTTCCCCCACTGTTTCCGTCCTGAGAATCAGCTTGATTGGTCGGTTTTCTCCCCTTCGAGTACCCCCCTATTCTCTGAAAATTTACAATCTCGTCCATCTCTTCACTTATTTCCGTGATGTTTTTTCTCAATCTCCTTTCTTTCTTCCTGCTTCCTTTCAGTGTGTGTCCTTTCCTCTCTCTCCTGAAGCCCATGGATAAACACTGATTTTCCCCTTTTCTTCCTCCATTGCCTCACCCTCTGTGACTCTGGATCCTGCCTGTATGTGGTCAGTTCTCCCTTGATTTTTCCAGTGGCTCTTGATAGCCTTGTTGTGCCTCAGCATTCGACCTATCACCCTCTCCATCTGCAACCAGCTGATTTTCCCCTTTCACTCCTTGGTCCTCCTTGGCAGATTGATGTGACCTTAGCATAATTCATAATTCCTTCCTTCCTGTTCAGCCTCGCAGCTTCATATGCTGTGTCTTCTCGGTTCACTGCCCCTGTAACTCGCATTAGCCTATTTATCTCAACTTCTAGGACCCTTATCTTGGCTACTGCAGTTTCGACTTGTGCCTCCCAATTCTTTGTCTCCTTCTCCAACCTCCTTTCCAATTTCACAGAGAGCTCTTTCTCCATTTTTTCAGAAACCCCTCCTAATTTTCTCTCCCACTCTTGTTCCATCCTTTTCCACTGCTCCTCCATCCACTCCTCCCTACCCGAACCATTCTCATCGTGATCCTTGGTTCCTGCGCGTCCCCACCATTTTTTTTTTTTTTTTTTTTTTTTTTTTTTTTTTTTGTGAGAGAGAGAAAGAGAGAAAGGGAACAGGTAAGAGGGGGAGAGGAGTGAGTGAAGGGAAGGTAGGAGAGGGAGAGTTAGAGGGAAAATGGGGATGAGAGAGAGCAGAGAGAGAGAGAGCAAGAGAGAGAGAGCAAGAGAGTGAGAGAGAGCAGAGAGAGAGAGAGGCAATGAAGAGAGGAGGGCAAAGAGAGAGAGAGAGAGCAGGAGAGAGAGAGAGCAGAGAGAGAGAGAGCAATGAGAGAGAGAGAGCAATGAGAGAGAAGAGAAGAAGGGAGAGAGAGAGAGCAAGAGAGAGAGAGGAGCAAGAGAGAGAGAGAGCAGAGAGAAGAGAGCAAGAGAGAGAGAGAGCAAGAGAGAGAGAGACAGAGAGAGAGAGAGAAGAGAGGAGAGAGAGCAAGGAGAGAGAGAGAGAGAGAGAGAGAGCAAGAGAGAGAGCAGGAGGAGAGAGAGCAAGAGAGAGAGAGAGCGAGGAGAGAGAGATGAGCAGAGAGAGAAAGAGCAGATAGAGAGAGAGCCAAGAGGAGAGAGGAGCAAGAGAGGAGAGAGCAAGGAGAGAGAGAGAGCAAGAGGGAGATGCAAGAGAGAGAGAGCAAGAGAGAGAGAGAGCAAGAGAGAGAGAGAGCAAGAGAGAGAGAGGCAGGAGAGAGAGAGAGGCAAGAGAGAGAGAGGCAAGGAGAGAGAGAGCAAAGAGAGAGAGAGAGCAAAAGAGAGAGAGAGAGCAATGGAGAGAGAGAGCAAAGAGAGAGAGAGAGCTAGAGGAGAGAGAGCCAAGGAGAGAGAGAGCAGAGAGAGAGAGAGCAAGACGAGAGAGCAAGAGAGAGAGAGAGAGAGCAAGATGAGAGAGCAAGAGAGAGAGAGAGTGTGAGAGCGGAGCTTTAGCACCAGGCACCGGGCACCTAGCAATTTCCTTAAATTTTGTGGTGAAAACATTATTTACTGTCCTGCACCAATACAGTTTGTTCCTGAAGCAATACTTCAGTAAATTGTTCAGTTTTAGTCATCAGTGGTATATTTTGCGGGGGAAGTCATAGCACGTTTAAGAGACCTTACAATAAGTGTCAGGGGCGCCCGAGACTGTTCAACTGCCTCCAGCACACATAAGGGGTTACCAACGAAACCCTGGGCAGTCTTCAAGCTGGCCACTGGACAAGCACCTAAAGTCAGTTCCTGATCAGCCGGGCTGTGGCTCAATATGTTGGTTTGCGTTGCATCCAGCAGCAACAGCCTGGTTGATCAGGCTTGATCCACCAGGGAGGCCTGGGTCACAGAACCGGCCTGCGGGGGCGTTGCCCCCGGAACTCTTCCAGTGTAAACTCCAGGTTCCCTACAGCTTCTTAAAATTTGTACATTCTTTTGCACTCCTGCATTTTAAATTCCTGTTTATTATTCTGCATCTTGCACCTAGTTGTTATTGAGTAAAATTGTTCAGTGACCCCCGAAAAACTCTTCTCGGTAAACTCCAGGTATACAACAAACATTGTCCTATAAAAATGAAACAGATCACAAACAAACAGCTTTGGTTGCCCATGGCTAACCAGCACCATTCTGAAATCCCAATCCCTCAACACCAATATGAAAAGCCAATATAGGGACAGGGCTTAATACACAAAGATATTCTTAAACACTCTCATTAACTTCTCACAAAGAAATAAAGAAAGCCAAACAACTATACTACTCCAGTAGATTCACAGACACTAGAGGAGATATAACCCCTCCCAGTTCCCAGCACTCTCTCAGATTCTTAGGGGACCACAAAGCTGAAAAAAACCAAGGATATTGTCCGAACTAACTAATGAAAAACCCTACATCCCACTGACACAGTAACAAGATTAAACGACTTTTCTTCTCAACCTAGGATCTAATCTCGCTAATAAAATTCCACATACCAATGCCCATGCCGGGGACTACCTAGATGGGAATTTCCCAAAATTCCTTCTATCTTGCACCAACTGAGCCCATGGAAGTCACCTAGATTATAAAGCCACTTAAAAATAACTCAGGGAATCTGTTCATGTCACACCATTACTGTACAAGCGAGCGGCCCATGTCATTTCGCATGCTATTTTCATTACTTTTTCAACAAGTCACTAGGAACTAGACCTTCCGAAACTACTCAAGATTGGTAAGGGGTTACACCAATACATAAAGATGGTTTGACCATACAGACCTGGTGGCTAAAGCTCCCGCTTCACCACACGGAGGGTCCGGGTTCGATTCCCTGTGGGTGGAAACATTTCGACACGTTTCCTTTACACATGTTGTCCTGTTCCCTAGCATCAAATAGGTACCTGGTGTGTTAGTCGACTAGTGTTGGGGTCGCATCCTGGGGGAACAAAGATTAAGGACCCCATGGAAATAAGTTAGGACAGTCCTCGATGCGCACTGACTTCTTGGGTTATCCTGGGTGGCTAACCCTCCGGGGTTAAAAATCCGAACGAAATATTTATCTTATCTTAATCTTATCATAGGCCATATCAACTTACCATTGCTATCCAAAATCTTTGAGGAAACAGTGCACAGGAGGACTATATCATTTATAACGGCACAAAACATACTCAACCCCCTGCCAATTTGGACTTCAGGAACAAATAAAGCACTAATGATGCAATCATAAATGCCTAGATCGTTTTACACAGCATTGGAAATATGGAATATCCAATAGGAATTTTTTTATTGACTAAGAAAAGCTTTTGACACAGTAGTCCACGACATCTACTCCACAAACTTGACCATAACGGTATAAGAGGCCATGCGGCTCTTGCTTATTTCAAAAATTTACCTTACTATAGGTATCAGTATGTCCACCATTAAAGCACAGCATCAACAACCACTGCCACTTGATACTGGAGTTACCGCAGGGAAGTGATCCTTGGTCCCCTGCTCTTCTTATATACATTCAATGATCTTCCAAACGTTATCCCAACACCTGAAACACTTCTCTTTTGTGACGGACACAATTATGTCATCTCTACCCTAATCTTGCCACCTCAACACCATGTTAATTGAGGAGCTGATTCAAAGTATCGACTGGATGACAGCAATAAACTTATGCTAACACTGACAAAACCTACTTTATTAGTTTGATAGCAGAGCAGGAGATGCACAAATTTAACATTAAAGCCAAAAAAAATTAATGGGGGCTTTCCATGAAAAAACCATTTATTTTTTTAAACCCGGGCAGGGAGTTTTTGCAAAAAATTTTTATTTTTAAAAATCACAAACCCCTTTTAATTCCCAACATAAAGGGGAAGGGCAAATTTTCAAAAGGGAAAACCCTTACAAACAAGGGGGTTTAAAGCCCCCTTCCACACAAAAAAAAGGGTTTTTCCCGGTTGGGAAAACCTTTCAAGTTTTTTTATTTTTTTGCCCCCAAAAAGGCCCTTTTACACTAACCACTCATTTTTTAAAACCCCCAATGGGTTTGGGGGGGAATCCTCAGAACCACCCCTTTTTGGGGGCCTTTAAAAAACCCCCAAAAAAACCGAAGAATAATCATTTTAAACCCCACCCTGGCCCAAAAAACCCCCCATTCTTAAAATTTAAAAATTTTAAATTTAAACCCCCCTTTTTCGGGGAAAAAACCAAATTACTCCCCCTTGGAAATTTTAAAAATTCAGGAAAAAAAAACCTTTTAATATAAAACCTTAAAAATTTGCTTTTTGATTTTTTTAAAAACCCACAGGAAAAAAGGAAACCAAAATTTTTGGGGGCAAAAAAATTTTCCCCGTGCCAAACAAACCCCCCTTTCCAAAAATTAATTTAGGTTAAAAGACCCTTTTAAAAATTTTAACCCCCCAAATGGGGAATTCAAATGAAAACCTTTAAAACACCTTCAAAAACACCCATTAAAAACCCAAATTCCTTTCCCCCTTTACCCCCGTCCCAAAAACTCCCCAACCCCAAAAAACCCACCTTTTTGGGGGTTAACAAAACTTACACCCCGGGCCCAATTTGGGCCCCCCTAAACAAAATTTTAAATTTAAGCTTAAAAATATAAACCGGGTTGAACTCCAAACTGAAAAATAAAATTTATTTTTTTGGCCAAAGCAAAAGTTTTCAAAAATTTAAAACTCCAAAAGTTTTTGGAAAACACCAAATTTACCAACTTTTTTAATTTGGGGAAAAATTTTTTAAAATTAAGGTTAAAACCCTAAGCCCCTTCCCAAAATCCCTACCAAAAATAGGTTTGGGACCCCCCAAATCTTTATTTTTTACAAAAACCCCCACAAAACCCAAAAATTCTTTAAACCTACCATTGTTTTTTTGGGGGAAAATAAATTTGAAAAATTTTGAAAAATTAAACCCAAAAACTGGAAGTTTTCAAAAATTTTGGGCCTAAAATTTTTAATTTTTTTTCAATTTAAAACCTTACCCCCTGTGAACACACTGGCCTTAAAACCAATACCCCCCTTTGCCTAAAACCAATTTTGTAAAAACCCCGGCTAACACCGGGAAAAAACCTTCAAAACCCGTGTAAAACCCTTTTCAAAAATTAATTTTGCCCAAAAATTTTTGGGAAAAAAATTTTGAAATTTTAGTTGCAAAACTTTTCCCCCTTAAAATCCCTTTAAAAAAAATTTTTTTTCCCGGGTTTTTTCACCCCCCAATACTCGAAAAACCTTTGGGGGTTCAACTTCCCCCTTTGGGGTAAAAAAAATTAAAACTTTTTTTGGGGTTTCCTTGGAACCCAAACCCCTGAAACTTTCTGTGGGAAAAATTCCTTCCCAAACCCAAAACTTATTTTTTTGTAATCCAATTATTTTAAAATTTGGCAATTTTTTTAAAGGGTTTTAAAACTTAACTCCCAAATTTTTGTTCCCAAATTCCCTGGTGTTTTATTGGGTTACCCTTAATCTTTTTATTTTATTCAAAAAAAACCCAAAAATCCTTTTAAAAATTTTGTTTTTAGGGGTTAAACTTTTTTTTTTGGGAATTTTTCCCCAAAAAATTATTTAATTAAATTAAATTTTACCTAAGTTGGGGGTTTTTTTTTGCCCCGTTTTAATTGAAACCCAGTGTACACCTGCTCACCGTTTAACCCTTTTTAAACCGGAATTTGAACAATTAAAACCCTCATCCCCAAGGACCCCCGAAATTTAACCGTTTTTTGTTTAATAATTTCCCTTTTTATTAAAGGGTTTTTTAAAAATACCCACTTGTTTCAACCGGGTTTTTGGAACACCCTACGTTTTCTTTGGGGTTTGGTCAACCCCGGGGGCCCGGTAATTCCTTTTTTGCTTTAAAAAATTTTGAACGAAGCACCTGCAAATTTTTTCTGGTGGAGGGGGTTAAAGCCCACCCCCCTTAAAGGTTTGAAACCTGATTTTTTTAAATTTTTGGAAGCAAAAGGGGGAAACAGGAAAACCCTTTTTTAAAAAGGCCAAAAGTTCCCCGGGAAATTAACCCCCCCCTTACTCATTTTTAAAACCCCTTTTTTTAAATTACACAATTTTGGTTTAAGGTCCCCTTTTTTTTTTTTTTTCCACTCTTTTTCCAAAACTCATTTACCAAACCGTTTTCCTTACCCCCTCCTAAACCCCTGTTTTTTTTCCAAAAAAAACCCATTTGCTCGATTTTTCCCTTTTAGGTTTAATTTTTTAACAAATTATTTAAAAACCTCCCCTTTTTTTTAATTCCCTGTTTTTATTTAAAAACCTAAACATTTTCCCCCCAATTTCAACCCCCGGAATTTGGAAAGTTTTGGGCCCAAGCCCTAACCCCGGGGGGGGAAGGTTTCTGAAAAAAAACATGGGAAAAAACATTTTTGCAAACCTCTCCCTTTGTACATTTTCCCAGGAAAATCCCCCCAACTGTAATCGGTCCCCAAAACTTGGGGAAACAACGGGCCCAACCAAATGTTAAAAAGTTAAGGAACCCAACCCCCAACCCCATTTTTTTATGTTTTTATAACCGGTTTTTTAAAGTTTTAACAACTTCGGCCCTTCAAAACGGTCGGGGTTTGTTACAAACCCAAACCCCTTTAAAACTTTTTCCAACCCCCTTTTTAATTTTTATTAAAAATTTGTGGGCCCTGTCCGGGGCTAAACCCCCCGCCACAACACCCCTTTTTTCGTTCCCCCTTTAAACCCTCAATTTCCTACACCTTTTCCGTTTTTTTAGGGGGAAAATTTGGGGCCCTTGTTTATCCCTGGGGGGTTTTCGATCCTGGGAAAATTTTGGACCCCAATTTTGAAAAATTTAGAATTCGGTGAAAAAAACGGGACTTTCTTGGGTTATCCGGGGGGAAATGGGTTTTAAAAACCGAAAAAAACTTTTTTATTTTTATCTTCTGATATGGGCCCAAGGTTTATTGTTTTTTCCAATTTTTAAAGAACTTTGCTTTTTCAATTTTAAAACTGCCTCCAAAACCTCCAAATTTTTTGCCCCGTTATTAAATCTTTTTTTGGGGGTCCCCGGGTGCCTGGTCAAATGTTCAACAGGGTTTTGGAAAAAGGGGGGGGGGGGGGGGGAAACCCAAATTTTTTTTCCCTTCACCTTTGCCCGTTTATGGGAAATTGGAACCGGGGGGGCCCCCAAACCTTTTTCCCCGGGGGGACAGATGGACCCCCCTTAAAATTTCTCCCCTTTTAGCAAACTTTAGGGGTTTCCTTTTGGGGCAACCCCTCCTTTAAAAATCCGAAAAAATTTCCCCTTTTTCCTTGTCTTAATTTTGAAAAATTTTCCCGGGAAGGGGCCCTGCCCAAAACTTTTGAAGCCCAATTTTAAACTCATTTCCATTTACCATGATCTTACCTTTTCCTCGGGAAAAAATTTCCTTAGGAAAAATTCATAAATTTTTGGGCAGGAAACCCCCTTTTAAAAACCCCATCTAATTCGTTTATTAATTTTGCCAAGGGGGCCCAAACTGCCCCGGGAAATTGATTCCATTAAATTTCCCATTAGGGAAACTTTTGGGTCCTATTTTCAACAAGGGCCTTTCACCGGAAAAAAAATTACCCCTTTTTTGGGCCAATTTTCCCCCAAACTTAAGGGGGGACCTGAAAAATTTTATGAATAAAAGTTTTTTAAAATTCAAAATTTTTTCCTTTTCCCTCCAAAATAAACCCCTTGGAAAAAGTTAATAAATTGAACCGGGGTTTGTTTAGGTTTTAAAATTTATCTTTTCCAAGGGGGCACGTGCCCTTGGCAATTTATTATTTCCTTTAAAAATTTTCCTTTAGGGAAATTAAGGCTTTTTTCCCCCTTTTTAAAAACCTTGGGGGAAAGTATTTTTTTAAAAATTCACACCTTTTTCCCCTTACCCGGGCCATGTTTTTGGAGGAATTTTAAAAGTTGGGAAAAATTGTCCCTTTTACTTCCTTTAAACCCTTGAAAATCCTTTTGGGTTGGGTTTTATTTTTTTTTCCCAAAATTTTTAACCCTAAATCCAGTTTTTTTCCCCTTTCCCTTTTTTTATTTCCCTTTCCCCCTTTAAAAACGAATAATATGTTTTTAAAAAATTCCCCTTTTTCCCCTTTTCCTTTGAGGGGCCCAAATTTAGGGGGCCCCCTTTTCCCAATCTTATTTTAAAAGAATTTTTGGGGGCCTTTTTTGAATTTCCCATTTTATTTTTTCAAATTTTTTTTATTTCCCTTTTAACGAAATATGACATTCCCACCCTTTTTGCTTTGGCCATAATGCCCCCTTTTTAAACCAATTCGGATATTTTAATCAGCACCAAGGGGAAAATTTTTTAGAGCCCTTTTGGGGAAACAAATTTCCGGCAGTTGAAATTTAGGCCCGGGGGTCATTGGGAACCAAACCACCGCCCCTGTCTCTTCCGGTTAGCCCCCCCAAAAATTTTTTCAGCCCCATGAAATCACCCAAAGGAAAGTCGGGGACGGAGATTTTGTTGCCATTATTGGGGAATTTCCCCATGATATGTTAAAATGAGTGTTTTGGGTGATCACTTTTTTTTTTTCCCCCCCCCAAACCCTCATCTTTAAACCCCAAGATTTTTTAATTTGTTTCCTTTTGGCAAGAACCAAGTAAAGGAGGTTTAAATTTCCCCCTAGTTGGCTCTGTAAAAAAACTGTTTTAAAAAACAATCCGGGATCTTTATCAAAAAAAGTCCCCCCAAACTCAAAATTTTTTCCTGTAAAATTTGGGCTCCAGTAAATCGCCCTATATTTAAAAATCCCCCATTAGCACAACTTTTTTCGTATTTTAAGATGCCTTACGAATTTCGCCCATAGAATTTTAAACTGCACTCCCTATCAAGTTTTTGGGGCCTGTAAATCACACCCAAAATATTTTTTCTGGGCCCTCGAGAAGCTGAAAACCAAAACAGATTCAGTGGTGACGCTTCAAATTTAATATCGTCAAAACACAACTTTTTAAAATTTGCCCTCTGCCCATCCCACGCTACTCCCCCCACCTTTCCTTTTGACCCTGTCGTGGGGGAATAATTTTTTTGCCTTGTAGGGTGACATTCAGAGGGCACCCTCTCTATCTTTCAGATTGAGCCGGTCCCCTGTTTTAGCAATAAAAATCTATTTTTCCTGCATTTTGCAATTAATCTTAGTTTCATCTATCTTATTTCTAACACCCCTGCTATTAGTATAGTAAACCAAAGGGGACATTTCCCTTGTGCCCTCTCCCTTGCCCCCCTTTTGTTTCCCTGACCTGTTCTTTTGTCTTTTTTTATAACTTCATGCTGAATCCTTTTATACATTTACGGGTTTCCCAAACCCCCTAGTTTTGGGCCCCCCTGCTTTTTTCCCCCACACACACCCATACCTCTACCCTTCCATCAGTTTAAAATCATAGCATTTCCCCAAGGGCCTTCTCAATCGAGTCTGAAAGTGTTTACCCCCCCCTTGGGGCCCCAAGAGAGATAAAACCCCACCCCCTTGCATACATAATCGGGTTTGCCAAAAAATTGTTCCAGTTGTCAATAAAGGGGGTTTGAAAGTTCCTTGCAGTATCTGTCTACCAGAAATTTTTTACACCAATTCCCCTAGACAACCATTCATTTCCTACCCCCCTTTTCTGGGCAAGATGTCTTTATGTTTGGGGATCCCCCCCTTAGGACTTAATGAAATCTTTAGCTGCCCTGTATTTAAATCTGCAGCTCTTCTCCCCTTCCCTTCCCAATATCTTTTCCCACCCCAGCACTGGCAGAAAATTTGGGCTTTTTCCCCTTTAACCGGGACATGATATTACCCCGTCTTTTTGAAAAAGCCCCCAACACCAGCTCCGGGGAAGCACACTCTATCTCTCACCCTTTAAACCCAAATTACAAAAACAAAAAAATCAACAATCTACCTGGTTCACCAACCACAAGAATGCTTTTTCCTTTCCTTTAGCGGGGGCATTTGGTACCCTTCCCTTCACGGGCCCTGAAGTACATTCTCCTGGAAACAGGGGAAGCGTTTTCCCTCCCTTTCAGATCTGCCCCCTTTTAACTTTCCCTTTACTTGATGCCCCTCCCATTACTGTGAACAACTCCCCATTTTGTAGCAGGTGCTGGGCTGCACCTCACTGCTGGTACCGTTGCTACCACCCCACCTACACCCTTTCCCACAGTGAGAGACAGACTGCACCTCATGCAAAAAGCCTTTTCCCCACATCCCCAAACCACCTCACACTCTCCCCCGGGCCCATTGAGGTGGCCCTTTTTTCAGCTCCTAAACTCCCCCGGGATAAAGCAAACCTTCCTTAAAAACTCCCCAAACCTCATTTTTAAAAACACTGAAGAAGAAAGCCTTTGCTTTGAAACCCGGGTCCACGCTAATCCCCAAGCGGGCTCGGGGTCTGTGACCTCACGTGACGACTGACCCTGAACACTGACGGGGAGACTGACCACTAAAACACTGAGGGACTGCCCACTGAACACCGCCCTTCTTTTTGACTGGCGTTCAAATAGGTTAGACCCAAAGGTTTGCAGTCAGTCGAGACGACTTTTAAAAGGGCCCAATTTGATAGCCCAAAACGTACTCGCAGTACATTCGGGGCGGGTTTGTTGCAGCAGTGGATCTCACCCGGGGTAAGGTTGCCTTTGTGCAGCTAAATCGCGTTTGTGAGTTTCCCAGTTTTTGGGAGAGTTTAAAGGGAGGAATTTGGGGGCGTTATTTTCGGGTAGTCACCAAACCCTTAAAATTGAGATCGTTCCCCAGCGTTTTGGGCCCGGGAATGTCAATACGGGGCACGAAAGCTCCCTGGTTTTGTTTTCCCGGGTTTTGGGGAGCAACCCACCAAAGATTTTACGGGTCCCATATCCCTCCACTAAGTGGGGGGGAATTTGGTGAGTTGAAATTAAAGTTAAAGACATCATCCCCAGCGGGCTGTAGGCATCATGCAGAGGGATGCCCACCCAATTTCCTCCAGGGTCCCAATTAAAGCGTAAAAAATCGGCCCTGGCTTGACGCCCCTGGGTGAAATACGTCCCAAATTGACTGATAAACCCCGGCCTGCCAAGAAAGGGAAAGGGGTTTGTAGTTTTGTGGTTTGATCCTTTACCCTTTCCTTGGGTTCCCGTCCACAGTGATCCGCGGGCGCCCCGGAAGTCATTTTGGCCGCTTTTAAACACCCCGTCCACAAATTTTCAAACCCCCAGTCCCAAAACACTGGGCCCGATTTAAAAATTTGGCCCATACAACATCGGTCTCATAAAAAAAAGGCAGCCCATCGATTTCCCTGGCCCAAGGCAAAACGTCACCAGCACACCCCACCTCCAACCTCACTTGGGTAAGTGCGTAGTGACTTGTTTCAAAATGTGGCAAATGCGGGGACTTTCCCATCGGAGTGTTTAAAAAATAAATCCCTGCAAGGGGGAGCCCTCACCGTCCCCATGCTCATCTCCAGGGAGTCTGGGAGTACCACAACACTTCCAGTCATCCTTTCCAAAGAGTGAACAAGCTGCGAAGTATGCTGTCAGCTTAGGGAGCAAGCACGTCGCACAAAAGCACGTGGTATGAAGGGCCCCTTTCCCCTAGTTCGGGGGAAAGGCGCGTCCCAGAAACCAGCGAAAAAACCTTTTGTAACCCCGGGTTTGGGGGTTTGCGTATTCTGTCCCTGTCCCAATGCATTCGCCGCCCTGGGCAAAATGATACGGGTTGCCGACAGTGAGGAAACAGAGTGTCTTGACAAATTTTTGCCCCAGGAAATCGTACCGTACCTTCCCGGGCGAGCCCCCGTCAACCCAAACGTCCCAGCCTTTAAGCAGCTGTGACTTGGGGGGTTTTTGTTTGGCCTGTCCCTTCCTTCATGTTCGGTATGGACAACCCATGTTTGGCCGCTCGTCGAGGGCCACTGTCCACCATAAGCCTGTCCAGCTTTTCCCAGAAACAGGCTCGGTGGTTAAAATTGTCCCCCTCCCCTCTTTTCCCGAGCATTGGCCTTTCCCCGGCCACGTTGACAGAGGGCCCTCTGTCATTCAGACCTTGAGAGGAGTCTCAAAGGGAAACCCCTGGGTGGTTTGTGGTCGTACAACATTAGAATTTTCGGTCCAGGGGCACAAGCTGTCCGCAAAATTCTTAGTCATAATAGTATTTTTTTCCCTGGGGACCTGCTCATAAAGGGTTTAAAAATGGCAGCCTTAGGATCCCCCTTAAAATCCGCCCCGAGTGGAAAGCGGGAAAAAAAAGGAGTGGGGTGTTTCCCTTCGGGGCGTGTGCTTAGGATCCATACGTTTCTAATCTGTCTCAGAGTATGCACAGTGCCTGGAATCATTTGGGAAAATGGTGGTTTTTCCCTAGCCATTCTCCCCCGGGTCGGTCTCCCTTTCCCCTAAACGACCTGTAGTAGAGCTCGTTGCCCCTCACCTCCTGGCCGTCGCACTTTTTACCAGTGAAAAACCCCGTCGGGGGAAAGCCCCTTTTAACCTTCACTCTAACTCTGATGCTTTGTAGAAAAAACAGCAGTTTTAAAACCGCAGAAACCCCTTTTCGGCAGGCGACTGTTTGACTCGTGTCATTTGGGACAGCGGCGAGTTACTGCTTGTACAAAGTATGGGCATCACTTTGTCAGCTAACTCGCTCACTCCTTTACAGTGTACGGGAAACAGAGTTTTTTAAGGGGGACCAAAGTGCCCGGGTTTACAACGACACGTGCCGATCAAGGGCCTTTTCCCCTTTAACCCTCCTTGCACACAGTGCAAAGTGGAAAATTTTCAAGTCCCTTTTAGTTTAACATGCACAGTCGAGGGAAATTTTCCCCCCGGAAGAATACCTCATTGTCGACCCATCAGATTCCCCCTCCTGGGGAGAGTGGGGGTGGGGAAACCCCACTGACTTCCTTTGTGGGGTGCAGTTTCCCCCAGGGGGAGTTGCTGCTGACTCTTCCAACACCCGGGGCCCGTCAGGAAGATATCTAGCTTTGACAGCTATCCCGAAGAGGTCCCAAAATTTTTTTCCCGGGTTTTCCCTCGTGCACGTTCTGAAATCGCAAGATGGTGAGTCGATGGGTTTGGGCAAAGGGGGGACTAAAAACCCCTTTTGTACCCCACTATTGCCGCCAAAATTTCGCAAAGATTTTTCACCCAAGAACTCATTCACGGATGCTTCCCTGGGGGAGTTATTGAGGGGGTTTCCCCTTCCCATGGAAAAGCTTTCCCCCTTTTTTGGTCCTCAAGAAAAAACCCGGGAAACCCGGCGCCCTGTTTTCGATTACAAAAAACTGAATGCATGAAAAATCTCCGGGGGGGGCCCGCTTTCTGTTGCCAGTTCTGAACGACCTGTTGCAGAAAAATCGGCGATAATAAAAGGGTTTTTTAAAATCTTTTCTTCTTCAAGGGTTTTTGGCAGAAATTCCCCCCCTCGAAAGATGAAGCAAAAAAGTTGACAGCTTTCTCTTTCCCAACTGGTCATTACCTTTTCAAAGGGGGGATGCCCTTCCCCTTGCGCGGAAGCCCAACACATTCAGTCGTTTGATACGGGCAAAATTTTTCCCTACCCTCCCAGGGGGGCACGCTCATGGTATACCTTTGATGATCTCATAGCCATGTTGCAAGATGTCCCGACAAAATCTCGAGAAACTTTACAGGATATTGGACAGGGAGCTAAGGCCCAAACCCTTTAAAGGTTTAAAATTTTCCAAAGTCATTTCCTCCGGAAAAAAAAATAAAAAATTTTTTGGGTCATGTTTTGTGACTCAGAAAGGCATAAAGATGGACAGTCCCAAAAACTCGGCCCTGCAGAAATTTTCCCCCGAAACCCCTGATGGCGGGGTGAGTCCGGTCCTTCAAGGCCGGCGGGTTTCTACCGCCCTTTATGCAGGTTTTTCCACCATTGCTGCAAACCCCTGACACGCTTTTCTCAAAAAATTTCCCCTTTTTAGTGGGGATGTGATCAGGGGAAAGAGCTTTTTTTTCACCCTTTAAAAAAAATTTTAAAATCAGCCCCCCTTAGATTTTCCCCGATTTCACCCCAAGGGGATTTACCTTGACGAAATGTGCCAGCCAAAATTGGATTGGGAGTCCCTTTTCCCCAGGAAAACTAATGGTAAGCAACAGCCTATTGCCTTATGCTTTCCGTGTCCTTATAAAGTTTAAATCAAATTTTTCAGTTACAGAGTAGAAACTTTAAACCATTTTTATGGGGTTTAGTCATTTTTTGGGAAACTTTTATCATTAAACCTTTCAAGATTTAACAGATCATCTTTTTTCAACCCCCTTTTTGCCCTTTTTGCTAAAAAAGAACCTTCGGGGAAAACAAGTCGGTGGCGCTTAAAGTTCAGTGGGTACAACCCGAAAATTTTTCTATGTCCCAGGTTTAAACAAAAAGTTTTTTAGCTGGGTGCCCTATCGAGGCTATAGCATTCGTGAGTGCCGGCAACTCATTCTCTGTTGAGGGTCTCGAGGGAAACCCAAAAAGACAGGACCCTGTGTGGTCCCAGTCCTTCGTTTCCTGACCCAAGGGAAAAACGTTGGGCTTAGGGTAAGTCTCACTTTCCCCTGAAGGATTTGGTGGGAAAAAAAAGGGGTACTGTGCCAAAGTTCACAGCTGGTGGACCCGGGGGAGGACCAAAATACCAATGGTTTATTCCGGAAATCCCCTGAAACCGCTACTCTAAAGGGTTTATCCCCGATGTCCCAGGTGTTAAACGCCCCCCGGGGAAAGGGCCGCCGTATCAAAAAAGGCACGAATTTAAATATTTTTTGGCCTAAATGGCAACGGGCAAATTTCCAAACATGTACACCCCGTTTTGTTGTTTTTCCCACAGCCCAAAAGGGGACCCCAAATGTTTAAAAGAATTCCATGGAAATTTTTATTATTGTAGCATGCACCCCAGTGTTTTTTTAAAAAAAAAGCCCGTTTTAATTTTGGTAGGACAGCGCCCCGCCTCGGGCACATGGGCACACCTTTGGAAAATGCTACTGTCAGTCATTGTTTGCAGAGTTTGGTTTCAACAAAAGTTGAGACGAGTTGGGCAAATTTTTGTTCAGCCCCGCGGACAAATGTATATAGAAGAATTTTGCTCCCGTGCTGACGTCTCCGGGGCCCCTCTCCTCAATGAAAAAGGGGTTTGGGGAAAAACCCCGTTTTTTCTTTTCCCCCGGATGGGAGAGTTTTTTTTTTTCCTTTTTGCATTTTTAGGGGCCATTTTTGATTTCCAAGTGAGCGAAAGTCAGTCCCTTCTGGGGTAGCTAGTGTAAGTAATTCCCCTTTTTACCTATGGGCCCACCAGTATTGTTTGGACGTGGAAAGGGGCATGGGGCCAGCAAATGTAGACAGGCCCGTACTGCAGAAAAACACAGCCCAGCCATCTGTTCTGACTAGTTCGTATTCCGCGGCATTTAAAGTGCTGCCCCCTGTAGGCTCCCGGTCCCTTTGGGGGGTTTGAGGCCCCTTTTAGCCTCACTTTCCCAGGCCCACCGAAATTTTTTAGGCACAAGTTCTCCCCCCCACGGCCCGGGTTGCAGTCACTCCCTCACACTGCCCATTGTGTACTCAATTCTATCCAAAATTTAAAACCCCAAAATATCCATGCCGTATCTGCTACCTATGCTACCTTCATCGGCCAACCCAACCACTGTTTAAAAAGAAAGAACATAATAACAACTCTCCCCGAACCGTAAATTTTTTTCATACCTCTGCTTAAACTTTTGAAAGGATCCGGGATCCTCTACATCGCTTCCCAAACTATTTCCCCCCCCCTTCCTGACTAAATCGTGGCTGGGAAAAAATACTTCCCAACATTTCCCCGTGATTCCCTGTGTCTTCAACTTTTCCCAAATGTGTCCCCCTTTTTACTGTGTCCAATCTCTGGAAATCCTTCTTTGTCCACCTTTTTCAAAATTTCCCCTCAGTATTTTGTTTTGTTTTTTGTTATCAAATTTTCCCCCCAACTTCCGTTTCCCCCCAGTTTTCGTCAGGGTTTATTTCCCCCTTAAAACCCCTCCTTTGTTGGACTACCTCTTAGCTCTGGGATTAGTTTTTGTTTCAAACCTTTGCCCTTTCTCTAGGTTTTCTTTTTAAAGCCCTTTGGTAAAGGAGTAGTTCCAAAAATGGTGCGCATATCAAAAAAAAGGGTTTTTAAACGTTCACGGTGTACAGGGTCCTGAACGATTCCTTATTAAGATGTTCTGAGGTTTTCTAGGCGTCCTTATGCTGCAGCAGTTATTTAATTGATGTGCGCTTCAGGAGATGTTTCCTGGTGTTTTTACTCACCCCCAAAATCTTTTTCCTTGAGTTAGGTTTGTAGTCTCTGGCCCCTAGACTATACTCCATCTGCAGTCTTCTTTTCCCTTCCCCAATCTTCATGACTTTGCACTTGGTGGGATTGAACTCCAAAAGCCAATTTTCTGGACCCGGTCTGCAGCCCTTTTCCAGATTCCTTTGTATTCTGCCTGGTCTTTTTATCCCAGTGGGAAATTTTTCTCATCAACTTCCCCGTATCTGCAATCAGGGACAACCCCGGAAATCTATTCCTTTATCATGTCATTCCCAGATACCAGAAACAGCACTGGTCCTAGGACTGAATTCCCCGTGGGGAAACCCCCGGTTTACAGGTCCCCCTCTACACCCCCCCCTGTACTATGACTCGCGCTGTCTTTTTGACAAGTATTCCTTTTAAATCCATTTTAAATGCCTTCCCCCGTTATCCCCGCTTTTGGTCCTCCAGTTTTTGCACAAAACTCTTTGTGGAACTGTGTTCAAACACCTTCTTTTCAGTCCAAGAATATGCAATCCACGCAAACCCCCTCTCTCCTTTTTCTTACGGGTGTCCCCCATGTCATAGAACTCCAGTAGGTTTGTGACACAGGATTTTCCCCTCCTTGAAACCTGTTGGGTGCTGTTGAACATAAAAACATAAGAAGAAGGACACTGCAGGAGGCCTGTTGGGCCCCTACTAAAGGGAGGTCCCTTTTCAATTTATCCCACTAACAAAACATTTGAAAAATTTTTTAAAAATATTTTTTTTTTGTTTCCCCCTTTTCCAAACCCCCCAAATTTTTAAACCAACCCAAAGAAATAACCCAAAAGTCCCAACCCCAAAACCAACCAAAATTTTCCCCCTCATTTACCCCTTTTTAAAACCTATTTTTGGGAATTTTCCCAAAGTTTCCCCCTCAAAAACCCCCCGGTAGACAGCCACCTCCAACAACCTATTTTAAACCAAACTTTCCTTGGTCCGGAAAACCAAAGGTTCCGGGGGAAACCCCCCGCGGCCCGGCTGAAAAGGTCCCTTTGGTCCAATGAGCCTTTAAACCAGGGGTTCTGTGGGAACCCAAAAAAGGGGGCGGGGGCCCCAAAACCCGGGGGCCCCGGGAAATAATTTTAGGTCTTTCCCTGGAGTGAAACCCCGCCAGGGGGTTGGGGGGTAATTTTCCCCCAACTTTTGCTTTTTGGGAGGCGTTGAAAGTTCGGGCCCCTGACCCCTTATTTATGGTTTTCTTCCTGCTTAGGGTGAACAAACCCCGCCCCCTTTTTTTGGGGGGATTCCACGGCCTTTAAAATTTTTTTCTTTTTTAGGGTGGAAATTTTTCCTTGAAAGGGGCGGGTTTGTTCAGGAAAATTTTTCCCGGTGATAAACAATGTAAAATTTTCCCCCCCTTGGGCCTTTCCCAAATTTTAGGCCCCAACCCCTCCCAATTTTTGGGGGTGTTTTATTCCTTAATTTGGCCCCGTGAAAGGTTTTTTGACTTTTTTGTCTATTTTTTGGGCCCAAATTTTTATTTTCCCTTGAAGGTTTTTTTATTGGGGAACCAAAATTAGTAATTGAAACCCCGTTTAAATTAAAGGTTTTTTCCCCCCATGGGGTTTGGCCCCCCTAGTTTGAAAGGGTTTCAAAAACCCCCTGTCAAAAATTTTTTCTAAAAAGAAGCCGGTTTGGTACAATTTTTATGGGCCTTAAGGTGAGGGCCTGGGGGCAGTAATCCCCTCTTTGGAAAAAGGTTTTTGGGGTTTCGGCTTTATTTTTTTGGGCGAATTTGTTTTGTTTTTGAGGGAAATTTTAATTTCCCTTTTTGTTTTCCTTTTAAAGATTTTTGGAAAGATTCCAAAGTGAACTTCTTTGGGTTTTTTTTTCCCCCTGGTTTTTTTGTCTTCCCAGTTTTTATTTAAGGGACCTTTTCGGAGTTTGGGTTTTTTCCAAAGGGAAAACAAGGCCTTTTTCTAAACCCTGTTCCCCGGGGGGTAAAGGGTGGGCAAAATGGGGGATCTTGCCTTTGGGGAAAAAATTTTTTAACCCGGTTTGTGTTGGCTTTTTTCTTTTGCGCTTTTCTCCCCCCTTTTTGGGGGTTTTTTTGGGAAAAAATCCCCAAGGGCCATTTTTCCCCCTTTTTTCCTTTTCCAACCATTTTTTGCGGCCCCCCATTCCCGGGCAAAATTTGTCAAGGTTTTCAAATTTTTTCCTGGGAAATTTTAATCTATTTTTTTGTCTTCCCAGGTGTTTTTAAGGGTTTTATGGGCCCAAAATTTTTTTAAAAGACCCGGGGCGACCCGCTAAATTTTAGGTTTTGGTTAACCCAAAGGGTTTTAAAAATGCGTTGACCTCCTTGGACCCTTTCAAATTTTTTAAAAAATGGAATTTTTGCCTTTTGGGACGTTTGGTTCTTTTGGTTTGGGTTTCTTTACCTTCCCCCGTCCTTTTTCTCTTGGGGGCTCCCCCGCCCTTTTAATTTAATTTAATTTTTTAAGTTACTAGGTTTTCACCCCAAACTTCCCCCAAACCCCCAACACCCCAAATCCCTCTCCCCTTTTCGCCAAAAAAGTTTTGTTTTAAACCCCCTTAAAGTTTCCCAAAAAATTTTTTCTTTGAAAATTTCTAATCTTTTTTAAAAATTTTATTATCCCCGTAATTTTCCCCAACAAATTTATTATTTTTAAAACAACAAACGGGGGCCCCAAACTAGTGGAAAGCCCTTTTTCAATATTGGGTTTTAAACCCCATTTTGGGGCCTCTGCTTCCCGGGGGTTACCCTCTTTTTGATAAAACCCTTTTTTGCCATTACGACCTTTTCATTTGGTGCGGTTTAAAAATTTTCTGTAAAAATATTCCCCCTTCCCTTTTGGCAAACAGGGCCCCAAGTTTACTAAAATTAAAAAAATTTTGGTTTTTTGGGACCCCAACCCCTTAAACCTTGCATTCAAAAAACCCACAAAGAACTTCATTCCACTTTTTGACCAAATTTTTTTCCCCCCAGTAACTCTAACTTGACGCTGTTGTAGAGGACCAGCAGTTGTCAAGCCGCAGTATCCCTGTCGGCAGGCGACTGTCTGACTCGTGTCATGGCATCAGCGAGCAGAGTTACTGCTTGTACAAAGTATGACGTCACTTTGTCAGCTAACTCGCTCACTCCTGTTACGGTGTACGTGAGCAGAGCTTTTGAAGGAGACCATGTGCTGGTTGACAACGACACATGCCGAGTCAAGGGCCTCTCCCTTGAACCTCCTTGCACACAGTGCAACGTGGTAAGTTGCAAGTCCTTGTTGTCAACATGCATAGTCGAGAATTTCCCCTGCGGAAGAATACCTCACTTGTCGATCCTTGTCAGATTCCTCTCCCGGTGAGAGTGGAGGGTGAAGCCCCAGCTGACTTCCTTGTGAGTGCAGTTCTCCCAGGCGAGTCTGCTGCTGACTCTTCCAACACCCGGCCAGTGCAGGAAGATGATCTAGCTTTGACAGACTATCCTGAAGAGGTCCCAAAACTTCTCCAGGTTCTCAATCGTGCACGTTCTGCAGTTGCACTAGATGGTGAGTCGATGGTTTGACCCACTGATCTCTCACCGTATTCCACTTGACAAAGGTACTAACCCATTTATGTACCTGCGTATCGCCTGCCACATGCGCAAAGAGTCTTCGCCGAAGAACTCATTACACGGATGCTCCGTGATGGAGTTATTGAGGAGTCCACTTCCCGTGGAATGCTCCCCTTATTCTGGTTCCCAAGAAAGACGGAACTGGCGCCCTGTTATCGATTACAGGAAACTGAATGCATGTACCATCCCAGACCGCTTTTCCATTGCCAGTTCTGAACGACCTGTTGCAGAACATCGGCGATAATAAGGTCTTTTCAACTCTTGATCTTCTTCAAGGGTTCTGGCAGATCCCCTCGATGATGAGAGCAGAGAGTTGACAGCTTTCTCTACTCCAACTGGTCATTTACCAGTTCAGGAGGATGCCCTTCGGCTTGCGCGGAAGCCCAATCACGTTTAGTCGTTTGATGACGACAATTTTCCGTACCCTCCTAGGTGGCACGCTCATGGTCTACCTGGATGATCTCATAGTCATGTCGCAAGATGTCCCGATCACATCTGAGAAACTTGACAGGGTATTGGACAGGCTAGCTCAGGCAAATCTTAAGGTAAAGCTCTCCAAATGTCATTTCCTCCGGAAGGAAATAAAATTTCTGGGTCACGTAGTGACTCAGAATGGCATAAAGACGGACGAGTCTAAAATCTCGGCCGTGCAGAAATTCCCCAGACCATGACGGCGGATGCAGTCCGGTCCTTCATAGGCCTGGCGGGTTTCTACGCACCTTTATCGCAGGTTTCTCCACCATTGCTGCACCCCTGACACGCTTACTCAAGAAGGATGCCCTTTTGAGTGGACGTGGATCAGGAACGAGCTTTTGTCATTCTTAAGAACAAGTTAACATCAGCCCCAACCCTTAGATTCCCTGATTTTCACCAGGCATTTACCTTGACGACTGATGCCAGCAAGTTTGGCATCGGTGCAGTCTTGTCACAGGAATCTAATGGTAAGCAACAGCCTATTGCCTATGCTAGCCGTGTTCTTACTAAAGCGGAAGTCAATTATTCAGTGACAGAGCTAGAAGCTTTTAGCCATTGTATGGGCTGAGTCATTTTCGGGATATCATCTATCATTATCTATCAAGATTTAACAGATCATTTACCTTATTGGCCTTTTTGCAAAGAACTCTCGGGAAAGCAATGCTCGGTGGTCGCTCAGTTCATGACTACAACCCTGAAATTTGCTATGTCCCAGGTAAGCAAAATGTTGTAGCTGATGCCTGTCGAGACATTAGCATTCGTGAGTGCCGGCAACTATTCTCTGTTGAGGATCTCGAGAGAGCCCAACGACAGGGACCCTGTTTGTGGTCTCCAGTCCTTAGTTTACTGCAGAAGAACGTTGGATTAGAGGTCAATGTCTCACTTTCCACTGAAGGATTTGGTGGTCAACCAAGGAGTACTGTGCCATGTTGCACAGCTGGTGGACCCGCAGGACCATATACCAACTGGTGGATCCGGAGTCATGTCCAGCTTCTTAAGGTTTGATCCACGATGACAGGTGTAGCGCACCCCGGAAGGGACCGCAGTATCAAAACAGGCACGAATGATTATTTCTGGCCTTAAGATGCGCGACATATGCCATAACATGTACTCAGTGTGTTGTTTGCCTACAGCAATAGGGTACCCAGAGTGTAATGAATCATGGATATAGTATATTGTAGGCATTGGCACCAGTTGTT
Source organism: Cherax quadricarinatus (assembly GCF_026875155.1). Classification (NCBI taxonomy): domain Eukaryota; kingdom Metazoa; phylum Arthropoda; class Malacostraca; order Decapoda; family Parastacidae; genus Cherax; species Cherax quadricarinatus. The sequence goes on from NC_069429.1 coordinate 25,402,206, forward strand.
TTTTATAAAACAAAAAAGCTGTTTATGGTAGGACAGCGTGCCTCTGAGTACATGTCACAACCTTAGGAAATGCTTACTGTAAAGTCATTGTTGGCAGATGTTATGCGGTGCAACAACGTTCGGTAGACGGTGTGGTCAACTGATGTTCAGCCCTGCGGGACAACCTGGAATATAGAAGATTTTAGCTCCAGGGCTGACGTCTCCGGGACTCTCTCTCAATGAAACAGCGTGGGCAAAACCAGGTTTCTCTTCCCCTGGATGGGAGAGTTTTTTTTTGCTGTTGCCTTTTTATGTCCATTTTTGATTTCCAAGTGAGCGAAAGTCAGTCCCTCTTGGGGTAGCTATTGTAAAGTAATTCTTTCTTCTATGGGCCCACCAGTATTGTCGGAGTGAGTTGCATGGCTAGGCAAATGTAGACAGCCTGTTCTGTCAGAACACACAGCTAGCCATCTGTTTGACTAGTTCGTATCCGCGGCCATTAAGTGCTGCCCTTGTAGGCTCACCCCAGGTCAGTGGGAGGTTGAGACATACAGCCTCCTCCTAGGCCCGACCGACTTGATAGCAAAGTGCTCCCCTCCACGGACTGGCTTGCAGTCACTCCTCACACTGCCATTGTGTACTCACTTCTATCCAATTTAAGCCAAACTAGTCACTGCCGTTTCATGGTACCTATGCTGCTCATCAGGCATAACCCACTGTTCAACAGAAAGAATCAGTAATAAACAACTCTCTGAACCGTAAAACTTTATCATACCTCTGCTTAAAGCTTATGTATGGTCCTGCATCCTCTACATCGCTTCCCAAACTATTCCACTTCTGACTACTATGTGGCGAGAAATCTTCCTACATCCTGTGATATCTGTGTCCTTCAAACTCTCCAACTGTGTCCCCTTGTTACTGCTGTCCAATTGGAACATCCTGTCTTTGGTCCACCTTGTCAATTCCTTCAGTATTTTGTATGTCGTATCATGACCCTATCTCTCCTGTCCTCCAGTGTGTGTCGTCAGAAGATTGTTTCCTTAACCTCTCTCGTAGGACATACTCATAGCTCTGGGATTAGTCTTGTTGCAAACCTTTGCACTTTCTCTAGTTTTTTATTATGCTTGGCTAGGTGTGAGTTCCAAACTGGTGCGCATACTCAAATATGGGTCTAACGTTCCACGGTGTACAGGGTCGCTGATCGATTCCTTATTAAGATGTTCTTAGGTTTCTAGCGTCCTTATGCAGCAGCAGTTATTTAATATGATGTGCGCTTCAGGAGGATGTGCCTGGTGTTTACTCACCCCCAAGATCTTTTCCTTGAGTAGGTTTGTCGTCTCTGGCCCCCTAGCTTATACTCCATCTGCAGTTTCTTTTACCCTTCCCAATCATTCATGACTTTGCACTTGGTGGGATTGACTCCAAGAGAATTGCTGGACCAGGGTTGCAGCCTGTCCAGATTCTTTGTTTCTGCTGGTCTTAGATCGATGTGATTCTTCTCATCAAAACTCACGTATCTGCAATCAGGGACACTGGAGTTCTATTCCTTCATCAGCATTCCCAGATACCAGAAAACAGCACTGGTCCTAGGACTGATTCCCTGTGGGACCCGCTGGTCACAGTGCCCACTCTGACACCTCACCATGTACGATGACTCGCTGCTGCTTTTGACAAGTATTCCTTAATCCATTGTAGTGCCTTCCTGTTATCCCTGCTTGGTCCTCCAGTTTTTGCCACTAATCTCTTGTGTGGATCCTGTGTCAAACACCTTTTGCAGTCCAGATATATGACAATCCACGCACCCCTCTCTCTCTTGTTTACTGCTGTTCACCTGTCATAGAATCCAGTGGTTTGTGACACAGGAGTTCCCGTCCTTGAAACCATGTTGGCTGCTGTTGAACATAAGAACATAAGAAAGAAAGGGGAACACTGCAGGGAGGCCTGTTTGGCCCATTACTAGGCAGGTCCTTTACATTTATCACTAACCAAAACATTTGCCAACCCAAATTTTCAATGCTACCCAAGAAATAAGTCTGATGTGAAAGTCCATCAAATCCAACCACTCCACTTAATGTACTTATCCAACCTAATTTGAAACATACCAAAAGTCCTTCCTCAATAACCCAACTAGGAGATGTTCCCATCATCAACTACCCTATTTCCAAACCAATACATTCCCTGATGTCCTGGAGGTTAACCTGGAGGGAGTCCGGGGTCAACGCCCCCGCGGGCCCGGTCTGAGACCAGGCTCCTGGTGGTCAGGCGAAGCCGGATCAACAGGCTGTTGCTGGCTGGCTGCACGTCCAAACCAAACGTACGAGCACAGCCGGCTGTCGGAATGACTTTAGTAGCTTGTCCAGTGCCAGCTTGAAGGACGGCCAGGGTCTGTTGGTAAATCCACTTATGTGTGCTGGGAGGCAGTTGAAACAGTTCTCGGGCCCCTGACACTTATTGTATGGTCTCTTAACGTGCTAGTGACACCCCTGCTTTTCATTGGGGGGATGGTGCATCGTCTGCATGTTCTTTTGCTTTCGTAGGAGTGATTTTCGTGTGCAAGTTCGGTATAGTCCCTTAGGATTTTCCAGGTGGATATAATCATGTATCTCTCCCTCCTGCGTTCCAGGGAATACAAGTTTAGGAACCTCAAGCAACCCCAATATTGAGGTGTTTTATCTCCGTTATGCGCGCCGTGAAAGTTCTCTGTACATTTTCTAGGCGGCAATTTCACCTGCCTTGAAAGGGGCTGTTAGTGTGCAGCAATATTCCAGCCTAGAGATAGAAAAAGTGACCTGAAGAGTGTCTTCATGGCTTGGCCTCCCTAGTTTTGAAGGTTCTCATTATCCATCCTGTCATTTTTTAGCAGTTGCGATTGATACAGTTATGGTCTGAAGGTGAGATCCTCCGACATGATCACTCCCAGGTCTTTGACGTTGATTGTTTCGCTCTAATTTTGTGCCAGAATTTGTTTTGTACTCTGATGAAGATTTAATTTCCTACATGTTTTCCATATCTGAGTAATTGGAAATTTCTCATCGTTGAACTTCATATTGTTTTCTGCAGCCACTGAAAGATTTGGTTGAGTCTGCTGGAGCTTAGCAGTGTTGCCAATGGAAGACACTGTCATTGCAGATTGGGTGTCATCTGCAAAGGACGACACAGTGTGTGGCTGACATCCTTGTCTATGTCGGAAATAAGGATGAGGAACAAGTGGGAGCGAGTACTGTGCCTTGTCGGAACAGAGCTTTCACCGTTAGCTGTCTCGGACTTTCTCTGGTGACGCACTATCTCTGGTGTTCTGTTAGTGAGGAAATTATAGACTCATCGACCGACTTTTCCATGTCATCTTTAGCACGCATTTTGTGCGCTATTACGCCATGGTCACACTTGTCGAAGGCTTTTGCAAAGGTCTGTATATATTAATCTGCATTCTTTTTGTCTTCTAGGGCATATAGGACCTTGTGTAGTGGTCAATAGTGAGACGACAGGAGCGACCTGTTCTAAACCATGTTGCCCTGGGTAGTGTAATGATGGGTTTTGATGCGTGGTGTCTTGCTTCCTTAGGGACCCTTTTCAAAGATTTTTATGATAGGGATGTCTTGTGCTATTGCGTCTGTAGTTCTTTGCTGTTGCTTTACTGCCCCCTTGTGGGGCGGGTTCTCTCTTGGAGAGGACATCCTCAAGACCTTATTAATATCCCTTTTATTAATACCTTTCTTCCACTTATTACACTTCGATCAGGGGTCTCCCTCATTCTTGTCTAACAGTGAATGTTAACTTAGGTCTACAATCTTTCTTCATTAGGAGATTTTCTAATGCTATGTAATACTTTAGTCATTCCTACGCTGAATGTTTTCTAACGAAATTTATGTCCAATTTTGTAATACGGCGACAGAACTGAGCTGCATAATCTAGGTGAAGCCTTACTAATGATGATATAAGCTGCAGTATGACTCTGGACTTCTGTTGCTTACACTTCTTCGATATAAATCCAGTAATCTATTTGCCTTATTACGTAACGCTTAGGCATTGCTGTCTTGGTTTAAGGTTTGTGCTCACCATATCCCCCAAGTCCTTTTTGGCAATCGTATGGCTAAGTTCTACATCATTTAATTATAAGTACTAGGTTTATGGGCACTCCAGCTTCGGAAACCTTGCAATTATCTACATTGACGTGCATTTCTGCCACTTTTTGACCAAGATTAGAGTTGTTTACATCTCCTGAAGTTTCCATAACAATTACGTTTTGTAATCAGTTATTCCTACCTTCTTTGTGTCATCGGCGAATTTGCTCAGATCAGAGTAATTCCCTCATCAAATCTTGATATATATTATAAAACACGGGCCCAGACTGATCCCTGTGGAACGCCACTTGTTACAGTCCCCCACTTGGATTTAACCCCATTTATGGAACACACTCTGCTTCCTGTCAGTGAGCCTTGACTCGATCCACGAGAGCACTTTTTCCCAAAGCCATGAGCTGCACTTTTTTAACAGTTCTATGGTGCGGAAACTCTATCAAAAGCCTTACTAAAATCTAAGTAATAAATATCAAATTCTGTACCGGGGTCAACAGCCTCGAAAGCTTTAATGAAGAAAGTTAATAAATTATTAGACAAGACCGACCTCTTGTGAATCCATGCTGAGTATCATTAATCAAGCTATGCTTATCGAGATGGCTTCTTATAATCTCAGCTATAATTGACTCTAGTAATTTGCCTACAATTGAGGTCAGGCTTATTGGGCGGTAATTTGACGGTAACGACTTGTCCCCTGTTTTAAAAATAGGAATACATTAGCCATCTTCCACATATCAGACACTACACCTGTTTGAAGAGATAAATTAAAAATATTAGTTAATGGTTCACAGAGTTCCATTTTGCATTCCTTAAGAACCCTTGAAAAAACCTCATCAGGACCCGGCGACTTATTTTGCTTCAGTCTGTCTATCTGCTTCACAACCATTTCACTAGTGACTGCGATGTTACATAATTTATCTTCTTCTAGCCCACTATAAAAATTAATTACTGGAATATTGTTAGTGTCTTCCTGTGTAAAAACTGAGAGAAAATAATTATTTAAAATCGAGCACATTTCATTCTCTTTGTCAGTAAGGTGCCCATAGTTATTTTTAAGGGGACCTATCTTATCTCTAACTTTTGTTCTATAGACCTGGAAAAAACTTTTTGGGTTAGTTTTAGAATCCCTAGCAACTTTAATTTCATAGTCCCTTTTAGCTTTTCTTATCCTCTTTTTAATGTCCCTCTTAATGTCAATATACTGATTCATAAGATGACCCTCACCTCTTTTGATACGACTGTAAATTCCTTTCTTATGCCCTAGTAGATATTTGAGCCGATTATTCATCCATTTTGGGTCATTTCTATTTGATCTAATTTCTTTATATGGGATAAACGTTCTTTGAGCAGCATGTATAGTGTTCAGAAAACTGTCATATTGATAGCTCTCTTCGTTACCCCAGTCAACAGATGATAAGTGATGAGATCATTCCTTTCTAGGTGTTCCACCACTCTTCTCCTGATAATCTTCTCCATGGTTTTGCATACTATACATGTCAGTGACACTGGTCTATAGTTTAGTGCTTCATGTCTGTCTCCTTTTAAAAAGATTGGGACTACATTTGTTGTCTTCCATGCCTCAGGCAATCTCCCTGTTTCGATAGCTGTATGGAATATTGTTGTTAAGGGCACACATAGCGCCTCTGCTCCCTCTCTCAGGACCCATGGGGAGATGTTATCTGGCCCAATTGCCTTTGAGGTATCTAGCTCACTTACACACTTGTGTGTGTGAGTGTGTATGTGTGTACTCACCTAATTGTGGTTGCAGGGGTCGAGACTCAGCTCCACCTCTTCACTGATCGCTACCAGGTCCTCTCCCTCTCTGTTTCCCTGAGCTTTGTCATACCTCTTCTTAAAACTATGTATGGTTCCTGCCTCCACTACTTCACTTGCTAGGCTATTCCACTTCCTGACGACTCTATGACTGAAGAAATACTTCCTAACGTCCCTGTGACTCGGCTGAGTCTTCAGCTTCCAGTTATGACCCCTTGTTTCTGTTTCCCCTCTCTGGAACATACTATCTCTGTCCACCTTGTCTATTCCCTGCAGTATCTTGTATGTCGTTATCATGTCTCCCCTGACCCTTCTGTCCTCCAGTGTCCTCAGTCCGATTTCTTTCAACCTTTTCTCGTACGACATTCCCCTGAGCTCTGGGACTAGCCTTGTTGCAAACCTTCGTACTTTATCTAACTTCTTGACGTGCTTGACCACGTGTGGGTTCCAGACTGGTGTTGCATGCTCCAGTATGGGCCTAACATACACAGTGTACAGTGTCTTGAACGATTCCTTATTAAGGTATTGGAAAGCTATTCTCAGGTTTGCCAGGCGCACGTATGCTGCAGCAGTTATTTGGTTGATGTGTGCTTCCGGTGACGTGCTCAGTGTTATGGTCACCCCGAGGCCTTTCTCCCTGAGTGAGGTCTGTAGTCTTTGTCCACGTAGCCTATAAACTGGGCTGCGGTCTTCTTTGAACCCCCCCGATCTTCATGACTTTGCATTTGGCAGGGTTGAATTCGAGAAACCAGTTTCTGGACCATATGTCCAGCCTGTCCAAGTCTCTTTGCAGTCCTGCCTCATCCTCATCTGATTTAATTTTTCTCATCAGCTTCACATCATCTATGAACAGGGACACTTCAGAGTCTGTTCCTTCCATCATGTCGTTCGCATATATCAAAAATAGCACTGGTCCTAGAACTGACCCCTGTGGGACCCAGCTCGTCACGTACCATGACTCGTTGCCTCCCTGTCAGGTATTCTCTGATCCATTGCAGTGTCCTCCCTTATGCCTAGAACAGATTAACTTGGTGGCACTCGATGTATGCACAAGGCTTATTCCTCTAAGAAAAAGGAGGAGTAGATGTAAAATAGAAAGAGACAGGCGCTCCCTTTACAGGCGACGGAAAAGAATAAAAGAGCGGCTAAAAGAGGTCAATGTATCTGAAATGCGTAGGGAGACACTGGTCAGAGAAATAGCAAGCATCGAACTTAAGCTAAAGGAATCTTATAGGAGTCAGGATTTGCGGGAAGAACTAAAAGCTATAAATGAAATCGAAAGAAACCCAAAGTATTTCTTCTATGCCAAATCAAAGTCGAGAACAACATCCAGTATTGGGCCCCTACTTAAACAAGATGGGACCTTCACAGATGACAGCAAGGAAATGAGTGAGCTACTCAAGTCCCAATATGACTCATTTTTTAGCAAGCCGCTAACCAGACTGAGAGTCGAAGATCAAAATTAATTTTTTATGAGAGAGTCACAGAATTTGGTTAACACAAGCCTATCCGATGTTATCCTGACGCCAAATGACTTTGAACATGCGATAAATGACATGCCCATGCACTCTGCCCCAGGGCCAGACTCGTGGAACTCCGTGTTCATCAAGAACTGCAAGAAGCCCCTTATCACGAGCCTTTACCCTCCTATGGAGAGGGAGCATGGACACGGGGGTCGTCCCACAGTTACTAAAAACAACAGACATAGCCCCACTCCACAAAGGGGGCAGTAAAGCAACAGCAAAGAACTACAGACCGATAGCACTAACATCCCATATCATAAAAATCTTTGAAAGGGTCCTAGGAAGCAAGATCACCACCCATCTAAAAACCCATCAGTTACACAACCCAGGGCAACATGGGTTTAGAACAGGTCGCTCCTGTCTGTCTCAACTATTGGATCACTACGACAAGATCCTAGATGCACTAGAAGACAAAAAGAATGCAGATGTAATATATACAGACTTTGCAAAAGCCTTCGACAAGTGTGACCATGGCGAAATGACGCACAAAATGCGTGCTAAAGGAATAACAGGAAAAGTCGGTCGATGGATCTATAATTTCCTCACTAACAGAACACAGAGAGTAGTAATTAACAGAGTAAAGTCCGAGGCAGCTACGGTGAAAAGCTCTTTTCCACAAGGCACAGTACTCGCTCACATCTTGTTCCTCATCCTCATATCTGACATAGACAAGGATGTCAGCCACAGCACCGTGTCTTCCTTTGCAGATGACACCCGAATCTGCATGACAGTGTCTTCCATTGCAGACACTGCAAGGCTCCAGGCGGACATCAACAAAATCTTTCACCATATCTCAGATATGGTAAACACGAGCAAATTAAATCTTCATCAGAGTACAAAACAAATTCTGGCCACAAAATAGAGCGAAACACCAACGTCAAAGACCTGGGAGTGATCATGTCGGAGGATCTCACCTTCAAGGACCATAACATTGTATCAATCGCATCTGCTAGAAAAATGACATGATGGATAATGAGAACCTTCAAAACTAGGGAGGCTAAGCCCATGATGACACTCTTCAGGTCACTTGTTCTATCTAGGCTGGAATATTGCTGCACACTAACAGCACCTTTCAAGGCAGGTGAAATTGCTGACCTAGAAAATGTATAGAGAACCTTCACAGCACGCATAACAGAGATAAAACACCTCAATTACTGGGAGCGCTTGAGGTTCCTAAACCTGTATTCCCTGGAATGCAGGCGGGAGAGATACATGATTATATACACCTGGAAAATCCTAGAGGGACTAGTACCGAACTTGCACACAAAAATCACTCACTACGAAAGCAAAAGACTTGGCAGACGATGCAACATCCCCCCAATGAAAAACAGGGGTGTCACTAGCACGTTAAGAGACCATACAATAAGTGTCAGGGGCCCGAGACTGTTCAACTGCCTCCCAGCATACATAAGGGGGATTACAAGCAGACCCGCCGGGCTGTGGCTCGTACGTTGGTTTGAGTGCAGCCAGCAGTAACAGCCTGGTTGATCAGGCTCTGATCCACCAGGAGGCCTGGTCACAGACCGGGCCACGGGGGCGTTGACCCCCGGTACTCTCTCCAGGTAAACTCCAGGTTATATGCGCCTGATCCTCCAGCTTCTGCACTTATCTCTTGTGGGGAACTTTGTCAAAGGCGATGTGAAGTTAATGAGAATTAAATCAGATCAGGACCGGGCAGGACTTCAAAGAGACCTGGACAGACTGGACACCTGGTCCAGCAAATGGCTTCTCGAATTTAATCCCGCCAAATGCAAAATCATGAAGATAGGGGAAAGGCAAAAAAGACCGCAGACAGAGTATAGGCCAGTTGGCCAAAGACTGCAAACCTCGCTCAAGAAGAAAGATTTTTGAGTGAGTATAACACAGAGCATGTTTCCGGAAGCACACATGAGCCAGGTAACTGCTGCAGCATATGGGCGCCTGGCTAACGTGAGAACAGCGTTCCGGTACCTTAATAAGGAATCATTCAAGACACTGTACACCGTGTACGTCAGGCCCCTACTGGAGTATGCAGCACCTGTCTGGAACCCGCACTTGATAAAGCACATCAAGAAACTAGAGAAAGTGCAAAGGTTTGCGACAAGGTTAGTTCCAGAGCTAAGGGGAATATCTTATGAAGAAAGGTTAAGGGAAATCGGCCTGATGACACTAGAGGACAGGAGGGTCAGGGAAGACATGATAACGACATATAAAATATTGCGCAGAGTAGACAAGGTGGACAAAGACAGAATGTTCCAGGGAGGGGACACAGAAACAAATAGTCACAATTGGAAGTTGAAGACTCAGATGTGTCAGAAAGATATTAGGAAGTATTTCTTCAGTCATAGAGTTGTCAGGCAGTGGAATAGCCTAGAAAGTGATGTAGTGGAGGCAGGAAACATACATAGTTTTAAGATGAGGTATTATAAAGCTCATCGAGTGGGGAGAGAGAGGACTCAGTAGCAACCGGTGAAGAGGCGAGGCCAGGAGCTAGGACTCGATCCCTGCAACCACAAGTAGGTGAGTACACACACACACACACACACACACACTCTCTGTCTCGCACACAAACACACACACAGGGGCAGGGAGAGAGAGGTCCAAGTAGCAATCATTGAAGAGGCGGGGCCAGGAGTTATGACTCGACCCCTGCAATCACAAATAGGTGAGTACAAATAGGTGAGTACACATACACACATGCACACACACACATACACACATACACACACACACACACACACACACAACACACACACACACACACACACACACACACACACACACACACACACACACACACACACACAGGACCTGAGTCTCGTCCCCTGCAACCACAATTAGGTGAATACACACACAGGGGAGACATGATAACGACATATAAAATACTGCACAGATGTTCCGGAGATGGGACACAGACACAAGAGGTCACAATTGGAAGTTGAAGACTCAGATGAATCAAAGGGATGTTAGGAAGTATTTCTTCAGTCATAGAATAGTCAAGCCGTGGAATAGCCTAGAAAGTGAAGTAGTGGAGGCGGGAACCATACATAGTTTTAAGGCGAGGTATGATAAAGCTCATGGAGCAGGGAGAGAGAGGACCTAGTAGCAATCACTGAAGAGGCGGGGCCAGGAGCTATGACTCGACCCCTGCAACCACAAATAGGTGAGTACAAATAGGTGAGTACACACACACACCAGAGTGAGAGGGAAGGATGAACCAGCAAGATTGGACCTTGAGTTCACCCTGGGCAGTTCAGACATTGAGGACATCACGTACGAGAGTCTCCTAGGAGCTTGCGACCACGTGGTTCTGTGCTTTGAATACATAGTAGAGTTGCAAGTGGAGAGAGTAACAGGAGTTGAATGGGAAAAGCCTGACTATAAAATAGGGGACTACATAGGGTTGAGGAACTTCCTGCAGGAGGTTCCTTGGGACAGAGAACTGACAGGAAAGCCAGTAAACGAAATGATGGAATATGTAACAACAAAATGCAAGGAGGCAGTGGAAAGGTTTATTCCCAAGGGCAACAGAAACAATGGGAAGACCAGAACGAGCCTCTCCTTTACCCGATTGTGTAAGGAGGCAAAAACAAAGTGCAATAGAGAATGGAAAAAGTACAGAAGGCAGAGAACACACGAAAATAGGGAGATCAGTAGCAGAGCCAGGAACGAGTATGCACAGGTAAGGAGGGAGGCCCAGCGACAGTATGAAAATGACATATCATCGAAAATCAAGACTGACTCGAAATTGTTGTATAGCCACATCAGGAGGAAGACAACAGTCAAAGACCAGATGATCAGATTGTGGACAGAAGGGGGAGAACTCACAAGAAATGATCAGGAGGTATGTGAAAAGCTAAACAGGAGATTTAAGGAAGTTTTTACACTAGAGACAGGAAGGGCTGTGGGAAGACAGCACAGAAAGGAACACCAAGAGGGAATATACCAACAAGTGTTGGATGACATACGAACAACCGAGGAGGAGGTGCAGAAGCTGCTAAGTGACCTTGATACCTCAAAGGCGATGGGACCGGACAACATCTCCCCATGGGTCCTTAGAGAAGTAGCAGAGATACTGTGAGTGCCCGTAACCACAATCTTCAACACATCCTTTGAAACTGGGCAACTACCTGAGAAATGAAAGACAGCAAATGTAGTCCCCATATTTAAGAAAGGAAACAGAAATGAAGCAATAAACTACAGACCTGTGTCTCTGACATTTATTGTGTGCAAAGTCATGGAGAAGATTATCAGGAGGAGAGTGGTGGAACACCTGGAACAGAACAAGATTATAAATGAAAACCAGCATGGGTTCATTGAAGGCAAATCCTGTGTCACAAACCTCCTGGAGTTTTAAGACAATGTAACAGAAGTAAGACGCGCGAGATAGGGGTGGGTTGATTGCGTTTTCCTAGACTGCAGGAAGGCCTTTGACACAGTTCCCCACAAGAGATTAGAGCAGAAGCTCTAGGATCAGGCACATATAACAGGGAGTGCACTGCAATGGATCAGGGAATACCTGACAGGGAGGCAGCAACGAGTCATGGTACGTGAAGAGGAATCACAGTGGGCGCCTGTGACGAGTGGGGTCCCACAGGGGTCAGTTCTAGGACCAGTGCTATTTTTGATATATGCGAACGACATGATGGAAGGAACAGACTCTGAAGTGTCCCTATTCACAGATGATGTGAAGTTGATGAGAAGAATTAAATCGGATGAAGATGAGGCAGGACTGCAAAGAGACTTGGACAGGCTGGACATGTGGTCCAGAAACTGGCTTCTCGAATTCAATCCTGCCAAATGCAAAGTCATGAAGATTGGGGAGGGGCAAAGAAGACCGCAGACAGAGTATAGGCTAGGTGGACAAAAACTACAGACCTCACTCAGGGAGAAAGACCTTGGGGTGACCGTAACACCGAGCACATCACCGGAGGCACACATCAACCAAATAACTGCTGCAGCATACGTGCGCCTGGCAAACCTGAGAATAGCGTTCCGATACCTTAATAAGGAATCGTTCAAGACACTGTACACTGTGTATGTTAGGCCCATACTGGAGTATGCAGCACCAGTCTGGAACCCACACCTGGTCAAGCACGTCAAGACGTTAAAGTACAAAGGCTTGCAACAAGGCTAGTCCCAGAGCTCAGGGGAATGTCGTATGAGGAAAGGTTTAGGGAAATTGGACTGACGACACTGGAGGACAGAAGGGTGAGAGGAGACATGATAACAACATACAAGATGCCGTGAGGAATAGACAAGATGGATAGAGACAGGATGTTCCAGAGAGGGGAATCAGAAACAAGGGGTCACAACTGGAAGCTGAAGACTCAGATGAGTCACAAGGACGTTAGGAAGTATTTCTTCAGTCATAGAGTCGTCAGGAATTGGGATAGCCTAGCTAGTGAAGTAGTGGAGGCAGGAACCATACATAGTTTTAAGAAGAAGTATGACAAAGCTCGGGAAGCAGAGAGGGAGAGGACCTAGTAGCGATCAGTGAAGAGGGGGCCAGGAGCTGAGTCTCGACCCCTGCACCCACAATTAGGTGAGTACAATTAGGTGAGTACACACACACACACACACAGACACAGGGCAAAGCTCCTGATCATGGGTGACTTTAACCACAAGGAGACTAATTGGGAGAACTTGGTCCCGCATGGGGGCCAAGATCCATGGAGGGCTAAGATGATGGAGGTGGTACTGGAAAACTTCATGTACCAACACGTAAGGGACACTACAAGAGAGAGAGGAGAGGATGAACCAGCAAGGCTGGACTTAGTATTCACCTTGAGTAGTGCAGTGCAGATATCGAGGACATCACATATGAAAGACCCCTTGGGGCCAGTGACCATGTGGTTTTAAGCTTCGAATACACAGTAGAGCTACAAGTGGAGGGAGAAGCAGGAAGGCCAGGACGAATGAAGCCAAACTACAAGAAAGGGGACTACACAGGAATGAGGAACTTCCTGAACGGGGTTCAGTGGGACAGAGAACTGGCAGGGAAGCAGTTAATGAGATGATGGAATATGTAGCAACAAAATGCAAGGAGGCTGAGGAGAGGTTTGTACCCAAGGGTAACAGGAATAATGAAAAAGCCGGGATGAGCCCATGGTTTACCCAAAGGTGCAGGGAGGCAAAAACCAAGTGTGCTAGGGAATGGAAGAAATATAGAAGGCAAAGGACCCAGGAGAATAAGGAGAGCAGTCGTAGAGCCAGAAACGAATATGCACAGATAAGAAGGGAGGCCCAAAGACAATATGAAAATGACATAGCAGCGCAAGCCAAATCTGACCCGAAACTTGTACAGCCACATCAGGAGGAAAACAACAGTCTGGGACCAGGTAATCAGGCTAAGGAAGGAAGGAGGAGAGACAAGAAATGACCGTGAAGTATGTGAGGAACTCAACAAGAGATTCAAAGAAGTGTTCACAGAGGAGACAGAAGGGGCTCCAGAAAGACGGAGATGTGGGGCACACCACCATGTGCTGGACACAGTGCACACAACCGAGGAAGAAGTGAAGAGGCTTCTGAGTGAGCTAGATACCTCAAAGGCAATGGGGCCAGATAACATCTCCCCATGGGTATTGAGAGAGGGAGCAGAGGCGCTATGTGTACCCCAACAACAATATTCAATACATCTATAGAAAACAGGGAGATTGCCTGAGGCATGGAAGACAGCAAATGTAGTCCCAATCTTAAAAAAGGAGACAAACATGAAGCTTAAATACAGACCAGTGTCACTGACATGTATAGTATGCAAAATCATGGAGAAGATTATCAGGAGAAGAGTGGTGGAAACACCTAGAAAGGAATGATTCATCAACAGCAGCCAACATGGTTTCAGGGATGGGAAATCCTGTGTCACAAACCTACTCTAGTTCTATGACATGGTGACAGCAGTAAGACAAGAGAGAGAGGGGTGGGTGGATTGCATATTCTTGGACTGCAAGAAGGCGTTTGACACAGTTCCACACAAGGAGGACCAAGCAGGGATAACAGGGAAGGCACTACAATGGATCAGGGAATACTTGTCAGGAAGACAGCAGCGAGTCATGGTATGTGGTGAGGTGTCAGAGTGGGCACCTGTGACCAGCGGGGTCCCACAGGGGTCAGTCCTAGGATCAGTGCTGTTTCTGGTATTTGTGAACGACATGACGGAAGGAATAGACTCTGAGGTGTCCCTGTTTGCAGATGACGTGAAGTTGATGAGAAGAATTCACTCGATCGAAGACCAGGCAGAGCTACAAAGGGATCTGGACAGGCTGCAGACCTGGTCCAGCAATTGGCTCCTGGAGTTCAATCCCACCAAGTGCAAAGTCATAAAGATTGGGGAAGGGCAAAGAAGACCGCAGACGGAGTACAGTCTAGGGGGCCAGAGACTACAAACCTCACTCAAGGAGAAAGATCTTGGGGTGAGTATAACACCAGGCACGTCTCCTGAAGCGCACATCAATCAAATAACTGCTGCAGCATATGGGCGCCTAGCAAACCTCAGAACAGCATTCCGACATCTTAATAAGGAATCGTTCAGGACCCTGTACACCGTGTACGTTAGGCCCATATTGGAGTATGCGGCACCAGTTTGGAACCCACACCTAGCCAAGCACGTAAAGAAACTAGAGAAAGTGCAAAGGTTTGCAACAAGACTAGTCCCAGAGCTAAGAGGTATGTCCTACGAGGAGAGGTTAAGGGAAATCAACCTGACGACACTGGAGGATAGGAGAGATAGGGGGGACATGATAACGACATACAAAATACTGAGAGGAATTGACAAGGTGAACAAAGACAGGATGTTCCAGAGATTGGACACAGTAACAAGGGGACACAGTTGGAAGTTGAAGACACAGATGAATCACAAGGATGTTAGGAAGTATTTCTTCAGCCACAGAGTAGTCAGTAAGTGGAATAGTTTGGGAAGCGATGTAGTGGAGGCAGTTCAGACATTGAGGACATCACATATGAGTCCCCTAGGAGCTAGTGACCACGTTGTTCTGTGCTTTGAATACATAGTAGAGTTGCAAGTGGAGAGAGTAACAGGAGTTGAATGGGAAAAGCCGGACTGTAAAAGAGGGGACTACATAGGGTTGAGGAACTTCCTGCAGGAGGTTCCGTGGGACAGAGAACTGACAGGAAAGCCAGTAAATGAAATGATGGAATATGTAAGAACAAAATGCAAGGAGGCAGTGGAAAGGTTTATTACCAAGGGCAACAGAAACAGTGGGAAGACCAGAACGAGCCATTGGTTTACCCGACGGTGTAAAGAGGCAAAAACAAAGTGCAATAGAGAATGGAAAAAGTACAGAAGGCAGAGAACACATGAAAATAGGGAGATCAGTCGCAGATCCAGGAACGAGTATGCACAGGTAAGGAGGGATGCCCAGCAACAGCATGAAAATAACATAGCATCGAAAATCAAGACTGACCCGAAACTGTTGTATAGCCACATTAGGAGAAAGACAACAGTCAAAGACCAGGTGATCAGACTGTGGACAGAAGGTGGAGAACACAAAAGAAATGATCAGGAGGTATGTTAGGAGCTAAACAGGAGATTTAAGGAAGTTTTTACAGTAGAGACAGGAAGGGCTGTGGGAAGACAGCACAGAAGGGAACATCAAGAGGGAATATACCAACAAGTGTTAGATGACATACGAACAACCGAGGAGGAGGTGCAGAAGCTGCTAAGTAACCTTGATACCTCAAAGGCGATGGGACCGGACATCACCCCATGGGTCCTTAGAGAAGGAGCAGAGATGCTGTGTGTGCCCTAACCACAATCTTCAACACATCTCTTGAAACTGGGCAACTACCAGAGAAATGGAAGACAGCAAATGTAGTCCCCATATTTAAGAAAGGAAACAGAAATGAGGCACTAAACTACAGACCTGTGTCTCTGACATGTATTGTGTGCAAAGTCATGGAGAAGATTATCAGGAGGAGAGTGGTGGAACTCCTGGGATGGAACAAGATTATAAATGAAAACGAGCATGGGTTCTTGGAAGGCAAATCCTGTGCCTCTTTTCTGTCTCCTTTTTTAAAAATGGGAACTACATTTGCCGTCTTCCATACCTCAGGTAGTTGTCCAGTTTTCACGGACGTGTTGAAGATTGTGGTAAGTGGCATATACAACATATCCACTCCCCCTCTCCCATTGCCTTTGAGGTATCGATGTCCCTTAGCAGTTTCTTCACCTCCTCCTCATCTGTATGTATGTCATCCAACACTTGTTGGTATATTCCTTGCTGGTGTCCTCATCTGGTCTGTCCCCCGAGAGGCCTTCCTGTCTCCACTGTAAATACTTCCTTAAATCTCATGTTGAGCTCCTCACATACCTCTTGATCGTTTCTTGTGAGTTCTCCACCTTCTTTCCTCAGCCTTATCACCTGGTCTTTGACTGTTGTTTTCCTCCTAATGTGGCTATACAGCAATTTCGGTTCAGACTTGACTTTCGATGCTATGTCGTTTTCGTACTGTCGCTGGGCCTCCCTCATCTGTGCATACTCGTTTCTTACTCTTCTACTAATCTCCTTATTTTCCTGGGTCCTTTGCCTCCTGTGCCTTTTCCATTCTCTGGTGCACTTAGTTTTTGCCTCCCTACACTTTTGGGTAAACCAAGGACTAGCTTTGGTCTTCTTATTATTTCTGTTTCCCTTGGGAACAAACCTTTCCTCTGCCTCCTTGCTCTTCATTGCTACATATTCCATCATCTTGTTTACTGATTTTCCTACCAGGTCTCTGTCCCACTGAACCTCCTGCAGGAAGTTCCTCATACCTGTGTAGTGTCCCCTTTTGTAGTTTGGCTTTTCCCATTCAGTTCTTGTTACCGGCTACACTTGTAACTCTACTATATAATCAAAACTCAGAACCACATGATCGCTAGCTCCAAGGGGCCTCTCGTAAGTGATGTCCTCAATGTCTGAACTGCTCAGGGTGAACACAAGATCCAGTCTCGCTGGCTCATCCTCCCCTCTCTCTCTGGTAGTGTCTCTGACATGTTGATGCATGAGGTTTTCAAGTACCACATCCATCATCTTGGCTTTCAATGTTTCGGGACCCCCATGTGGCTCCAGGTTTTCCCAGTCGATCTCCCTGTGGTTGAAATCGCCCATTACCAGTAACTTTGCTCTGCTCGAGTGAGCTCTTCTTGCCACCTCAGCCAGTGTGTCCACCATCTCCCTCTTGTTTTCTTCGTACTCCTTTCTTGGCCTCCTGCAGTTCTGTGGTGGGTTATACATCACTCCAATGACTACTTTATGATATCCAGACTGAATTGTACCTATTATGTAGTCATTTCTCCAATCACGTCCATGCCTTCCATTTCCTCAAATCCACATCGGTTTTTTATGAGCAGTGCCACTCCTCCTCCCCCTCTACTCCTATCTTTTCTCAGGATCTGATATCCTGTTGGGAAGATTGCGTCTGTTATTGTCTCAGTGAGTTTTGTTTCTGTGACTGCTATGATGTCTGGGGATTTCTCACTGATTCTTTCGTGCCACTCCTCATGTTTATTCGTTATTCCGTCTGCGTTTGTGTACCAAACTTTCAGCTTCTTTTCTATCACTGTGGTCCTGCAAGAATATTGGGGTTGGGGAGCAGGAGCCTTGGTGGGGGCCTATGGGGGGCTGTGGTGTAGGTGGTGTGTGTGTATTCACCTAATTGTACTCACCTAATTGTGGTTGCAGGGGTCGAGACTCAGCTCCTGGCCCCGCCTCTTCACTGATCGCTACTGGATCCTCTCTCTCTCTGCTTCCTGAGCTTTGTCATACCTCTTCTTAAAACTATGTATGGTTCCTGCCTCCACTACTTCACTTGCTAGGCTATTCCACTTGCTGACAACTCTATGACTGAAGAAATACTTCCTAACGTCCCTGTGACTCGTCTGAGTCTTCAGCTTCCAGTTGTGACCCCTTGTCCCTGTGTCCCCTCTCTGGAACATCCTATCTCTGTCCACCTTGTCTATTCCCCGCAGTATCTTGTATGTCGTTATCATGTCTCCCCTGACCCTTCTGTCCTCCAGTGTCGTCAGTCCGATTTCCCTGAACCTTTCCTCGTACGACATTCCCTTGAGCTCTGGGACTAGCCTTGTTGCAAACCTTTGTACTTTCTCTAACTTCTTGACGTGGGTTGACCAGGTGTGGGTTCCAGACTGGTGCTGCATACTCCAGTATGGGCCTAACATACACAGTGTACAGTGTCTTGAACGATTCCTTATTAAGGTATCGGAACGCTATTCTCAGGTTTGCCAGGCGCCCGTATGCTGCAGCGGTTATTTGGTTGATGTGTGCCTCCGGTGATGTGCTCGGTGTTATGGTCACCCCAAGGTCTTTCTCCTGAGTGAGGTCTGTAGTCTTTGTCCACCTAGCCTATACTCTGTCTGCGGTCTTCTTTGCCCCTCCCCAATCTTCATGACTTTGCATTTGGCTGGATTGAATTCGAGAAGCCAGTTACTGGACCACATGTCCAGCCTCTCCAGGGCTCTTTGCAGTCCTGCCTCATTCCTCGTCCGATTTAATTCTTCTCATCAACTTCACGTCATCTGCGAACAGGGACACTTCAGAGTCTATTCCTTCCATCATGTCGTTCACATATATCAAAAATAGCACTGGTCCTAGAACTGACCCCTGTGGGACCCCGCTCGTAACAGGCGCCCACTGTGATCCTCTTCACGTACCATGACTCGTTGCTGCCTCCCTGTCAGGTATTCCCTTATCCATTGCAGTGCCCTTCCTTTTACGTGTGCCTGATCCTCCAGCTTCTGCACTAATCTCTTGTGGGGAACTGTGTCAAAGGCCTTCCTGCAGTCTAGGAAAACGCAATCTACCCAACCCTCTCTCTCGTGTCTTACTTCTGTTACCTTGTCATAAAACTCCAGGTGGTTTGTGATACAAGATTTGCCTTCCATGAACCCATGCTGGTTTTCATTTATAATCTTGTTCCTTTCCAGGTGTTCGACCACTCTCCTCCTGATAATCTTCTCCATGACTTTGCACACGATACATGACAGAGACACAGGTCTGTAGTTTAGTGCCTCGTTTCTGTTTCCTTTCTTAAATATGGGGACTACATTAGCTGTCTTCCATTTCTCAGGTAGTTGCCCAGTTTCAAGGGATGTGTTGAAGATTGTGGTTAGAGGCACACACAGCATCTCTGCTCCTTCTCTAAGGACCCATGGGGAGATGTTGTCCGGTCCCATCGCCTTTGAGGTGTCAAGGTCACTTAAGAGCTTCTCACCTCCTCCTCAGTTGTTCGTATGTCATCCAACACTTGTTGGTATATTCCCTCTTGATGTTCCCTTCTGTTATGTCTTCCCACAGCCCTTCCTGTCTCTACTGTAAAAACTTCCTTAAATCTCCTGTTCAGCTCCTCACATACCTCCTGATCATTTCTTGTGAGTTCTCCACCTTCTGTCCTTAATCTGATCACCTGGTCTTTGACTGTTGTCTTCCTCCTGATGTGGCTATACAACAGTTTCGGGTCAGTCTTGATTCTCGATACTATGTCATTTTCATACTGTCGCTGGGCCTCCCTCCTTACCTGTGCGTACTCATTCCTGGCTCTGCGACTGATCTCCCTATTTTCGTGTGTTCTCTGCCTTCTGTACTTTTTCCATTCTCTATTGCACTTTGTTTTTGCCTCCTTACACCGTCGGGTGAACCAGGGGCTTGTTCTGGTCTTCCCGTTGTTGCTGTTGCCCTTGGGAATGAACCTTTCCACTGCCTCCTTGCATTTTGTTGCTACATATTCCATCATTTCATTTACTGGCTTTCCTGCCAGTTCTCTGTCCCACTGGACCTCCCGCAGGAAGTTCTTCAACCCTATGTAGTCCCCTCTTTTATAGTCAGGTTTTTCCCATTCTACTCCTGTTATTCTCTCCACTTGCAGCTCTACTATGTATTCAAAGCACAGAACCACGTGGTCGCTAGCTCCTAGGAGACTCTCATACTTGATGTCCTCAATGTCTGAGCTGCCCAGGGTGAACACAAGGTCCAATCTTGCTGGTTCATCCTCCCCTCTCACTCTGTGTGTGTGTGTGTGTGTGTGTGTGGGGTGTGTGTGGTGTGTGTGTGTGTGTGTGTGGTTGTTGTGTGTGAGTGGTGTGTGTGTGACTTTAAAAAAAACAATATACTCAACACACAAAATTTGAGGTTCAGTCATGTATGCGCGGAGCCCCAGCCCCACATAATGATTTTAGTCAGAGGGGCTTTCACCAAATTCAATTTCAATAGCAAAAAAAAAGTGGCCCAAGTAAACCAAGCCCAAACCCGATATAAGCGGGAAGATATATAAGCAACAAGACCCCAACTTTGCCTAGAACATTAACTCGGGGGCACTCGATGTAGCAAAAGGCTTTTTCCCTCTAAGAAAAAGGAGGAGAAATTTTTTTTAAAAAGAAAGAGAAGGCGCCCCCCTTTAAGGCAAACGGAAAAAGAAAACAAGGGGCTAAAAGAGGTCAATATATCTGAAAGCTGGGAACACGGGCAAAAATAGCAAGCACGAATTTAAGCTAAAAAATCCTTTAGGAGTCGGGAATCGCGGGAAGAACAAAACCATAAATAAACGAAAAAAAACCCAAAGTATTTTTTCCTATGCAAATCAAAAATCAGAAAAACGTCCAGTATTGGGCCCCTACTTAAACAAGAGGGGTCCTACCAGATGACAGAAGGAAATGAGTGAGCACTCAAGCCCCAAATAAGCCGCTAACCAACCGAGACGAAGACAAAAAAAAATTTTTTTGAGAGAGCCAAAAAATTTTAAATAACACAATCTTCCATGTTATCCTGACCCAAATGACTTCAAACGGGCGAAAAATGAATCCCATGCACTCTCCCCCCAGGGCCAACTCGGGGAACTCTGTGTTATCGAACTGCAAGAAGCCCTATCACGACCTTTTCCATCCTATGGAGAGGGAGATGGACCGGGGGTCGTCCCACAGTTACTAAAAAAAAACAGACATAGCCCTTTCCCACAAAGGGGGCGTAAAGCAACAGCAAAGAACTACACCCAATAGCATAAAACCCATATCATAAAATTTTTGAAAGGGCCCTAAGAAGAAAATCCCCCCCCCATCTAGAAACCCATCGTTACAAAACCCGGGCAACATGGGTTTAAACTTTCGCTCCGTCTGCTCAACTATTGGATCACACAAAAAGGCCCAAAAATGCACTAGAAGACAAAAAGAATGCAGATGTATATTAAGACATTGCAAAAGCCTTCGCAAGTGTACCATGGCGAAATAGCGCAAAAAAGCGTGCTAAAGGAAAACGGGAAAAAGTCGGTCGATGGATCATAATTTTCCTCACTAACAGAACACAGAGAGTAGTCGTCAACGAGTAAAGTCCGAGGCAGCTAGGTGAAAAGCCTGTTCCAAAAGGGCAAGTACTCGCCCCCCAACTTGTTCCCATCCTCATATTCAAATAGAAAGGATGTCAGCCACAGCACCGTGTCTTCCCTTTTGCAGATGACCCCCAATCTGTACATGCTTCCATTGCAGAACTGCAAGGCTCCAGGGGACATCAACCAAATCTTTCAGTGGGCTGCAAAAAACAATATGAAGTTCAACGATGGAAATTTCAATTACTCAGATAGGGTAAACAGGGGAAATTAAATTTCATCAGAGAAAAAAAACAAATTCGGGCCAAAAAATAGAGCGAAACAAAACGTCAAAGACCTGGGAGTTCATGTCGGGGATCTCACGTTAAAAGGACCATAACTTGTATCAATCGCATCTGCTAGAAAAATGACAAGGGGATAATGAAAACCCTTTCAAAACTAGGGAGGCCAAGCCCATGAGACACTCTTCAGTCACTTGTTCTATCTGGCTGGAAATTGCGCACACTAACGCCCCTTTTTAAAAGGGAGGTGAAATTGCCGCCCAAAGAAAATGTACAAGAACTTTACGGCGTGCTAACGGAGAAAAAAACCCTCATTTAGGGGAGCCTTGAGGTTCCAAACCTGTTTTCCCGGGAAGCAGGAGGGAGAGATACATGATTAATACAACGGAAAATCCTAGGGGGACAGTACCGAACTTGCACACGAAAATACCACTAGAAAGAAAAAAACTTGGCAGACGAGCACCTTTCCCCCCAATGAAAGCAGGGTTCACTAGCACGTTAAAGACCATACAATAATGTCAGGGGCCCGAGACTGTTCAACTGCCCCCCCAGCACACAAAAGGGGGGGTTTACCAACAACCCCGGGCAGTCTTCAACTGGCATGGACAAGCACCTAAAGACGTTCCGACACCGGGCTTGGCTCGTAGGGGGGTTTGCGTGAGTCACCCACCCCAAACACCTGGTTGATCAGGCTCTGACCCCCCAGGAGACCGGTCACAGACCGGGCCCGGGGGCGTTGCCCCCCGGGAAACCCTCCAGGTAAACTCCGGGAAAAAGGGTTAAGGAGTACTTGGCTATGTTTATTATCGAAATGTTGCACCCTTATTTTGGGTAATGTTCAGTGACAACGGGAGAAATGTTAGGGAAACAGGGATCCCATGTTATAAAGGAATAAGTTCATTAAATTTACTTTTTTTTTTTCGCCCACGCAGCATGAGTTTATCAAGTCACAGAGTAATTGTATGAAAAGTTCGCCAAGATGGGGTCCTGGATGGTGGGGCAAATGTGGTGCTGTCCGCTGAGCAGACCAGATTTTCCCCTGCTGGTCCCTTGTTCCTCTTTGTTTTTTTTTTTGGGGTGGGGGGACGGGAGGCTTCTGCCATGATGCCGGTTGAATTTTTCAAGGTTGGGAATTCCGGGGCTTGAGTCGGGTGACTTGATGAAGGTTTGCGGTTGGCAGGAACCTAAACCCACGTCTGCTGAGAGTGATGTCTGTGGCAGCCTGCTCCCGATTGTTGGCTTTTCCCCGGGCTCCTTGAATTCGGGCGAGCCTCTCGGGCATCAAGGTTTCCAGCATGGTGTTTCTGCCTGCAGTTCGGGCATTGTGGAGGGGGTGGCGATGGTTTTTAGTTTGGGTGATGCTTTCCTCGGTAGGGTGGTGTGGTGTAGACACCGCAGATTTACTTGTTGGGACAGAGTGCCCCCGGGTGTCCGTAATGCGACACTTAAAAACATGAACTGGTTCGCCGTGAAGGTCCTGACATCATATTGCCTCAAAACGGGGCCCAGCTGGGATGGCAGGGTCCACATGAGTATGGGCCCCCTGTCGGGTTTGGTGAATTCCCTACCGTTTCGTTTTGAGACTTTGATGACCCCACACTGGGGTGACTGCTACTGCCTAATGGGCATCATCACAGTATCGCTCACTACACCCTGGTGTCTGTGAGGTCCATTTCCCTCCAGGGGAATGAGCTGTTGTCTCCTGACTCTCTTCAAGGGGTGTACTTTTCCTTGTTGAGAGGAGTCAATATTGGTTCCCCCCTAAAATTTAAACCCATATTTTAACTTCAGGTTGTGTCGTGATTCCGGTATGAAAAAATGCCATAGTGGGTTCTTGCTCCCCAAAGACTTCCCCTTTGAATTTGCCAGGTGGGTTTGGGGTTGGGTTTTCCCTGCCCCTTGGATGGACGGCGTTCTTGTTGCTGTCCACAGTGACCATCCTTCTGGTTCCAGGGGGTGGGGTATTTGTTTTTTTCCCTGTTTCCATATTTGCGGTTCCTGGTTGGAACTGTCAGATCTGCTACAATGGAGCGGATCTTCCTTTTCCCTCTGATGACACTGATGGTCTCACAACTTCTCGCAAATTGCGCCCCCATTTCCAAATCCGAATCCCCGTCATTTTCAGGGGAGCACGTCCCTTTTCTTTTTGGCAGAAGCATTGCCTTTTTAGTGATAGGGGTAGGACTCCGTGAACCCGGTGTGATTTTTATTTAAACCCAAGCAAATTTCCAAATTTTTCTTGTAAAATAAGTAAATGTAGATAGAATCCCCGATGTACCAAACCATGAAACAAAATGGGTTACAATACCGACAGGTTGGTAGGGGAAAGAACATAGGAAAAATTAGGGAAATTCCGAAACGTTTCGCCTACACAATTCTTCAGTTGGGAAAACAGAAAGTAGCAGGAACAGTAGAATGTGAAGACGTGTAATCAGTCCATCACCCTTGAAGTGAGAATTTGAGGTTGTCGTCCCCCCGGGGCCCGGGGAAGTTTAGTTTTCCCAAACAGGAAATATTGAAGACAAGCGACGTGTGGGACTTAAAAAACTGGGGAAGGGGAGGTGCAGAGGTGTGTATGAGAATGTGAAGGTAAAAAGGAAATTAGTGGACGGTCAGAGTTTACTGCCAGGGGAATCATAGGCCTGTCCCTTGGAAAAAAAATAATAATTTTAACTTTTTCATGTCAGAGGAAAGAAATCTCCCCGATAAAAATTGAGTATACATAGTGTTAGTGTTTACTACAGTGGCTCCCTAGTATATTGATGATAAAGGGTAAAGTGTCATTTGAAAACAGGTAATTTTAAATGAATATAAGCCCCCATAGAGGGAAAGGGGCCAGAAGTCGCCAGAAACTTACCACGGGCAGCTGTTTTTAATAATCTTTCGGGCCCGTAGTGTACTCGCTATAATCTAGTGATACCAGTGAATAGCAAATACAGTTTGTAAGCAACTAACCAGTATTATAATGGGACTTTGTGGAGGGAAGGGCTTTCATTAGTTTCTTTCTTTAAATACGAGACGTTACTGTGAATTCATTAACCTGTGTTCCCGCGGTCGCAATATACACAACGAGAACAAATTTTTATACAAAAAACGTCCTTCCCCCAAAATTTGCACCATCAACTATATGATAATAAGCATTTTTTGTGGTGGAGACGGAAAAAAAAAAAAAAAAAAAAAAAAAAAAAAAAAAAAGAAAAGCCAGATACAGCATTGATAAACAAGGAGGTGACCGTTCGTCATTGTAGGAGCTCCAGATTCCCGGTCTTCAACACGCAATTATACTTTTGTATCAGCAAATCACATATTACTCGGGGAGATAAATTTTCCCGTAGATCCTTCATGTGTTAGCTCAATCACCGACCCTATTTTTAAATAAGGGCCCACTGATCAGACAATCGACTGGGCCCAACCCTTGACTGGTCCGAAAACCCTTTACTGGTCCGAACCCGGGGGGCTGGTTTCAAACAGTTTCGTTGGAAAAAAAGCAGACTGTAAAAGGATGGGGGTTTTAGGCGCCCTTATAAACACAAACATAAAAATCAGGAACTGACGGTAAGCTGTCCAATATACAAAAAGAGTTAAAACAGAAATACAAATAGCAACTTCATTTTAAGGTTATTAATTAATATTTAAGAGGTTGCAGAAATTCGTAAATCAACCATTCAAATCATTTTTAACTTTTGTAGTCGTGGTCAGTCAAAAAAAGGGGTTCCACAGGATAAATTTCATTTTTGGGAAATTGGTGTCCGCCCCCTTTTGCAGATATCCCAAACTAGCTACAAGCAGTTTAAAACAGAGAAATGTTTCTGGGTATGCCCAAATGGGAAAACTGTGGACTAAAAAACACAAGGGTTTAAAAGAGGACAAAATCAAAAACTGCTCTCATAGAAAAACCCGGGGAAACTTTCTACAACAATGGGACATAAAAAGTCTGGGCTGAATGGTACTGCCCTTTATATGGCCATGTATCACAACTGTAAGGGTGGAGGGGTGTCCTGGGGGCAGAATGTAAAATGGAGGTCTGTCTTTGGGGGACAGTAATGGTTAAGCTGGGGGTTTTGTCCGGGAGCGAAATTAAGCGGAGATACTGCCCCGGGAGACAGAAAAGGTGAAATGAAAAATTTTGTCCAGGTAGCCGGGGTTATCGCAGGAAGGAATACAAAAAATGACCCCATGGGGAAAAGGGGATAGTAGGGAAAACAAGGAGTCAAAGAAAAAAAACCAAATTTTTCAAACTAGAAAATTCCGCAGGAAATGAAACAAAAGGGGCCCAATACAATAGTGAGGATAAAATTACCAAAAACAAAATTGGAAAACTCCCATTGTTGGGGCTAAATAGAAGAAGACGGGAAACATTTCACCAAAGGGAAAAGTACAAAACCCAAGGCAAAGGGAAAACCCGTGCACAACTACAAAGGATTTGGCAGGGAAACTGGAAAAAACAAGGGACGTCAAAATCCACCCTAGAAAATGATGCCCATAACAACAGGAAAATGCAAAAAAACCCCCGTAAACTTTTTTCCCGAAAAATTTACCCCTTTCATACAGGGAACGGGAAAAACACATACCATCTAAAGGGACAAAAAGATACCCCAAAAATCCAGGCCATGGGGAAAAGGGTAGACCCATCAAGGAGGGAAAGAGGTTTTTTATGCAGAAAAAAAAAATGGCGGAAATGGGAGAAACAACCAAACCCAGTATTTGGAGGGGCCACAGTCGATGGGCCCCCCACTTTCCCAAACCCCGTAAAATACAATGCCGGAAAAAAAAACCCCCCCGCAACAAAACCAAGTGAAAAAAAATTTTTTTGCAAATAACAGGGTCTAAAACCACAACAAACACAAAATCCCTTTTTTCCAAAACTTTTTTAAGGGAAAAAGGCAATGTCCCCCTTTCACTGAGACCCAAAAAGGATCACTTACAAAAAGAAAAAAATTTAGGTTCAACCTATCAGAGGAGATGAACGGGGAAAAGGGGAGGGTTCCCTTACTTCAATCACTTGTTTGGGCCCCCGAATCCAATCCTCAAATAGCGGGAAATTTTTCAAAAAACGAAACCAAAACCCAGCATGTTATCTCAACCCCGGATGCAACATCCCAGAAAAAGGAAATTTTTTTAAAAAGACCACTGCCCGGAAAATTTTTCCAGTCCTGCCCCCCAAAAATCTTGCTCCTGGGGGATTTCAATTTAAAGGGCACCAAAAGGGAGGAATATAGCAAATAATTTTTGTTGCATTTAATAACACCAGGGGGCCCGCTCTGTTTGGAAAACCTAACACTCCACGAGCTTTTAAATCTCTGAAACAAAAATTAAATTTTTTTTTAAAACCGGGCAAATAATAGAGTTTACTAGACGGGAAAAATACACTAAAACCTCATATTAAATTTAAAAATTGATGTTCTGATAAAAATGTCACCATATCAAAAACAATAAAACTCAGATCACAACAAAATTTTGAGGTTTCAACATGTATGCGAGGAGCCCCAGACCGACAAAATGAGACTAGTAAACGAGGGAGCATTCACCAAATTCAACTTCAATAAAAAAACATAAAGTGGGACCAAGAAAAAACCAAGTCCTAACCGATTAAGCGGGAAGATTTTACAAAGCAACAAAACCCCAAAAACTTTTCCTAAAACCCAATTAACTCGGGGAAACTGATGTATCCAAGGCTTTTTTTTCCCCCCCTTCCTAAAAAAGGAGGAGTAGTTTTAAAATGAAAGGGGACGGGCCCCCCCTTTTTACGGGCCCGACGGAAAAAAATTTAACAAAAACGGCAAAAAGAGGTCAATTTTTATCTGAAATGGGGGGGGGACACTGGTCAAGAAATACCCAAGCATCAAAACTTAAGTTTAAAAAAAAACCCCTTTAGGATCGGGAAATGGGCGGGAAGAAACAAAAAGTAAAAATGAAATCGAAAAAAAACCCCCAAAGTATTTTTCTCCTTTTCCAAATAAAAATCGAAAACAACGCCCAGTTTTGGGGCCCCCCTATTAAAAAAGATGGGCCCTTCACAGATACAGCAAGGAAATGATTGAGCTACTCAAGTCCCAATATGACTCATTTTTTAGCAAGCCCCCAAACCCCAAAACTGAGATCGAAGATCAAAATAAAATTTTTTTTTGAGAGACCCACAAAATTTGTTTAAAACACAAGCCTATCCGATGTTATCCTGACGCCAAATGCTTCGAACAGGGATAAATGGACAGGGGCCCTTGAAATTTGCCCCAGGGCCAGACTCAGGGAAACCCTCGTGTTCATCAAGAATGCAAAAAAAGGCCCCATAAACGACCCTTTTCCACCCTATGGAGAGGGAGCATGGAAAAGGGGGGGGTCGTCCCTCATTAACTAAAAAAAACAGACAAAGCCCCATTTTCCCCACAAAGGGGGCAGTAAAGCAACAGCAAAGAACAAACAGACAATTGCTCAACATCCCATTTCAAAAAAATCTTTGAAAGGGCCCCTAAAAGAAAAGATCACCCACCCATCTAAAAAAACCCATCATTTTACACAACCCAGGGCAACAAGGGTTTGAAAAAGGTTTGCTCCTGTCTGTTCCCCAACTACTGGATCACTACGAAAAAGGTCCTAAATGCACTAGAAAACAAAAAGAAAAGCAGATGTAATATTTTAAGAATTTGCCCAAAAACCTTCGAAAAAGTGGGACCCTGGGGCGTAATAGCCCACAAAAAGGCCCCTAAAGGAAAAACGGAAAAGTCGGTCGATGGATCAATTTAAATTTTCCCCACTAACAGAACACAGAGGGGTAGTCGTCCCCCAGAAATAAAGTCCGAGGGGAGCTAGGTGAAAAGCCTGTTCCACAAGGCACAGTACTAAACTCCCATCTTGTTTCCCCCATCCTCATATTTCCACATAAAACAAGATGCAGCCACAAAACAAACCCTTTGGGGGCCCTTTCCTTTTTCCCGATGAAACCCCAAAACTGCATGACAGTGTCTTTTCCCTTTTCAGAAAAACGCAAGGCTCCAGGGGACATCAACCAAAAAAATTTTTAGTGGGCTGCAGAAGAAAAGATAAGAAAAAGATTTCGTTTTGGGTTTTTTTAAACCCCCGGGGGGGTTTTTGCCACCCCCGGGGTAACCCAAGGGAAATAGTGCGTCATCGAGGGAACCCTTTTTTTTCCCAACTTATTTCCATTGGGGTCCTTAATCTTGTCCCCCGGGGTGGGCCCCCCACCAGTCGACTAAACCCCAGGTTCCTATTTGCTGCTAGGTGAACAGGACAACGGGTTTTAAGGAAACGTTTTTCGAAAAGTTTTCCACCCGAAAAGGGAATTTGAAAACCCCGGGGCCCCCCGTGTGTGGGAAACGGGAAACTTTTGCCACCAGGCCCCCGGGCCCCGGTGGCCCGGGTTTAAAAGATGGGAAAAATTTCAATTACTCCCGATAGGAAAAAATGAGGGAAAATTAAAAAATTTTAACAGGTACAAAACAAATTTTGGCCACAAAATAAGCGAAAAAACCAACGTCCAAAAACCTTGGGGGTTTATTATTCGGAGGATCCAACCCTTTAAGGGCCCCTAACATTGTTCAATGCTCTGCTAGAAAAATGACAGGATGGATAATGAGAACCTTCAAAAATAGGGAGGCCAAAACCCATGATGACCCCTCTTCAGGTCACTTGTTCTATCTAGGCTGGAATTTTTGGGTGCACTTAACAGCACTTTCAAGGCCAAAGGGGAAATTTTCCCCCACCTAGAAAAGTACAGAGAACCCTTTTACGGCCGGGATAACGGAGATAAAACACCTCAATTACTGGGAGCGCTTGAGGTTTCTAAACCCGTATTCCCCCGGAACCAGGAGGGGAAAATACATGATATATAACACCCGGAAAATCCTAGAGGACTATTTCCGAATTGCACACGAAAAAACACTCCCCTACGAAAGCAAAAAACTTGGCGACGAAGCACCATTTCCCCCCAATAAAAAACAGGGGTGTCATAAACACGTTTAAAAGAAACCCTACAAAAAAGTGTCCCGGGCCCCAGGCTGTTCAAACTGCCTTTCCCCGCAAAAACATAAGGGGGGGGTTACCAACAGCCCCTGGCAGTTTTTCAAAACTGGCACTGGACCCAAACACCTAAAGAAAAGTTCCTGTCAGCCGGGGTGTGGCTCGTAGGGGTTTTTCGTGCAGCCCGCAGCAACAGCCTGGTTGATCAGGGGTCTGATCCACCCCGGGGACCCGGGCCAAAAACCCCGGGCCCCGGGGGGGTTGCCCCCGGGCTCCTCCAGGTAAAAAAACCCGGTTAAAAAGGGGTTTAAGGGGTACTTGGGTATGTTTTAAATTTTCGAAATTTTTTGCACCTTTTTCTGGGGAATGTTTCAGTGACCCAAAGGGGAGAAAAGTTATGGAAAAAAGAGGATACCAGTGTTTTTGGAAGGAATAAGTTAAATTTAAATTTGCAAATTTTTTGCCCACGCAGCAGTGGCTTTATCGGCACAGGTATATATTTTAGTTAAATTTCGCCAAAAATGGGAAATCCCGGCATGGTGGGGGCTAAAAGTTGGGGCCCGTCCCCCCTTTTTCGCATTTACCAGATGTTCCCCCGCTGATGTCCTTTTTCCTCTTGTTTTTGTTTCTTTTTGAGGGGGGGGGGACAGGAGGCTTCTGGCCCCTGATGCCCCCGGTTTTAAGTTTTTAAAGGGGTTGGGGAAATTCCCGGGCATTGGTCGGGTTGGGCTTGAGAAGGGTTTTTCGGTGGGTTGGGGAAAGGGGTCTCTGAAACCATCGTTTTGCTGAGAGTGTGAACTGTGGCAGCCTGCTGCCCAAATTTGTTGGGGCTTCCAGGCCCTTGAATTTTTTGGCGGCCTCTCGGGGAAAACAGGATTCCAGGAAAGGGTTTTTTTCTGCCTGCAGTTCGGGGATTGTGGAGTGGGGGGGCGAAAGGATTTTTTTTAAAATTGGTGAAAGCGTTTCCCCCGGAGGGTGGTGCTGGGGCCGAGGGCCCCGCAGATTTCCCCTGTTTGGGGGGGGCAAAAAGTGCCCCCCCCCAGGTTTTCCGTAATTGGGGTGACACTTGAAACAGTGAAATGGTTTTTGCCGTGAAGGTCCTGACATCATACCTGCCTCCCAAAA